>JAJEKV010000018.1:14595483-15195483 GCA_021234155.1 Isoetes taiwanensis
TCAAACCTTCAAATCCAAAAGCTGAGAACAAAAGGACCTCGTAGACTACAAGGAGAACCTATCACTTAGGCAGACATACTCATAAAACCATGAAATCACCACTAAAGACTAAGTGGGACAGTCAATTTTAAAATGAAGGTAAACATAGAAATAAGATGGGTGACAAGAGATCACAGCCAAGAAAGTGAAACTGAAATGAAATGGATGGAGAAGTATGATTAAGACAAGGACCCGAGCCTGACCATCGAGGAAGATATCTCGAGGAATAAAAACAAATAGAGGACATAAGTGAGATACATGGAGTAAGAACAAATAGAGCAATGGGTACCATCGATGCAGCAAAAGGTTGAATGGGATGAGACATTCATACAAAGGGAAGGAAGAAGAGGAGGAAAGTCATGAGGTAAGAGAAAAGAATGAAAGAAGATGAAAGAATGAAAATGAAAGAAAGAAAGAAAGAAAGAGAAAGAAAGAGAGTAAAGCATCAAAATTACCAAATGGAAACTAAAGGCCCGGAGAGAATGGAGAGAATAGGCCACTTCTAACTAAACCAATGAACCATGTAATGCATAAATAAATTAGCACCCATAACTGAGAGAGAAGATCCAACAAATTCCAAGAAGAAAACAATGTAAGTGGAAACAAATGAGCATCCTCAACTAAGAAACCTATGATGGACCTGCTACCATAATTTTACAAGATAGAAATACCATGGAATACCCAATGAAGAATTAAACATCTGTTGAAGTCACTTTATGCCCAAATGGATGCTCCCACCCTCAAGTCGAACTAAATGAGGATGAAAGATGACAGGAGTAGATAAGCCCAGCCAAATGACAGCAAACAACCAACCGTTCATGGTGCCAAATGCAAACCGACTTCGAGGAAAGAACTAAAGCGACTCCATAAAAATGAGCAATGATCCATAATTTATACACCAAGATACATACAAGTAAGAAAGCAAAAATTATGTTATTGCAGAAGTCCAATCTAGGAATGCCAACACATAGAAACTACAAGGTTGGGCATCATAGCGGCCAGCCCAAAGCTGAAAAATGAATACTCTCTCTAAATAACCACATGAGGCCATTGACAGGAAAAAACAACCCAATCTGACAGCTAACCCTTGACTAAAGATTGACCCAAAAATGGAAACCAATGGAAACCACGAAGAGACAATCCAAGGTCAGTCGGAGCACACCAAACAAAAGCTGGAAAAATCCCCAACTCAAAATACAACAACACTCTGGTAAAAGGGTAGCATAAAACCAAAACAAGCACCCATTAAACCAACCACGAACCCACTGAGCGACCAGCGCTGTATCAGCTACGTCAAACCTTGCAGATAGCTAGAGACAAAACCAGAAAAGCAACCAAAGGTACTATGCAAGACCCTAACTGACCCTGGGCAGCATCCAAGGGGCGACCATAAAACAAAACAAGGGCCAGACTCTAGACCCCAAACCTGTGAAAAAGGCGCCCGGAAACAACAAGAAAAGGAAGGGGAGGAAGGGACCAATCTATATGCACAAGAACTTTTGTTATGAATGTTTAATAAAATGTCACAAGGACCCTTGATTATAATGTTTATACGAGGTTTAATGTTTTGTAAAATAAGGGGGCACAAAGCGACCTATATGTGGTGCCAAACAACAAGGAAAGATGAGGTAAGAACTTCGGTGACAAACTTGCTATGCGAAACATATAACCATGCACGGGGTTCGACCCATGTAGGACCTTTTATGATTAATGTTTGACAATTATACAAGATCATTTATAATGTTTAGAACCTTGCGTGATTTAAGGTTTATAACATAAAAGGGGCATAAGCGACCTATGCATGGCGTCAAACAACAAAGGGAAGGCAAGGCAAGGACTCGGCCCGACCAAACTCAACATATAAATTATTCTAACCATACAAATAAGACCGGTGAGAATAACCAAATAAGCCCGGAGGCCTGACCTCTAGAAACACCGCCAATTAGACCCTAAAACAATACAAACATAAAGCTACAACTTTTTTAAATCTAGAATTAAGGGATGTCCGGAGAGTCGGAAACCCATGCAATTTATAGCCCAAAAATTTGGGGGGAAACCAGACCCCCGGTAACCGAAAAAGCAATCCCCGCCTGGTCATCCTCGGACGAATGAATCAACGTGACGACCTCGGATCGCGATGCGACATAGCCAATCCATGTCGATTTTTTCGGTTGGGTGATCTTTGGGAAGCGGGATGGGAAACTAAATTGCAAGTAGAAAGCGAGGGCTTTAATGATGAAAAAAGAAGACAAAGACAAGAGAGTAGGTTATATAGGCTGGCTAGGGCCTGAAGTTAAGAGCATGATCTTTGGAAAAAAAACATATATCATAACTTTGGGCGTAAAAGCCTGGCTGACCACAAACATGCACATCCGTAGTGAAAAGCATGCGCGAAAAACATATTTTAAGCTGGCCGGGCAAGAGAGCGAGGCGGACCACCAACATGCAATGAGGAGAGGAACAGAGAGCAAATAAGATTTCACTTTCATTCGGGATTATTTTTTCAAGAAGCACCATCGATTCCATGAGTGGTGCGGAATCATAACTTGAGCCCAATCCACCCCGACCACAACCAAAGGGACCGCAGTGATCAGACAGGCCGAAAACCTCAGATCGAAATTAAAATGATCAATCACAACAAACCTGGAGAAGCAGAGGCCTTAAGAATTTATAGAAGAAATCGACAGGGCCACCAAAAGCAACAACACAAATCCGGCCAATGTCCAGCGGATGAATCTGGCCCGTACACCACGGAGGATATCATTGGAAAAGCATCGAGATCCAAAGCAAAAGATCTAGAACGGAATTAGCATCAAAGGTGAGGCCTGGATGAATCACGTGACACCACGTAGGATATCATTGGAAAAGCATCTTTTGATCAAAAAGTAAAAGATCTAGAACAGAATTAGCATCAAAGGTGAGAGCCACGGATCAATCAAGGCAGACACCACGAGGAGGATATCATTGGAAAAGCATCTCTGAGATCAAAAGCAAAAAGATCTAGAACGGAATTAGCATCAAAGGTGCGAGCCAAGCCATGACACAATTATGTTATGGGACCCGGATCACCGGTAGCACCATCGATCCTAAAGCGCCAAGTGCCCCCAGGACCAATCCATCCTATGCATAATCAAGAAGCTGACACCGTGTAGGAATCAATGTAGGAAACTCGGTTACAACAACAAGATTCGGCTGGGGAGGAAATAGCCAGATGAGGAATCTGCCGAGGAAGACACAAGGCTTTATGGGAGAAAAAGGCCAAAGAAAGCACTGGCTATAGCTTGTGCCAAAGCAAAACTTGGATCCAAAAGAGTAGCCTGGCTCGCATCCCCTTCCCTAGAATGATGGTTCTCTATATAATAAGAGAACCATTGCATTTCTTTATTTTTCATAATATTCAACAAAAGCAAACTAAACCTACCTACAAATTCCAAATACTTCTCAACTAAATAAGCTCGGGCAACATGTTGTTGCCAATACCTCTTCAGATCTGAGAATGTTGATAGGATTAAGCGATTCTTTGCCATCGGACACATCTCAACCAATAAGAATCTTTTCTGGCACTTTGCCAATGACTTCAAAAGGTCCTTCGGAGATTTTCAAACTTGGATGCTATGTCTTCCCTTGCTTTTTCCATTTCAAGACTAACTCACCTGCTTTAAGAGTAGCTTGGTTTTGTGGAGTACTTTGAAAGTTGCAATGTCTTTGGCTTTTTAAGCATAGCGGCATTCTGCCTCATACACATGTTCTTCAAGTTTGCATTAATCTCACACATCTTTCTTTTAGAGCCTCATACATTTCCAAATTTAATTGGTATGCCAATCTGAGTGAGGGAAGTTCAATTCAACAGGCACTACTGACTCTATGCCATAAACCAGGGCTAAAAGGTGTGTGCTTTGTGGAAGCTTTAATTGTGGTCTCTATAGGCCCAAAGTGCATCATGGGTTTAGGTGCCAATCTTTCTTCGAGATGCTAATAGTTTTTTCGTGATTGACTTGAGAACTTTGTTGGTTAACTCCGCTTGACCATTGCCTTAGGGTGGCTAACAATAATGTAATTGTTTGATTGACAAACCGACCTCTATCATAGATAATTTTAAAGGAATTCCAAACCGGCACAAATATTTTCATGAAGAAATCTTGGCAGTTAGCATAGGCATTTGCTTCTCTCAAAGGAATTGCTTCAGCCCACTTAGTGAAATAATTTGTAGCTACAAGTATAAATTGGTGTTGAGCTGAAGAAGGTGGATCTATTGGACCTATGAAATCTAGACCCCCATGTTTGAAAAGATCCGTGCAGGTTATAGCGATTGAGGGGGCTGGCTGAAGGTTCTTCTACCAAAGATTTGCATTTATGGCAGCATTTTATAACATTATAACAATCCTTGAAAAGGAGGCCAAAAATATCGACCTCAAGATTTTCTTTTGGTTATTATGCGTTATAAATGTCCTCCACATATTCCTTCATGGCACGGCTTCAATGATCATTTTAGCCTCTTCATCATCTACACATCTCAAATACTCCTTCCTTGTCAACCTTTTCAAAAACATTCTCAATGAGCCTGAATTTTTTGCATTTATCTTTAAACCTTCTTTCTTGACTGCTATTCAAATTCTTTGGCACTTCATTGTTTTCAAGGTAATTCCTGATCTCACACTGCCAGCCTAAATCTCTTGCATCAAAAGCAACCAAGTTAGTAATAAGATCATCATTACACAAACCATCTTGATCCTCATGTTCAAATAGAACATAAGGTAGATATGCACTGGAACTTTCCACCAAATTGAACACTTTGATGTTAATATTATTGGTTTGGACTTTGTTGTGGTCACCGCACAACTTTGCCTTGGGTTGCTTTTTTAGCAAAAAGAAGTGACAAACGATTTTGCCTTATAAAGACCTGAACTTGACTATTTTGTAGCAAATGTCCCTGCCCCTCTATCAGAAACATGAGAGCTGCTGCACTCTTTTGTAGTCTAGGATATCTTAGCTCAGTATCTGACCACATTTTGCTTGCAAAAGCAATTACATGATCCTCTTTTAGCAAAGCAAGACCAATTGCCATTTTTGGTGACACTGATATAAGCTTTGAAGGGCTTTTCATAAATCAGGAGGTTTTAGCAGGATGGAATTACAGATGGCATTGATGATTTTGTCAAAAGATTCTGGCACTCTTCATTACAATCAACCGAATGTGCTTGCTCTCATTTTTGGAAAATTTTCCAACCTTTGTGAGGTTAAAAATTGGATTCATAGTGTGTGAGAAGTGGGGAACATACATTCTTAAAAACCCGGTCATTCCATGAAGCTTTTACCTGTTTGAGTGTCTTGGGAGGTGCCACCTTTTTCAAAGCCTCAACCTTGGCCTCAGCAACATGAATGCCTTTGTAGACACCACATGTCTAAGCGGTTCTCCTTTTGAAGACAACAAAACACAATTTTTTGGATTCAAGCTGACCCCCCTCCCGTTTCTACATAAGGCAAACAACTTAGTTAGAACATCAAAATGACTCTTGAGGGAGGTTCCTAAGCAAAGATCATCCAAGAAGACACGAAAAGCATTGGCAGGCTTGTCTTTGAAAATTGTGTCCATAGCTCTTTGAAATGTTGCAGATGCATTCATTAGCCCAAAGGGCATCCTCTTCATGGCAAATGTCCCCCATGGTGTGATGAATGAGGTCTTTGGCTGATCTTCCTCCTTTATGCTAATTTGGTTTGAAACCCTCGAGAAACCATCTAAGAAAGAATATATGTCTTTACCTGCAACAACATGCAAAACCTCCTCTAGAAATGGTAATGGATAGCAATCTTTGATGGTGGCTTTGTTTAAATCTCTATAGTCAATACAGATCCTGATGGTTTTATTTTATTTTTCTTTTCTACAGGGACAATGCAAGATAGCCATTCAGATTCACATTCTCTGCAATCACACCCCATCCTTCATTTTATATAACTCTTCTTTAATTAGTCCTAACAAGGATGCATTAATTCTTCTGAGTTTTACGTACCCCGTGTTTCATACCTTCTTTAATCTTTATCTCAAACTCACGGATACTTCTTACTTCACAACACCAACCAATTCATCATAATCCCAAGCAAAAATATATTTCCAATCATCAAAGAATTTTTGTGACAAAGGTGTTATCTTCTTCTTTAAACAAATCTCCAACATACAAAACTTCTATCTAAACCTTTCTTGTTCGGTTTGATTTCCTTTACTGCTTTTTTCTTCACTAGCATTAGTTACGAGAATAGAATAGAGTTGTGGCGGAGTCTTTTTCTCAGTTCTTCCTCTGAATTGCTCCTTCAGCCAAGTGTTCGAGAAGAACATACTGCAGAGTGCATCAGCCTCGCCATTCTCGCTCCCTTTGGTACATGAGAGCCTCCAAGTTTTGAAATTCTTTAATTCATGAAAGGCTTGATCTCGGTGAGGATCATGTCTTCATTCTTGGCTTGATACTCACCCAATAATATTTGCTTGCAAATAAGTTGAGAATCTCAAAAATAACAATTTCATTAATACTCAAATTCTTTGCCTCTTGGAGACACTGCTATCAAAGCTTCAGATACGCCATATTTGAGGTAGCATTAGGATAAATTCTACCTACTTTTGCAAGCAACCCTATTGGAGGAGTCTTTGAGAATAGCGTGAGATGATGCCACACTTAGCCTCTTGGAAACACCACCATTAAACGATAAGTATGCAAAGCTACCTTGTTTTAGGGAATGCTAAATTTGAATCGGGGAGTTCCATGTTGGACTCTTGATTCTTTGCATTTAATTAAATTCTCCACATGGGTTTGACAACATCTCTTCTTCAATGAGATTTAGGGCCTCAAATTCTCCTACCTTGTTGTATAATGTTACCTTCTTTTCGCCATTGGAAATGGTGCACTCCCCTTTGACCAAACATGCCTAGCATCAACTGTTGAGAGCCATTTTCTTCCCAAAAGTAAGTCATAGATGTCTTGACTTGTCTTCTATTCCTTCAAATGCAACCACAACAAAGTTAGCCTTAACAACTATACCTTCAACATCAATAGACACGTTCTTGACTATTCCAATGGGGATAATTTTGGGTTTGAGAAAGATTTCAAGATCATTGGGGCTTTCTTGTCTATTTCAAGGCCACATAACCTCATGACATAATGAGCCATAACATTCAAAGGTGATCCTCCATCCAATAAGACCTTGAGTCGATTTTTTTTTTTTTTGCCCATTTTGGCAACACATGTGAAAGCTCACGGGTCATAATCTTCCGAGTGAGCATATGTTCTTCAATGTGGTTAGTCGGAGCAAATTCATCTTCTTTGGGTCAAATTGAGCACTTTTTTTCCCGTAAGATGGAGTTATCTTGAGTAGAATTAGCAAGTCAACCGCAGTTTTTAGAGTTTTTTTAGCAAACCAAAGTCCTTACTATCTTTTTCCTTTTTTTAAATATTTCTAAGCAGTGGAGGAGGCACAACCATATTTTGCTCGGCTTCCTTGTGCTTCAGCATCAACTTCATCAACTGGCATCTTTGCTTCTTTCTCCTTTGCATTATTCATTCTTCTAGTATGCCCAGCCCATAATCTCCTCATGTTCTTCAATTTCTATAAATCTGATGGATGCATTTTGTTCATTAGGCTTAGATTTCTCCCCGCCTAGCAAAACATTCTTTCACACTACATCTATCTTCATACTTTGCAAAGGCACACACTGAGCACTCCTTACCCGTAATGCCCTCTTTTTCCACATTTTGTACAAGGCCTACACCAACAAAAAAATCGATGAGTGAGTATCTCCAAGCAATGAACACATGGTGGATAGGTCTTCTTCTCAAACTTCGAGTTCTTCAGCTCTTGAAGTTGCTTGGTCACCTCAACTAATGCCTCTGATACTTTGGTAATCTCAGGCTCTTACATCATCTCACTGCGGGGAGCTTCAAGATCCTCCATTTTTGTTTTTTTTCTTTTCCTTTGAACAACATAAACCGCATGTGTCCCCAGTCCCATGTATTCTTGTTCATAATCTGGGAAAAAGGATCATGAGGTGAGTGCATGTCATGTGGCAAGTAGGAAATCATATTTGCATTTTTTTTTTTTTTTTTTGTAGAAACGGTGGTGTTATATTACATGTAATACATAGTAATAATAAAAAATGATCGAGTGAAACTCTGTTATAAAGGCCTCAAGTTGGCCCTCGACTCTCCAGAGGAGGAAGTTTCAGCTAGATTAGAACACTGTTTGAAAGGATTATAACCAAAATAACCAAAATTATAGTTTAAGGCAGGACATTAAAAAGATAAATCAGTCAAGCATTGTTTGCCAATGCCTCATTCATCAATAACTCCATCAAGAGTTATTATTGCGAAGGCATGATATGTGTTCGTGAAAAGCAGTTGTCGAGTTCAATAGCCCCATATGCAAAATGGAGTCCGAATATAGAGAATCCACGACTCTCTACGCCCTTCACACAAGTTTCTCTTCAAAATATGGTTTGAGTTCCTGCTTGAATTGCGGATATCTTCGTCCACCAAAACCTTCTTCAGAGTTCTGATCGTGATTGTTTCAATCTTAACCCAGAGCAAAGCTTCCAGCACCTCCTTATGAGTCATAGGCTTCGTGTCCTCCGGGACCTCCCTCATATGGCCACCTTCACGATGTTTCTTGACCAGGTACTCTGCTATCAACATCAGAGAGGTTATTAAAATAAGAAGAGAAGAATGCATAGAACCCTTGAAAGGATCCTAAACCATCCCAATTTTTATCATAATTAGATCCCCTGCTCAATCTATGAGCCATAGCTGCATCTGCCAGCTCTAACTGAATTGTTGTCTTAAGGAAAATCAGATATGGATGATGATGATTAATGGCCACATTATTTCTGTGTTTCCAAACTGTCCATAAGACTAAAGTTCTGATGGTATCCATAAAAGGGGAACCGTTTGCAAGAAAGTCAAATAAATCCTGCTCTGTAACCATAGCTCGTTAGATGCCCGCATCTAAACATTAGATGTGTTAGATTCGCATCTGCACATCTGTATTGCATCTAACGTAAGATGCTTACACACCTTAAAAAAAAAAAATTTAGCCCTTTTTTCCCCTTTAGGTTTTGCACTGCTACACATTGCCACACAGCTCCAAAACGATTTTTGGCACTCCAAATGGGGAATTGGATTCTCTCTGCTACTCGAATCCAGACCCTTGCAGTCCGATTTAATCATATCAGAGCCCATTCAGCAAAAACAGAGCTTTTTTTTATGACAAAGATGTAGTTTTCAAGGAGTGCCTTGCTTCAACAGCTAATGACGGAACTTGCTCTTCAATTCCTTTTCAATCTCACCTAAAACTCATTCAAAAGAGCAACAACTTGCATTTAATGATCAGTCAGACTCAGAGTGGGCATTCAAGCAGCAGTACAGACAGGTAACAATAGGTATAATAGTAAAGTAATAATAGGTATAATGATCAAGGCAAGGCTACTGTAGATTTAGAAGAAATTTTAATTTTACAAACGCATCTTATGTGCATCTAAAAGTATAGATGTTTCGATGCTTACGATACTTTAGATCTACGCATCTGACACATCTATCTTTAGATGCTTTTCCAGCATTGTCTGTAACAGGGAAAGGACCAGTGTGAGTGCTTATCCATGTCCAAAAAGGGGTCAACCATGGACAAATAAAGATATGGCAAGAGGTCTCAGCTTGGCCACAACCTAAAGGACATCTGTCTGAGATCTGATCATTATATTTTGCCCTATAAGCATTAGATTTGAGACTTTTATTCAGCACCAACCATCTGAAAAGAATAATTTTCTTAGCACACTGTAATTTCCATCCTTTTCTTATAACCCGAATCGCATCCAAATTTGAGCAGCCCCATTGATTGGAGACTTTAGTTCCATGATCACACAACAACAAGGCATAAATTCTGGTCACACTATACCCTTTGCCCTCCATAGCCCAATTCTGATCCTTTATTTGTACTCCTGTTCCTTTATGATGTCTAGTAAGGACCTTGTAGATATTTCTATTCGAGGTGGAGTCTTGCACTACATTGGAAATTTCTTGCCATGTCTTCCATTCTTCACCATTAGTCATACTCCCAATTGTGCCTAAACCATTGAGATTCCATTCCTTATATTTCCTTGGGTGCTTAAGAACCAAACATCCATCCTCCTCATCAACCGTGCCCGATGCCAAAAGAAATTAAAATCTTCAAACATTTTCAATTGATGAGCCTTGAAGCACACAGATACCTTATTCCAGGCTTGGATAATTCTTCTCATAATGGTGGATGTACCTGGAGTGGGGTTAAGTTGATAGAATGCTGAATCAGGAAGATGGTGAGGAGTAGATGGACTACCCACCAAGGAAGTTTTCTCAACCCAATATTTAGTAAGGAGAAGGGCAGGGACTTTGGCTGAAAACCGAGATCTCCGCACCAATTTTGCTGCCAAAACCTGGGCCTGGAGAAACAAATCTTTACATCCCAGCCCTCCTTTTTTCCTGGGGAGAGTCAGATGTTTCCATCCAACCATGTGTGCACCCTGCCAAATGAATTCCTTCATAATAACTTCTAACTCCTGGTAAGTTTTCCTATCTGCAATTATAGCTGATGAAAAATAAAAATGAGAACTGGCAATAACACCATTAATTATTTGTACTCTCCTAGCCAGAGATAGTGACTTGGGGTACATTTGGAGTTTTTTCTTGATTTTGGTGACTATTGATTCCCACAGGCCATGCAAACTCATGTTAAGAGCTAAAGGTAAGCCCAATAATTTTGTAGCAGTTCGGAGACCACATACTTTAATCCCTTGAATATAATCATCTGGGCTATCCGAGATGATTGCACATTTATCTCTGTTTAATACCACCCCTGATGCCTTTCCAAAGAGATCCATGGCAGCAAGAAAGTTCTCAATACTGTCCCCCTGCTTCTTTAAGAACATAAATGTGTCATCAAGATATCGTGACATTCACAAAGTGTCACTTGTATTTGGAAGCTTAAGGCAACTAATTTTGTCAGTTTGCTGTAATTTCATAATGATTCTTGTTACCATTTCAGCAACAATTAAGAACATGTAGCCTGACCCCTCTTTTACATTCAAAAAAGGATGAAGGGGAACCATTGACCAGAACTGCAGAACAACCTGTAACATTGAACCCAGCAATTTTTGTAATGACTTGTTCTGAGAAGCCTAACTGGGACATGGCTCTATAGAGAAAATTCCAGTCAATAGTGTCATAGGCTCTTCTGAAATCCAGTTTAAGAAGCACATATCCTTGGTTGGTCATCCCATTCCAATGCAAGCCCTCATATGCACCAATGAAGTTATCTAATATACTTACGCACGAAAGAAAACCCCGATTGAACTGGTTAATCTTCTCTTGAAGGATTTTCTTAATCCTATTGGCAAAGATTTTGGCCAAAATTTTGTATGTTACATTTGTAAGTGATATCGGTCTCCAATCCGAGAATGTGGAAGGCTTATCCACTTTTGGAACTAATGCAATTAAGCCAGCATTTACTGCTGGATGTAGCTTTTCAGCCTGCCAAGCACCCTGAATGAATGTGATAACGTCTTTATTCATTATGCTCCAAAAATGTTCATAGAATTCAGGGGGTAGCCCATCAGGTCCCGGGCTCTTCAATGTGTGCATCCTTTAAGCCAAGATATTCAAAGAACTCTGACATTCTACCATTGTCTGTGCATGTGGCTGCAAAGAGTTCCCTGTATTTATTGTAGAACAATTTTTGAATGTCTTCTTGCTTAGATAGCTCATATTGATTATCATCCTGTATTAAGACTATCCCATTGTACATTATCCTGCTTTTGGCAGCTCTATAAAAGAATTTAGAGCTACAGTCATCTATCAAATTAACATATAGGCTTCTGCTCTTAACTGCCAAACTTTTGGCCTCGTATTCTTCAATTAACTTCACCATTCTTTCTAGATATTCCTCTCTCTGCTGCAGCAACACATTGGTTTTGTCCAGAAAAAGACTTTGTCTAACATCTCTTATTTCCACATACACCTCCATTTTTTCCTGTTTCTTTTTCCTATTCTATTCCCTGCCCCATTGCTTGATCCAGTTTTTGATCTGCTTACATTTCCTAATGAATTCTTTCATCGAACCACTAGCATTCAATCCTTCCAATGAGCCATAAAACCTTGTAAAGTCTTCACAAAAGGTTTTATTGTTCAGCAAGCTGACATTGAACTTAAATGGAGTATCAGCATGCCTATTCAAAGGTAAGATGCCTGTGTCCAAAATTTGTGGATAGTGATCAAATATAGAGTTACTACAGTCATTCTTAATGATCAAACTATCCCATCCTTCTAAGGTGGAGATGTTGGTGTAGAACCTGTCTAGGAGACAATACACCCTATCATTTCCTTTCCTCTTGTTGCACCAGGAGTATGCATTAGAAGAGGAGGGAGCATGATATACAAAGTTGTGGGCCAATTCGTCCCATTGGGACCTCTCCCCTTTTGACATGTTAATTTTTTTCTCTGCTTTCTGCTCCCATGAAGGGGTATTATTGAAATCCCCACTAAGAATCCAATTGTTTATGTTCTGTCCCTGCAACCAATCTGTCATATTTTTCCAGTGTAACTCTCTTTCCTCAGGGGAGGTGGAAGCATACACATTGATAATGCCTACAATCTCCTATTCTATCTCCAAAAAGACTACCTGCCATTTACCTTAAGGATGCAAAAAGGAATTTACCTTTTTATAGCCACTCTAGGCAATACAAATGCCACCTTTAGTGCCATCTGCTGGGGCCCATATGGAATCTCCATTGGGAAAAATCCAACTACCCAGGTTTGATGCCTCAAAGGCTGGTAATCTGTGTTCTTGCAATAAGATTATATCTGCCTTTAAGGCAATTAGAGCCCTTTTCCTTTTCAGGGGGCCCTTGATTCCTCTTAAGTTCCAGGAAACTATCTTCATTGGGTTTTAGAGCTCCTAGTAACAGGCCCATTCTCCCTAGGGGTGTAGACCTTTTTTTTTCGCCTCTTTTTTATGCGAGGAAGTGGGGTAACAAAGGAAAGTTCATTGGGACCTTTCTCGGTTCTTCCCCACTA
Organism: Isoetes taiwanensis; assembly: GCA_021234155.1. NCBI lineage: Eukaryota > Viridiplantae > Streptophyta > Lycopodiopsida > Isoetales > Isoetaceae > Isoetes > Isoetes taiwanensis. The sequence goes on from JAJEKV010000018.1 coordinate 14,608,605, forward strand.
TCATCTTCATCTTCCCGAACTTGCGGATAATCTAGATGAAGGGTCCTTCAACTCTCTTAGTCATGCAAATTGGGTGTCTTGAAGACATCCTTTTCTAACACTTTGGTGTGTCCACCGCCAATTCTTGGCGGAAGGGCTTACAAGTCTATTGGCTGTTCACATCTAGTTCCACGGCCTCTTTGGAGTTACAAGCATTTGGGGTTGGATTCCCAATTCTTGGCCACCGACTTGCTGTGTCTACTATTATGTTCAAGCACCAATTCCTTGGCCTTCTGGAGTTACAAGCCTTTGGCATGGGGCGGTCGAGACGTCTTGCTCCCCACCAGCTGTCTTTGAAAGGATGCCGCCGGCATGGATGTGCATCTCCCGAGCAAAAAAGAGGCCGCCTCGCTCAGGTGGGGGTCAAATCACCCGCCTCTCAAGGCCCACAATGCGCAGGGAAAGGGCGGGTGGAGTGAGCCGCGGGCCGCATTCCGGCATCGGGGAGGCGGGACCTCGGCCGCCAGGCTTTGACGGGGCGGCAAATCCTCTCGAGGAGGTCAGGGGCATGGAGACCGTGGTCGCCAGTCATAGGCGCACCACTACTTTGTGCATGGGAGGGCCCCAGAGCCGCCGGTGACCCACCCTGAATTACCGAACTCGGCCGGGCCGGCCCTACGCGGCAATTCTAAATTCTAGTAATCGATCTGCCCGCCGGCAACTGGGCAGACGTCTCGGTGAATGTGGCAGTGGCACGGACCGTGTGGATCCCATCAAGTACCCCCGGAGGCAAGCACTGGAGCTGAGCATCAAGGATGTCCAAATTCGCGACTAAAAGAGGCATCGGGGAGGTGGTGCGAGAAGAAGGGGCCGGGGCCCCAAATGATGGGGTTGTCCGGAAGGTAGGGCGCAATCGTGGGATCATAGGGTCGGACGGGGCCGCTCAGGCGGCCGAATGAAATTCTTCTCTTTACGGGTCTCCCGGGCCATACGTTTGATCTTACGGGCCATGCTGAGAACAAGGCAACGTTAAAGGGTGCCAAGGTTGGACGGGTCTCTGGCTGCCTAGAAGGTGCTTAGAATCCAATTTGGGGACTCAGAAAGGCAGGCAGAGCACCTTTTGGGCGTTTGGGGTTTTTGGGGCTAGAGAGAGATTGTAAACCCTAGAGAGAGAAAGCCAGAAAGGGGCAAATCAAGGGGGTCTATGCAAGGGCCGTGAGGGCGCGATGCTGAGAGCAATAGTGGGACCCAAAACAGTCCAAAACAATTCAAAGCAATCCAAAACTTGGTACCTACGGCCAATGCTGTGGATGGAAATCTTGGCTGGTCCAGCTCCGATTCTGGATCTTGATGCTAACTCTCTGGTACGGAGTTACATGAGCATGGCCTCAAGGGCTTCGGAGCTTAGGCGCACAGGGCGGCGCTAGAGGGGAGGAGGGGGAGGGGGAGGGGGAGGGGGGCAGGTATACCCTCGGGGAGGGTGACATGGCAAACAAGGGTGGTGACGTGTCAAACAACTTGGCCTAGAATATTTTTTCTAGTCAAAACCTTGAGTGAGGTAGACATGGTATGTATGACATGTGGATGATGATGTGGAGGTGTAGATGATGATGTGGCATGATAATGTGTGACTTTCATAGGTTCAAACATGTAATTTGAAGGATTTTTGCAAAAATTAGAGTTTCAATGTAGTGACACGTGCATGATATGATATGGCAAGAAAGGGTGACATGTATGGTGACTTGGCCTCTTAAAGGTGTTGCCATAGCTCAATTTAGGCATAAATGCATGATATTTGTATTTTTTAGGCAAATCTTGATTTTGGGTGTCGCCCTTAGGAATTTCTGCATTCTCTCTCCTCTTTTGACTTATAGGGAGAGGATGTTGACCTTTGACCACATGTATAACCAAGTCAAGTGGAATTTAGTGCTTTGAATGATATGGACATGGTATGGTAAGTGTATGGAATGTGAGTGACTTGTGAAGGGGTAGTTTTGACTAGAAAAAATCTTCAAGGCCAAATTTGACTTGGAGATGAGGTGTAGGCATGGAACTAGAAATATCATGGGCATTTCATCATGGAAGGGGCCAAAAAAATTTTTTTGCAACACGAACCATTAACATCCAACATATAAAAATTAAATCCCCCAACACATAACAACCATTGACATTAACAACCAACACATAACTACCATTGACATTAATAAATACAACCATTGGGTCCAACACATTTAAATTAAAATCCCCCTTAAATCCCGTTTGGTTTGGGCGCATATTCACTCGGGGGGTGACGTAGGGCAGCGAGAGCCCTCATAATTGTATTTTGCACGTAGGAAAATCAACACCATATAGTATTCCGCTTGAAATCTTATAGTATTTTGCGAATCTTGTTATACAGTATAGCAAATTTTGTACTTGCATACCCCACAAACGAGGAACTTTACGTACGGTGTAGATTAAGGAATAAGGGATGAATATACCTATCCAACAGCTCTCGTTGCCCGGAGTCATCCCCCGTGTGAATATGCACCCAAACCAAAGGGGATTTAAGGGGAATTTTAATTTAAATGTGTTAATTAATGTCAATGGTAGTTATGTGTTGGTTGTTAATGTCAATGGTTGTTATGTGTTGGGGGATTTAATTTTTATATGTTGGATGTTAATGGTTCGTGTTGCAAAAAAAAAAACTTTGGCCCCTTCGGGGCCTTAGGGACGTCACCACCTCCCCCCCCCCCGGGGGCCTTAGGGACGACAAAAAATTTAGAATTCAAACTAGAAAAAAACTAGAATTCATTTGAGGCTTTCATCACCTGTAGCTTTTGAATTTCATCACAATAAAACAAATAGAACATAAATAAAAGTTACCATAAAGATAGAGCAGATTGATCCCATTATTCTAAAAGTCATAAAGTTTGCAACACCCATACACAAACATTTTTCAACTGGGATTTAACAGCAGCCTTTGGCCTCTATGGATTCTTGTGGTGAGAAACCAAAGTGGGAAACTTTTCTGCTTGTTAGCACAAGGATCTAGAAGCCTCAAAATCTAAAAATGCATGGTAATTTTTTGCAAGCTTCATTCGGAATGAGCCATAAAACAATATCCAATAGCACAATCCTGTATTAATCAGCTGGTAGGATGTGAAAGCCTACCAAACCCGGCCGAAAAATTGCTATTTTAGCATAGATAACTTAACCAAACATATCCATATCATACACTATCAAAAAGATCTCGGAGAGAGCTTTCCAACGCAGTAAAAATCATCTCAAACAGAGCTCTGGATCAAAAGTTATGATAAGAAATGTGTTGCCGGCGGGGAAACTGCACTACATGCGCCCTTCAAGCCCTTTATGTGCCCATTATGCACCACACACACAAAAAGAGGGCTTTTGTTGTGAGCTATTGGTTGTTGACCATTATGCACCACACACACAAAAAAAAGGGCTTTTGTTTTGAGCCATTAGTTGTTGACCATTGGAAAAAAAAAGCGGCTAAAATCAATGGCTCAGAAATGGTGCACTCTAGATATACGCATTAGTACATCCATTTGAATACATCACGAAATTATAGAAAAACCTTAGTGAAAAGCGTACAAAAACTCAAAGAAAACCCCCTGTTATTATGCTACATATGGAGGATGTAGGATGGGAATCAAAGGGTGCAATCATGCCAAGAACTCAAATGATGTCATCACATACCAAGAAATCTTCAAGGGGTCTTCAATCCTTCAAAGTTTGCTTGATTCTCCTTTTTGCGTTGCTTGTGTGACCTTATCAAATGTCCTCACCTTGCTCTTCAATTCTTCAAAGTGTGCAAGTATGAATTCTTCTAGTGCCTCTAAATTCAGATCAAAATTTGAGAATAAGTGTCAGGAATATGCCTTGCTCTTCCATGCTGCCATAGCATGGCAGCATTATGCCAAACTAAAAGAATAGGCTGGCCTCCCAGCCCCTCTTTTGCTGCTTCATAATCATGATAGGGCTCCAGCTAATTGCCAATATGAGGACGTGTTTGGCAATTCAATGGACCTGCAATGGATTTGAAGAAAGGTGGTGAAGATAGAGTTCAGTGTGACATGAATGTGAATATGGAGGCGATTTTCAGATGAACCTGCATGACATATGGAATAATTAGCAAAATGTGAACTGCTGGATGGATATATGACAACAGTTTTGTGGATTTTGCAAAGATATGAAGTATCTTATGTGGGGCAAGGGCAACTCTTGACCAAATGAGTGTGGAATATAGATATTAGGATGCACCTGCATGTGGAAATCAAATCTGTTAGCTCAAATGAGTTGTTGTTATGAAGGGAGTGGCATCAACTATAGGTGATGTTGTGTAGTGCAATGAATGGGAAATGGGATGAATGACTGTAAAATCCAGATGTTCCTGCATGGAATCCATAGTTTTGACAAGGTTAACACTTGATTGGGATCTCAACTCGATCAAAACACACAAACTTTTTTCTCTTGCAACACTAAAAAGGTTGATTAGTTCCAAAGCTAAAATCTAAAACCTAGACTTAATATCGACATTACTACATTCGTTTTCGTCTTTTCTAGGAAAGGTCCTCATGCACAAATATCAACATCCAAATTGAAGTGGTGTTCCATTGAAATTTGAATGAAAAAATAGTACAATGACCCATGGGGAAACAAACCGATGAATCCCAACCTCCGGGTTAGACCACCCAACGATAAGATAATTGTGTGTACAATGAGTACAGGCCCCACAAAGAACATCTAGAAGGCCGATGTCTTTGTAATGCTCCCAAACCTGCAACAAGCTGCAAAAAATCGGTCGGCTACCCATCCAAGCAAAGACTCAAATCCGCCCCGCTAAGATCTGCCTCCATCGTCCCACACGGCCACCGGCATGCACATCAGAGAGCTCCAAACTGCAAGACCAAACCACATGTGATTGTCAACTGTGTTAGAAGCCATCTACGGGCCAAGAGTAAGCAAGCTACAAAGTCGGAATAGAAATACAAGAGCAAAATATCAAAATGGAAAAAGATGATCCATGAGGATCCCCTGAAACCACGAGGCTACTGTAGAGATAGGGAAAATCTAGGCTCGACCCAGGATGCATAAAGAAAGCTTCATGCACATCAGAGAGCTCCAAACTGCAAGACCTAACCATATGCGATTTTCAAATGTGTTAGAAGCCATCCACGGGCCAAAAGTCAGCAAACTATAAAGTCGGAATAGAAATACAAGAGCATAATATTGCAAATTGAAGAGATGATCCATAATGATCCTCGGAAGCCACGGGGGCTCTGTAGAGATAAGAAAAAATATATATATATGTAGGCCCGACCCAGGGGCTTCCCCTTGTGCCCTCGAGAAGCGCCATGTGCTACGCTGGGAAAAAATGCAAAAAAGCCCATCGGCCAACACTGAACAAAAAGTAAAACCCATATAGGAGAGTAAGAGGTGGGAGGGGGGAACTCCGTACAACAACAAGATTCAGCTCAGAGGAAACGCCGATGAGGAATGCAGGAAGACACAAGGCTTTTATGGGAGAAAAGGCCAAAGAAAGCCTGCGCTATAGCAGGCTTGTGCCAAAGAAAGCTTGGATCCAAAAGCAGAGCTGGTGCCAAAACTGGCGTCCCTTTCCCTAGAATGATGGTTCTCTTCTATATAAGAAGAGAACCATTGCATTCTAGGGAAAGGTCCTTATGCACAAATATCAACATCCGACACAAAGCGGAACCTCCCTCAAACCCCATCATAGATTGAGACCACGAGAGATTGTAAGGCACACTGCTAGGAAAGTGTAACGATCATGAGATGAGGTGGGATGCCACTGCAAATAGAGGGGAAGGGGATCAAGAAACCCTGAGACAACTAGACTGTATAAGGCAAAGAAGGCATGAAAATTAAACACAAACAAGATCTATGGCCATCTGATAATAATTGAGATGATAGCAACCTTGCAAACAAAGATGTCTAGCAAACAAGCTAGTAGAACAAACTGTTCAAACACTCTTGCTTATTTTTATTTGTCACTCTCAATCTTGGGAGCCAAGATGTGGTCACTAATCCCAAGATTGTTTAAACAAGCAAATATCTCCTCAACTAGCAAAATATTGCAATCACTCTTCACTTCCACAATCACACAAGTTCACCACTCATAAGTTCACTATAGCTGGGAAACAAAATTGTTAATACAACTCAATAAACCATAGGAACTATCAGTAGCGAAATCTTTGTAGCCCGGTGTTAATGGAACTCTTGTAGCAATGGTTGACCACGGCTATTCTTCGTTTTAAATCCTTTGAACTTGTTCTCCCAAATAGCCCGATATATCCTTTGCTTCTCCCCATTCCTCTTTTTATCTTTGAATCCCGGGATTGTAGGAGACGATCAACACCGCTAAACGGGATAGTATTCCATGTGATATATCCCACAGGCTTGTTTGACGTTTTCGATCCCTTTGCATATATCCCACAGGGATATAGAGAATTTCGGGCCATTGAACCATTGCAACCATTAGAGTTAGAAATAACCAATAATAAAGATGATCATAGGTTTAACATGCTTTCGAGATCACAACTTTACCTTGCACCACAAGTTGAGCCTAGGTCCTGGGGATTCTTCACCATTTATGGCAATTATAAGCTGATCAAAAACCAACACTCCTCCTTCAGCTTATTAATTGACAACATTTAGATTTTTCCCCGAATCTGCTGAATTTATTCTCTGCAAGAGCCTTTGTAAAAATGTCAGCAGTTTGGTTTGAAGTTTCTACATACCTCATTTGGATATATCCCTTTTCGGCTAGATCTCGATGAAGTGAATGTTGAGCTCAATGTGTTTTGTCCTTTAGTGTTGCAACCTGGGTTCTTGACTATAGCAATACAGCTTTGACTATCTGTCATGATTTCAGTGGCTTCCATTTGTTTACATCTGAGCTCATTTAATAACCTTTTCAGCCAAGTGACTTCTTTAGCTGCTAGGGAAGCAGCAGCATATTCTGCCTCAGCAGAACTCATGGCTATAGCTGACTGTTTCTTACATTTCCAAGCTACTACTCCACCTCCTAGGAACACTGCAAACCCAGAGGTTGACTTTCTACATTCTAAGTCTCCTCCCCAATCAGCATCAGAGTATGCTAGCAATTTTAAGTTATTTGAATCATAGCAAATTCCATGATTTTGAGTCCCTTTCAAATATTTAAGAACACGTTTTCCAGCTTCCCAATGCTCCTTGGTGGGATTTTGACATCTCCTACTTAGTATATTTACTGCATAGGCTATATCAGGCCTTGTATTATTAGCCAAATACAATAAACAACCTACCAGAGCTCTATAAGGTATATTTTCCATGTCTGCTATCTCCTCCTTAGACTGCTCTAGCACATCTGTTAGCCTGTGTCCTGGAAGCATAGGAACTTTCACACCATTTGCATCTTGCAAATTAAATCTGGTTAGCATATTCTCCACATGTTTGTTTTGAGTCAACTTCAGGATTTTCTCATTCTTGTTTCTGATTACATCAATCCCCAAGAACTTCTTTAACTCTCCAAGATCTGTCATTTGGAACCGTGACTTTAAAGAGTTCTTGCATTCATTTAATATATTCATAGTATTGGCCACCATAATGCAGTCATCCACATAAAGTGCAATGATGCAAAAATTATATCCTCTTTCAAATCTGTATAGGTTTCCATCATTTTTCAGTTTTTCAAAACCTTGTTCCTTTAAAAACTGATCCATACATAAGTACCACTCTCGTGGTGATTGTTTTAAGCCATAAACAGCCCTATTTAATCTCCAAACCATGTCCTTATTTGTTTCAAACCCAGGGGGCTGCTTCATATAGGCTTCTTCTTCAAGAGTAGCATTTAGAAAAGCAGTTTTGACATCCATATGATGTAGCTCTAATTCCAAAGCATTTGCCATTGCTAAAAGAATTCTGATGCTAGTAAGCTTTACAATTGGTGAATATGTCTCTTCATAATCTCTTCCTTTCTTTTGAGTAAAGCCTTGTGCTACTAATCTTGCTTTGTATTTTTTTGAGCCATCAGGATTTTGTTTGATCCTAAATATCCACTTGCTTCCAATGATATTTTTTCCTTTCTCAGGTTTAACAAGATCATAGGTGTTTGTATCTTGAAAGGATCTTAATTCATCTTGCATAGCCTTCAGCCATTCACATTTATTTGTACTATTCTGTACCTCTTCAAAGCTTTCAGGTATTAACTCATTTTCCAGAATGGTCATAATTTGTTCATATGGCACTTCTGTTTTCCTTTCAATTCTTCTACTCTTACCTTCTTCAGTTCTGCCATATTGAAGCTCTCCTAACTTTGCTTCTTCTAATAATCTTTCAGCTTGAGTTTTCCTTCTTTTTACTGTTTTCTCTTTAATATCTTCTATCCCAGATGTGCTCTCACCGGTATCCTGAGATTTTCAATTGGTTCCATAACAGAGGGAACATTATTATTTTCAGTTTCTTTATCTCCATTCTCCCCATCACTTAAATTTTCCATATCATTTTCTTCATCTCCACTCTCCTCATTATCATCCAAATCTAGGCTATTTTCAATTTTTCCATTTAAAGCTGCATCTTGCTCTTTAATCTTCATACCTTGTTTGTATCTGTCTTTATAGACCACCCTTTCATTAAAAAGAACATCTCGACTGATTATGATAGTTTGAGTTTCAGGAATAAAAATCCTATATCCCTTAGACTCAGAGTCATATCCTACAAGAAAACCAATATCTGCCTTGTCATCCAATTTCTTTCTCAGCTCTACTGGTTTGTGAACATAAGATAAGCATCCATAAGTTTTAAATGAGTCAAGTACCAACTTTTCATGAGGATTCGGACAAAGGTTTGGTATTTTACCTTTTATGCTAGTAGAAGGCGACATATTTTGAACTTCAATTGCGATTACGAGTGCCTCCTCCCACAGATTTCTTGGTAAGCCACTTTGCTTCAACATTGCTCTTATTGCATCCATTCTGATCCTGTTTTTCCTTTCAGCAACTCCATTTTGTTGAGGACTATATCTGCAAGTTAATTGTCTCCTAATGCCATGTTTAATGCAAAAGTGTCTAAATTTTTCTGATAGGTACTCTCCTCCTCTATCAGATCTGATACACTTGACCTTTTGACCAGTTTCCCTTTCAACTTCAACTACAAATTGTTTGAAGGCTTGTAAAGCTTGGGATTTCCGTGTTAAACAGTAAACTTTGCATCTTCTACTATAGTCATCAATGAAAGTAATAAAATATCTGTGATTTGTTCTGCTCCTTACATTTAAAGGGCCACACAAATCCGTATGAACAAGCTCCAAAACTTGACTTGCTTTTGATTCCCTTTTCTTGAAAGGTAATCTATTTAATTTACCAATTGCACATCCTTCACATATTGGATTTTCCTTTTCTTCATCATTATAATTTATGGCACCTAGTTTCCTTAAAGCTTTCAAATTATGAAAGTGTGTATGAGCAAGTCTATTGTGCCATAATTCCAAATTTTCTTCTTGAACTATATTTACATTGGTTGCTACAAGACCATGCATTTGAAAAAGATTGCCAACTCTCTTTGCTCGAAATTTCAGAATTCCATTCATAAGCACATTACATTCTCTTGAATCAAAAGTGACTTTGTATCCTAAGTCAACAAGCTGACTTACAGAAATCAGATTTTTTATAATTGTTGGCACACATAAAACCTCTTCTATATTAACAATCTTTCCATCTAAATCTTCAAGTTGTAATAATCCTTTGCCTTGTATCTCAGTTAGATCTCCATTACCAACTTGAATTTGCTTAGACTTTGCAGAAGATAAATTTCTAAGCATCTCGGCTGATTTTACAACTGATCTTTCAGCTCCAGAATCAACTACAAGCAGATCAGAGTTGTCAGAATGTAATTCATTATGAGAAACAGCAAAAACACTTGGTACCTCGTCATCTTGGTCACCATTTTCTGCTTTATTTTTCTCCTCAACTTCTCTTGCTAAAAATGTTCTCTCTGTATTTCTTCCTCGACCTCTGTTTGAACCTCCTCCTCTTCCCCTTCCAGAGCTCTTTGGAGATGGGCATTTTGCAGCCATATGTCCCCTTCCCCCACAATTAAAGCAATTAAACTCTTTTTCCCTTTTTAATTTTGGACACTCATTTTTATAATGCCCCCTCTCATGACATTGGTAGCATGTGACTTTTTCTTTTTCTTAATCATTAGAATTTCAGGATTCCCTTGAATCTTCTTTTGCTCCCATTCTGTTCTCAGAAGATTTTCAGCTTCTTCTTTAGATCTACAAGTGTTCCTTACAAACAAAGCCAGATTTTCATTGTCACTTATAGCCCTAGATATTTGGAGAACCTGACTCCTTTCAGATATGATAGTGCCTGCTCCCTCTAGGTCTGCTATCATATTGTCAAATTTGTTAAAGAATTCAACCACATCTTCTTCTTCCCTTAGTTTTAGATTTCTCAATTCATTTTCTAGTAAATCCAATTGTGAAGACGTCTTCTCCTCATAATGACTTAATAAAAACTTCCACATGTCCTTAGGACTAAGAGATCTAAGTTTCAATCTAATAGTAGGACTGACTTTGCAGGAAATAATACCTTGTGCCTCTTTGAGTTTAGCTTGAATAGATTTTCCAGCACTGATTGTTCCAGCTAAGCCACTTGTTCTTCTTGAACCTCTGCTTTGTACACTGCATCTCCAAATGTACCTCCGGTGTACCTCTGCACTGTACACTGCGAAGAAGATTGTCCTCCTCCTCCACGCCATCGATTCAAATGAAGCGGATCATGCGAATCTCCGGTGCTAAGAACAACACTAGTAGGATTTACTAGTTCCCATAAGTCTTCTACCTCCAAGATATGGATCATGGCATCTTTCCATACTTGAAATCCAGGCCCGCCCTTGTATACCTCCACCTGATTCAAGAGACTGGCTCCAAACCTGCTAGACATGTCTATTGGCTCTGATACCAATGATAATAATTGAGATGATAGCAACCTTGCAAACAAAGATGTCTAGCAAACAAGCTAGTAGAACAAACTGTTCAAACACTCTTGCTTATTTTTATTTGTCACTCTCAATCTTGGGAGCCAAGATGTGGTCACTAATCCCAAGATTGTTTAAACAAGCAAATATCTCCTCAACTAGCAAAATATTGCAATCACTCTTCACTTCCACAATCACACAAGTTCACCACTCATAAGTTCACTATAGCTGGGAAACAAAATTGTTAATACAACTCAATAAACCATAGGAACTCTTTGTGCGCGAAATCAGAGTAGCCGGTGATTGACCGAACTACTGTAGCAATGGTTGACCACGGCTATTCTTCGTTTTAAATCCTTTGAACTTGTTCTCCCATAGCCGATATATCCTTTGCTTCTCCCCATTCCTCTTTTTATACTGAATCCGGCGGTGTAGGAGACGATCAACCTGCTAAACTGGGATAGTATTCCATGTGATATATCCCACAGGCTTGTTTGACGTTTTCGATCCCTTTGCATATATCCCACAGGGATATAGACAATTTCGGGCCATTGAACCATTGCAACCATTAGAGTTAGAAATAACCAATAATAAAGATGATCATAGGTTTAACATGCTTTCGAGATCACAACTTTACCTTGCACCACAAGTTGAGCCTAGGTCCTGGGGATTCTTCACCATTTATGGCAATTATAAGCTGATCAAAAACCAACACCATCACCAAAGCACATGAAATCAAAATTGTAGAACCAATGTACCCAACAAAATACAGAGAATACCTAACGACAAGATGCTATGGAAGTAAGAACAAACATACCTAACTTATATTATTCATGCAGAACAGACTCAAGCGAACTTTCATGAAGACAATGCAAACCCCCTAATAAGAAAGACCAAAACCATGCACCATGGAATGCATAAAAAGAAAAGACATCAAGACCGGACATAACAAAGAGCACCTGGAACTAAAATTCAAGAATCAACGTACCAGTAGTGAACTACAGTGAATACTATAATGACAAAAACACTACAACAAACAAGGACCTAAAACCTAAACATATACGCTACACGCATAACCAGTTCAAACAAACTTTAAAAAATAGAAACAACATAACCCATGGGAACAAGACGAAAGGGACCCCGAGACACGAGAACAAAAAGGTTTCATAAGGTGACAGAACAATTATGCAATTGAGAACACCGGTAGATGACGCCACAGAGTCAGCGATCAACGCCAAGATGAGGAATGGATGAAGAAAACTGAGGGCAACCTGAAACAAGAACCATTTACGAATGCAAGACAACGGACCACAAGAACCACTACAACATGCACAAATCTGCGAAGATGCAACCGCATTTTGAAATTTAAACTATAGGCCAAAAGAGAGAATGTCACGGGAAAAAGGGAACACCAAACAACTCCTTTAGTCTTTAAGAGGTCAACACAGAAAAGGCATGACGACTGGACCAACAAGGCAAGAAGAACTACGTCAAATCAAGGGGCAGACAAAGGAGGGAATCAAGACAATAGCAGAACAAAGATGTATCTTAAGGGATAAACTGGAAACAAGAGGAAAGGAATAAACATAGGGTGAAAAAAAGACAAACAGGAGTCCAGAATGAAATGGATAGAAAAAAGGGATCGAGAATAGCAAACAAAGCAAAACGAGACAAAATGGAAATAAAATGGACACAAAATGGAAATAACTGAAGGCCCTCAAAGGCACTAATGAGACACTAAGAATCTATGACAAAGAGCGAGTATAAGCCCCCATAAGGGCATCCATGAGAACCACTGAGAACATATGAGAATATTTGGAATATTGGTATGTCACAAGCACCAATGCAGCAAGAATGCAATAGCTCAACCCATACAAAATACAAACTGAGATATGGCACTGGCAAAAGCCATGCATAAATGAGCCAAATGATTCTAGCAAATACCACCAATTGTAAAACTCCTGTAAAACGACCAAATGTAAGCGACCACCACAAATGGTACCAATACACCAACGACGGGGAAACCTGAGATCCTAAGCAAAAAAGGACCACATCTAAGTATGGAAGCAAGCGCATTAAAAGGACTAATTGCGGTAGAAAATAGACGTTATGGACCACAACCATGTCTACGAGATAGAAAGTGTTGAGAATAACCAAAAGCAACATGGCATGAACTAACATGAATCACCAACTCATAACGAATGCAGCTATGGAAAAGTTCAAGAGTAGAAAAAATGCTAGACTATCCCAAATGGAGAAGGTTATATACAAGATCTGGAAATACCTGACTCACCCGACAACTCGTGTGCTAAAGTCCTTAGGTCGAGTGCCAAAATGTCAACAAAAAGGGGCAACCTATGTGTTGATTAAATACAGGATATAGTGAGAAATTGCCAAAAATGCAATGAAGCAACTAAAATGCAAAACTGACTTGGCGTAAAAAAGCAACATACAAAGTAGTTAGCACCTTGTTGAACTATGTGGACAAAGAGTTGACAACGATCCCCATCAATGTCCACTAGAGATGGCACCACCCCTTCGTAATGACAAGGCGAAAAAATACCAAGAAGCCGGGTCGACATTGACCCCTCTAGTTGCCAAGTCAAAAAATGATTCTTATCAGCATCTACTCGAGATGCCCTCCCCAACCGAACCATAGCTCGAATCTCTCCACACCAAGAACCCTGCAACTAAAACCAACGAAGGCTATAAACTGTCAACATTCGCAAAAAGAGGGAACCATACATGGGCAGGCCACCAAAGGAAAAAACCATCAACTCTGACAAATATACTAATCTAAACATCAACTGGCCCAAGGGAACCTGACAAAACCAACATCTAACAACCCTACTTTTACTCACTACGTAACTTACAAAACAAGACGGGGTTCCAAACCTTCAAATCCAAAAGCGAGAGCAAAAAGGACATAAAATAGACCACCAAAGAGAGAACCTATCACTCAGACGAACATACTCACTCAAACACGCCAATCACCACTAAAGACTAGTAGGACTAGTCAATTTTAAATGAAGGTAAACAAGAAATAAGATAGGTGACAAGAAGATACAGCAAGAAAGGAAATAGAAGCAAATGAAATGGATGGAGAAATGTGATTAAGACAAAAGGACCAGAGCACAACAAATCAGAAGATATCGAGGAATAAAAAACAAATGAAGGGGACATCGTGAGATACATGGAGTAAGAACAAATAGAGCAATGGGTACCATCGATGCAGCAAAGGTTGAATGGGATGAGACATTCATGCAAAAGGGAAGGAAGAAGGAGGGAAAGTCATGAGGTAAGAGAAAGAATGAAAGAATGAAAGAATGAAAGAAAGAAAGAAAGAAAGAAAGAAAGAGAGTAAGCATCAAGAGTACCAAATGAAACTAAAGGCCGGAGAGAATGGAGAGAAATGAGCCACTTCTAACTAAACCAATGAACCATGTAATCGCATAAATAAATTAGCACCCCATAACCTGCAGAAGAAGATCAACAAATTCCAAGAAGAAAACAATGTAAAATGGACAAACAAATGAGCATCCCTCAACTAAGAAACCTATGATGCCAAGGATGCTACCATAGACTGCAAAGATAGAAATACATGGAATACCCAAGCAAAGAATTAAACATACGACTGAAGTCACTTTATGCCCAAATGGATGCTCCCACCCTCAAGTCAAACTAAATGAAGGCGGATAAGGAAAAAGATCAGCAACAAGGAGTAGATAAGCCGCCAAATGACAACAAACAACCACAACAATTATAGTTAGCCAAATGCAAACCGACTCAAGGAAAAGAACTAAACGACTCCGCAAAAATGAGCAATGATCCATAATTTATACACCAACGAATACATACAAGTAAGAAAGCAAAAAAGTATGTTGACACATAAGAGGGTCAATCTAGGGACTGCAACATAGAAACTACAAGGTTGGGCATCATAAAAACGGCCGCCCCAAAAAGCTGAAAAATGAATAAATAACACGCAGGCCATTGATGGAAAAAAAATGACAATACGACAACTAACCACCCAACTAAAGATTGACCCAAAAAATGAAACCCAATGAAACACGAAAGACAATCCCAAGGTCGAGTCGGAGGCACACCAAACAAAAACTGGAAAAAATACGACCCCAACTCCAAAAATACAACAACACTACAAGCGTAAAAGGACGCACAAAACCAAAACAAGCACCGGTAAACCAACCACGAACCCCTAGGCGACAACGCATCATACATCCAAGCAACACAATCGACCAACCTAACAAAACCGGAAAAGCAACCAAAGAGTACTATGCAATCAACCTAACATGACCCCCTGCGAAACTAGACATCCAAGGGAACGACAAAGCAAAACAAGGACCGACTCTAGACCCCAAACACCAACGAAAAAGACGCCAGAAACAACAAAGAAAAAGGAAGAGGGAGGGAAGGGACCAATCTATGCACAAGAACTTTTGTTATGAATGTTTAATAAAATACGCACCAAGGACCCTTGATTATAATGTTTTTAGCACGAGGTTTAATGTTTGTAAAATAAGGGGGCACAAACGACCTATGTGTGGTGTCAAACAACAAGGGAAAGATGAGGCAAGAACTCGACTGACCAAACTTCTTAACACCGAAACATAACCATGCACAGGGTTCGACCTATGTAAGGACCTTTTATGATTAATGTTTAATAAATTATGCACAAGATCCTTTGTTATAATGTTTAGAACCCGTGATTTAAGGTTTATAACATAAGGGGGCATAAACGACCTATGCATGGCGTCAAACAACAAGGGAAAGACGAGGCAAGGACTAGACTGACCAAACTCAACATATAAATTATTCTAACCATACAAATAAGACCCCGGACAGAACCAAACCAAGCCCAGGCACAACCTCTAAGAAACACCATAATTCGACCTAAAACAATACAAACATAAAGCTACAACTTTTTAAATCTAGAATTAAGGGATATCGGGAGTCGGAAACCCCATGCAATTTATAGCCCAAAAAATTTGGCGGGGAAACCAGACCCCGGTAACCCCGAAAAGCAAATCAGCACAGGTCATCCTGCGGACGAATCAACGGCGGCCGACCTCAGATCGATCTGCCCAGATAGCCAATCCCATGTCGATTTTTTCAGTTGGGTGATGCTAGGCAAATGGTCCGGATGGGCTAGATGCTGCGAAAAGGTGGCCTGTGATGAAAAGAGAAGGCAAGACAAGGCAGAGGTTATAGGCGGCTAGGGCACGTACGAAGAGCATGATGCCGGAAAAAAAAAACATATCATAACTGGGGCGAAAAGCACTGGCGACCACAAACATGCACACATCCGTAGAAAAGCATCTTTGGGAAAAAACATATTTTAACCGTGGCGTAGAGCGAGGCGACCACCAACATGCACGAGACCGAGGAAATGAGAGCAAGTAAGATTTCACTTTCATTTCGGGATCGGTTTTTCGGTAAAGCACCATCGATTCCATGAGGAAGCGGATCATAACTTGAGCCCAATCCACCGACCACAACCAAGGGACACGATGATTCTGTCAGAGCGAAAACCTCTCAGATCGAAATTAAAATGATCAATCACAACAAACCTGGAGAAGCAGAGACGCAAGAATTGAGTAGAAGAAATCGACAGGGCCACAATGCTAACAACACAAATCCAGCAACGTCCACAGATGAATGCAGCAAAGACCACGAGGGATATCATTGGAAAAGCATGCTGAGATCCAAAGCAAAAGATCTAGAATGGAATTAGCATCAAAGGTGAGAGCCACAGATGAATGCAGCAGCACCACAGAGGATATCATTGGAAAAGCATGCTGAGATCAAAAGTAAAAGATCTAGAACAGAATTAGCATCAAAGGTGAGAGCCACAGATCAATGCAGCAGCACCACAGAGGATATCATTGGAAAAGCATGCTGAGATCAAAAGCAAAAGATCTAGAACGGAATTAGCATCAAAGGTGCGAGCCAAGCCATGACACAATTATGTTATGGGACCAGATCCTCAGGTAGCACCATCGATCCTAAAGCGCAAGTGCCCCCCAGACCAATCCATCCTATGCATAATCAAGAAGCAGCACCAGTGTAGGAATCAATGTAGGGAAACTCCGTACAACAACAAGATTCGGCTCAGAGGAAACGCCGATGAGGAATGCAGGAAGACACAAGGCTTTTATGGGAGAAAAGGCCAAAGAAAGCCTGCGCTATAGCAGGCTTGTGCCAAAGAAAGCTTGGATCCAAAAGCAGAGCTGGCGCCAAAACTGGCATCCCTTTCCCTAGAATGATGGTTCTCTTCTATATAATAAGAGAACCATTGCATTTTCTTTATTTTTCATAATATTCAACAAAAGCAAACTAAACCTACCTACAAATTCCAAATACTTCTCAACTAAATAAGCTCAGGGCAACATGTTGTTGCCAATACCTCTTCAGATGCAGAATGTTGATAGGATTAAGCAATTCTTTGCCATCAGACACATCTCTCAACCAATAAGAATCTTTTCCTGCTGCACCAATGACTTCAAAAGGTCCTTCTCAGAGATTTTCAAACTTGGATGCTATGTCTTCCCTTGCTTTATTCCATTTCAAGACTAACTCACCTGCTTTAAGAGTAGCTTGAAGTTTGTGAGCTGCTTTGAAAGTTGCAATGTCTTTGGCTTTTTTAAGCATAACAGCATTCTCTGCCTCATACCTGTGTTCTTCAAGCTGCATTAATCTCACACATCTTTCTTTTAGAGCCTCATACATTTCCAAATTTAATTGGTATGCCAATCTGAGTGAGGGAAGTTCCAATTCAACAGGCACTACTGACTCTATGCCATAAACCAGGCTAAAAGGTGTGTGCTTTGTGGAAGCTTTAATTGTGGTTCTATAGGCCCAAAGTGCATCATGGAGTTTTAGGTGCCAATCTTTCTTCGAGATGCTAATAGTTTTTTTCAGGATTGACTTGAGAACTTTGTTGGTTAACTCTGCTTGACCATTGCCTTAGGGTGGCTAACAATAATGTAATTGTTTGATTGACAAACTGACTTCCTCTATCATAGATAATTTTAAAAGGAATTCCAAACCTGGCACAAATATTTTCATGAAGAAATCTTGCAGTAGCATAGGCATTTGCTTCTCTCAAAGGAATTGCTTCAGCCCACTTAGTGAAATAATTTGTAGCTACAAGTATAAATTGGTGTTGAGCTGAAGAAGGTGGATCTATTGGACCTATGAAATCTAGACCCCATGTTTGAAAAGATCCAGGCGAGGTTATAGCAGTGAGGGGGGCTGGCTGTAAGGTTCTTCTACCAAAGATTTGGCATTTATGGCAGCATTTTATAACATTATAACAATCCTTGAAAAGGGAGGCCAAAAATATCCTGACCTCAAGATTTTCTTTGCAGTTGTGTCAGCAGTAAAATGTCCTCCACATATTCCTTCATGGCACGCTTCAATGATCATTTTAGCCTCTTCATCATCTACACATCTCAGCAATACTCCTTCCTTGTCAACCTTGCACAAAACATTCTCAATGAGCCTGAATTTTTTGCATTTATCTTTAAACCTTCTTTCTTGACTGCTATTCAAATTCTTTGGCACTTCATTGTTTTCAAGGTAATTCCTGATCTCACACTGCCAGCCTAAATCTCTTGCATCAAAAGCAACCAAGTTAGTAATAAGATCATCATTACACAAACCATCTTGATCCTCATGTTCAAATAGAACATAAGGTAGATATGCACTGGAACTTTCCACCAAATTGAACACTTTGACAGTAATATTATTGGTTTGGACTTTACAGGGTCACCTGCACAACTTTGCCTTGGGTTGCTTTTTTAGCAAAAAGAAGTGACAAACGATTTTGCCTTATAAAGACCTGAACTTGACTATTTTGTAGCAAATGTCCCTGCCCCTCTATCAGAAACATGAGAGCTGCTGCACTCTTTTGTAGTCTAGGATATCTTAGCTCAGTATCTGACCACATTTTGCTTGCAAAAGCAATTACATGATCCTCTTTTAGCAAAGCAAGACCAATTGCCATTTTTGGTGACACTGATATAAGCTTTGAAGGGCTTTTCATAAATCAGGAGGTTTTAGCAGGATGGAATTACAGATGGCATTGATGATTTTGTCAAAAGATTCCTGGCACTCTTCATTACAATCAACCAGAATGTGCTTGCTCTCATTTTTGGAAAATTTTCCAACCTTTGTGAGGTTAAAAATTGGATTCATAGTGTGTGAGAAGTGGGGAACATACATTCTTAAGAAACTGGTCATTCCCATGAAGCTTTTTACCTGTTTGAGTGTCTTGGGAGGTGCCACCTTTTTCAAAGCCTCAACCTTGGCCTCAGCAACATGAATGCCTTTTGTAGACACCACATGTCTAAGCAGTTCTCCTTTTGAAGACAACAAAACACAATTTTTTGGATTCAAGCTGACCCCCCCCCCCCCCCCGTTTCTACATAAGGCAAACAACTTAGAACATCAAAATGACTCTTGAGGGAGGTTCCTAAGCAAAGATCATCCAAGAAGACACGAAAAGCATTGGCAGGCTTGTCTTTGAAAATTGTGTCCATAGCTCTTTGAAATGTTGCAGATGCATTCATTAGCCCAAAGGGCATCCTCTTCATGGCAAATGTCCCCCATGGTGTGATGAATGAGGTCTTTGGCTGATCTTCCTCCTTTATGCTAATTTGGTTGAAACCTGAGAAACCATCTAAGAAAGAATATATGTCTTTACCTGCAACAACATGCAAAACCTCCTCTAGAAATGGTAATGGATAGCAATCTTTGATGGTGGCTTTGTTTAAATCTCTATAGTCAATACAGATCCTGATGGTTTTATTTTATTTTTCTTTTCTACAGGGACAATGCAAGATAGCCATTCAGGATTCACAATTTCTGCAATCACACCTGCATCCTTCATTTTATATAACTCTTCTTTAATTAGTCCTAACAAGGATGCATTAATTCTTCTCGAGTTTTACGTACCCGCGTGTTTCATACCTTCTTTAATCTTTATCTCAAACTCACGGATACTTCTTACTTACATCCACACCAACCAATTCATCATAATCCCAAGCAAAATATATTTCCAATCATCAAAGAATTTTGTGACAAAGGTGTTATCTTCTTCTTTAAACAAATCTCCAACATACAAACACTCTATCTAAACCTTTCTTGTTCGGGTTTGATTTCCTTTAATTGCTTTTCTTCACTAGCATTAGTT
Organism: Isoetes taiwanensis; assembly: GCA_021234155.1. Lineage (NCBI taxonomy): Eukaryota > Viridiplantae > Streptophyta > Lycopodiopsida > Isoetales > Isoetaceae > Isoetes > Isoetes taiwanensis. The sequence goes on from JAJEKV010000018.1 coordinate 14,628,778, forward strand.
ACCGTAATAGAATAGAGTTGTGGCGGTCTTTTTCTCCAGTTCTTCCTCCCGAATTGCTCCTTCACCAAGTGTTCGAGAAGAACACTTCAGAGTGCATCAGCCTACGCCATTCTGCTCCCTTGGTACATGATGAGCCTCCAAGTTTTGAAATTCTTTAATTCATGAAAGGCTTGATCTCTGAGCAGGATCATGTCTTCATTCTTGGCTTGATACTCACCCAATATTTGCTTGCAAATAAGTTGAGAATCTCCAAAAATAACAATTTCATTAATACTCAAATTCTTTGCCTCTTGGAGACCTGCTATCAAAGCTTCGTATTCTGCCATATTTGAGGTGGCATTAGGATAAATTCTACCTACTTTTGCAAGCAACCTATTGGAGGAGTCTTTGAGAATAGCAGCAGATGATGCCACACTTAGCCTCTTGGAAACACCACCATTAAACGATAAGTATGCAAAGCTACCTTGTTTAGGGAATGCTAGCTGAATCAGGAGTTCCATGTTGGACTCTTGATTCTTTGCATTTAATTAAAATTCTCCACATGGGTTTGACAACAGCATCTCTTCTTCAATGAGATTTAGGGCCTCAAATTCTCCTACCTTGTTGTATAATGTTACCTTCTTTCTGCCATTGGAAATGGTGCACTCCCCTTTTGACCAAACATGCCTAGCATCAACTGTTGAGAGCCATTTTCTTCCCAAAAGTAAGTCATAGATGTCTGACTTGTCTTCTATTCCTTCAAATGCAACCACAACAAAGTTAGCCGCAACAACTATACCTTCAACATCAATAGACACGTTACTGACTATTCCAACAGGATTAATTTTTGGGTTTGAGAAAGATTTCAAGATCATTGGGGCTTTCTTGTCTATTTCAAGGCCACATAACCTCATGACATAATGAGCCATAACATTCAAAGGTGATCCTCCATCCAATAAGACCTTGGTCAGGATTTTTTTGCCCATTTTGGCAACACATGTGAAAGCTCCTGGGTCATAATCCTTCTGAGTGAGCATATGTTCTTCAATGTGGTTAGTCAGAGCAAATTCATCTTCTTTGGTCAAATTGAGCACTTTTTCCCCGTAAGATGGAGTTATCTTGAGTAGAATTAGCAAGTCAACACAGATTTTAGAGTTTTTTAGCAAATACTCAAAGTCCTTACTATCTTTTTCCTTTTTTAAATATTTCTAAGCAGGTGGAGGAGGCACAACCATATTTTGCTCGGCTTCCTTGTGCTTCACAGCATCAACTTCATCACTGGCACATGCTGCTTCTTTCTCCTTTGCATTATTCATTCTTCTAGTATGCACAGCCATAATCTCCTCATGTTCTTCAATTTCCTCGCATAAATCGATGGATGCATTTTGTTCATTAGGCTTAGATTTCTCCTGCCTAGCAAAACATTCTTTCACACTACATCTATCTTCATACTTTGCAAAAGGCACACACAGAGCACTCCTTACCAGAATGCCCTCTTTTTCCACATTTTGTACAAGGCCTACACCAACAGTAATCAGATGAGTGAGTATCTCTGAAGCAATGAACACATGGTGGATAGGTCTTCTTCTCAAACTTCGAGTTCTTCAGCTCTTGAAGTTGCTTGGTCACCTCAACTAATGCCTCTGATACTTTGGTAATCTCAGCTCTTACATCTGCTGCAGGGCTTCAAGGATCCTCCATTTTTGTTTTTTTCTTTTCCTTTTGAACAACATAAACTGGCACAGGTCCTGGTCCCATGTATTCTTGTTCATAATCTGGAAAAAAAGGATCATGAGGTGAGTGCATGTCATGTGGCAAGTAGGAAATCATATTTGCATTTTTTTTTATTTTTTTTTTTGTAGAAACGGCAGTGGTGTTATATTACATGTAATACATAGTAATACAAAAATGATCAGAGTGAAACTCTGTTATAAAGGCCTCAAGTTGGCCTGACTCTCCAGAGGAGGAAGTTTCAGCTAGATTAGAACACTGTTTGAAAGGATTATAACCAAAATAACCAAAATTATAGTTTAAGGCAGGACATTAAAAAGATAAATCAGTCAAGCATTGTTTGCCAATGCCTCATTCATCAATAACTCCATCAAGAGTTATTATTGCGAAGGCATGATATGTGTTCGTGAAAAGCAGATTGTCGAGTTCAATAGCCCCATATGCAGCGGAGTCCAGAATATAGAGAATCCACGACTCTCTCGCCCCTTCACACAAGTTTCTCTTCAAAATATGGTTTGAGTTCCTGCTTGAATTGCCAGATATCTTCGTCCACCAAAACCTTCTTCAGAGTTCTGATCGTGATTGTTTCAATCTTAACCCAGAGCAAAGCTTCCAGCACCTCCTTATGAGTCATAGGCTTCGTGTCCTCCGGGACCTCCCTCATATGGCCACCTTCACGATGTTTCTTGACCAGGTACTCTGCTATCAACATCAGAGAGGTTATTAAAATAAGAAGAGAAGAATGCATAGAACCCTTGAAAGGATCCTAAACCATCCCAATTTTTATCATAATTAGATCCCCTGCTCAATCTATGAGCCATAGCTGCATCTGCCAGCTCTAACCGAATTGTTGTCTTAAGGAAAATCGATATGGATGATGATGATTAATGGCCACATTATTTACGTTTTCCAAACGTCCCATAAGACTAAAGTTCTGATGGTATCCATAAAAGGGGAACCGCTTGCAAGAAAGTCAAATAAATCCCCTCAGAACCATAGCTCGTTAGATGCCCGCATCTAAACATTAGATGTGTTAGATTCAAGATCACTCGCACATCTCAGATTGCATCTAACGAAGATGCTTACACACCTTAAAAAAAAATTTAGCCCTTTTTCCCCTTTTAGGTTTTGCAATCGCTACACATTGCCACACAGCTCCAAAACGATTTTTGGCACTCCAAATGGGGAATTGATTCTCTCTCGCTACTCGAATCCGCACCCTTGCAACCGATTTAATCATATCGAGCCCATTCAGCAAAAATGAGCTTTTTTTTTTTTATGACAAAGATGTAGTTTTCAAGGAGTGCCTTGCTTCAACAAAAATGCAATGACGGAACTTGCTCTTCAATTCCTTTTCAATCTCACCTAAAACTCATTCAAAAGAGCAACAACTTGCATTTAATGATCACCGGACTCGTGAGTGGGCATTCAAGCAGCAGATATGCATGTGTAACAATAGGTATAATAGTAAAGTAATAATAGGTATAATGATCAAGGCAAGGCTACTGTAGATTTAGAAGAAATTTTAATTTTACAAACGCATCTTATGTGCATCTAAAAGTATAGATGTTTCGATGCTTACGATACTTTAGATCTACGCATCTGACACATCTATCTTTAGATGCTTTTCCAAAGATTGTCTCAGCGGGGGAAAGGACCAAGCAGAGTGCTTATCCATGTCCAAAAAGGGGTCAACCATGGACAAATAAAGATATGGCAAGAGGTCTCAGCTTGGCCACAACCTAAAGGACATCTGTCTGAGATCTGATCATTATATTTTGCCCTATAAGCATTAGATTTGAGACTTTTATTCAGCACCAACCATCTGAAAAGAATAATTTTCTTAGCACACTGTAATTTCCATCCTTTTCTTATAACCCGAATCGCATCCAAATTTGAGCAGCCCCATTGATTGGAGACTTTAGTTCCATGATCACACAACAACAAGGCATAAATTCTGGTCACACTATACCCTTTGCCCTCCATAGCCCAATTCTGATCCTTTATTTGTACTCCTGTTCCTTTATGATGTCTAGTAAGGACCTTGTAGATATTTCTATTCGAGGTGGAGTCTTGCACTACATTGGAAATTTCTTGCCATGTCTTCCATTCTTCACCATTAGTCATACTCCCAATTGTGCCTAAACCATTGAGATTCCATTCCTTATATTTCCTTGGGTGCTTAAGAACCAAACATCCATCCTCCTCATCAACCAGGCCCTGATGCCAAAAGAAATTAAAATCTTCTGAAACATTTTCAATTGGATGAGCCTTGAAGCACACAGATACCTTATTCCAGGCTTGGATAATTCTTCTCATAATGGTGGATGTACCTGGAGTGGGGTTAAGTTGATAGAATGCTGAATCAGGAAGATGGTGAGGAGTAGATGGACTACCCACCAAGGAAGTTTTCTCAACCCAATATTTAGTAAGGAGAAGGGCAGGGGACTTTGGCTGAAACCAGAGATCTCCAGACCAATTTTGCTGCCAAAACCTGGGCCTGGAGAAACAAATCTTTACATCCCAGCCCTCCTTTTTTCCTGGGGAGAGTCAGATGTTTCCATCCAACCATGTGTGCACCCTGCCAAATGAATTCCTTCATAATAACTTCTAACTCCTGGTAAGTTTTCCTATCTGCAATTATAGCTGATGAAAAATAAAAATGAGAACTGGCAATAACACCATTAATTATTTGTACTCTCCTAGCCAGAGATAGTGACTTGGGGTACATTTGGAGTTTTTTCTTGATTTTGGTGACTATTGATTCCCACAGGCCATGCAAACTCATGTTAAGAGCTAAAGGTAAGCCCAATAATTTTGTAGCAGTTCGGAGACCACATACTTTAATCCCTTGAATATAATCATCTGGGCTATCCGAGATGATTGCACATTTATCTCTGTTTAATACCACCCCTGATGCCTTTCCAAAGAGATCCATGGCAGCAAGAAAGTTCTCAATACAGTCCCCCTGCTTCTTTAAGAACATAAATGTGTCATCAGCATACTGCATTACTGACATAGTGTCACTTGTATTTGGAAGCTTAAGGCAACTAATTTTGTCAGTTTGCTGTAATTTCATAATGATTCTTGTTACCATTTCAGCAACAATTAAGAACATGTAGCCTGACCCCTCTTTTACATTCAAAAAAGGATGAAGGGGAACCATTGACCAGAACTGCAGAACAACCTGTAACATTGAACCCAGCAATTTTTGTAATGACTTGTTCTGAGAAGCCTAACTGGGACATGGCTCTATAGAGAAAATTCCAGTCAATAGTGTCATAGGCTCTTCTGAAATCCAGTTTAAGAAGCACATATCCTTGGTTGGTCATCCCATTCCAATGCAAGCCCTCATATGCACCAATGAAGTTATCTAATATACTTCTGCCTGAAAGAAAACCTGATTGAACTGGGTTAATCTTCTCTTGAAGGATTTTCTTAATCCTATTGGCAAAGATTTTGGCCAAAATTTTGTATGTTACATTTGTAAGTGATATCGGTCTCCAATCCGAGAATGTGGAAGGCTTATCCACTTTTGGAACTAATGCAATTAAGCCAGCATTTACTGCTGGATGTAGCTTTTCAGCCTGCCAAGCACCCTGAATGAATGTGATAATGTCTTTATTCATTATGCTCCAAAAATGTTCATAGAATTCAGGGGGTAGCCCATCAGGTCCCGGGCTCTTCAATGTGTGCATCCTTTAAGCCAAGATATTCAAAGAACTCTGACATTCTACCATTGTCTGTGCATGTGGCTGCAAAGAGTTCCCTGTATTTATTGTAGAACAATTTTTGAATGTCTTCTTGCTTAGATAGCTCATATTGATTATCATCCTGTATTAAGACTATCCCATTGTACATTATCCTGCTTTTGGCAGCTCTATAAAAGAATTTAGAGCTACAGTCATCTATCAAATTAACATATAGGCTTCTCTCTTAATCGCCAAACTTTTGGCCTCAGATTCTTCAATTAACTTCACCATTCTTTCTAGATATTCCTCTCTCTCTCACTGCAGCAACACATTGGTTTTGTCCAGAAAAGACTTTGTCTAACATCTCTTATTTCCACATACACCTCCATTTTTTCCTGTTTCTTTTTCCTATTCTATTCCCTGCCCCATTGCTTGATCCAGTTTTTGATCTGCTTACATTTCCTAATGAATTCTTTCATCGAACCACTAGCATTCAATCCTTCCAATGAGCCATAAAACCTTGTAAAGTCTTCACAAAAGGTTTTATTGTTCAGCAAGCTGACATTGAACTTAAATGGAGTATCAGCATGCCTATTCAAAGGTAAGATGCCTGTGTCCAAAATTTGTGGATAGTGATCAAATATAGAGTTACTACAGTCATTCTTAATGATCAAACTATCCCATCCTTCTAAGGTGGAGATGTTGGTGTAGAACCTGTCTAGGAGACAATACACCCTATCATTTCCTTTCCTCTTGTTGCACCAGGAGTATGCATTAGAAGAGGAGGGAGCATGATATACAAAGTTGTGGGCCAATTCGTCCCATTGGGACCTCTCCCCTTTTGACATGTTAATTTTTTTCTCTGCTTTCTGCTCCCATGAAGGGGTATTATTGAAATCCCCACTAAGAATCCAATTGTTTATGTTCTGTCCCTGCAACCAATCTGTCATATTTTTCCAGTGTAACTCTCTTTCCTCAGGGGAGGTGGAAGCATACACATTGATAATGCCTACAATCTCCTATTCTATCTCCAAAAAGACTACCTGCCATTTACCTTAAGGATGCAAAAAGGAATTTACCTTTTTATAGCCACTCCAGGCAATACAAATGCCACCTTTAGTGCCATCTGCTGGGGCCCATATGGAATCTCCATTGGGAAAAATCCAACTATCCAGGTTTGATGCCTCAAAGGCTGGTAATCTGTGTTCTTGCAATAAGATTATATCTGCCTTTAAGGCAATTAGAGCCCTTTTCCTTTTCAGGGGGCCCTTGATTCCTCTTAAGTTCCAGGAAACTATCTTCATTGGGTTTTAGAGCTCCTAGTAACAGGCCCATTCTCCCTAGGGGTGTAGACCTTTTTCTGCCTCTTTTTAATCTGAGGAAGTGGGGTAACAAAGGAAAGTTCATTGGGACCTTTCTCAGTTTCTTCCCCACTATCATCTTCATCTTCCCAGAACTTGCCAGATAATCTAGATGAAGGGTCCTTCAACTCTCTTAGCTGTGCAGCTGGTGTCTTGAAGACATCCTTTTCTAACACTGGTGTGTCCACTGCCAATTCTTGGCCAGAAGGGCTTACAAGTCTATTGGCCTGTTCACATCTAGTTCCCTGGCCTACTGGAGTTACAAGCATTTGGGGTTGGATTCCCAATTCTTGGCCAGCTGGACTTACAGGTCTACTATTGTGTTCAGCACCAATTCCTTGGCCTTCTGGAGTTACAAGCCTTTGGCATGGGCCATTGTCTTGGTCCTTTGTATGCATCTGTGTTTTTAATTAGACCATATCTATATCTAGGACAGCAGGTAAGGATTCCTTTCCTTCCTGATCAGTGGGAAGCTGAGGAATGTCTGTTAGGGTCACCTCTGTGATTGGTATCCCATCTTTGATCTCTGATCCTTTGGGGAAAAGCTCCACAACAGGAAGAGGTGAATCAGAGGTACTGTCACCAAGAGTTCCCAAGAGGGAAGCTTTAGGCGAGCTCGGCCCCCTTTTTTCCTTGTGTCCAGATGACTCCTCAGATGAGGAGTAATCATTCTCGACTCGTTGAGGTTCTCTAATTGTTAGGGAACTGGATCTAGTTTTCTCAATGGGTTTGTCCTCCATAACTCCTTTCCCCTTAGAGTCAGGATTATTGAGAACCTTTACTTTCGAGGCATCCTCCAGGAATTGAACTTTCCTCTTCCACTCACTTCTTGATTTCTTTTCTAAGCTTTTCCCATTCTCCACCCTTGCCTTTTCTCTCTCTTTTTCTTCTCTGATTCTCTGTCTTCTCCTTTTCCTTTTCTCACTGCCATTCCTGTTCTGCCTTTGTCTTTCCATTCTTCCTTTATTCGGAGTAATCCAAACTTCTTCCTTTTGTTTTCTGGGATTCATTTCTTTTGATATCTCCTTGATCTCCCTTCCCCCTTTACAAATTTCCCCTCCATGAAGCCTAATGCCACATGCCGAGCATGGCTGAGGCAGACCCTGCCAAACTAGCTTCAATGATTTGGGTTTGCCAAAGTAATCCACAAAATTTATTTCTTCAGGGATTGGCTTCAAAAGGTTAATTTGTGCCCAAACTTTTGGAGCTTTGTCTTGAGAGATTTCCCAGCTTATGATATTCCCAGTCTGTTGAAACAGAGTGAGCAGAGACTGCTCATTCCAGTACATGGGATTTAATCCTTGTAAAGAGGTCAAAGCCGGATGAAACAATTATGAGAAATTCTGGGGATCAAAAGAAGGATACCATTTCTGAAAGAAGACCTGAGTATTGGCTTTGGAAATAGTACCCGCTTGAGAAGAAGAGTGGCTGTCTGACTATTACCACATTCTATCATAAAAAAGGAAAATATATCCAGTAGATACTATTGATAGCGACCCCCCTGTTCCAATCTCTCTAGTTCCCCTTTTAAATACTGAAGCCTGACTCCCTCATGGCGGATACACCCAATAAGACCTTGAGATTTAAGAAATCTTAATTTATTCTCTACTGCAGCATTTCTAAGGGGCTTACCAACAAAAACCGGTTCTTTGTCTGTCAACAATTCCTTTCGCACTTCCTCTTGCACCTGGTTCGCATAGTCCAAGATTTGACCCACTGCCTCCTTCTGACGCTGTAAGGTCCCCACTCCTGAAGATCGTCTAGTGTTCACCATATCTGTAACAGAGGTAAGGAAATCGCCAAAAGCCAAAAAATCCTTCACCTTTTCTCCCTTCTCGATCGCTGCTAGGTGACCCACGATCTCCCGGATTTGGGTATGGCCCTTCTCACTTAGGGTACAAATGATATCTATCAATTCTGTAATTCTGGCATCCTTTTTGTCATTATTCTCTCCCGTCCCTGTTACCACTTTTTCCCCCAAATCTGCCCCTTTCTGCACATTTCCCAAGAGCTGTCCCATCTGACCCATCTGTTGTACATTCCCAGACATACCTGTTCCATGTTCCACAATTCCAAACGAATCTTTTCCCCTTTTTCCCACTTTTTTAATATTTTTTAGATTTCCACTGTACTGTTAAGCTATCGACAACTCTAACTGTAAACTTTCACAACTATTCTACTTTCTGTCCACGAGCAATATGTATGGAAAACACCCGCAGCACTAGCATTTCTATCACAGACGAACTCACCCAGCCAAGATTCAAGAAGCAGAACCTCAGATTGAGGAACCACAGAAAAGATAGGTGTAAATAATTCTTCAGGGAAGAATCGGTTGTACACCAAACTTTCCCATAGCCATGCACTCTCTCCTTCAAGCCATCCACAAGAGAATCTCTCCCTTTGGATCAGGATCGTGAAGAGTTTCATGGTTTAGGGTAGAGGGGTTTCTGTGCTCCCGCCTGCGCTCCCGCCTCCGCCATCGAAAATCATCATATCTGCAATTTCAGTGGCCTTAGTGAAAGCCTTGTGTATTGTGTCAAAGCCTTCTGTTTTTTAATCTTTAGCAGCTTCCTGTGTATTCTTGGTCTAATGCTTAATCCTCTGATAAAAGATGCCACAAGATGCAGGGTGTGGTTAGGAACTTGGTTGATTGGCATTTGACAAGATAGAGATTGAACCTTTCCACATATTGATGCACACTTGTTGACCCTCAACCTGGCTAGAGAGTCAAACACAAGAAGCCAACTTGAAATTATGTTCAAGTTGGAGTTTGAACCTCCAGATCACTTAAGGTGACCAGTCTGTGCAAGAATTTTTCAGAGAAAAAGCTCAAATATCAAATGTTTATACCTTTCCCAATTCAGAAATAAGGAGTCTTTTCTCAAATCGATGTACCTGGCATAGGTGGATTGATTTCTAAGGTCAGATGATTGTGACTGGTGTAGAAAAGTTATAGGCATGCAATGGAAAAAATCTTGACCAAGTCTGAACTCAAATCTGTGAGATATTCAAGCTCAAAGTTAGGTCAATTTTTTGTCAATACCAGTCAAAACCACAGACAGATCTCAAAATTTTGGAACTTGAGTTGCAGAGGGAATTTTTGGGAAATTCCAAGACTAGGGTGATGTATAAGTCTCAAAGATGTGAGGCAAACAATCAAATCCTATTTTGGATCACTAAAACTATTTTTTTTGGCATTGTTTTGTGAGTGACAGTCAATAATCATGTCAGACAGAATGTAAAAAATTGTAACTTGAGTTGGAAGGGGTTTTTTTTCGAACTTTTTGTGCACACCATAAGATGATTTTTAGAAGATAATGTCAACCAGATCTTTGCAAATCTAGTCAAGGAATGCTCAGGGACTTCAAGAACTATTCAGATCATGCTCAGCATTGGTCAATGTCGATTTTGAGTGCGTCTGGGCCTTCAAAAATCTTCTGTCAACCCGATTCCCCAGTATATAAGTTTAGATTTGATGGTTCGGGCATCTTAGGACTTAAATTTAGGCTTAATGTGATGCTTAGGAGCGGGAATCCAAAAATCGATGGTTTTTAAAGCTTAAGGATTCCATTCCGGCATGATTCGAGCCGATTTCCAATTTTAGGTTTGAACAACAATATTTTTTCAAAGAATTGCGCGATACGGTGGCCGTATTTTCCATGGTATAAACCTAGAATATGCTGTATTTTGCCATTTTGAAAATCTTGGCTATGGTTTAAGATGTTCCCCACAAAATAGTTGAAGGATTTGATCATTTGGGCAATGGGAAGACCTTCACAAACTAGTAGAAAACTTGATGTCTTTGGGGCATGCTGGGTTTAAGCATCATGGTTGGAATATTCCATGGAGACACACGTGTGACATGGGTACTTATGGCACAATGGTAAGTGAGACAAAAGGGTATAGAAAATTGCAAACAAGAAGTTAGGCTAGGGGTATTGCAAGAGTGTGGCATAAAAAGTGAAAATGAGGCAAAAGATATGAAAGATAATGGGAAGAACATCTCATGGAGGAATAAGGTGCATTAGAGAATATAGGTATGGAGGTGCAAAGGTGAGCAAAAGAGAATATAGGTATGGAGGAAATAAGGGAAAAATGACTAGGAAAATTTCAAAGGGGTAAGAATAGGATATGAATATAGAGATGGGTAAAAATGGCTATGGGGTGGAACCAAATACCATGGGGTCTTCCAAACTTTAACTTATCTTCAAAAAAACATCTTCCAATCTTCTTAACCCAGAATCTTATAAAGCATATCTTTGACTAACTTTGACCTCAAATGAAGTACCTCCCATGGAAGTTGACCTTGAATATTTGTGTTGACCTTGAAGATAGATATTTTTTGACCTCCACACCAATGTTGACTACCAAGCTCTTTTTTACTTAGTCTTCCAAAATGGCTTGTCCTAACTTCAATTCATAAACCAACAATTAGTATGTTGCCCTTTGGGGGCAACATCTCGCCAAAACAAGAAATTGGCTAGTCCCCTCAGCCATATAATGCAAGAAAATGCATAGAGGGGTCTTCAGACTATTCCAGAGTGTGCAAATGAGAACATAGTGGGGTGAAGTGTAGGGTGCAAATATTGAGGTGATGATGTAGTGATAATGAGATGAAGTGAGTGTAATGAGTGTGAATATGGTGATAATATGGTATGAATAGAGTATGATGAGTGGATAAGGATGAAAATAAGTATGAGGATGATAAGGAGATGGTGTGAATGAAGTGTAGGGAGACAAAATGAATGTGCTAGTGAAATGATTTTCGCCAAAACAAGAAAATGTGTAGCTTTCCTTGGAAGAAAATGTGCAACTCTGCCATGATGGTGAAGGTGAGGTGCAGAGTGCTTTTGGGGAATGAGAACAAGAATAAAGGCTGAAATGGATGGCAGGACCACTTATGACATATGAATATTGATGGGAGAAGGGTGCACCTGTCATGGAAACACATAAACAAGTTAATCTCAATCTTTGCAACTCTGCTATGATGGTGTTGCCCCCAAAGGGCAACATGCTAAGTGTGGCCTATGCATTCACACTAGGTCAATTTATCTCAAAAGACTAGGTCAAAGTTTGGAAGAAGCTTGGTATTCAACATTGATGTGGAGGTCAAAAGGAATTCATTCTTCAAGTTAACAAGTGCTCGAGGTTCAAGACTCACATGAGGTACTTTATTTGAGGTCAAAATGTTTAGTCAAGAATATGCTCTAGAAGATTCTGGGTAAGAAGTTTGGAAGGCATTTTTGTGAAGATTGGAAGTTCAAAGTTTGGAAGACTCTATGGTATTTGATTCCATTCCCTAGCCATTCTCACTCATTTTTATTCTTGCCCTTTGAAATCCCCTAGCCTTTTTTTTTTCCAACTATTCATACTCCTTTTCTCCACTCTATATGATCCCACCTTTATATCCATGTCTCATTTCCATTCCCTTTTATTTAACCATTGTGCCACCTCCTTACCTTATTTGTCAAAGTTTGCCTATCACAAATCCTTGCCTAGCCATATTTTCCTTGCACACTCCCATGGAACCCCATTTGTTCTAGCCTTGCTCATGCCATAATTTCTCACCTTGTTGATCATCATTCATTTTCCTTCTTCTATAGACCCTTGCACCTCTTGGCATGACCTTACTCAAGACCTAAAAGTACTTTAGAATATTCTATGATTCCATTCCAAGTATGCAAAAGTTCCATGGTCTCAAAAAATTTCCAAGTATTCCTAGCTTTTTCCTATGAAGACCTTTAGAACCATGCTCGAAAATTTCAAAATGCCAAAATACGGCATATTCTGAAGATATACTCCAAAAAATACGGAATCGTATCGCGCCATTTTCACGAAAAATACGCTCGCGAACCCTAAATCTAAGTTTTTGGCTCGAATCATGCCGGATTTGGTTCCATAGACCTCGCAACCTACCTATTCTTACCTTCCCGCCTGTTAAGAATTGAATGAACCCATAAACTAAGGCTAAGAATGAGGAATCATTAAAAACTAAACTATATACAGGAGTTTCGACAGGAGAACATTTTTGAAGGCCCAGAAGTGCACAAACCTTACTGTGATCATTGCTGAGCATGACTAGAAGGATTTTGGAAGACTCTGAGTACTCCCCGATCAAATCACAAGAGATTTGGTTGGAAATTATCTATTGAAATTTTCTATTGACCTGAAGTTGATTTTGAAGTATTGAAGTATTATTACCCAGCATTATTATGATTGATTTACATTCCTATCAATGAAATTCGATGCCTACTTGAAGAAATGATCTCTGTTATGATTCTTTACAATTTTTCTCTGTTCAAAATTTTACAGAAAATTCCCAACCACTTTTGATTACTTTTGATCCATTTGCCATCAATCCTTGAAGCATCTGGAACCTATATGTCTTGAAAAATCCAAAAAATCCCACTCACAACTCGAGTTAGAAATTTTTGCATTCTGTTTTGACTATTCTTGACTGTATTTTGCCAAATCCAGCCACAAAAATTACTTTTGCTTATCCAAATGATAATCTGACTACTTGCCTACATTCCTTATCATCATTATAGAACATTTGCTTTGGAAATTCTCAAAAACTCGTCTGGCAACTCCAAAATCTCAATCTCGATCAACGTTTTTCAGATTTGACTGTTATTGACCAAATTTTGACTGCACTTCGAGCTTGAATAACTCACAAACTATGTTTCTGACTTGGTCAGAAGCTTTACTATTGGTCTCCTACAACTTTTTTGACCAAGTCTACAGTGATTGACTCAAAAAATCGATCTGCATATCAATATTACAACTGTTTTGGCAAAGGTGATAATTTCTGGAAATGGGAAAGGTATAAAACTTCAAGTTTTTGAACTTGTCTTTGAAATTAGTTTGTATAGATTGATCACCTTAAGTGATCTGGAGGTTCTAACCCCAACTTGGGTGAAAACTCAAGTTGGTTCCTTGTGGTTGATCCTTAAGCCAGGTTTAGGGTCAACATTTTGGAGGTTCTACCGAGATTTCTACCTGGATTTTCGAACTCATGGCTCCAAAACAAAAATTTCCAGCAGAGCAAGAACCAATGGAAGATCAGGAGACTTCAGAGCCTTTCAGAGATAGATCTCTTCCCCCTAATTTTGCAAGTGGATTACTTCAAAGCCTACCTTATCAGTTCGAGTTGAATATGCCTACTCCATTGCCTACTTTTGATTCCAGCATGAGTGCTAATACTTTTCTAAGAGTCTTTGAAGATTATTACAGGGATTTTGGCTTCAAAAAAGGATGCAAGCTATCACAATTCGAAAAATGCTTTAAAGAGGAAAGTGAAGCTGGTGCTTGGCTGACTTATAAGAAGCTTATGGGAACCACTTCTTGGGATGACCTTGTCACCAAGTTTTTGGACAGGTTTGGAAAACGTGCTGCTCCTAAAGACCTTGTTAATGAGTTGCAAAATTTCTCCATTTATGCAGGTGAAAGTGTGAGCCAGTACAAGGAGAGATTCAGTACCTTCATGAATAGATGCCAAAAAGTTCAAGTCACTGTTCCCACACTCTTTTTGGTGTCCTCCTTTATTAAAGGCTTATCTTCTAGACCAGAAATTCACAGGAAGCTTATCAAGTTGCCTTTATGTGCTCAGCAACTCTAGGAGGTTATTCTTTTTCCAATGTGTTGTTAGATGGAGGCTCACCTTTAAATATCATGCCTTATCATGTTATGAAAAAATGTGGGCTCGAGATAGATAAAAGGTCATCTGTTTTGTTAAAATCTTTTTCTAATGCTAAGATAGCACCAGTTGGAATTGTGACCAAGGTCCCTGTTAACACTGAAGGCATTGTTGTAGCTGCCAATTTTGTTGTTGTTGCTTTTGAAGATCTAGGAGAAGATGCAGACATATATGATCTCTTGCTGGGAAGGAGGTGGATGGCTACAGTTGATGCTAGGCCAATCTGGTCTGAAGGGAGATGCACCATTTTAAATGGCACTCAAGTGGCCACAATCTACAACCAAGATAGTTCTTATGGCTTTAATGATGAGGTACATTTTATCAAAGAAATGCTTATAGAAGAACCACTAGGATCCTATAGTCTAGCAACTCCTAGCACAAAGAGAATTGAGTTGATTCCTTTAATTAGAGAGTGTGCACTACCCTCTGAAGATCGCAGAAGAGGTTGTTTATGGTTTGATGGAGGAATATCAAAGAAATTGAATGTAGCTTCATCTGCAGCTATATTAAAAGATACTGCCAATAAACTTTTGGCTAAGGTAGGAAGGATTTTTCCCCAAATAACTTCTAATGTAGCAGAATACAAGGCTTTGATTGCAGGTCTCCAGGAAGCTAGAGCTATGGATATTTCAATTATACATATCTATGGGGATTCACAGTTAGTCTGCAGACAGGTAAATGGTGAATATCAAGCCAAGAATGCTAATATGGAGCTCCAGAGAAACCAGGTAATGGGAATGCTTGCTCATTTTACCTCTTGGGAAATTACTCATATCCCAAGGGAGCAGAATTGGGAAGCTGATGCTTTGTGCAGAGACACTTTGATGACTTATTTATCTAAGGGAGCTATACCAGAGGAAGATTTCGATGAGGATGAGGCTAAGAAGCTCTGTCCCATACTAGTTATAAATGCATCCCAGGAAAAGGCAATCAATGAAGTTATAATCAACAAGCATGGCCAGGAAAGAACTCTGTTTGTGGGAGATCTTTTTGACACACAAAATAAGAAAGAGATCAATAAATTCTTTGAAGAGAGAAGTGATGTGTTTGCTTGGGATTATTCTGAGCTTATTGGTATCAAAGGAGGTATGTCAATTTGAAATTAAAATTAAGGAAGAGTGTAAGCCTGTCTTCCAGAAGTTAAGAAGAATAAATGCTTCACTCTTAGATCTAATCAAAGATGAATTGCATAAGATGTTGGATGCAGGTGTCATTGTAGAGATCATCAACCCTGAATGGGTATCCTGCATTGTTCCAGTGGAAAAAAAGAATGGAACTTTGAGAATTTGCATAGATTATCGAGATTTGAACAAAGCCACTATAAAAGATTGTTATCCCTTGCTTTTTTTGGAAGAAGTTCTATATGTTGTTGCAGGGAAAGACATGTACTCATTTTTGGATGGTTTTTCTGGGTTCAACCAGATTAGTATCAAAGAGGAAGACCAGCCAAAGACTTCATTTATCACTCCCTGGGGTACTTATGCTATGAAAAGAATGCCATTTGGCCTAATGAATGCCCCAGCTACCTTCCAAAGAGCAATGGATGTCATTTTCAAAACCATGGCTGCTGAAGAATTTAGAGTGTATTTGGATGACCTTTGCTTGGGTTCTCATGCTAATAACCATGTGGAATTGCTTGCAAAAATCTGTTCTTTATGCAGGACTTCAGGAGTCAATCTAAATCCAAAAAAATGCATCTTTTTTGCATCCAAAGGACAACTCTTGGGACATGAGGTATCCAGCCAAGGTATTCAAGTTGCTCAAGATAAGGTTGAAGCTCTCAAAAAACTGGTACCCCCCAAGAATTTGAAGCAGGTTAAGAGTTTCATTGGTATGACAAGTTTCCTTAGGATGTATATTCCAAATTTTGCTCATATCTTAAGTCCTATCTCTAGGTTGACCAGGATAGGGAAGTTTTCTAAATCTGAAAGCAAGCACATACCTATCACATGGACTCCAGAGTGCCAAGAAGCTTTTGACTTTCTTATTTTATCCATATGTGAAGCTACCCTTTTAAAAAAACCAGATTTGAGCCTGCCATTTGAGGTTTATATCACTGTTACTAAAAAGGCTATATGTTTAGCCATTTTGCAGGATAAGCACGCCATAGTTTTTGCAAGCAAGCAATGGTCTGCTCTTGAAGAAAGATATACCAGAATAGAAAAAAGTGCTGCTGCTCTCATGTTCCTCATCAATAGGCAGGGGCACCTACTTCTGAAAAGCCAAGTTCAAGTTCATATGAAGCAAAATCCAATGGGATTGCTATTTGGTAAGGCAACTAATAAACCAAAGATCCAGAGGTGGGCTTGTAAGCTGCAAAGTTATGATATTTCTGTAAAAGAGTTGCACTTGACACGAAATCCTAGCCTCTACTTGCCTTATATATTTTTTGATCATGAGGATGAATTGAATACTACTGACACTTCATTTGCAGTAGCACATTTGGAAATAACTCAGGGAGATCAAGCCCAAGGAGGATGGCAGCAACCTATTAGGGATTTTTTGCAACATGGATTCACTTCTCCAAACCTCACTCCAAGTCAGAAAAGAAGACTTAAGGACAAGTGCAGACAATTCAAGCTGATAGAAAATATCCTATGCAAAGTCAACAGAGATGGAATCTTGCTGAGGTGTGTAAGTGAAGGAGAATCTGCCTTGATCATTAAAGACATGCATAAAGGTATCTGTGGGGGACATTTTGCTGGGGATACCACTGCAAAAAAGATTCTCAGGTCTGGATATTATTGGCCTACTGTTTTTAGGGATTGCTATGAGGTTATAAAGACTTGCCATCAATGTCAAATTTTTAGTAAAAGAATTTTATTGCCAGCTGCCTTAAATCCTATCATATCTCCAGGACCTTTCCAAATCTGGGGGCTAGATTATATTGGTCCTATTAATCCTTCCTCTACAGGTCAACATCAGCATATTATTGTGGCTACAGATTATTTCACTAAGTGGGCAGAGGCTATACCTTTGAGACAAGCTAATGCCCTTACAACCCAAGGTTTTTTTACATGAATTTATTTGCTCAGATTTGGTATTCCTTTCCGGATACACTCGATAGAGGCACCCCCTTGTTAATGAAGTCATTGCTAATTTGTTGAGCATTTTGAAGGTCAAGCACACCAAAAAGTTCTTCATATTATCCTCGGGGGTAATGGACAAGCTGAAGCTACTAACAAAGTGTTGAAAAATATCTTGCGAAAAAAAAAGTGGAGATTAACAAAAGGATTGGCATATCAAAATAGTGGATGCCCTTTGGGCTTATAGAGTCACTATCAAAACAGCTACAAATCATACACCTTTCAATTTGGTTTATGGCATAGAGGCAGTTCTACCAGTAGAACTCGAATTACCTTCCTTGAGATTAGCTCACAAATTGTGCTTACCTTTTGAACATGCTTTTACAGAAAGACTGGATGCCCCGTTACATTTGGATGAGTACTGAGAATGGAAGCGAGAACACAAACTTGTTGAAAAAGGCTAAAGATCTGGCTGCATTCAAGGCTGCACACAAAATCCAAGGCACTTTTAAAAAAGGGGAGCTTGTTCTCAAATGGAACAAGTCAAAGGAGGATTCAGCTGGCAAATTTGATAACATTTGGGAAGGGCCCTTTGTAGTGTTGGGTCCTGCAGGTACTAATTCTTATTGGTTACAGGAAGTTGCTTCAGGGATGCTACTGCCAAATCCTATCAACATCTTGCACCTGAAAAGGTATTGGGACCAGCATGCTTGCTTGTCCCTCTTCTTTCATTAAAAGGTTTGGAGATTTATAGTAGGCTTAAAGTAGTTAAATTAGTTTGATTTTTAAGCACACTATTTCAATAGATAGGACAGTTTGACTTTGAGCACATTACTCTAATAGAATTGGTTTCATGTTCCTAGGTTGATCTGATCAGGTAATAGTGCAAATGATCTCAAGAACAGGGTTGATACTAATGATTACCAAGTGTCATATGCAGGAGCATCCTTCTTCCATTTTTATTCACCTGTCACTAAGCATTCCTACCATCCATCCAGCCTCTTATTCTTGTTTTTCCATACCTTAACATCACTCTGCAAAATCACCTTCACCATCCTAGCAGAGTTGCAAGGATTTGAGATTAATTGGTTTATGTGTTTCTATGACAGGTGCACTCTTCTTCCATATTTTTTCATCTGTCTTCAGTAGCCCTACCTCCCATTTGAACTCCTTATTCTTATTCTCATTCCCTAAAGAAGAAAAGCACTCTGCAATTCATCTTTACCATCACAGCAGAGTTGCCCTTGTTGAAGACCAGGAGGAAGACATACATTTTCTTGTTTTGGCGAAGTTTCAAGCACTTGCACACATACTTTACCCCCATTTCATCATCACTTTGTCATATTCACACTCACTTTCATCTCTTCTCACTCATTATACTCCATTCACCATCATTTCATCACCATCTTGTCATTTTCACATTCACTTCTGCCTTTTCTCACTTACCATACTCCATTCACATTATTCCATCATCACATTCATACTCATTTCACCAATATACACATTTCACACTCTTATAGACACCTTGGTACAAGTTGAAGACCCCTCTAGTTGTTCCTTTTTGATATTATATGGCTGAGGGGACCAGCCTTTTTCTTGTTTTGGCGAGATGTTGCCCCCAAAGGGCAACATGCTAAGTGTGGCCTATGCATTCACACTAGGTCAATTTATCTCAAAAGACTAGGTCAAAGTTTGGAAGAAGCTTGGTATTCAACATTGATGTGGAGGTCAAAAGGAATTCATTCTTCAAGTTAACAAGTGCTCGAGGTTCAAGACTCACATGAGGTACTTTATTTGAGGTCAAAATGTTTAGTCAAGAATATGCTCTAGAAGATTCTGGGTAAGAAGTTTGGAAGGCATTTTTGTGAAGATTGGAAGTTCAAAGTTTGGAAGACTCTATGGTATTTGATTCCATTCCCTAGCCATTCTCACTCACTTTTATTCTTGCCCTTTGAAATCCCCTAGCCTTTTTTTTTCCCAACTATTCATACTCCTTTTCTCCACTCTATATGATCCCACCTTTATATCCATGTCTCATTTCCATTCCCTTTTATTTAACCACCTTATTTGTCAAAGTTTGCCTATCACAAATCCTTGCCCAGCCATATTTTCCTTGCACACTCCCATGGAACCCCATTTGTTCTAGCCTTGCTCATGCCATAATTTCTCACCTTGTTGATCATCATTCATTTTCCTTCTTCTACCCTTGCACCTCATGGCATGACCTTACTCAAGACCTAAAAGTACTTTAGAATATTCTATGATTCCATTCCAAGTATGCAAAAGTTCCATGGTCTCAAAAAAATTTCCAAGTATTCCTAGCTTTTTCCTATGAAGACCTTTAGAACCATGCTCGAAAATTTCAAAATGCCAAAATACGGCATATTCTGAAGATATACTCACAAAAAATACGGAATCGTATCGCGCCATTTTCACGAAAAATACGCTCGCGAACCCTAAATCTGAGTTTTTGGCTCGAATCATGCCGGATTTGGTTCCATAGACCTCGCAACCTACCTATTCTTACCTTCCCGCCTGTTAAGAATTGAATGAACCCATAAACTAAGGCTAAGAATGAGGAATCATTAAAAACTAAACTATATACATTCGACAGGAGAACATTTTGGAAGGCCCAGAAGTGTACAAACCTTACTGTGATCATTGCTGAGCATGACTAGAAGGATTTTGGAAGACTCTGAGTACTCCCCGATCAAATCACAAGAGATTTGGTTGGAAATTATCTATTGAAATTTTCTATTGACCTGAAGTTGATTTTGAAGTATTGAAGTATTATTACCCAGCATTATTATGATTGATTTACATTCCTATCAATGAAATTCGATGCCTACTTGAAGAAATGATCTCTGTTATGATTCTTTACAATTTTTCTCTGTTCAAAATTTTACAGAAAATTCCCAACCACTTTTGATTACTTTTGATCCATTTGCCATCAATCCTTGAAGCATCTGGAACCTATATGTCTTGAAAAATCCAAAAAATCCCACTCACAACTCGAGTTAGAAATTTTTGCATTCTGTTTTGACTATTCTTGGCTGTATTTTGCCAAATCCAGCCACAAAAATTACTTTTGCTTATCCAAATGATAATCTGACTACTTGCCTACATTCCTTATCATCATTACAGAACATTTGCTTTGGAAATTCTCAAAAACTCGTCTGGCAACTCCAAAATCTCAATCTCTGATCACTGTTTTCAGATTTGACTGTTATTGACCAAATTTTGACTGCACTTCGAGCTTGAATAACTCACAAACTATGTTTCTGACTTGGTCAGAAGCTTTACTATTGGTCTCCTACAACTTTTTTGACCAAGTCTACAGTGATTGACTCAAAAAATCGATCTGCATATCAATATTACAACTGTTTTGGCAAAGGTGCTAATTTCTGGAAATGGGAAAGGTATAAAACTTCAAGTTTTTGAACTTGTCTTTGAAATTAGTTTGTATAGATTGATCACCTTAAGTGATCTGGAGGTTCTAACCCCAACTTGGGTGAAAACTCAAGTTGGTTCCTTGTGGTTGATCCTTAAGCCAGGTTTAGGGTCAACATTTTGGAGGTTCTACCGAGATTTCTACCTGGATTTTCGAACTCATGGCTCCAAAACAAAATTTTCCAACAGAGCAAGAACCAATGGAAGATCAGGAGACTTCAGAGCCTTTCAGAGATAGATCTCTTCCCCCTAATTTTGCAAGTGGATTACTTCAAAGCCTACCTTATCAGTTCGAGTTGAATATGCCTACTCCATTGCCTACTTTTGATTCCAGTATGAGTGCTAATACTTTTCTAAGAGTCTTTGAAGATTATTACAGGGATTTTGGCTTCAAAAAAGGATGCAAGCTATCACAATTCGAAAAATGCTTTAAAGAGGAAAGTGAAGCTGGTGCTTGGCTGACTTATGAGAAGCTTATGGGAAACCACTTCTTGGGATGACCTTGTCACCAAGTTTTTGGACAGGTTTGGAAAACGTGCTGCTCCTAAAGACCTTGTTAATGAGTTGCAAAATTTCTCCATTTATGCAGGTGAAAGTGTGAGCCAGTACAAGGAGAGATTCAGTACCTTCATGAATAGATGCCAAAAAGTTCAAGTCACTGTTCCCACACTCTTTTTGGTGTCCTCCTTTATTAAAGGCTTATCTTCTAGACCAGAAATTCACAGGAAGCTTATCAAGTTTTTGATTCCATCTATAAAGTTTTTCCCAAGACCACTGAATTGACCAAAATGTTTTCTATCCTACTAGAAAAACACCATAGCTTTCATCATGATCCTTTTTACCCTGATGCCACTGATGGTCCTTATGAATCTCACCATTCTGTCCCTATTTATGCTGTGCATAAAGAAAAGAAAAAAGAAGAAGCTGATTCTCAGATTTTAGAAGTCAAGGCGGACGACAAAGGTGACCAAGCTTTAGCGTATGACCAAACAACTTGTGGAGCTCAAGGCAAGCGTGGGGTGGTAGACTTACCCCAGAATGTATTCATTGCAATAGAACTTCACATCCAGCTGACATTTGTTATTGGCAAATATGTCCTAAATGTAAAAAGAAAGGTCACTTTGGTAGAGAATATCCAGTCTGTGCTTTTTGCAATGAAATTGGCCATACTGACCTCAGATGCACTGTTAAAGAATATTTTGCCAAACAAGAGAGGGAAAAGAAGTCTGAGGCAACTCCTCATGTAAGATTTGCAGAGCCTACTAGCTCTATAAGGTTTGTACAAGCTACAGAGATGCCAAAGACTGAAGAAGTGATGGTGGTACAAACCAGAAGTATGGGAGATTCCTATAAACCTGCTGAGCCTACCAAGTTTGTTCCAGAGCATTTTAGGAGATCAGCACTGCCACCACCACCTGTTATGGAAGCCCCTCCTCAAGAAATAGCTCCACCTCCCCAACAAAAATATGGTAAGAAAGATCATGACCTTGATGAGTTGAATGTTTTACTAAAAAATTCCAAAGTAAGTGTGGACCTATTTACATTGTTAAAGATTGCACCTGGTTATAGGAAAAAGTTACTACAACAAACTACTTGAAGCAGTAGCTTGTGTAGGTGTTGCAAATGCCACTAATCTTATTCTGGCCCAAAATGAAGAGGATCCAGGTGCCTTTATGTGCTCAGCAACTCTAGGAGGTTATTCTTTTTCCAATGTGTTGTTAGATGGAGGCTCACCTTTAAATATAATGCCTTATCATGTTATGAAAAAATGTGGGCTCGAGATAGATAAAAGGTCATCTGTTTTGTTAAAATCTTTTTCTAATGCTAAGATAGCACCAGTTGGAATTGTGACCAAGGTCCCCATTAATAACACTTGAAGGCATTGTTGTAGCTGCCAATTTTGTTGTTGTTGCTTTTGAAGATCTAGGAGAAGATGCGGATATATATGATCTCTTCTTTGGGAAGGAGGTGGATGGCTACAGTTGGTGCTAGGCCAATCTGGTCTGAAGGGAGATGCACCATTTCAAATGGCACTCAAGTGGCCACAATCTACAACCAAGATAGTTCTTATGGCTTTAATGACGAGGTATATTTTATCAAAGAAATGCTTATAGAAGAACCACTAGGATCCTATAGTCTAGCAACTCCTAGCACAAAGAGAATTGAGTTGATTCCTTTAATTAGAGAGTGTGCACTACCCTCCTCGAAGATGGCGCGAAGAGGTTGTTTATGGTTTGATGGAGGAATATCAAAGAAATTGAATGTAGCTTCATCTGCGCCTATATTAAAAGATAACGCCAATAAACTTTTGGCTAAGGTAGGAAGGATTTTTCTCAAATAACTTCTAATGTAGCAGAATACAAGGCTTTGATTGCAGGTCTCCGTGAAGCTAGAGCTATGGATATTTCAATTATACATATCTATGGGGATTCACGCTTAGTCTCTGCAGGCAAGGTAAATGGTGAATATCAAGCCAAGAATGCTAATATGGAGCTCCAGAGAAACCAGGTAATGGGAATGCTTGCTCATTTTACCTCTTGGGAAATTACTCATATCCCAAGGGAGCAGAATTGGGAAGCTGATGCTTTGTGCAGAGACACTTTGATGACTTATTTATCTAAGGGAGCTATACCAGAGGAAGATTTCGATGAGGATGAGGCTAAGAAGCTCTGTCCCATACTAGTTATAAATGCATCCCAGGAAAAGGCAATCAATGAAGTTATAATCAACAAGCATGGCTAGGAAAGAACTCTGTTTGTGGGAGATCTTTTTGACACACAAAATAAGGAAGAGATCAATAAATTCTTTGAAGAGAGAAGTGATGTGTTTGCTTGGGATTATTCTGAGCTTATTGGTATCAAAGAGGAGGTATGTCAATTTGAAATTAAAATTAAGGAAGGGTGTAAGCCTGTCTTCCAGAAGTTAAGAAGAATAAATGCTTCACTCTTAGATCTAATCAAAGATGAATTGCATAAGATGTTGGATGCAGGTGTCATTGTAGAGATCATCAACCCTGAATGGGTATCCTGCATTGTTCCAGTGGAAAAAAAGAATGGAACTTTGAGAATTTGCATAGATTATCGAGATTTGAACAAAGCCACTATAAAAGATTGTTATCCCTTGCTTTTTTTGGAAGAAGTTCTATATGTTGTTGCAGGGAAAGACATGTACTCATTTTTGGATGGTTTTTCTGGGTTCAACCAGATTAGTATCAAAGAGGAAGACCAGCCAAAGACTTCATTTATCACTCCCTGGGGTACTTATGCTATGAAAAGAACGCCATTTGGCCTAATGAATGCCCCAGCTACCTTCCAAAGAGCAATGGATGTCATTTTCAAAACCATGGCTGCTGAAGAATTTAGAGTGTATTTGGATGACCTTTGCTTGGGTTCTCATGCTAATAACCATGTGGAATTGCTTGCAAAAATCTGTTCTTTATGCAGGACTTCAGGAGTCAATCTAAATCCAAAAAAATGCATCTTTTTTGTATCCAAAGGACAACTCTTGGGACATGAGGTATCCAGCCAAGGTATTCAAGTTGCTCAAGATAAGGTTGAAGCTCTCAAAAAACTGGTACCCCCCCAAGAATTTGAAGCAGGTTAAGAGTTTCATTGGTATGACAAGTTTCCTTAGGATGTATATTCCAAATTTTGCTCATATCTTAAGTCCTATCTCTAGGTTGACCAGGATAGGGAAGTTTTCTAAATCTGAAAGCAAGCACATACCTATCACATGGACTCCAGAGTGCCAAGAAGCTTTTGACTTTCTTATTTTATCCATATGTGAAGCTACCCTTTTAAAAAAACCAGATTTGAGCCTGCCATTTGAGGTTTATATCATCATACTTAAAAAAAGGCTATAGGTTTAGCCATTTTGCGTGATAAGCACGCCATAGTTTTTGCAAGCAAGCAATGGTCTGCTCTTGAAGAAAGATATACCGGAATAGAAAAAAGTGCTTTGCTCTCATGTTCCTCATCAATAGGCAGGGGCACCTACTTCAAAAAGCCAAGTTCAAGTTCATATGAAGCAAAATCCAATGGGATTGCTATTTGGTAAGGCAACTAATAAACCAAAGATCCAGAGGTGGGCTTGTAAGCTGCAAAGTTATGATATTTCTGTAAAAGAGTTGCACTTGACACGAAATCCTAGCCTCTACTTGCCTTATATATTTTTTGATCATGAGGATGAATTGAATACTACTGACACTTCATTTGCAGTAGCACATTTGGAAATAACTCAGGGAGATCAAGCCCAAGGAGGATGGCAGCAACCTATTAGGGATTTTTTGCAACATGGATTCACTTCTCCAAACCTCACTCCAAGTCAGAAAAGAAGACTTAAGGACAAGTGCAGACAATTCAAGCTGATAGAAAATATCCTATGCAAAGTCAACAGAGATGGAATCTTGCTGAGGTGTGTAAGTGAAGAAGAATCTACCTTGATCATTAAAGACATGCATAAAGGTATCTGTGGGGGACATTTTGCTGGGGATACCACTGCAAAAAAGATTCTCAGGTCTGGATATTATTGGCCTACTGTTTTTAGGGATTGCTATGAGGTTATAAAGACTTGCCATCAATGTCAAATTTTTAGTAAAAGAATTTTATTGCCAGCTGCCTTAAATCCTATCATATCTCCAGGACCTTTCCAAATCTGGGGGCTAGATTATATTGGTCCTATTAATCCTTCCTCTACAGGTCAACATCAGCATATTATTGTGGCTACAGATTATTTCACTAAGTGGGCAGAGGCTATACCTTTGAGACAAGCTAATGCCCTTACAACTGCAAGGTTTTTACATGAATTTATTTGCTCCAGATTTGGTATTCCTTTCCAGATACACTCTGATAGAGGCACCCCCTTTGTTAATGAAGTCATTGCTAATTTGTTGAGAATTTTGAAGGTCAAGCACACCAAAAGTTCTTCATATTATCCTCAGGGTAATGGACAAGCTGAAGCTACTAACAAAGTGTTGAAAAATATCTTGCAGAAAACAGTGGAGATTAACAAAAAGGATTGGCATATCAAAATAGTGGATGCCCTTTGGGCTTATAGAGTCACTATCAAAACAGCTACAAATCATACACCTTTCAATTTGGTTTATGGCATAGAGGCAGTTCTACCAGTAGAACTCGAATTACCTTCCTTGAGATTAGCTCACAAATTGTGCTTACCTTTTGAACATGCTTTACAGGAAAGACTGGATGCCCTGTTACATTTGGATGAGTACAGAATGGAAGCTGAGAACACAAACTTGTTGAAAAAGGCTAAAGATCTGGCTGCATTCAAGGCTGCACACAAAATCCAAGGCACTTTTAAAAAAGGGGAGCTTGTTCTCAAATGGAACAAGTCAAAGGAGGATTCAGCTGGCAAATTTGATAACATTTGGGAAGGGCACTTGTAGTGTTGGGTCCTGCAGGTACTAATTCTTATTGGTTACAGGAAGTTGCTTCAGGGATGCTACTGCCAAATCCTATCAACATCTTGCACCTGAAAAGGTATTGGGACCAGCATGCTTGCTTGTCCCTCTTCTTTCATTAAAAGGTTTGGAGATTTATAGTAGGCTTAAAGTAGTTAAATTAGTTTGATTTTTAAGCACACTATTTCAATAGATAGGACAGTTTGACTTTGAGCACATTACTCTAATAGAATTGGTTTCATGTTCCTAGGTTGATCTGATCAGGTAATAGTGCAAATGATCTCAAGAACAGGGTTGATACTAATGATTACCAAGTGTCATATGCAGGAGCATCCTTCTTCCATTTTTATTCACCTGTTACTAAGCATTCCTACCATCCATCCAGCCTCTTATTCTTGTTTTTCCATACCTTAACAGCACTCTGCAAAATCACCTTCACCATCCTAGCGGAGTTGCAAGGATTTGAGATTAATTGGTTTATGTGTTTCCATGACAGGTGCACTCTTCTTCCATATTTTTTCATCTGTCTTCAGTAGCCCTACCTCCCATTTGAACTCCTTATTCTTATTCTCATTCCCTAAAGAAGAAAAGCACTCTGCAATTCATCTTTACCATCACAGCAGAGTTGCACTTGTTGAAGACCAGGAGGAAGACATACATTTTCTTGTTTTGGCGAAGTTTCAAGCACTTGCACACATACTTTACCCCCATTTCATCATCACTTTGTCATATTCACACTCACTTTCATCTCTTCTCACTCATTATACTCCATTCACCATCATTTCATCACCATCTTGTCATTTTCACATTCATACGCCTTTTCTCACTTACCATACTCCATTCACATTATTCCATCATCACATTCATACTCATTTCACCAATATACACATTTCACACTCTTATAGACACCTTGGTACAAGTTGAAGACCCCTCTAGTTGTTCCTTTTTGATATTATATGGCTGAGGGACCAGCCTTTTTCTTGTTTTTTTTGAGATGTTGCCCCAAAGGGCAACAT
The DNA here is from genome assembly GCA_021234155.1 of Isoetes taiwanensis. NCBI lineage: Eukaryota > Viridiplantae > Streptophyta > Lycopodiopsida > Isoetales > Isoetaceae > Isoetes > Isoetes taiwanensis. The sequence continues at coordinate 14,656,148 of JAJEKV010000018.1, forward strand.
GCTAAGTGTGGCCTATGCATTCACACTAGGTCAATTTATCTCAAAAGACTAGGTCAAAGTTTGGAAGAAGCTTGGTATTCAACATTGATGTGGAGGTCAAAAGGAATTCATTCTTCAAGTTAACAAGTGCTCGAGGTTCAAGACTCACATGAGGTACTTTATTTGAGGTCAAAATGTTTAGTCAAGAATATGCTCTAGAAGATTCTGGGTAAGAAGTTTGGAAGGCATTTTTGTGAAGATTGGAAGTTCAAAGTTTGGAAGACTCTATGGTATTTGATTCCATTCCCTAGCCATTCTCACTCATTTTTATTCTTGCCCTTTGAAATCCCCTAGCCTTTTTTTTTCCCAACTATTCATACTCCTTTTCTCCACTCTATATGATCCCACCTTTATATCCATGTCTCATTTCTATTCCCTTTCATTTAACCACCTTATTTGTCAAAGTTTGCCTATCACAAATCCTTGCCTAGCCATATTTTCCTTGCACACTCCCATGGAACCCCATTTGTTCTAGCCTTGCTCATGCCATAATTTCTCACCTTGTTGATCATCATTCATTTTCCTTCTTCTACCCTTGCACCTCATGGCATGACCTTACTCAAGACCTAAAAGTACTTTAGAATATTCTATGATTCCATTCCAAGTATGCAAAAGTTCCATGGTCTCAAAAAAATTTCCAAGTATTCCTAGCTTTTTCCTATGAAGACCTTTAGAACCATGCTCGAAAATTTCAAAATGCCAAAATACGGCATAGTCTGAAGATATACTCCAAAAAATACGGAATCGTGTCGCGCCATTTTCACGAAAAATACGCTCGCGAACCCTAAATCTGAGTTTTTGGCTCGAATCATGCCGGATTTGGTTCCATAGACCTCGCAACCTACCTATTCTTACCTTCCCGCCTGTTAAGAATTGAATGAACCCATAAACTAAGGCTAAGAATGAGGAATCATTAAAAACTAAACTATATACAGGAGTTTCGACAGGAGAACATTTTGGAAGGCCCAGAAGTGTACAAACCTTACTGTGATCATTACTGAGCATGACTAGAAGGATTTTGGAAGACTCTGAGTACTCCCCGATCAAATCACAAGAGATTTGGTTGGAAATTATCTATTGAAATTTTCTATTGACCTGAAGTTGATTTTGAAGTACTGAAGTATTATTACCCAGCATTATTATGATTGATTTACATTCCTATCAATGAAATTCGATGCCTACTTGAAGAAATGATCTCTGTTATGATTCTTTACAATTTTTCTCTGTTCAAAATTTTACAGAAAATTCCCAACCACTTTTGATTACTTTTGATCCATTTGCCATCAATCCTTGAAGCATCTGGAACCTATATGTCTTGAAAAATCCAAAAAATCCCACTCACAACTCGAGTTAGAAATTTTTGCATTCTGTTTTGACTATTCTTGACTGTATTTTGCCAAATCCAGCCACAAAAATTACTTTTTCTTATCCAAATGATAATCTGACTGCTTGCCTACATTCCTTATCATCATTACAGAACATTTGCTTTGGAAATTCTCAAAAACTCGTCTGGCAACTCCAAAATCCCAATCTCTGATCACTGTTTTCAGATTTGACTGTTATTGACCAAATTTTGACTGCACTTCGAGCTTGAATAACTCACAAACTATGTTTCTGACTTGGTCAGAAGCTTTACTATTGGTCTCCTACAACTTTTTTGACCAAGTCTACAGTGATTGACTCAAAAAATCGATCTGCATATCAATATTACAACTGTTTTGGCAAAGGTGCTAATTTCTGGAAATGGGAAAGGTATAAAACTTCAAGTTTTTGAACTTGTCTTTGAAATTAGTTTGTATAGATTGATCACCTTAAGTGATCTGGAGGTTCTAACCCCAACTTGGGTGAAAACTCAAGTTGGTTCCTTGTGGTTGATCCTTAAGCCATGTTTAGGGTCAACAGATGGTGAAGGTGAGGTGCAGAGTGCTTTTGGGGAATGAGAACAAGAATAAAGGCTGAAATGGATGGCAGGACCACTTATGACAGATGAATATTGATGGGAGAAGGGTGCACCTGCATATGACACTTGATAAATCATTAGTAGAGATCCTTGTCTTGAAATTGTTTGATAGTATGTCCTCAGTGTTCTTGGCTAACTACAAACATGAACTCAATGAAAACATTAATCTAAAACCCAATAGGCAAAGTAAAATCTAACTTACCTAATCTTAACTTTAATCCTAACATATCTAAATTTTAGAGCATAAAAAGGGACAAACATATATGCTGGTCCCAGTACCTCTTCAAGTGGATAGTATTGATGGGATTTGGAAGTGACACCCCTGAAGTTAGTTCCTTCAGCCAATAAGAGTTGGTGCCTCCAGATTCCAATACCTCATAGGGACCTTCCCAAAGATTTTCAAACTTACTAGCTGAGTCTTCCCTTGACTTATTCCATTTTAGAACTAGCTCTCCTGCCTTGAAAGTTCCTTGTATTTTATGAGCAGCTTTGAAAGCAGCTAAATCCTTGGCTTTTTTAAGCAGGTTAGCATTCTCAGCCTCCATCCTGTATTCTTCTAAATCTTTCCTGCAAGGCATATTCAAAGGGTAAACATAGCTTGTGAGCTAACCTTAGAGATGGGAGCTCAAGCTCGACTGGAAGCACAGCTTCAATGCCATAGACTAAGTTGAAGGAGGTGTGAGTGGTTGCTGCTTTAATAGTGACCCTATAAGCCCAAAGAGTATCCACCAATTTGAAGTGCCAATCCTTTTGGTTATCATCCACTGTCTTCTGCAAAATACCCTTCAAAACTTTATTAGTAGCTTCTGCTTGACCATGGGCAATAGGAAGAACTTTTAGTATGTTTGACCTTAAGAATAGTCAACAAGTTAGCAATAACTTCATTCACAAAGGGAGTACCTCTATCTGAGTGCAATTGTAAAGGGATACCAAACCGAGCACAGATGTACTCATGTAAGAACTTTGCAATTGTAATGGCATTGGCCTGTCTTAAAGGAATAGCTTATGCCCACTTAGTAAAATAATCTGTAGCTACAATAATATGTTGATGTTGTCTTGCAGAAGGAGGGTTAATGGGACCAATATAATCCAATCCCCATATTTGAAAGGGTCCTGGAGAAATGATGGGATTCAATGCAGCTGGGAGGAGGATCCTTTTGCCAAATATCTGACACTTGTAACAAGACTTTATAGCAGTATAACAATCTTTAAAAACTGTAGGCCAATAGTATCCTGACCTGAGAATTTTCTTGGCAGTAGTGTCTCCAGCAAAATGGCCTCCACATACTCCTTCATGCATTTCTTTAATGATCAAAGCAGATTCTTCTTCACTGACACACCTCAGTAGTAGTCCATCCCTGTTGACTTTACATAGTATATCATTAATCATTTTAAACTGCCTACATTTTTCTTTAAATCTCCTTTGCTGGCTCGAAGTCAGGCCTGAGGGCATATCTTTGGATTGTAGAAAGTTCCTAATAGATTGCTGCCAATCCTGTTGGACCTGTTTTTCATCATTTGCCTGCAAATAAGCTAAGGCATCCACAAAGTCAACAACCTCTACTGCATCTTCATGGTCAAAGAAAATGTAAGGCAAATAAAGACTAGGACTTTTTACCTGATGTAGTCCTTTAATGGAAATATCAAAGGTCTGTAACTTACAAGCCCATCTTTGAATTTTTGGTTTGGAAGTAGCTTTACCAAATAACAGTCCCATTGGATTTTGCTTCATGTAAACTTGTACAACACTTTTCAATAGCATGTGGCCTTGTCTGTCAATGAGGAACATAAGAGCAGCAGCACTCTTTTCCAATCTGGTGTACCTTTCTTCAGTTGAGCTCCATTGTTTGCTAGCAAAAGTTATGGTATGTTTGTCCTATAGAATAGCTAAACCTATAGCCTTCTTAGTGATGGTAATATAAACCTCAAATGGCATATCCAAATCAGGTTTCTTTAAAAGAGTAGCTTCACAAATGGACTTTATGAGAAAGTCAAAAGATTCCTGGCAATCTGATGACCATGTGACAGGGATATATTTGCTCTCGAATTTGGAGAACTTGCCTATTCTTGTCAATTTAGAAATAGGACTTATAATATGAGCAAAGTTAGGAATATAGATTCTAAGAAGACTAGTCATGCCAATAAAACTTTTAACTTGCTTCAAATTCCTAGGGGGTACCAGTTTTTTGAGAGCTTCAACCTTTTCTTGTGCCACTTGTATACCATTGTTGGACACCTCATGCCCCAAAAGTTGCCCTTTGGATGCAAAAAAGATACATTTCTTTGGATTAAGGTTGACTCCAGAATCCCTGCACAATGAGCATGTTCTTGCAAGTAATTCCAGATGATCATTAGGATGAGATCCTAAACAAAGATCATCTAAGTAAACCCTGAATTCTCGAGGAGACATAGGTCTAAAGATAATATCCATACCTCTTTGGAAGGTGGCAGGTGCATTCATTAATCCGAAAGGCATCCTTTTCATTGCATAAGTTCCCCAAGGGGTAATAAAAGAGGTCTTTGGCTGATCTTCCTCTTCAATGCTGATTTGGTTGAATCCTGAAAATCCATTGTAATGTGGAAAGTAGCACCGAAATTTTATTTTTGAAGCAACTTGGAGCATATTTGGCATGATTAATAGTGTCTTGATCTGCAAATGGGAGAAAATGCGCAATTATGATGTTATTTTGTGTTATTATGAGACTAACTAAGGAGCCGACATTGAGTATGGTAGAAGATCCCTATATGTCATGGTTCATACTATTTTAATGGTGCAAAAATTGTAAAAGAAAGCACAAATGATGTGATTGGAAGAGATGAAAGATTGAGGATCGCTTAGGTGTCAAAATCTTGGAGCTTAAGGAAGTTTTCCACATGGAGGGCAAAGATTGTATTTTTTAAAGGTCCAGATTTTATTGGAATTGTATAAGAGAAAATTAACGTGAATGAGAAAACTACCCTTTCGTGCCTATTCGTGTCTGCTCTCTGCTGCTTGCCTGAGCGTCCTGGTACGGATCTGGTCCATCATTGCTTGTGCATGATGTTTTCCTTTCTAGTTTATGATGATGATGCTAGTTTGTGTGAATGAATAACCCTTTTGTGTGTGTGGTGATGAAATCTAAGTTAAATAAATTCTGTGTGATTGTATTGGCAGCAAGTATTCAAAAGGATTTACCCTGAAGGAAATCCTTTGTGAATACTGGCGCATCTTATCTTGTATCTGTCTTGAATCTGTAAGAGTCTTAAGCTGTAACAAGAATCTAAATGGAATGAGTAAGAAATCAGAGATAAAAAGAGAAAGAAAATCATGTTAAATGGGTTGCTCTGTTTCTAATGTCATAAATCGAAATTTTATTGGGTAAAATTAGTCATGGATGTTGCTGGTTGTTGAACCTACAATTCTTATCTGTAGTAAATCATAAATAAGGAAAGAACTTAGAAGCCTTTGCCCAGTGCCGGATTTGCTGGTTCCTTGCCATAAAACTGCCCATGCTTGGAAGATAGAGCCTGCAAACAACCCAGAGTTACCCTGTTGCCCAAGAATCGAAGCTATAAAGCAAATCGGCCTGTGTTTTTTTCAGAAATCGTTACCTGCTAGTTAGGACCTGAAGAAGCCAAAAATCTGAACCTAACTCAGTCTACTAATTATTGGAGCCCAAGAATTAGCTGTTCATTCTGCAGAAACCGTTACCTGGTGAAGCCTTAACCTGAGAAGAAAATAGAGATAAAACCGAGTTGAGAAAGGAGGGAATCGGCCGATTTGATCATGCCATAGCAGAAATAGTAAGGAGTCGAATCGATTGCAAAGGAAGAAGCCGGATTTGCCTTGGCCGCTGCCTTCTCGAACATGTTTTTGCCCTAAACTAAATTTCAACGTGAAAACCTAACTAAATGTTTAACTAAACCTAAGTTGACAATTTCATAAGTTAACCTTTCGATTCCAATATACATCAAAGAAAACTAGTCAAAAGCACGTTTGATTACTTTGCATAACAAATTGTAGGATATGGTGTGGGTGGTGTTATTAAAGTTGAATTAAGGCATCAGATAGTACAGTTTTTGAATTGACTCAATGTTAGATGAGAGCTTAAAGACAACTAGACTTTATAGATGACAAAAAGGGACAACCTAACTCTATAAATAGACTACTTGGCATTGTATGTTTCTGGAACAACTTGATGTTACATACATTTATCACAACATATCATTATCCTATTATTATTATATATATATATATATATATAGACAAGTTTTTGTACTATGAGCGGTTGCACTTTGAGTGGTTGTAACATGAATGCTGAGTTAGATATTTCGATAGGTTTCTATGCACATATAAAGATTGTTATAGACCCGAGAATTTCAAAAGATGTGATTATAAACATAGACGCAATTCGTATAGTGTTCAGATCGAGCTCTAAATATAAGAAACGTATGGTAATTTTTTAAAAATTAGGACATAAGTGAATGCAATGTTTAGGTTTGCACATGGCAAAATTTGTGTAATTTTATTTATATATATTTATGTTTAGTTATCTTAAAAAAAACTAAATATAAGGACATTTTTCAGGATATTGATATGGATGTACACATTTTGCATGTTTAACATATGAAATCCTGTTAATATTCCCCAACATTTATGAAAGAACATTTTGCTAGATAGAGCATGGTCGTGAATGTGTTGCTTGTTCAAGATATGGAACCTAGAACTATAGGATTCCCTACGGAAACCCTTGGTCAACCCACGATGTGCCGGGCGTTCTTAGAATAGAAGTGCAAGGGTTCTAGAGAGAGTGTTATTCTGCCCGGAAAATGCTTGCGATGTTTTTGCATGTCAGTGAAGTTGACTTCGTCGTACTCACAAGAGTGCTTGAAAAGTAGGTAATCAAATCCTTACGTGAGTTCCTTGCTTATGGTTGTGAAAATTTTTGAATGCATAGGATAGAAGGAATATCCCTTCCTGTTCGCTAAGGTGGATGCAACCCGTTGACCCTTGCATGTTAATTTGACAGTGATATTCTTATTACTCCATTGAATGTTGTATGAGAGCCAATGGTTGGTGAGGTTTAGTGTTGTGCAACAATATTTCAAATTATTGTCTTTATTTTTGTATTTTGACTTGTTTTGCTTGAGAAATGCTCCAACATCATAATTGAATTTGTCAATACTCCAACATTGTAATCGAATTTGTTACCCCTATTTGGCAATAGCTATCCAATAATAGTTATTAAAATGATAAAATGAAGATGCATATGGAAGGCCATTGGACTAACAAATAGATGCCTAACTAAATTTGGTATAAACCAAAAAAGGAGAGCACAGCAAATAGGTACCTAATCCCTGCGAAGCACCTACCCATGTTGGTATCATGTGCAAGGCCATAGTACTAACCAATACGTGCCTAATGCGTGCTAAACACCTAGCCATGTTGGTTAACAATAGGTGCCTAATGCCCCCTGAGCACCTACAATGTCGGCATCATGTGCAAGGCGATACTGATAAATGGCAATACTTGTATGCCACATCAAATTTCCTTTTCGTTTTGAACCTACTATTTATTTACTCAATATTAAATTCTAACTACATATCAAAGAGAAGGCATCCCAATACATATGGGCTTCTTCAATTTGAAGTCTAAATTTCAAGCCAGGTAGAACTCTATATTATAAGTTTTACAAAAGAAGGGGCATTAGCTCACACAAAATCTGTTTATTCAATATAATATAAGTTTTACAAAAAAAGGGAGCATTTGCTCCCCAAAGCAAGTATTGCTGCAAGCTGAAGTGGCAATGTGAAGGTCTTTCACAATTTTAAATAGTTAAACTAGCTTAAATTTTATACTTCGGTGTCTCCCTCAAACTGTTATTTCTTTAGCATTTGTTCCAGCATCTCCTCCTTGTCAATGAATTTATCAAGCACCTCATCTCATGGCACGATGCATTTCTCTATCCGTACAAACCAATGATAACGATTGTCGTCACAAAATCAAGGTATAAAGAGCAAAACACTTAATGCTGCATATGGCAATGGTAGAGACATATGCAGGTTACTCGTTTCGTGCTTAGAGCCTGTAGCTAATGGAATACACATGAAAGAAATTTAGACAATACACATGCCTTTAAGATCAGAGATTAAAGCAGACTGCACAAATCATGCAATAATCTTAACGATGAGTACATCTAATGAACATCATGACTTTGAAAGGTGCTACCCACCACCATCAGGACTGGAAATGGTAGTATCTTACCACAGTTCGTAGCAACTCCTTAGTTACGGTGCCGCTTAGCTCTGCATTCTCTGTTAACATATAGCAGACAAAAGATCAGTGAAAAGCAACGGAATGGAAAAGGCAAAATGATGAGCATCAATCTTACATGAGTTCAATTTAAGTTTGCAACTATCAGGGCCCCCTTTTAACATTTCAATGGAATGAGATGGCATGAACATTCAGACACGGTCCAAGTAAAAGTATGACGGTGTTTCAAAAGAAATGAAGTCAAGGATTTGCATCGTGCATTTAATTCTGTATGTTCATCATCACTTGTTCTGTGAAATCACAACCCTGCAATCAGCAAATGTGCATTTAGATAAAAACATGCTTTGAAAGAAATTAATCACATCGTGATGCACCTTTGGTGGAATCTGGCCCTTCACGAGATAACCAATGTAGTCTAAGACCCTTGCAGCCGTGACAGTTGATGCTTTTTGCTAATGAACGATGTTAAAGTCATCTCAAGTTTTCTAGAAACTGCAAACCAACCTAATCAATAACATCATTAAGCATTTCAATCCACAAGGGCATAGACAAATAATTTATTTGACACGTGGAAGTACAAAAGTACACAATTTTTTATTCTAAGCATCCATTCCTGCAGCATAAAATTATTCATTTCTCTATCCGTACAAACCAATGATAACGATTATCGTCACAAAATCAAGGTATAAAGAGCAAAACACTTAATGCTGCATATGGCAATGGTAGAGACATATGCAGGTTACTCGTTTCGTGCTTAGAGCCTGTAGCTAATGGAATACACATGAAAGAAATTTAGACAATACACATGCCTTTAAGATCAGAGATTAAAGCAGACTGCACAAATCATGCAATAATCTTAACGATGAGTACATCTAATGAACATCATGACTTTGAAAGGTGCTACCCACCACCATCAGGACTGGAAATGGTAGTATCTTACCACAGTTCGTAGCAACTCCTTAGTTACGGTGCCGCTTAGCTCTGCATTCTCTGTTAACATATAGCAGACAAAAGATCAGTGAAAAGCAACGGAATGGTGTTGCCCCCAAAGGGCAACATGCTAATGGAGATCTATTTATTCAAACTAGGTCAACTCATTTTAGAAGACTAGGTCAAAGCTTGGAAGATTCTTGTGATTCAACATTGTTATGGAGGTCAAAAGATGTTCATGCTTCAAGTCAAAAGGTGCTCAAGGTTCAAACTTCACAAGAGGTACTTTATTTGAAGTTAAATCTTTGAAATCGAATATGCTCTAGAAGATTCTGGGTTATGAAGTTTGGAAGATATTATTTGAAGTTTGGAAGTTGAAAGTTTGGAAGACTCCTTTGTATATGGTTCCATCCTTGTCATCCACCTTGCCTAGCCTTTTTTCATATCCACAACTTATTTGCCAACTACCCCATGACATTTCCCCCATTTACTCTTCATGACCACTTTACACCATTGGCTTCAAAAATTGCTTTTTCTTGTCATAAACATTTACCCCACTACCCCCCATTTTTGCACCCTTGGCTCAATATTGTTTTCCTACCCATTGTTCACTCTTTTGCCATGCTTGTTTTGCTATAAATTCCAAAAATGCCATTCCCTATTATTTCCCTTGCCCCTCCTCGAATGTTCCTTCATGATTTCTTTTGCTTCCATTCTTGTGTCATCACATTCATAGTGGCATATTCCCGACCTTGTCCAAAGATGCCCCAAAGATTCCCTATTCTTCTACATGTATAGACATTCTTCTCCATGGTCAATGGGCTATGATCTCTTCTAATATTCTATGGGTAAAAACCTCCAAACCATTGGCCAAGCTTTTAAAAATGGCCAAATACGGCATATTCCAGGCATATTCCTTTAAAAATACGGAACCGTATCATGCGAAATCCTCAGAAATACAGCTGAAGAACCCTAAAAATAGAAGAATGGCTCGAATCACACCTTCCCGCGCTCCATCCTTGCTGAAATCACTCTATCTTTGAATTCCGGAATCTAAGCAACAAATTAAGCCTAAATTTATTACCTAAAATCACTGGAACCGCAATTCGAAACTATATACGGAGGAACCACAATCACGACATTTTTCGAAGGTCCAGAAGTATTCAGATCATACATTGATCATTGCTGAGCAAGATCTGGACGATCCTTGAAGTTCTTGAGCTCTCCTCAACTGGATCTGCAAGATTTAGTTGACATTACTTTCAGAAATTACCTTATGACTTTTGATGATTATTTTCTTGTACTTGAGACTATGAAGCATCCTTATCTGTTGTTATCTTGATATATTTACCTTCATATCAATCCAAATTGACTGTCAAGTTGTTGAATTCGTCTCTGATATTTTCCTTAGCAATTATTGCCACAAAAATTCTATAGAAAAATCCCTGATTGCTTTTAGCACCTTTGGCCTATCTGCCACCTATTCTTGGGTGTTATGAGAGCCAAAGGAGTTGGAATCATACAAAAATACCAAGTATAGCTTAAATTCAAAAAAATTGCCCTCGGGTTTGAACAGTTTTGACTGTATTTTGCCAAATCTAGTCACAAAAAATACCCCTACACACCCAAATGAGGATTTGACTGCTTGCCTCTCTTCCCTAGCACCATTGCAACCTGTCTGCTTTGGAAATTCTCAAAAAGATGATTGGCAACTCCAAATCTCAAATTCTGATCACTGTTTTCTACATTTGACCTCTATTGACCAAAATTTGACCGCACTTTGAGCTCGAATAACTCACAGATTAAGTTTCTGACTTGGTTAGAGGCTTTACTGTTGGTTACCTGCAACTTTTTTGACCAAGTCTACAGCATCTGACTTAAAAAATCGATCTGCATCTCAACACCACAATTGTTTTGGCAAAGGTGCCATTTTTTGAAAATGGGAAAGGTATAGAACTCAAACTTTTTGAACTTATCTTTGGAATTTTCTTGCATAGACTGATCACCTTAAGTGATCTGGAGGTCTTAACCCCAATTTGAGTGAAAACTCGAATTGGTTTCTTGTGGTTGACCTTTAAGCCAGGTTTAGGGTCAACATTTTGGAGGTCCTACCGAGATCTTCCTGGATCTCAGAACTCATGGCTCCAAAGCAAAATTTCCAAAGAGAACCAGAATCATTGGAAGATGTTGATGTATCAGATCATTGCAGAGAAAGGCCATTGCCTTCAAGTTTCTCAGCTAGCTTACTTCAAAACATGCCATATCAGTTTGAGTTGAATGTTCCTGTTCCTTTGCCTACCTTTGATTCCAGCATGAGTGCTAACAACTTTTTGAGAATATTCGAAGACTATTACAGGGATTATGGTTTCAAGAAAGGATGCAAGCTTTCAGAATTTGAGAAATGTTTCAAAGATGAGAGTGAAGCTGGTGCTTGGTTAACTTATGAGAAGTTAATGGGTACCACCTCATGGGATGAACTCATCAAGAAATTCTTGGACAGGTTTGGTAAGTTAGCTGCTCCCAAAGATTTGGTTAATGAATTGCAAAGTTTTTCTATACATGCAGGGGAGAGTGTGAATCAGTACAAAGAAAGATTTAGCACATTTATGAGCAGGTGCCAAAGAGGACAGGTCACAATTCCCACACTTTTTTTAGTAACTGCTTTCATCAATGGTTTGGAAAGGAGACCAGATATCCAAAGGAAATTGCTTAAGATCCAAGCTGCTGAAGGATTCGATTCCATATACAAAGTTTTTGCCAAAACTACTGATCTGACTCAAATGCTCTCTACCTTGCCTGATAAGCACCATATCTCCCACCATGGCCATGATCCTTTTTACCCTGATGCTACTGATACACATTATGATCACCACCCTTCCATTCCAGTTTATGCCATACAGAAAGAGAAGAAGAAATCTAAGGAGGAGGAAGCTAGTTCTCAAGTTGCAGAGGTTAAATCAGACCTATCTAAGGTTACTGAGGCTTTAGCAGAATTAACCAAGCAGCTAGTTGAGCTCAAAACTGCAAGAGCAGGTAAAACTTACCCTGAATGTATCCATTGCAATAGGAATACTCATCCATCAGAAATTTGCTATTGGCAAGTGTGTTCCAAATGCAATAGGAAAGGCCACTTTGGAAAATAATGTCCTATTTGTTCTTTCTGTAAAGAAGTTGGTCATACTGATGTTAGATGTGCTGTTAAAGAATACTTTGCCAAGCAGGAACAAGAAAAGAGGTCAGAACCTAAACCCTCTGTGAGATTTACTGAACCAAGTACTTCAATAAGGTTTATTCAGGCTACAGAAGCTCCCAAGACTGAAGAAGTTATGGCAGTGCAAACTAGAAGAATGAATGAAGTCAATACACATGCTGAATCGAGTAGACATCCCACAGCTAGGTCTCCCTTGTTTCCATGACAGGTGCACCCTTTTCCCATTTTTATTCATCTGCCATAAGTAGCCCTGCCATCCATTTAAACCTCTTATTCTTGTTTTTCATTTCCCCAGGAAGAAAGCACTCTGCAATTCAGCTTCACCATCCTAGCAGAGTTGCTCTTGGAGATATTAAGGAGACACACATTCTTTTGTTTTGGCGAGACCTCAACATTTTCACATTTTACTTCCCCCTCATACACTCCATTTTCATCACTATCCTATCACATTCATACTCATTCTCATTCTTTTTCACTTATCATATTCCACTCACATCCTCCCTCCACCACATTCACATCTATTCCATTAACACTTGCACATTACACTCTCTCTCTACCATGATTCTCACTCAAGCACCTTGGCACAAGGTTGAAGACTCCTTATGGCTGAGGGGACCAGCCATTCTTTTGTTTTGGCGAGATGTTGCCCCCAAAGGGCAACATGCTAATGGAGATCTATTTATTCAAACTAGGTCAACTCATTTTAGAAGACTAGGTCAAAGCTTGGAAGATTCTTGTCATTCAACATTGTTATGGAGGTCAAAAGATGTTCATGCTTCAAGTCAAAAGGTGCTCAAGGTTCAAACTTCATAAGAGGTACTTTATTTGAAGTTAAATGCTGAGTCAGGAATATGCTCTAGAAGATTCTGGGTTATGAAGTTTGGAAGATATTATTTGAAGTTTGGAAGTTGAAAGTTTGGAAGACTCTTTTGTATATGGTTCCATCCTTGTCATCCACCTTGCCTAGCCTTTTTTCATATCCACAACTTATTTGCCAACTACCCCATGACATTTCCCCCATTTACTCTTCATGACCACTTTACACCATTGCCTTCAAAAATTGCTTTTTCTTGTCATAAACATTTACCCCACTACCCTCCATTTTTGCACCCTTGGCTCAATATTGTTTTCCTACCCATTGTTCACTCTTTTGCCATGCTTGTTTTGCTATAAATTCCAAAAATGCCATTCCCTATTATTTCCCTTGCCCCTCCTCGAATGTTCCTTCATGATTTCTTTTGCTTCCATTCTTGTGTCATCACATTCATAGTGGCATATTCCTGACCTTGTCCAAAGATGCCCTAAAGATTCCCTATTCTTCTACATGTATAGACATTCTTCTCCATGGTCAATGGCTATGATCTCTTCTAATATTCTATGGGTAAAAACCTCCAAACCATTGGCCAAGCTTTTAAAAATGGCCAAATACGGCATATTCCAGGCATATTCCTTTAAAAATACGGAACCGTGTCGCGCGAAATCCTCAGAAATACAGCTGAAGAACCCTAAAAATAGAAGAATGGCTCGAATCACGCCTTCCCGCGCTCCATCCTTGCTGAAATCACTCTATCTTTGAATTCCGGAATCTAAGCAACAAATTAAGCCTAAATTTATTACCTAAAATCACTGGAACCGCAATTCGAAACTATATACAGAGGAACCACAATCACGACATTTTTCGAAGGCCCAGAAGTATTCAGATCATACATTGATCATTGCTGAGCAAGATCTGGACGATCCTTGAAGTTCTTGAGCTCTCCTCAACTGGATCTGCAAGATTTAGTTGACATTACTTTCAGAAATTACCTTATGACTTTTGATGATTATTTTCTTGTACTTGAGACTATGAAGCATCCTTATCTGTTGTTATCTTGATATATTTACCTTCATATCAATCCAAATTGACTGTCAAGTTGTTGAATTCGTCTCTAATATTTTCCTTAGCAATTATTGCCACAAAAATTCTACAGAAAAATCTCTGATTGCTTTTAGCACCTTTGGCCTATCTGCCACCTATTCTTGGGTGTTATGAGAGCCAAAGGAGTTGGAATCATTCAAAAATACCAAGTATAGCTCAAATTCAAAAAAATTGCCCTCGGGTTTGAACAGTTTTGACTGTATTTTGCCAAATCTAGTCACAAAACATACCCCTACACACCCAAATGAGGATTTGACTGCTTGCCTCTCTTCCCTAGCACCATTGCAACCTATCTGCTTTGGAAATTCTCAAAAAGATGATTGGCAACTCCAAATCTCAAATTCTGATTACTGTTTTCTACATTTGACCTCTATTGACCAAAATTTGATCGCACTTTGAGCTCAAATAACTCACAGATTAAGTTTCTGACTTGGTCAGAGGCTTTACTGTTGGTTACCTGCAACTTTTTTGACCAAGTCTACAGCATCTGACTTAAAAAATCGATCTGCATCTCAACACCACAATTGTTTTGGCAAAGGTGCCATTTTTTGAAAATGGGAAAGGTATAGAACTCAAACTTTTTGAACTTATCTTTGGATATATATATATATATATATATTTTTTTTTTAAAGAAAAGGAAGATTTATATTACTCATCAAGTAGTTACATCAGAAAATATGGGAACCATATAGGCTCTCAAGATTGTGCCTTTAGCACGCATATGTATAACATCAAAATTTGGATCAGAAACCTTTGTACATAGAGAAACCCAGCTGCAGCAGTAATTCGGTCGATTTCAGAGTGGAGGATCTGGAACTATAAAATCAAAGTCTGAATCAGTCTCCTCCTCGTCAATGATCACCAAATCCGAAGCCACTGGATCCACCTGCCAACCAATGTCATTCCATTCGGGTGGGAAAGCAAAAAACCAAAGAGGGGCTGTTTCAGAGAAAAGGATCAAAGCCTCTCCATGAGCATCTTGCAAGGCTTTATGGTGATAAAACATGTCTTTGAATTGGGAGAATTGATCATCGTAAAGCAGAAACCAGCCTCTCATAGCAGAAAAGAAATCTGTCAAGGATATGAGCTTGGTAGCCGTTTAGCATGAAGGGTTTCAGTTTTGCCAGATCTTGGTCAATAGTTGGTGATAGAGACCAGAGTTGCTGGTTATTAAAAATCTCCGTAGCAGCTGCAAAATTTGACAAGTCAGGGAAGTTTGGCTTACAGTTCATCCTCGTTGTCAAGGCAATCAGCAGCTCTGAATATCACAAAATGATCATTAGGGATAAGCATATCGTCACAAACAAAGATATTGTGCAAACCAACAAATTTCCCTATTGACAATCAAGTACTATCATATTTATCTTGTTTACTGTTCTTATGAGCCATGGCAACCTTGGAAATCTCAATTTGGAAAGCTACTTTCATCCATGCAACATCCACCCTTTGATTTGAATAATTGATCCTATTCCTGTGTTTCCATATGATCCATAGTGCAGTCTGCCTGATAGTGTTTAAAAATCTATTTGATCCCTTGAGGAGGTCCATGATATTGGCCCAGTTGCCTAGATTGTGGCCTTTTGATCTCAGATAAGTATCAAGCCACCTCCAAAATTCCCTGATTTTGGGGCAGTCGAACATATGATTTATGGTTTCAGATCTGTCTCCACAGAGCTTACATTTGGGGTTGTCCTGCAGATCCTTGCATCTTTCAAACATATTACAGTTTGAGGGCAAAGCATTATGGATGGTTCTCCAGATAAACACTTGCACTTTAGGTTGAGAATAGGATTTCCAATTATTTCTCAATATGTTCATGAGGTGTTTGTTTGGTACATGCCATTTGGTTGTTTGGGGCCAGCACCTTGTATCCCAAAGCCACTTTATAATGATCGGAGTTCATTATATGCCAGTCTGGATTCTTGGGGGTCGTGCATTCACTTTGACTGCTAGCAACATTCATAATGGTGTCAAAGATCATTTTGTCTATTTTCTTGCCATTAATTACCTGCTTTATATATTCCCAGTTATGCCACTTATCCCCATCCCACAGATGTTGAAGTTGAGTTATCCCTGCTTCTTTCCATTTCTTCCATATTTGGGGGTGTTTGAGAGCCCAGCAAACTTCGTTCTCTCTAGCAAAAATAGGTGACCAAAAAAGGGAGAAATTAGCACTGTCAAAACTGATCTCCTTGTGGTCGAATCCTTCTGCCACTAAGTTCCATGCTTCAAAAATTTTCCTCATGAGTGGGGAAGTATTGGGGGCACACTTAAATTGATAGTAAATAGAATCAGGGATGTGGTGAGCATATTTTTTCATCCCAAAGGGTCTGCTAATCTGCAGCCAATATCTGATAAACTCCATGGCTGGGGAATTCCAGCCATTTATTGCTTTCCATACATACTTGGCCCCTAGGGCCTGACTGTGTTTTTGGAGAATTTTCAGGCCCAGTCCTCCTTCCTTTTTACTATGTGTGATTTCTTCCCATCTAACAAAGTGCATACCCTTCCAAATGTACTTTCTTAGACATTTTTTGATGTCATTGTAGGTTTCTTTGTTTGCAATGAGGGCAGAGGAGAAGTAGACATGGGTGCTGGCCAGCACTACATTGGCAATCAGAACTCTGCCAGCAAAGGATAGGGTGGGGGAGAGAGATAGAAGTTTTTTCCTGATTCTATTTACTATAGGTCTCCAGACCTCTTTGTTTGGAAGATTGATAGCTAGAGGGAGACCAAGAAGAGTGATGGCTTGATTGGCAGGATTGACCTTGATTCCCTTCGTGTCTATATTATCTGAAGGGCACTCCCACAAAATACTGCATTTGTTCAGATTAAGGTGGACTCCTGAGACAGAGGCAAAAAATTGTATACTATCCAGGAGAGCATTGAAGCTGTTCTGATTGGCCTTTAGAAGAATAAAAGTGTCATCAGCATATTGCATTATAGTGAGTTGTGGCATTTGAATTCCTTGAATCAACCCTTGCATTTGCAGACCTTGGACTACCCTAGTGAGCATTTCTGCTACACAAAGAAAAAGATATGGAGCCAAAGGGCATCCTTGTCTGACCCCTTTTCTGATAGGGAAAAAATTGCTAGGAGAACCATTTATAACCAGACTAGAGGAGGCAAGATTGTTAAGAGCCATGATTTTGTCTATAAGAGTGTGATGGATACCTATATGTGACATTGCTTTCTTTAAGAAGGGCCAGGTTATAGTATCATAGGCTCTTCTAAAGTCTAATTTGAGCAGCATACAATTTTGCCTGGACAGTCTATTCCAGTGAATTGCTTCACTGGCAGCAATGTAATTGTCGAGAATAAATCTACCAGATAGAAAACCTGACTGGCAGCTGCTGACTGATTTGTGGAGGTGCATGAGAATCCTGCAGGCTAACACCTTTGCAATGATTTTGTAGGTAGTATTTGTCAAAGATATTGGTCTCCAGTCATTTATTTTGCTGGGGTTTTTAACTTTTGGGATTAAGGTGATAAGACTAGAATTGAATGCAGGGTAAAGAGAGGCTGCATCCCAAGCTCCTTTAATGAACTCCATAAAGTCTTCTTTCATGATCACCCAAAAAGCCAAAAAGAATTCAGGGGGAAAGCCATCTGGCCCTGGGCTTTTCCCCTTCTCCATGTCTTTCAAGACTTGCAGCACCTCTTTTTCATTAGGGTAGCCATCCAAATCTTCCTCCATAGGAGTGGTTTCTGGAATGCTATTGAAGAACCTGCTCATATTCTCCTCTTCTTGAGCACTGTGCTGGGTGTCCTTGAACATATTTTTGTACTGCTCCAAAAACTCTGTTTTAATGTTTCTCTCATCTTCTATTTTCTCTCCATTTTCTTTTTCCAGAACTGTAATAGCATTATTAATTAATTTGTTTTTAGCCACTCTGAAAAAATATTTGGAGCTGCCTAGATCCATTTTATTGTATTGACAGATTTTGGCCCTTAAGGCCATACCCTTTGCTTCTTTTTCTTCAATGGCTTTGATACTATTTTCCAGCTGGACTTCCTGCTTGTGCAGGTTAGCACATAAAGGAGTGATCTCAAGTTTTTGCCTGATTCCTTTCATTTTCTTTAGGAGGTTATTCTTCTCTTCAATACACTTTCTTTGTCTAGCCTTTCCCCACTCCTTGATCCAGTTCTTGCAGGCTTTAAGTTTATTGCTAAATTCTCTCATAGATTGATGACTCCCCACAGCATGCTGGGTAAGATAAAAACTTCTGAACTCTGAGGTAAAACTGGAGTTCCCTAGGAGGGAGCAATTGAATTTGAAGGGGGAGTTGGTAGGTTTGGAGGTTCTATGAGTGTCTGGAAAATCCAGAATTTGAGGGAAATGGTATGACAGAATATTTCCTTCATCACCTGTGACTATGCAGTTATCCAGACTGGGAACATTTGGGTTTGTAACATAAAACCTATCTAAAGTACAATAGGTTCTCCCTGCTCCCTCTCTTTTATTGGACCAAGTGTATTTGGCATTGGCTGAAGGAATGTACAGCAGGTTTGTATCATGCAAAAGATTATCCCATTCTGTTCTCTCTACTCTAGACATATTGATTTTATTTCCTAATTTGAGGTCCCAATGGGGGGTATTGTTTAAGTCAATACCCAAGATCCAGTCTTTTGTATTGTTCTGAATAGCCATCCAATGTTTGATTTCCTCCCAGATTGGGGCTCTCTCACTGGGTTCTGTGGGAGCATAAACATTTATTATTCCCAGCAATTGACCATGCATATCAATAGATATGCTGTGCCATCTGTTTAAAGGGCTACAATAGGATGAGACAACATTTAGGGTGGTCCAGAACATAGCTAGACCGCCTTTGGTGCCATCAGCAGTAGTATAAGCTGATCCAGCTCCTTTGTGTATCCATCCCCCTAAATTGGAAGCTTCAAATTGAGGTAAGTGATGTTCTTGAATCATAAGGAGGTCTGCTTTGTAGTTTCTGGCCAAAGCAATGAATCTCCTTCTCTTTATGGGGCCTTTGATTCCCCTGACATTCCAAGAAATGATCTTCATATTGAGTGAATGGGCAAGCAGCTATTGGGCAGATCTTTTAACAGGATTTGGTCCTCCTTGTATTGGAAGCAGGCCCATTGTAGTTGGGATCTTTTTGATAGATCTTTCTTTGTTTCCTAGATTTCCTATTGGGGGTAAAGTCTGTCATGTTTCCACATAGATAGTCACTAAGCTCGTCCAAATCCTTAGGTATGCTGCCTAGGTCCTCATTTTCTGTCATTCCTATCTCATCTTCTACTGTGGCCCAGAATTTTCAGACTTTGGAATTTTCTTGCATAGACTGATCACCTTAAGTGATCTGGAGGTCCTAACCCCAATTTGAGTGAAAACTCGAATTGGTTTCTTGTGGTTGACCTTTAAGCCAGGTTTAGGGTCAACAAATGGAAAAGGCAAAATGATGAGCATCAATCTTACATGAGTTCAATTTAAGTTTGCAACTATCAGGGCCCCCTTTTAACATTTCAATGGAATGAGATGGCATGAACATTCAGACACGGTCCAAGTAAAAGTATGACGGTGTTTCAAAAGAAATGAAGTCAAGGATTTGCATCGTGCATTTAATTCTGTATGTTCATCATCACTTGTTCTGTAAAATCACAACCCTGCAATCAGCAAATGTGCATTTATATAAAAACATGCTTTGAAAGAAATTAATCACATCGTGATGCACCTTTGGTGGAATCTGGCCCTTCACGAGATAACCAATGTAGTCTAAGACCCTTGCAGCCGTGACAGTTGATGCTTTTTGCTAATGAACGATGTTAAAGTCATCTCAAGTTTTCTAGAAACTGCAAACCAACCTAATCAATAACATCATTAAGCATTTCAATCCACAAGGGCATAGACAAATAATTTATTTGACACGTGGAAGTACAAAAGTACACAATTTTTTATTCTAAGCATCCATTCCTGCAGTATAAAATTATTCATTCACCTTCTGCTTAAATTAAAAAGACCATATGCGTTCAGAAATCTAAATAGGATAAGGAAACCAGGTAAAGAAAGCAAAATGCCAAACCTGGGGCTTTTCTCTGATGCTCTGCTGCTTTGAACTGAATGGAGCAACTCCTCTGCTGCTGTAGAACAGACCATACCAGTTGCAAAAAAGACAGTATCAGAGCGTTTGCATGTAAAAAGTATATGGGTATTTTGTTACTGAAAGAAGAATTGTGAAGGAACTGCATGAATTTAGTCCTGTGTGCATATAAGAATCTGAAAATACAGTGCTATCTAACCATCAAACTATTCAATGTCTCTAGCCGTGAAAGCTTGAACTTGAATGTAAGGCTGCTTACCTCTGTTTCTAACTCCGAGCTTGGTAAAGGCCGGAAAGCTTGCGGCATAATTCCTAGATTGATATTTGACTGGAGTTTTAAAATGCTTTTATGCTGCACCGGATCCAGCATCTCAGAATGTAGATATTTCGACTTGTCAAATTAGCCTTTAGAACATAGAAGAAAGAATGCATCAAGGCATAAAAAAAGAAAGAATGCATCTGAAAATATACTAGCACTGATCCTTGCCTTTCTGACCGGATTCATGCATTTTTTCATAGCCCATTGCCGGAAATCAGACCAACGCAAGAGCTTCAAGGCGAATAATGGACTGAGACCTTGGCCAACAAGCCGTCTGTGGCGCCAACAACCCGACCCAGCATATTGGGTACCTTAGACTGAGAAGACGAGTCGGAGGAATGGAGCCGCACTTCCATAGCCCAAATGAGGCAAAAAATTGAAAGATTTAATTATTAATTAACATTCCCTTTTAATTAATTTAAAACCCAAACATGCATATATTAATTGTTGGCGTCTAAAGAAATTGAAAAGCTTTGCCTCCTGTGCCACCTCATCAGTTGGCATTAATTATTACATTTAATATGGGCGATTAAATCTAAGCCATTGATCTAGCACATTCTAGGGCCTAGATCAAAAGCCCCAAATAAAGGGGTCATTTGAAGTGGCTTATTTGGGGGCTTAACGTCGGCCGTCCAGATCTGAGATGAACGGCCAGGATCAAAATCTCTATGGAGAAAAGTTATTGTATATATATTATGATATGATATGATACGATATGAGGGTGGTTACATGGGGGGTGTTACATATCCATATTGATCTTGGCCGTCCATTTCTTAAGGTAGCAGTGTGTCATGATCTGGATGTGGCATGCACAACATGTCTTGACCGTTGGATCAAAAGGGAAGGATAAATTCTAGCCCTTGATTTTTATAAGGAAGATGCCAAGAAGGTCCCTCAAAAGTGCTTTTTGGTGCAGCCAATCTCAGCCATTGGATCAAAAGGGGAAGGTGAAATCTTGGCCATTAAGTATTTTATTTGATTGCATTTTTTTATTAAAGGAAGTGAGGTGGCACCCTTATTTAATAAAACAAGGTGCTGCGCACGGAGGGTTGCCCTCCGTGGCCGGAGGTTGAGGTGGCTTAAATCATACTTGAAAGTTATGTTTTTATAATCAATCGAAATTGCCATTTTAGAACATTGTCATTTTGTGAAGATGATGGTACCCATTTGCATCACTAACTCCTCCTTAGATCAAAGTCAAAGTCAACATTTAATTTGTAGAAGGTAAGCGCTATGAGGATTCTTGGAATCCTCATAGCGTAACTTTAAGAAATTATGAAGAATCTATAAGAATCTTCCTATATACATAGAACCATAGAGAGTAAGGACATTGCAAATGTGTTTTGTCACTTCAACCTAGCAACAAATACTGGCATCAAAGAAACTAAAACGAAAATGAATGCAAGAGCCAATAACCAAAACATAGAAGACTGTCAACTCAATTTGACTCTCATGCAACCAAGTCTTGATTGCCACTTTGGTTGCGGTTGCATTTGGGCTAGAACGAAAAACAATGGCATATCCATGTTGTATGCAAACAACTCTCCCATATGCAAAATGACACTTGCCCATGGCTAAGTTGTAAGCGTAACGAAAAGCTCCTAGTGAATGGAAACTCTCAAGGTAGGCAATGCCATCATGAGATGGAAGAGATTTTCTAACCTTGGCAACAATCAAAGGATTTAGGAGTGATAATGAAGGAGGCAAAGCATGCCCACTCCCATGCATCGCCTCTGCATTGATATGATCCTAGATAGTATCAGGCTCACTACCGTGCACCTAGCAACGAATCCAACATTCTAATCTTAAGCTTACATCTTGAATGATGCTCTTCTTCTGTTCTATAAGGAACAGAAGAAAGTAAATTAAATAAGCTTTGGCATACCGGATGATCTAAACTGCGCTCCATATGGGGAATCATTCCTAGATACTATGTCTTGTGTTTTATGCAAGTACATAAGCATGAAAGATACGGATCAATGCAAATAGGAGAAACATAACCAGCTCTATGTGATATGTTATTCTCTCAAAATGAAGTCCGTCATAGTAGTGCCGAAATGATAAGTGCTGAAAGGAGATGCAGCTCCTAGAACATCACTCAATGAATAAGGAAATATAGAAGGCATAGATTTGCTTAAATGAAATGTGATCTTAAGTTTTAGCCACAAGTGATGAAATCCATCAATGGATGGTCTGGCAATGTGACGTTTGATTGAACAAACTAAAAGCATAGGACAAAATTAAAAAATAGTTGAACGCAACCATATTATCTTCCCAACAACTCATGATAGAGGAACGAAAGGCATCGAAATTTGGCACACGAAACAAAAAAACTCAAAAGCATAGAGATTTGATTTGTTTGAAACCAAATGTTCGTAAAGTCTCAATTCTTCTAAGATATTGTAATAGTAGAAGCCCTGATCAAATGCTAGTCTATATAGGCTTGCCAGCAAAAGTCAATTGGACATATAAGTGGCATTACAAATGTAATAATCCTTGGACACAACTAGCAGT
Organism: Isoetes taiwanensis; assembly: GCA_021234155.1. Taxonomy (NCBI): domain Eukaryota; kingdom Viridiplantae; phylum Streptophyta; class Lycopodiopsida; order Isoetales; family Isoetaceae; genus Isoetes; species Isoetes taiwanensis. Next base: position 14,679,354 of record JAJEKV010000018.1, read on the forward strand.
TTGCTACTTGCAAAGCTAGCAAGAAGGAAAGATCTTGAAAAAATCATATGAAATTATCATGAGTATAATTGCTATATTCTTGATGCATATGCTGGACTGGCTGCATAACAACAATTGATAAAGCAAGCAAATGAATGTAGCTTCTAAGTTCTAGACTAGACTATCTATTGCAACAAGGCCAATAAATTCTAGAAAGACGGTACAATTTGCAAGCAATCTGGACTGGAAAGGAAGGCCATAATGACAACTCTTTAACATATGGAAAACCTAAGGCATCTAGCTTTCACATTGTGCCGGATGAATTAAGAGAGCATAAGGGCAATATAATACATAGAGAGGCATCTAAAACTAACAAAGACATAAATATATGAGAGAAAGGAACATAAACTACTAAAAGAATTCTATAGCATATATTAATTCCTATCTTTTCATAGCCTTGAGAATGAAGGAGCATCTAGAGGAAGTTGAACATGGTGATAATGAAAAGGATTTAAAAGAGAATACATCTGCAACAATTTTGTGGCCACAAAGGGTTCAATATGCCAGCAATTTGATAAGCAAATGCATTGGGAATGCAATTGAAAAAAAAAAAAATCGTCAAAATAATGGAAACTGGGAAGATCAAGATGTGAAAAAAAAAACAACTGGAAACTCCTGCAATTGTCTCATAGAGCAATGATTTTATGAAACATGACAGAAAAGATACTTATACCAGCAAAAGCACATATTGAGTAGGTAAGAGTTGATGTACTGTATACCGATGAGTTGCTTGTAAAACTCTATTAATTTTAGATGACGAACTGGTTTTAGATGACGAACTCGTTGCTCGGAGTCACCCCCCGTGTGAATATGCACCCAAACCAAAGGGGGTTTAAGGGGGATTTTAATTTAAATGTGTTGGACCCAATAGTTGTGTTAATTAATGTCAATGGTAGTTATGTGTTGGTTATTAATGTAAATGGTTGTTATGTGTTGGTTGTTATGTGTAAAACACAAGTAGGTGCAAATAATGCAATTCCAACTTTACCCATAAAAGAACCTGAACAACCTGTGGATGTTAAACTTGCAAAGGTTAAGGATGAATTGATTGAGAGTTTAACTAAGCAAATGACTGAATTACAATTAAATTGGATAAAAGGATTGGAGTCTAAACCACAAATTTCTAAAGAAAGAACAAATATGTGGTGTGTGAAATGTAAAGGGTATGGTCACCTTCCTAGTGAATGTCCAACGCCTGCTGAATTTAAGCCTCCTTGTCGAAATTGTGGGAAAACAAATCATAGAACAGACCAATGTTTTCAATTACGTCAAGGAATGGGAGTGGGGATGATAAGACCTCAAACTCAAGCCTTAGTATCTCCCCAATATCAAGGATATCAAGTTCAACCAATGTATGATTATAGGGAGCATGTTCCTGTGTATAACACAACTCCTCAAACCAATACTGGGGTCCAAGACCACAAATGTTTAGAAGAAGACCTGTTCAATGTTATAGATGTCAAGAAATGGGGCATATTGCCTCAATGTCCAAATCCCATGAAGCCAATAGGTTACCAACCAATATGTGGAATCTGTCAAACCCAAAGGGTTGCACGCCCAAAATTGTCCTCATAAGCTTAAAGTGATACAAAATCCTGCTTCTAAGAATAGGGGTAAAGAGGTTGCCATTGATAGTGGGGCCATATTCATTGAAGAGCCAAGTACTCCAACTTATGTTGTAGAAACTCGTAATGCAAGGGAGTTGAGAAGGAGAGAAAGGAATTCATGTGAAGGAGAGAGAACAACAAGGGGTTAATAATGAAAGTTTAGTTCATAATGATGATAACGAGTTGCGAAATTTGTTTGAGGAACAATTGTCAGATGACGAGGTGGATATGAAGGATTCACAAGAGATGTTTGAAGAAATCGAAGAGTTGCCTCAACCTAGAGCGGTAAGAGAAATTATAAATGAGATACAACCACCTAAAAGCAAGGATAAAGGTGTTCATAAAAAGTATAAGAGAGTTATGAATTTGAAAAATGAGTCACCCTATGATATTTTAAAAGATATGGAAAATAAACAACCCTCACTCACCTTTAAACAATTACTACAAATTGCCCCTAGTTGTCGTAAGATATTAATGTCTGCTTTAAAGAGTCATAGGGAGGTAATTGTAAATTCTGCATGGCCCATAATAGCCGACATGAGTTCCCCATGCCTAGATGTTGAAATAAATGGAACCTTAATAAGGAATTGCACAATAGATGGAGGGTCTGGCGTGAACATCATGCCTGAATCTATATGGAAAAAATTAGAATTGCCTAAGCCTGCACCAGTGCATTTTGTGGTTAGAATGGCTGATCAAAGGAGGGTACAACCATTGGGATTGATTACGGGAATAAAAATATTAATTGCTGGTGTAACTTTCTTTGTGGACTATGTTATATTGAGAATGGCATGTGGAGGGTTTACTTATCCATTGTTACTAGGTAGGCCATGGTTGATGCAAGCTTCAGCTAAACATGATTGGTCTATGGGTTACTTGCATATTGGGGATGGGAACAATGAGATTAAAATTAGAGTGCATATCCAATCTAGAGATAGGGATGGAAATGATAGTGATACTAGTTCCTCTATAGAGGACATCCCTCATGACGATGATGATAATGATGATGATAACGATGATGCTGATGATTATAATGGAAATAATAAGGGAATTGAGGTTGATCAAGTGTATGTTGAGGAAATGGGTTATGAGCATTTAAACATTAGGGAAGACACTTTGCGCATTGCTTTAGAAGAATGGATGAATTGTGTAAATGCTTATACTATAAGTGTGGATGTTACTAACTAAAACCATTCCGTAAAGAAATAGAAGACGATGAACAAGAGAAATATCCTGACTACTTCTCCAAATATGAGGAAGGGGAATCCAAATTAAAGGAGACTCCTGCATATAATGCACCTAGGGTAGATCAAACAATGCTAACTTCTCCTGAGATTGTTGATTTAAATTTAGGGACTCTAGAAGAACCTAAAGTGGTCAAGCTTGGAGCCTTTGGATGAGGAGCGACACAAATACATGGATCTCTTTTTAGAATTTCAAGATGTATTTGCGTGGAGTTATCGTGACCTTAGAGGTATATCTCCAGCTTTGAGTGTATATAAGATTGTTTTGGAATCTAACGTAAGAGTGGTTAGACAAAAAACCTTATAGGATGAATCCAAATTATTCAAGTGTAGTTAAGGAAGAGATTGATAAATTGTTAGAAGCTGGTTTTATAGAGCCTATTGAAAATAGTGAATGGCTATCACCAATTGTTATAGTCCCAAAGAAGAATAAGAAACTAAGAGTGTGTGTAGACTATAGACGATTGAATGCAGTAACAGTTAAAGATGGATTCCCTGTGCCATTTATTGATAACGTGTTAGATTCAGTTGCTGGACATGAATATTACTCTTTCCTTGATGGTTTTAGTGGGTATAATCAAGTAACCATTGCTCCCGAAGACCAAGACAAGACAACATTTGTCACTGAATGGGGTTGTTACAAGTATAGGGTTATGCCCTTTGGATTATGTAATGCTCCCGCTACGTTCCAAAGAGTGGTCACTAACGCATTTAAGGATTATATAAGGCAATTTATGGAGGTGTTTCTCGATGATTTTTGTGTTTTCAGTAGGTATCAGGACCATAAAAAGAAATTACGATTGTGCTTTAAAAAGTGTCGTGACTTTGGTATCTCTCTAAACCCGATGAAATGTATATTTGGAGTTACTCATGGTAGATTACTAGGGAGAATTGTTTTTGGCCAAGGAATTGCTATTGATCCTGATAAAACCAAAATCATATCTGAATTAGTGCCACCAGCTAATGTGAAGCAATTGCAAGCCTTCTTAGGCCATGTTGGTTATCATCACGATTTATTAGACATTATGCAGATAAGGCCTTACCTTTGACATCACTTCTTAAGAGGAAAAATGAATATAATTGGTCTATTGAATGTCAAAAGGCTTTTACAATATTGAAAGAAGCGTTGCTTACTGCACCTATTCTTAAGTTTCCTAGATGGTATCATGAGTTTCATGTACACGTAGATGCATCCGCTTATGCAATAGGAAGCATTTTGTCCCAAATGCAAGAAGATGGTTGGGACCACCCACTCTATTATGCAAGTAGGCAGTTATCTCATGTAGAAAGAAACTACTCAACCACTTAACGGGAAGGGTTAGGCATGATCTATTCTATAATAAAGTTTCGTCACTACTTACTTGGTAAAGAATTTGTTTTCTATGTTGACCATGAAGCATTAAAGTATCTAATTTTTGAAACCTTGCAGGACGGGAAGGATCACTCGATGGTTAATCATGTTACAAGAGTTTCAATTTTGGATTGTTGTGAAACCAGGAAGATCCCATGCACCTGCTGACCATTTATCCAGATTATTAGTAGATTCTAAGGATAAGGGGGTTAAAGATGATTTGCTTGATGCTGATTTATTTGCAGTTAGTGCAGTACCAGAGTGGTATTCAGATGTGGCAGAATTTCTTTCTACTAATGAATTTCCCGAAGAGATGAAACCAATTGAGCGCAAGCGACTGATTCAAAAGTGTAAGCCTTTCACTTTATTAGCAGGCACCTTATATAGAATTGGTAAGGATGATATATTGCGCAGATGCATATTCCCTCATGAGGTGCAAAAAGTTATTAAGTCTTGTCATGATTCCCCTGTGGGAGGTCACTTTGCTGGTGACGTAACTGCTAAAAAGGTGCTAAATGCAGGTTACTGGTGGCCCACAATATTTTCTGATGTAAAAGCCCATGTGAAGCATTGTGACCCTTTGCCAACGGATAGGCCGATTTAGATTCTATGCCATTGAACCCAATAGTTCCTATAATTCCCTTTGAGAAGTGGGGCATAGATTTTGTAGGCCCCATTAATCCTCCTTCATGGCAAACTCGTTGTGAATATATATGAGTTTGCAATGATTATGTCACTAAATGGGCGGCCAAAGCCTCGCATCATGATAATGTCAGCTGTTGTTGCAACCTTTCTATATGAGAATATTATCATTAGGTTTGGTTGTCCTTTAGAGTTAGTGAGTGATAGGGGTTCTCACTTTGTTAATGAAGTAATTACAGCCTTTAACTCGAACGATATGAAATATCTCATAGAAAAGCACCCCATACCATCCTCAAGCTAATGGCCAGGTTGAAAGAACCAATAAAACTCTATGTAATTGTTGCCCCCAAAGGGCAACATACTAACTATTAGCTCATGTGTTGAAGTAGGTCAAGTTATTGTGGAAGAATTAAATCAAAAGGAGCTTGGTAGTCAACATTGATATGAAGGTCAAACAATATCAATCTTCAAAGGTCAACTCCCATGGAAAATGCTCTATCAGAAGTCAAAGGTTTTCAAAAGATGCTCTATAATATTCTGGGTTGTGAAGATTGGAAAATGCTTTTTGAAGTTTGGAAGACAAAGTTTGGAAGACCCCATGGTATTAGATTCCACCCCCTAGTCATTTTTATCCATTTTCTTACCCCCATTTTCCTAGTCATATTCCCCTTATGCTTATATTCTCCCTTGCTCACCTTTTTGCCAAATCACACCTTGTTTGCCTAATTTCTTTTCTCTAATGCCTTTTGCCTTTCCAATTCATATCCCTTTTCCCATTCTTATCACACCTTTATAAATACCCCTAGTCCATTTCTTGTTTGGAATTTTATGATCATTTTGCTTTGCCCATAATCAAGCCCTAAGATGTCGGAATCATTAAATCTAAATCTATATACCGGGGAAAACAATGACAGAGTTTTTTGAAGGCCCAGACGCATCAAACTTCGACATTGATACATGCTGAGCATGATCTGAAGATGTTCATGAAGTATCTGAGTGTTCCACAGTTCGATTTGAGAAAATTGGACTGATATTTTTGATTTGATATTATTTGTTGACCTTCTAAGCCATCTTGATGATTGATCTATGATCCTAAAACTCTTATTTACCTTGTACTACCTTCAGATCAATGGAAATTGCCTGCCAAGTATTTAAAAGTTGACCACATGATCCTTTAGTATAATTGCATCACAAACATTTTTACAGTAGAGTATTCCTTCATTTTTCCCTGCATATGACCATTTGCACTTCCTTCTCCATCATATTTGCACCTGTGTGCACAAAAATTCCGCAAAAAATCCATCCCAAACTCAAGTTACCATTTTTTGCATTCTGTCTGATACAAGTTTAAACTGATATTCACAAAACAGTGCCAAAAAAATAGTTTTAGTGATCTAAATTATGATTTGAATGCATGCCCCTCACCTTTGGGATCTACATTGCACCTCAGCTTTGGAATTCCTTCAAAATTCAACCTACAACTCAAGTTACAAAAGTCTGAGCTCTGTTTGTAGTTTTGACTGATATTGACCAAAATTTGACCCAACTTAGAGATCGAATATCTTGCAAATTAAAACTCAGACTTGGTCAAGGTTTTCACCCTCGCTTGCCTACCACTTTTCTGAACAAGTCACAAATTATTTGACCTTGGAAATCAATCCTTTGTGAGATCTGCATTGATTTGAGTAAGAGGTCCATATTCTAGAATTGGGAAAGGTATGAGAACTCTGTAACTGAGCTTTTTCTTTGAGAAATTCTTGTGTAGATTGATCACCTCAAGTGATCTGGAGGTTCTAACCCCAACTTGAGTGGAAACTCAAGTTGGCTCTTTTGTGTTTGACTCTCTAGCCGTGGTTGGGGGTCAACATCTTGAGGTTCTACCGAGATCTTCCTGGATCTCAGAACTCATGGCTCCTAAACAAAAATTTCCAGCAGAACAAGAGCCATTAGAAGATATTGATGCATCAGATCATTGCAGAGAAAGGCCATTCAATTCAAGTTTTTCAACTAGCCTGCTTCAAAACATGCCATATCAATTTGAATTGAATGTCCCCTCCCTTTGCCTACTTTTGATTCCAAAGATGAGTGCTAATAACTTCTTGAGAATATTTGAGGATTATTACAGAGATTATGGCTTCAAGAAGGGTTGCAAGCTCTCAGAGTTCTAAAAATGTTTCAAAGAAGAAAGTGAAGCTGGTGCTTGGTTAACTTATGAAAAGTTAATGGGTACCACTTCATGGGATGAACTTGTCAAGAAGTTCCCGGATAGATTTGGTAAGCTAGCTGCTCCAAAAGATTTGGTTAATGAATTGCAAGGTTTCTCTATGCATGCAGGAGAGAGTGTGAATCAAGACAAGGAGAGGTTTAGTACATTTATGAGCAGGTGTCAAAGAGCACAAGTCACCATCCCAACTCGCTTTTAGTCAATTGCTTTTATTAATGGTTTGGAAAGAAGACCGATATCCAAAGGAAGTTGCTCAAGATCCAAGTCTGGCTGAAGGGTTTGATTCTATATACAAAGTCTTTGCCAAAACCACCGATTTAACTCAGATGCTCTCTACCTTGCCTGACAAGCACTATGTTCCTCACCATAACCATGACCCATTTTACCCTGATGCTACTGATGCACATTATGATCACCACCCTTCTATTCCAGTTTATGCCATACAGAAAAAAAAGAAGAAATCTAAAGATGAGGAAGCAAGTTCTCAGGTTGCAGAGGTGAAGTCAGATCTATCTAAGGTTACTGAAGCCCTAGTAGAAATAACCAAACAATTGGTTGAACTCAAGGCTGCAAGAACAGGTAAAACTTACCCTGAATGTATTCATTGCAATAGAAATTCTCACCCATCAGAAATTTGTTATTGGCAAGTGTGCCCCAAATGTAATAGAAAAGGCCACTTTGGAAAGGAATGTCCTGTTTGTTCTTTTTGTAAAGAGGTTGGCCATACTGATGCTAGGTGTGCTGTTAAGGAATATTTTGCTAAGCAGGAAAAAGAGAAGAGACCAGAGCCTAAACCTCCTGTGAGATTCGCTGAACCAAGCACCTCTATAAGATTTATTCAAGCTACAGAAGCTCCTAAAACTGAAGAAGTTATGGTGGTACAAACTAGAAGCATGAATGAAGCTCAAGTACATGCTGAACCAAGTAGGCATTCTACATGCTTGAGAAATGCTCCAACATCATAATTGAATTTGTCAATACTCCAACATTGTAATCGAATTTGTTACCCCTATTTGGCAATAGCTATCCAATAATAGTTATTAAAATGATAAAATGAAGATGCATATGGAAGGCCATTGGACTAACAAATAGATGCCTAACTAAATTTGGTATAAACCAAAAAAGGAGAGCACAGCAAATAGGTACCTAATCCCTGCGAAGCACCTACCCATGTTGGTATCATGTGCAAGGCCATAGTACTAACCAATACGTGCCTAATGCGTGCTAAACACCTAGCCATGTTGGTTAACAATAGGTGCCTAATGCCCCCTGAGCACCTACAATGTCGGCATCATGTGCAAGGCGATACTGATAAATGGCAATACTTGTATGCCACATCAAATTTCCTTTTCGTTTTGAACCTACTATTTATTTACTCAATATTAAATTCTAACTACATATCAAAGAGAAGGCATCCCAATACATATGGGCTTCTTCAATTTGAAGTCTAAATTTCAAGCCAGGTAGAACTCTATATTATAAGTTTTACAAAAGAAGGGGCATTAGCTCACACAAAATCTGTTTATTCAATATAATATAAGTTTTACAAAAAAAGGGAGCATTTGCTCCCCAAAGCAAGTATTGTCGCAAGTCGAAGTGGCAATGTGAAGGTCTTTCACAATTTTAAATAGTTAAACTAGCTTAAATTTTATACTTTGTCTCCCTCAAACCTGTTATTTCTTTAGCATTTGTTCCAAATCTCCTCCTTGTCAATGAATTTATCAAGCACCTCATCTCATGGCACGATGCATTTCTCTATCCGTACAAACCAATGATAACGATTGTCGTCACAAAATCAAGGTATAAAGAGCAAAACACTTAATGCTGCATATGGCAATGGTAGAGACATATGCAGGTTACTCGTTTCGTGCTTAGAGCCTGTAGCTAATGGAATACACATGAAAGAAATTTAGACAATACACATGCCTTTAAGATCAGAGATTAAAGCAGACTGCACAAATCATGCAATAATCTTAACGATGAGTACATCTAATGAACATCATGACTTTGAAAGGTGCTACCCACCACCATCAGGACTGGAAATGGTAGTATCTTACCACAGTTCGTAGCAACTCCTTAGTTACTAAGTGCCGCTTAGCTCTGCATTCTCTCTCGCTAACATATAGCGCATAAAAGATCGAAAAAAGCAACGGAATGGAAAAGGCAAAATGATGAGCATCAATCTTACATGAGTTCAATTTAAGTTTGCAACTATCAGGGCCCCCTTTTAACATTTCAATGGAATGAGATGGCATGAACATTCAGACACGGTCCAAGTAAAAGTATGACGGTGTTTCAAAAGAAATGAAGTCAAGGATTTGCATCGTGCATTTAATTCTGTATGTTCATCATCACTTGTTCTGTGAAATCACAACCCTGCAATCAGCAAATGTGCATTTAGATAAAAACATGCTTTGAAAGAAATTAATCACATCGTGATGCACCTTTGGTGGAATCTGGCCCTTCACGAGATAACCAATGTAGTCTAAGACCCTTGCAGCCGTGACAGTTGATGCTTTTTGCTAATGAACGATGTTAAAGTCATCTCAAGTTTTCTAGAAACTGCAAACCAACCTAATCAATAACATCATTAAGCATTTCAATCCACAAGGGCATAGACAAATAATTTATTTGACACGTGGAAGTACAAAAGTACACAATTTTTTATTCTAAGCATCCATTCCTGCAGCATAAAATTATTCATTTCTCTATCCGTACAAACCAATGATAACGATTATCGTCACAAAATCAAGGTATAAAGAGCAAAACACTTAATGCTGCATATGGCAATGGTAGAGACATATGCAGGTTACTCGTTTCGTGCTTAGAGCCTGTAGCTAATGGAATACACATGAAAGAAATTTAGACAATACACATGCCTTTAAGATCAGAGATTAAAGCAGACTGCACAAATCATGCAATAATCTTAACGATGAGTACATCTAATGAACATCATGACTTTGAAAGGTGCTACCCACCACCATCAGGACTGGAAATGGTAGTATCTTACCACAGTTCGTAGCAACTCCTTAGTTACGGTGCCGCTTAGCTCTGCATTCTCTGTTAACATATAGCAGACAAAAGATCAGTGAAAAGCAACGGAATGGTGTTGCCCCCAAAGGGCAACATGCTAATGGAGATCTATTTATTCAAACTAGGTCAACTCATTTTAGAAGACTAGGTCAAAGCTTGGAAGATTCTTGTGATTCAACATTGTTATGGAGGTCAAAAGATGTTCATGCTTCAAGTCAAAAGGTGCTCAAGGTTCAAACTTCACAAGAGGTACTTTATTTGAAGTTAAATGCTGAGTCAGGAATATGCTCTAGAAGATTCTGGGTTATGAAGTTTGGAAGATATTATTTGAAGTTTGGAAGTTGAAAGTTTGGAAGACTCCTTTGTATATGGTTCCATCCTTGTCATCCACCTTGCCTAGCCTTTTTTCATATCCACAACTTATTTGCCAACTACCCCATGACATTTCCCCCATTTACTCTTCATGACCACTTTACACCATTGGCTTCAAAAATTGCTTTTTCTTGTCATAAACATTTACCCCACTACCCCCCATTTTTGCACCCTTGGCTCAATATTGTTTTCCTACCCATTGTTCACTTTTTTTTGCCATGCTTGTTTTGCTATAAATTCCAAAAATGCCATTCCCTATTATTTCCCTTGCCCCTCCTCGAATGTTCCTTCATGATTTCTTTTGCTTACATTCTTGTGTCATCACATTCATAGTGGCATATTCCCGACCTTGTCCAAAGATGCCCCAAAGATTCCCTATTCTTCTACATGTATAGACATTCTTCTCCATGGTCAATGGGCTATGATCTCTTCTAATATTCTATGGGTAAAACCTCCAAACCATTGGCCAAGCTTTTAAAATGGCCAAATACTTATATTCCGTGCATATTCCTTTAAAAATACGGAACCAGATCATGCGAAATCCTCGAAATACAAATTAAGAACCCTAAAATAGAAGAATGGCTCGAATCACACCTTCCCCAAGCATCCATCCTTGCTGAAATCACTCTATCTTTGAATTCTAATCTAAGCAACAAATTAAGCCTAAATTTATTACCTAAAATCACCGAACCGCAATTAAACTATATACCGGAGGAACCACAATCACGACATTTTTTCAAGGTCCGTAAGTATTCAGATCATACATTGATCATTGCTGAGCAAGATCCGGACGATCCTTGAAGTTCTTGAGCTCTCCTCAACCGGATCTCGCAAGATTTAGTTGACATTACTTCGAAATTACCTTATGACTTTTGATGATTATTTTCTTGTACTTGAGACTATGAAGCATCCTTATCTGTTGTTATCTTGATATATTTACCTTCATATCAATCCAAATTGACTGGCAAGTTGTTGAATTGCCTCTCTCGATATTTTCCTTAGCAATTATTGCCACAAAAATTCTATAGAAAAAAATCCCCGATTGCTTTTAGCACCTTTGGCCTATCTCGCCACCTATTCTTGGGTGTTATGAGAGCCAAAGGAGTTGGAATCATACAAAAATACCAAGTATAGCTTAAATTCAAAAAAATTGCCCTCTGGTTTGAAATGTCAGCTTTTGATATTTTTGCCAAATCTAGTCACAAAAATACCCCTACACACCCAAATGAGGATTTGACTGCTTGCCTCTCTTCCCTAGCACCATTGCAACCTCGCCTTTTTGAAATTCTCAAAAGATGATTGGCAACTCCAAATCTCAAATTCTGATCACTGTTTTCTACATTTGACCTCTATTGACCAAAATTTGACCGCACTTTGAGCTCGAATAACTCACAGATTAAGTTTCTGACTTGGTTAGAGGCTTTACCGCTGGTTACCCGCAACTTTTTGACCAAGTCTACAAAGATCTCGACTTAAAAAATCGATCCGCATCTCAACACCACAATTGTTTTGGCAAAGGTGCCATTTTTTGAAAATGGGAAAGGTATAGAACTCAAACTTTTTGAACTTATCTTTGGAATTTTCTTGCATAGACTGATCACCTTAAGTGATCTGGAGGTCTTAACCCCAATTTGAGTGAAAACTCGAATTGGTTTCTTGTGGTTGACCTTTAAGCCGTGGTTTAGGGTCAACATTTTGAGGTCCCACCGAGATCTTCCCGGATCTCGTAACTCATGGCTCCAAAGCAAAAATTTCCAGCAGAACCAGAATCATTGGAAGATGTTGATGTATCAGATCATTGCAGAGAAAGGCCATTGCCTTCAAGTTTCTCAGCTAGCTTACTTCAAAACATGCCATATCAGTTTGAGTTGAATGTTCCTGCCTTTGCCTACCTTTGATTCCAAAGATGAGTGCTAACAACTTTTTGAGAATATTCAAGACTATTACAGGATTATGGTTTCAAGAAAGGATGCAAGCTTTCGTAATTTGAGAAATGTTTCAAAGATGAGAGTGAAGTTGGTGCTTGGTTAACTTATGAGAAGTTAATGGGTACCACCTCATGGGATGAACTCATCAAGAAATTCTTGGACAGTTTGGTAAGTTAGTCTGCTCCCAAAGATTTGGTTAATGAATTGCAAAGTTTTTCTATACATGCGGGGAGAGTGTGAATCAAGACAAAGAAAGATTTAGCACATTTATGAGCAGTGCCAAAGAGGACAGTCACAATTCCCACACTTTTTTAGTAACTCGCTTTCATCAATGGTTTGAAAAGGAGACCAGATATCCAAAGGAAATTGCTTAAGATCCAAGTCAAAGGATTCGATTCCATATACAAAGTTTTTTTTGCCAAAACTACTGATCTGACTCAAATGCTCTCTACCTTGCCTGATAAGCACCATATCTCCCACCATGGCCATGATCCTTTTTACCCTGATGCTACTGATACACATTATGATCACCACCCTTCCATTCCAGTTTATGCCATACAGAAAGAGAAGAAGAAATCTAAGGAGGAGGAAGCTAGTTCTCAAGTTGCGCAGGTTAAATCGCACCTATCTAAGGTTACCGAGGCTTTAGCGTAATTAACCAAGCAGCTAGTTGAGCTCAAACCGCAAGAGCGTGTAAAACTTACCCCTCAATGTATCCATTGCAATAGGAATACTCATCCATCAGAAATTTGCTATTGGCAAGTGTGTTCCAAATGCAATAGGAAAGGCCACTTTGGAAAATAATGTCCTATTTGTTCTTTCTGTAAAGAAGTTGGTCATACTGATGTTAGATGTGTCAAGTAAAGAATACTTTGCCAAGCAGAACAAGAAAAGAGGTCGAACCTAAACCCTCTCGTGAGATTTATCAACCAAGTACTTCAATAAGGTTTATTCAAAGCTACGTAGCTCCCAAGACTCAAGAAGTTATGGCAAAGCAAACTAGAAGAATGAATGAAGTCAATACACATGCCAATCGAGTAGACATCCCACAGCCTAGGTCTCCCTTTGTTTCCATGACAAAAGTGCACCCTTTTCCCATTTTTATTCATCTCGCCATAAGTAGCCCCTCGCCATCCATTTAAACCTCTTATTCTTGTTTTTCATTTCCCCAAGAGAAAGCACTCGCAATTCAGCTTCACCATCCTAGCAGAGTTGCTCTTGGAGATATTAAGGAGACACACATTCTTTGTTTTGGCGAGACCTCAACATTTTCACATTTTACTTCCCCTCATACACTCCATTTTCATCACTATCCTATCACATTCATACTCATTCTCATTCTTTTTCACTTATCATATTCCACTCACATCCTCCCTCCACCACATTCACATCTATTCCATTAACACTTGCACATTACACTCTCTCTCTACCATGATTCTCACTCAAGCACCTTGGCACAAGGTTGAAGACTCCTTATGGCTGAGGGGACCAGCCATTCTTTTGTTTTGGCGAGATGTTGCCCCCAAAGGGCAACATGCTAATGGAGATCTATTTATTCAAACTAGGTCAACTCATTTTAGAAGACTAGGTCAAAGCTTGGAAGATTCTTGTCATTCAACATTGTTATGGAGGTCAAAAGATGTTCATGCTTCAAGTCAAAAGGTGCTCAAGGTTCAAACTTCATAAGAGGTACTTTATTTGAAGTTAAATGCTGAGTCAGGAATATGCTCTAGAAGATTCTGGGTTATGAAGTTTGGAAGATATTATTTGAAGTTTGGAAGTTGAAAGTTTGGAAGACTCTTTTGTATATGGTTCCATCCTTGTCATCCACCTTGCCTAGCCTTTTTTCATATCCACAACTTATTTGCCAACTACCCCATGACATTTCCCCCATTTACTCTTCATGACCACTTTACACCATTGCCTTCAAAAATTGCTTTTTCTTGTCATAAACATTTACCCCACTACCCTCCATTTTTGCACCCTTGGCTCAATATTGTTTTCCTACCCATTGTTCACTCTTTTGCCATGCTTGTTTTGCTATAAATTCCAAAAATGCCATTCCCTATTATTTCCCTTGCCCCTCCTCGAATGTTCCTTCATGATTTCTTTTGCTTCCATTCTTGTGTCATCACATTCATAGTGGCATATTCCTGACCTTGTCCAAAGATGCCCTAAAGATTCCCTATTCTTCTACATGTATAGACATTCTTCTCCATGGTCAATGGCTATGATCTCTTCTAATATTCTATGGGTAAAAACCTCCAAACCATTGGCCAAGCTTTTAAAAATGGCCAAATACGGCATATTCCAGGCATATTCCTTTAAAAATACGGAACCGTGTCGCGCGAAATCCTCAGAAATACAGCTGAAGAACCCTAAAAATAGAAGAATGGCTCGAATCACGCCTTCCCGCGCTCCATCCTTGCTGAAATCACTCTATCTTTGAATTCCGGAATCTAAGCAACAAATTAAGCCTAAATTTATTACCTAAAATCACTGGAACCGCAATTCGAAACTATATACAGAGGAACCACAATCACGACATTTTTCGAAGGCCCAGAAGTATTCAGATCATACATTGATCATTGCTGAGCAAGATCTGGACGATCCTTGAAGTTCTTGAGCTCTCCTCAACTGGATCTGCAAGATTTAGTTGACATTACTTTCAGAAATTACCTTATGACTTTTGATGATTATTTTCTTGTACTTGAGACTATGAAGCATCCTTATCTGTTGTTATCTTGATATATTTACCTTCATATCAATCCAAATTGACTGTCAAGTTGTTGAATTCGTCTCTAATATTTTCCTTAGCAATTATTGCCACAAAAATTCTACAGAAAAATCTCTGATTGCTTTTAGCACCTTTGGCCTATCTGCCACCTATTCTTGGGTGTTATGAGAGCCAAAGGAGTTGGAATCATTCAAAAATACCAAGTATAGCTCAAATTCAAAAAAATTGCCCTCGGGTTTGAACAGTTTTGACTGTATTTTGCCAAATCTAGTCACAAAACATACCCCTACACACCCAAATGAGGATTTGACTGCTTGCCTCTCTTCCCTAGCACCATTGCAACCTATCTGCTTTGGAAATTCTCAAAAAGATGATTGGCAACTCCAAATCTCAAATTCTGATTACTGTTTTCTACATTTGACCTCTATTGACCAAAATTTGATCGCACTTTGAGCTCAAATAACTCACAGATTAAGTTTCTGACTTGGTCAGAGGCTTTACTGTTGGTTACCTGCAACTTTTTTGACCAAGTCTACAGCATCTGACTTAAAAAATCGATCTGCATCTCAACACCACAATTGTTTTGGCAAAGGTGCCATTTTTTGAAAATGGGAAAGGTATAGAACTCAAACTTTTTGAACTTATCTTTGGATATATATATATATATATATATTTTTTTTTTAAAGAAAAGGAAGATTTATATTACTCATCAAGTAGTTACATCAGAAAATATGGGAACCATATAGGCTCTCAAGATTGTGCCTTTAGCACGCATATGTATAACATCAAAATTTGGATCAGAAACCTTTGTACATAGAGAAACCCAGCTGCAGCAGTAATTCGGTCGATTTCAGAGTGGAGGATCTGGAACTATAAAATCAAAGTCTGAATCAGTCTCCTCCTCGTCAATGATCACCAAATCCGAAGCCACTGGATCCACCTGCCAACCAATGTCATTCCATTCGGGTGGGAAAGCAAAAAACCAAAGAGGGGCTGTTTCAGAGAAAAGGATCAAAGCCTCTCCATGAGCATCTTGCAAGGCTTTATGGTGATAAAACATGTCTTTGAATTGGGAGAATTGATCATCAGTAAGCAGCCTCTCATAGCAGAAAAGAAATCTGTCAAGGATATGAGCTTGGTAGCCGTTTAGCATGAAGGGTTTCAGTTTTGCCAGATCTTGGTCAATAGTTGGTGATAGAGACCAGAGTTGCTGGTTATTAAAAATCTCCGTAGCAGCTGCAAAATTTGACAAGTCAGGGAAGTTTGGCTTACAGTTCATCCTCGTTGTCAAGGCAATCAGCAGCTCTGAATATCACAAAATGATCATTAGGGATAAGCATATCGTCACAAACAAAGATATTGTGCAAACCAACAAATTTCCCTATTGACAATCAAGTACTATCATATTTATCTTGTTTACTGTTCTTATGAGCCATGGCAACCTTGGAAATCTCAATTTGGAAAGCTACTTTCATCCATGCAACATCCACCCTTTGATTTGAATAATTGATCCTATTCCTGTGTTTCCATATGATCCATAGTGCAGTCTGCCTGATAGTGTTTAAAAATCTATTTGATCCCTTGAGGAGGTCCATGATATTGGCCCAGTTGCCTAGATTGTGGCCTTTTGATCTCAGATAAGTATCAAGCCACCTCCAAAATTCCCTGATTTTGGGGCAGTCGAACATATGATTTATGGTTTCAGATCTGCCTCCACGAGCTTACATTTGGGGTTGTCCCCAGATCCTTGCATCTTTCAAACATATTACGCTTTGAGGGCAAAGCATTATGGATGGTTCTCCGTGATAAACACTTGCACTTTAGGTTGAGAATAGGATTTCCAATTATTTCTCAATATGTTCATGAGGTGTTTGTTTGGTACATGCCATTTGGTTGTTTGGGGGCCGCACCTTGTATCCCAAAGCCACTTTATAATGATCGGAGTTCATTATATGCCACCGATTCTTGGGGGTCGCATTCACTTTGACCGCTAGCAACATTCATAATGGTGTCAAAGATCATTTTGTCTATTTTCTTGCCATTAATTACCTGCTTTATATATTCCCAGTTATGCCACTTATCCCCATCCCACAGATGTTGAAGTTGAGTTATCCCTGCTTCTTTCCATTTCTTCCATATTTGGGGGTGTTTGAGAGCCCAGCAAACTTCGTTCTCTCTAGCAAAAATAGGTGACCAAAAAAGGGAGAAATTAGCACTGTCAAAACTGATCTCCTTGTGGTCGAATCCTTCTGCCACTAAGTTCCATGCTTCAAAAATTTTCCTCATGAGTGGGGAAGTATTGGGGGCACACTTAAATTGATAGTAAATAGAATCAGGGATGTGGTGAGCATATTTTTTCATCCCAAAGGGTATGCTAATCTGCAGCCAATATCTGATGAACTCCATGGCTGGGGAATTCCAGCCATTTATTGCTTTCCATACATACTTGGCCCCTAGGGCCTGACTGTGTTTTTGGAGAATTTTCAGGCCCAGTCCTCCTTCCTTTTTACTATGTGTGATTTCTTCCCATCTAACAAAGTGCATACCTTTCCAAATGTACCTTCTTAGACATTTTTCGATGTCATTGTAGGTTTCTTTGTTTGCAATGAGGGCAGAGGAGAAGTAGACATGGGTGTCGGCCAAAGACTACATTGGCAATCGAACTCGCCAAAGAAAGGATAGGGTGGGGAGAGAGATAGAAGTTTTTCCCCGATTCTATTTACTATAGGTCTCCAGACCTCTTTGTTTGGAAGATTGATAGCTAGAGGGAGACCAAGAAGAGTGATGGCTTGATTGGCAGGATTGACCTTGATTCCCTTCGTGTCTATATTATCTGAAGGGCACTCCCACAAAATACTGCATTTGTTCAGATTAAGGTGGACTCCTGAGACAGAGGCAAAAAATTGTATACTATCCAGGAGAGCATTGAAGCTGTTCTGATTGGCCTTTAGGAGAATAAAAGTGTCATCAGCATATTGCATTATAGTAAGTTGTTTGTCCGACCCTGGCATTTGAATTCCTTGAATCAACCCTTGCATTTGCAAACCTTGGACTACTCTAGTGAGCATTTCTGCTACACAGAGAAACAGATATGGAGCCAAAGGGCTTCCTTGTCTGACCCCTTTTCTGATAGGGAAAAAATTGCTAGGAGAACCATTTATAACCAGACTAGAGGAGGCAAGATTGTTAAGAGCCATGATTTTGTCTATAAGAGTGTGATGGATACCTATATGTGACATTGCTTTCTTTAAGAAGGGCCAGGTTATAGTATCATAGGCTCTTCTAAAGTCTAATTTGAGCAAAGATACAATTTTGCCCGGATAAATCTATTCCAAAGGAATTGCTTCAATCGGGCAAAGAATGTAATTGTCGAGAATAAATCTACCAGATAGAAAACCTGACTGGCAGCTGCTGACTGATTTGTGGAGGTGCATGAGAATCCTGCAGGCTAACACCTTTGCAATGATTTTGTAGGTAGTATTTGTCAAAGATATTGGTCTCCAGTCATTTATTTTGCTGGGGTTTTTAACTTTTGGGATTAAGGTGATAAGACTGGAATTGAATGCAGGGTAAAGAGAGGCTGCATCCCAAGCTCCTTTAATGAACTCCATAAAGTCTTCTTTCATGATCACCCAGAAAGCCAAAAAGAATTCAGGGGGAAAGCCATCTGGCCCTGGGCTTTTCCCCTTCTCCATGTCTTTCAAGACTTGCAAAGACCTCTTTTCATTAGGGTAGCCATCCAAATCTTCCTCCATAGGAGTGGTTTCGAATGCTATTGAAGAACCCGCCATATTTCTCCTCTTCTTGAGCACTGTGGCCGGGTGTCCTTGAACATATTTTTTGTAATCGCTCCAAAAACTCGCTTTTAATGTTTCTCTCATCTTCTATTTTCTCCATTTTTTTTTTCCTTAATCAGAATAGCATTATTAATTAATTTGTTTTAGCCACTCAAAAAAATATTTGAGCTGCCTAGATCCATTTTATTGTATTGACAGATTTTGGCCCTTAAGGCCATACCCTTTGCTTCTTTTTCTTCAATGGCTTTGATACTATTTTCCAGCTGGACTTCCTGCTTGTGCAGGTTAGCACATAAAGGAGTGATCTCAAGTTTTTGCCTGATTTCTTTCATTTCCTTTAGGAGGTTATTCTTCTCTTCAATACACTTTCTCTGTCTAGCCTTTCCCCACTCCTTGATCCAGTTTTTGCAGGCTTTAAGTTTATTGCTAAATTCTCTCATAGATTGATGACTCCCCACAAAAAGATGTGGGTAAGATAAAAACTTCTGAACTCTGAGGTAAAACTGGAGTTCCCTAGGAGGGAGCAATTGAATTTGAAGGGGGAATTGGTAGGTTTGGAGGTTCTATGAGTGTCTGGAAAATCCAGAATTTGAGGGAAATGGTCTGACAGAATATTTCCTTCATCACCTGTGACTATGCAGTTATCCAGACTGGGAACATTTGGGTTTGTAACATAAAACCTATCTAAAGTACAGTAGGTTCTCCCTGCTCCCTCTCTTTTATTGGACCAAGTGTATTTGGCATTGGCTGAAGGAATGTACAGCAGGTTTGTATCATGCAAAAGATTATCCCATTCTGTTCTCTCTACTCTAGACATATTGATTTTATTTCCTAATTTGAGGTCCCAATGGGGGGTATTGTTTAGGTCACCACCCAAGATCCAGTCTTTTGTATTGTTTTGAGTAGCCATCCAGTGTTTGATTTCCTCCCAGATTGGGGCTCTCTCACTGGGTTCTGTGGGAGCATAAACATTTATTATTCCCAGCAATTGACCATGCATATCAATAGATATGCTGTGCCATCTGTTTGAAGGGCTACAATAGGATGAGACCACATTTAGGGTGGTCCAGAACATAGCTAGACCACCTTTGGTGCCATCAGCAGTAGTATAAGCTGATCCAGCTCCTTTGTGTATCCATCCCCCTAAATTGGAAGCTTCAAATTGAGGTAAGTGATGTTCTTGAATCATAAGGAGGTCTGCTTTGTAGTTTCTGGCCAAAGCAATGAATCTCCTTCTCTTTATGGGGCCCTTGATTCCCCTGACATTCCAAGAAATGATCTTCATTTTGAGTGAATGGGCAAGCAGCTATTGGGCAGACCTTTTAACAGGATTTGGTCCTAATTGTATTGGAAGCAGGCCCATTGTAGTTGGGATCTTTTTGATAGATCTTTCTCTGTTTCCTAGATTTCCTATTGATAGTCACTAAGCTTGTCCAAATCCTTAGGTATGCTGCCTAGGTCCTCATCTTCTGTCATTCCTATCTCATCTTCTACTGTGGCCCAGAATTTTCAGACTTTGGAATTTTCTTGCATAGACTGATCACCTTAAGTGATCTGGAGGTCCTAACCCCAATTTGAGTGAAAACTCGAATTGGTTTCTTGTGGTTGACCTTTAAGCCAGGTTTAGGGTCAACAAATGGAAAAGGCAAAATGATGAGCATCAATCTTACATGAGTTCAATTTAAGTTTGCAACTATCGGGGCCCCTTTTAACATTTCAATGGAATGAGATGGCATGAAACATTCGCATACCGGCCCAAGTAAAAGTATGACGGTGTTTCAAAAGAAATGAAGTCAAGGATTTGCATCGTGCATTTAATTCTGTATGTTCATCATCACTTGTTCTGTAAAATCACAACCCTGCAATCAGCAAATGTGCATTTATATAAAAACATGCTTTGAAAGAAATTAATCACATCGATGCACCTTTGTGGAATCGCCCTTCACGAGATAACCAATGTAGTCTAAGACCCTTGCAGCCGCGGATAGCTTGATGCTTTTTGCTAATGAACGATGTTAAAGTCATCTCAAGTTTTCTAGAAACTGCAAACCAACCTAATCAATAACATCATTAAGCATTTCAATCCACAAGGGCATAGACAAATAATTTATTTGACACGTGGAAGTACAAAAGTACACAATTTTTTATTCTAAGCATCCATTCCTGCAGTATAAAATTATTCATTCACCTTCTGCTTAAATTAAAAAGACCATATGCGTTCAGAAATCTAAATAGGATAAGGAAACCAGGTAAAGAAAGCAAAATGCCAAACCTGGGGCTTTTCTCTCGATGCTCACGCTTTGAATCAATGGAGCAACTCCTCTCAGAGAACGTAATTCCATACCAGCTTGCAAAAAAGACAAGATCGAAAGCGCTTGCATGTAAAAAGTATATGGGTATTTTGTTACTGAAAGAAGAATTGTGAAGGAACTGCATGAATTTAGTCCTGTGTGCATATAAGAATCTGAAAATACAATGCTATCTAACCATCAAACTATTCAATGTCTCTAGCCGTGAAAGCTTGAACTTGAATGTAAGGCTGCTTACCTCTGTTTCTAACTCCGAGCTTGGTAAAGGCCGGAAAGCTTGCGGCATAATTCCTAGATTGATATTTGACTGGAGTTTTAAAATGCTTTTATGCTGCACCGGATCCAGCATCTCAGAATGTAGATATTTCGACTTGTCAAATTAGCCTTTAGAACATAGAAGAAAGAATGCATCAAGGCATAAAAAAAGAAAGAATGCATCTGAAAATATACTAGCACTGATCCTTGCCTTTCTGACCGGATTCATGCATTTTTTCATAGCCCATTGCCGGAAATCAGACCAACGCAAGAGCTTCAAGGCGAATAATGGACTGAGACCTTGGCCAACAAGCCGTCTGTGGCGCCAACAACCCGACCCAGCATATTGGGTACCTTAGACTGAGAAGACGAGTCGGAGGAATGGAGCCGCACTTCCATAGCCCAAATGAGGCAAAAAATTGAAAGATTTAATTATTAATTAACATTCCCTTTTAATTAATTTAAAACCCAAACATGCATATATTAATTGTTGGCGCCTAAAGAAATTGAAAAGCTTTTGCCTCCGTACACCTCATCGCTTGGCATTAATTATTACATTTAATATGGGCGATTAAATCTAAGCCATTGATCTAGCACATTCTAGGGCCTAGATCAAAAGCCCCAAATAAAGGGGTCATTTGAAGTGGCTTATTTGGGGTTTAACGCCTACCGGCCCGTCGGATCCGAGATGAACGGCCAGATCAAAATCTCTATGGAGAAAAGTTATTGTATATATATTATGATATGATATGATACGATATGAGGGTGGTTACATGGGGGTGTTACATATCCATATTGATCTTGGCCGTCCATTTCTTAAGGTAGCAAAGTGTCATGATCCGATGTGGCATGCACAACATGTCTTGACCGTTGGATCAAAGGGAAGGATAAATTCTAGCCCTTGATTTTTATAAGGAAGATGCCAAGAAGGTCCCTCAAAAGTGCTTTTTTTTGGTGCAGCCAATCTCAGCCATTGGATCAAAAAGGGAAGGTGAAATCTTGGCCATTAAGTATTTTATTTGATTGCATTTTTTTATTAAAGGAAGTGAGGTGGCACCCTTTATTTAATAAAACAAGGTCAAGCAAGACGGGAGGGTTGCCCTCCGTGGCTCGAGGTTGAGGTGGCTTAAATCATACTTGAAAGTTATGTTTTTATAATCAATCGAAATTGCCATTTTAGAACATTGTCATTTTGTGAAGATGATGGTACCCATTTGCATCACTAACTCCTCCTTAGATCAAAGTCAAAGTCAACATTTAATTTGTAGAGGTAGCTTATGAGGATTCTTGGAATCCTCATAGCGTAACTTTAAGAAATTATGAAGAATCTATAAGAATCTTCCTATATACATAGAACCATAGAGAGTAAGGACATTGCAAATGTGTTTTGTCACTTCAACCTAGCAACAAATACTGGCATCAAAGAAACTAAAACGAAAATGAATGCAAGAGCCAATAACCAAAACATAGAAGACCGCCAACTCAATTTGACTCTCATGCAACCAAGTCTTGATTGCCACTTTGGTTGCGGGTTGCATTTGGGCTAGAACGAAAAACAATGGCATATCCATGTTGTATGCAAACAACTCTCCCATATGCAAAATGACACTTGCCCATGGCTAAGTTGTAAGCGTAACGAAAAGCTCCTAGTGAATGGAAACTCTCAAGGTAGGCAATGCCATCATGAGATGGAAGAGATTTTCTAACCTTGGCAACAATCAAAGGATTTAGGAGTGATAATGAAGGAGGCAAAGCATGCCCACTCCCATGCATCGCCTCCCTGCATTGATATGATCCTAGATAGTATCGGGCTCACTACCGCACCTAGCAAATCTAATCCAACATTCTAATCTTAAGCTTACATCTTGAATGATGCTCTTCTTCGCTCTATAAGGAAATGTAAGAAAGTAAATTAAATAAGCTTTGGCATACCGGATGATCTAAACTCAAGGCCCATATGGGGAATCATTCCTAGATACTATGTCTTGTGTTTTATGCAAGTACATAAGCATGAAAGATAATGGATCAATGCAAATAGGAGAAACATAACCAGCTCTATGTGATATGTTATTCTCTCAAAATGAAGTCCGGCATAGTAGTGTTAAAATGATAAGTGCTGAAAGGAGATGCAGCCCTAGAACATCACCAATGAATAAGGAAATATAGAAGGCATAGATTTGCTTAAATGAAATGTGATCTTAAGTTTTAGCCACAAGTGATGAAATCCATCAATGGATGGTCTCGGCAAATGTGACGCTTTGATTGAACAAACTAAAAGCATAGGACAAAATTAAAAATAGTTGAACGCAAACCATATTATCTTCCCAACAACTCATGATAGAGGAACGAAAGGCATCGAAATTTGGCACACGAAACAAAAAAACTCAAAAGCATAGAGATTTGATTTGTTTGAAACCAAATGTTCAGAAAGTCTCAATTCTTCTAAGATATTGTAATAGTAGAAGCCCCGATCAAATGCTAGTCTATATAGGCTTGCCAAAGAAAAGTCAATTGGACATATAAGTGGCATTACAAATGTAATAATCCTTGGACACAACTAGCAGTTTGCTACTTGCAAAGCTAGCAAGAAGGAAAGATCTTGAAAAAATCATATGAAATTATCATGAGTATAATTGCTATTTTCTTGATGCATATGCTGGACTGGCTGCACAACAACAACAAATGAATGTAGCTTCTAAGTTCCAGACTAGACTATCTATTGCAACAAGGCCAATAAATTCTAGAAAGAAGGTACAATTTGCAAGGAATCTGGACTGGAAAGGAAGGGCATAATGACAACTCTTTAACATATGGAAAACCTAAGGCATCTAGCTTTCACATTGTGCCGGATGAATTAAGAGAGCATAAGGGCAATATAATACATAGAGAGGCATTTAAAACTAATAAAGACATAAATATATGAGACAAAGGAACATAAACTACTAAAAGAATTCTATAGCATATATTAATTCCTATCTTTTCATAGCCTTGCGAATGAAGGAGCATCTAGAGGGAGTTGAACAGGGTGATAATGAAAAAAATTGAAAAGAGAATACATCTGCAACAATTTTGTGGCTACAAAGGGTTCAACATGCCAGCAATTTGATAAGAAAATGCATTGGGAATGCAATTGAAAAAAAAAAAATCGTCAAAATAATGGAAACTGGGAAGATCAAGATGTGAAAAAAAAAACAACTGGAAACTCCTGCAATTGTCTCATAGAGCAATGATTTTATGAAACATGACAGAAAAGATACTTATACCAGCAAAAGCACATATTGAGTAGGTAAGAGTTGATGTACTGTATACCGATGAGTTGCTTGTAAAACTCTATTAATTTTAGATGACGAACTGGTTTTAGATGACGAACTCGTTGCTCGGAGTCACCCCCCGTGTGAATATGCACCCAAACCAAAGGGGGTTTAAGGGGGATTTTAATTTAAATGTGTTGGACCCAATAGTTGTGTTAATTAATGTCAATGGTAGTTATGTGTTGGTTATTAATGTAAATGGTTGTTATGTGTTGGTTGTTATGTGTAAAACACAAGTAGGTGCAAATAATGCAATTCCAACTTTACCCATAAAAGAACCTGAACAACCTGTGGATGTTAAACTTGCAAAGGTTAAGGATGAATTGATTGAGAGTTTAACTAAGCAAATGACTGAATTACAATTAAATTGGATAAAAGGATTGGAGTCTAAACCACAAATTTCTAAAGAAAGAACAAATATGTGGTGTGTGAAATGTAAAGGGTATGGTCACCTTCCTAGTGAATGTCCAACGCCTGCTGAATTTAAGCCTCCTTGTCGAAATTGTGGGAAAACAAATCATAGAACAGACCAATGTTTTCAATTACGTCAAGGAATGGGAGTGGGGATGATAAGACCTCAAACTCAAGCCTTAGTATCTCCCCAATATCAAGGATATCAAGTTCAACCAATGTATGATTATAGGGAGCATGTTCCTGTGTATAACACAACTCCTCAAACCAATACTGGGGTCCAAGACCACAAATGTTTAGAAGAAGACCTGTTCAATGTTATAGATGTCAAGAAATGGGGCATATTGCGCCTCAATGTCCAAATCCCATGAAGCCAATAGGTTACCAACCAATATGTGGAATCTGTCAAACCCAAGGGTTGCACGCCCAAGAAAATTGTCCTCATAAGCTTAAAGTGATACAAAATCCTGCTTCTAAGAATAGGGGTAAAGAGGTTGCCATTGATAGTGGGGCCATATTCATTGAAGAGCCAAGTACTCCAACTTATGTTGTAGAAACTCGTAATGCAAGGGAGTTGAGAAGGAGAGAAAGGGAATTGCGTAAGGAGAGAGAACAACAAGGGGTTAATAATGAAAGTTTAGTTCATAATGATGATAACGAGTTGCGAAATTTGTTTGAGGAACAATTGTCAGATGACGAGGTGGATATGAAGGATTCACAAGAGATGTTTGAAGAAATCGAAGAGTTGCCTCAACCTAGAGCGGTAAGAGAAATTATAAATGAGATACAACCACCTAAAAGCAAGGATAAAGGTGTTCATAAAAAGTATAAGAGAGTTATGAATTTGAAAAATGAGTCACCCTATGATATTTTAAAAGATATGGAAAATAAACAACCCTCACTCACCTTTAAACAATTACTACAAATTGCCCCTAGTTGTCGTGAAGATATTAATGTCCGCTTTAAAGAGTCATAGGGAGGTAATTGTAAATTCCAAGATGGCCCATAATAGCCGACATGAGTTCCCCATGCCTAGATGTTGAAATAAATGGAACCTTAATAAGGAATTGCACAATAGATGGAGGGTCCATGTGAACATCATGCCCGAATCTATATGGAAAAAATTAGAATTGCCTAAGCCTCGCACCAAAGGCATTTTGTGGTTAGAATGGCTGATCAAAGGAGGGTACAACCATTGGGATTGATTACGGAATAAAAATATTAATTGCTGGTGTAACTTTCTTTGTGGACTATGTTATATTGAGAATGGCATGTGGAGGGTTTACTTATCCATTGTTACTAGGTAGGCCATGGTTGATGCAAGCTTCAGCTAAACATGATTGGTCTATGGGTTACTTGCATATTGGGGATGGGAACAATGAGATTAAAATTAGAGTGCATATCCAATCTAGAGATAGGGATGGAAATGATAGTGATACTAGTTCCTCTATAGAGGACATCCCTCATGACGATGATGATAATGATGATGATAACGATGATGCTGATGATTATAATGGAAATAATAAGGGAATTGAGGTTGATCAAGTGTATGTTGAGGAAATGGGTTATGAGCATTTAAACATTAGGGAAGACACTTTGCGCATTGCTTTAGAAGAATGGATGAATTGTGTAAATGCTTATACTATAAGTGTGGATGTTACTAACGAAACCATTCCAGAAGAAATAGAAGACGATGAACAAGAGAAATATCCTGACTACTTCTCCAAATATGAGGAAGGGGAATCCAAATTAAAGGAGACTCCTGCATATAATGCACCTAGGGTAGATCAAACAATGCTAACTTCTCCTGAGATTGTTGATTTAAATTTAGGGACTCTAGAAGAACCTAAAGTGGTCAAGCTTGGAGCCTTTGGATGAGGAGCGACACAAATACATGGATCTCTTTTTAGAATTTCAAGATGTATTTGCGTGGAGTTATCGTGACCTTAGAGGTATATCTCCAGCTTTGAGTGTATATAAGATTGTTTTGGAATCTAACGTAAGAGTGGTTAGACAAAAACCTTATAGGATGAATCCAAATTATTCAAGTGTAGTTAAGGAAGAGATTGATAAATTGTTAGAAGCTGGTTTTATAGAGCCTATTGAAAATAGTGAATGGCTATCACCAATTGTTATAGTCCCAAAGAAGAATAAGAAACTAAGAGTGTGTGTAGACTATAGACGATTGAATGCAGTAACAGTTAAAGATGGATTCCCTGTGCCATTTATTGATAACGTGTTAGATTCAGTTGCTGGACATGAATATTACTCTTTCCTTGATGGTTTTAGTGGGTATAATCAAGTAACCATTGCTCCCGAAGACCAAGACAAGACAACATTTGTCACTGAATGGGGTTGTTACAAGTATAGGGTTATGCCCTTTGGATTATGTAATGCTCCCGCTACGTTCCAAAGAGTGGTCACTAACGCATTTAAGGATTATATAAGGCAATTTATGGAGGTGTTTCTCGATGATTTTTGTGTTTTCAGTAGGTATCAGGACCATAAAAAGAAATTACGATTGTGCTTTAAAAAGTGTCGTGACTTTGGTATCTCTCTAAACCCGATGAAATGTATATTTGGAGTTACTCATGGTAGATTACTAGGGAGAATTGTTTTTGGCCAAGGAATTGCTATTGATCCTGATAAAACCAAAATCATATCTGAATTAGTGCCACCAGCTAATGTGAAGCAATTGCAAGCCTTCTTAGGCCATGTTGGTTATCATCGTCGATTTATTAGACATTATGCAGATAAGGCCTTACCTTTGACATCACTTCTTAAGAGGAAAAATGAATATAATTGGTCTATTGAATGTCAAAAGGCTTTTACAATATTGAAAGAAGCGTTGCTTACTGCACCTATTCTTAAGTTTCCTAGATGGTATCATGAGTTTCATGTACACGTAGATGCATCCGCTTATGCAATAGGAAGCATTTTGTCCCAAATGCAAGAAGATGGTTGGGACCACCCACTCTATTATGCAAGTAGGCAGTTATCTCATGTAGAAAGAAACTACTCAACCACTTAACGGGAAGGGTTAGGCATGATCTATTCTATAATAAAGTTTCGTCACTACTTACTTGGTAAAGAATTTGTTTTCTATGTTGACCATGAAGCATTAAAGTATCTAATTTTTGAAACCTTGCAGGACGGGAAGGATCACTCGATGGTTAATCATGTTACAAGAGTTTCAATTTTGGATTGTTGTGAAACCAGGAAGATCCCATGCACCTGCTGACCATTTATCCAGATTATTAGTAGATTCTAAGGATAAGGGGGTTAAAGATGATTTGCTTGATGCTGATTTATTTGCAGTTAGTGCAGTACCAGAGTGGTATTCAGATGTGGCAGAATTTCTTTCTACTAATGAATTTCCCGAAGAGATGAAACCAATTGAGCGCAAGCGACTGATTCAAAAGTGTAAGCCTTTCACTTTATTAGCAGGCACCTTATATAGAATTGGTAAGGATGATATATTGCGCAGATGCATATTCCCTCATGAGGTGCAAAAAGTTATTAAGTCTTGTCATGATTCCCCTGTGGGAGGTCACTTTGCTGGTGACGTAACTGCTAAAAAGGTGCTAAATGCAGGTTACTGGTGGCCCACAATATTTTCTGATGTAAAAGCCCATGTGAAGCATTGTGACCCTTGCCAACGGATAGGCCAGACGAGATTCTATGCCATTGAACCCAATAGTTCCTATAATTCCCTTTGAGAAGTGGGGCATAGATTTTGTAGGCCCCATTAATCCTCCTTCATGGCAAACTCGTTGTGAATATATATGAGTTTGCACGGATTATGTCACTAAATGGGCCGAAGCCAAAGCCTCGCATCATGATAATGCTGCTGTTGTTGCAACCTTTCTATATGAGAATATTATCATTAGGTTTGGTTGTCCTTTAGAGTTAGTGAGTGATAGGGGTTCTCACTTTGTTAATGAAGTAATTACAGCCTTAACTGAACGATATGAAATATCTCATAGAAAAAGCACCCCATACCATCCTCAAGCTAATGGCCAGGTTGAAAGAACCAATAAAACTCTATGTAATTGTTGCCCCCAAAGGGCAACATACTAACTATTAGCTCATGTGTTGAAGTAGGTCAAGTTATTGTGGAAGAATTAAATCAAAAGGAGCTTGGTAGTCAACATTGATATGAAGGTCAAACAATATCAATCTTCAAAGGTCAACTCCCATGGAAAATGCTCTATCAGAAGTCAAAGGTTTTCAAAAGATGCTCTATAATATTCTGGGTTGTGAAGATTGGAAAATGCTTTTTGAAGTTTGGAAGACAAAGTTTGGAAGACCCCATGGTATTAGATTCCACCCCCTAGTCATTTTTATCCATTTTCTTACCCCCATTTTCCTAGTCATATTCCCCTTATGCTTATATTCTCCCTTGCTCACCTTTTTGCCAAATCACACCTTGTTTGCCTAATTTCTTTTCTCTAATGCCTTTTGCCTTTCCAATTCATATCCCTTTTCCCATTCTTATCACACCTTTATAAATACCCCTAGTCCATTTCTTGTTTGGAATTTTATGATCATTTTGCTTTGCCCATAATCAAGCCCTAAGATGTCGGAATCATTAAATCTAAATCTATATACCGGGGAAAACAATGACAGAGTTTTTTGAAGGCCCAGACGCATCAAACTTCGACATTGATACATGCTGAGCATGATCTGAAGATGTTCATGAAGTATCTGAGTGTTCCACAGTTCGATTTGAGAAAATTGGACTGATATTTTTGATTTGATATTATTTGTTGACCTTCTAAGCCATCTTGATGATTGATCTATGATCCTAAAACTCTTATTTACCTTGTACTACCTTCAGATCAATGGAAATTGCCTGCCAAGTATTTAAAAAGTTGACTGTCATGATCCTTTAGTATAATTGCATCACAAACATTTTTACAGTAGAGTATTCCTTCATTTTTCCCTGCATATGACCATTTGCACTTCCTTCTCCATCATATTTGCACCTGTGTGCACAAAAATTCCGCAAAAAATCCATCCCAAACTCAAGTTACCATTTTTTGCATTCTGTCTGATACAAGTTTAAACTGATATTCACAAAACAGTGCCAAAAAAATAGTTTTAGTGATCTAAATTATGATTTGAATGCATGCCCCTCACCTTTGGGATCTACATTGCACCTCAGCTTTGGAATTCCTTCAAAATTCAACCTACAACTCAAGTTACAAAAGTCTGAGCTCTGTTTGTAGTTTTGACTGATATTGACCAAAATTTGACCCAACTTAGAGATCGAATATCTTGCAAATTAAAACTCAGACTTGGTCAAGGTTTTCACCCGCGCTTGCCTACCACTTTTCTGAACAAGTCACAGTCATTTGACCTTGGAAATCAATCCGCCTGTGAGATCTGCATTGATTTGAGTAAGAGGTCCATATTCTAGAATTGGGAAAGGTATGAGAACTCTGTAACTGAGCTTTTTCTTTGAGAAATTCTTGTGTAGATTGATCACCTCAAGTGATCTGGAGGTTCTAACCCCAACTTGAGTGGAAACTCAAGTTGGCTCTTTGTGTTTGACTCTCTAGCCAGGTTGGGGGTCAACATCTTGGAGGTTCTACCGAGATCTTCCTGGATCTCAGAACTCATGGCTCCTAAACAAAAATTTCCAGCAGAACAAGAGCCATTAGAAGATATTGATGCATCAGATCATTGCAGAGAAAGGCCATTCAATTCAAGTTTTTCAACTAGCCTGCTTCAAAACATGCCATATCAATTTGAATTGAATGTCCCTGTTCCTTTGCCTACTTTTGATTCCAGTATGAGTGCTAATAACTTCTTGAGAATATTTGAGGATTATTACAGAGATTATGGCTTCAAGAAGGGTTGCAAGCTCTCAGAGTTCGAAAAATGTTTCAAAGAAGAAAGTGAAGCTGGTGCTTGGTTAACTTATGAAAAGTTAATGGGTACCACTTCATGGGATGAACTTGTCAAGAAGTTCCTGGATAGATTTGGTAAGCTAGCTGCTCCAAAAGATTTGGTTAATGAATTGCAAGGTTTCTCTATGCATGCAGGAGAGAGTGTGAATCAGTACAAGGAGAGGTTTAGTACATTTATGAGCAGGTGTCAAAGAGCACAAGTCACCATCCCAACTCTGTTTTTAGTCACTGCTTTTATTAATGGTTTGGAAAGAAGACCAGATATCCAAAGGAAGTTGCTCAAGATCCAAGCTGCTGAAGGGTTTGATTCTATATACAAAGTCTTTGCCAAAACCACTGATTTAACTCAGATGCTCTCTACCTTGCCTGACAAGCACTATGTTCCTCACCATAACCATGACCCATTTTACCCTGATGCTACTGATGCACATTATGATCACCACCCTTCTATTCCAGTTTATGCCATACAGAAAAAAAAGAAGAAATCTAAAGATGAGGAAGCAAGTTCTCAGGTTGCAGAGGTGAAGTCAGATCTATCTAAGGTTACTGAAGCCCTAGTAGAAATAACCAAACAATTGGTTGAACTCAAGGCTGCAAGAACAGGTAAAACTTACCCTGAATGTATTCATTGCAATAGAAATTCTCACCCATCAGAAATTTGTTATTGGCAAGTGTGCCCCAAATGTAATAGAAAAGGCCACTTTGGAAAGGAATGTCCTGTTTGTTCTTTTTGTAAAGAGGTTGGCCATACTGATGCTAGGTGTGCTGTTAAGGAATATTTTGCTAAGCAGGAAAAAGAGAAGAGACCAGAGCCTAAACCTCCTGTGAGATTCGCTGAACCAAGCACCTCTATAAGATTTATTCAAGCTACAGAAGCTCCTAAAACTGAAGAAGTTATGGTGGTACAAACTAGAAGCATGAATGAAGCTCAAGTACATGCTGAACCAAGTAGGCATTCTACTGCCAGGTCTTCACCACCTGTAGTGGAATCATCTGCTCAAATCATAGCCCCACCCCCTCAGCAAAAATATGGTAAGAAAGATCAAGACTTTGATGAGGTCGATGTTTTGCATAAAAATTCCAAGGTGAGTGTGGATCTTTTTACCTTGTTAAAGATTGCACCTAGCTACAGAAAAAGGGTACTTCAGCAAACTAATGGTGAGGTATTAAATGCTTGTGTGAATTTTACTGATGCCACTAACCTTGTTCTAGCCCAGAATGAAGAAGACCCTGGTGCATTCACATGTTCAGCTACTTTAGGAGGATATACCTTCTCAAATGTGTTACTTGATGGTGGATCTCCCCTAAATATTATGCCATATCACATTATAAAAAAATGTGGTTTCGAGGTGGACAAGAAAGCTTCTATACTATTGAGACCTTTTTATAATGCTAAGGTCACCCCTATTGGTGTGGTAACTAAAGTGCCTGTTAATACAGAGGGCATAACTGTAGCTGCTAACTTTATTGTGGTAGCTTTTGAAGACATAGGGGATGAGTCTGATATCTATGATTTACTTTTAGGAAGGAGGTGGTTAGCTACTGTGGATGCTAGACCAGTCTGGTCTCAAGGGAGATGTACCATCTCCAATGGCTCTCAGACTGCTACAATCTATAATCAAGATGGCTCCTATGGTTCCAGTGAGGAGGTAAACTTTATTAAGGAAATGCTAATTGAAGAACCTTTGGGATTTTACAGAGTAAAAAATCCAAGACCAAGGAAATATGAAATGGTTCCTCTCATCATGGAATGTGCACTCCCCAACAAACAAGGACCATCAGGATTCTTATGGTTTGATGGAGGTATTTCTAAAAAACTAAATATTGCATCATCTGCTGCTATTTTGAAAGATTCCTCTCATAAACTTTTAGCTAAAGTAGGGAGAATCTTCCCCCAAATTACATCTAATGTAGCAGAATATAAGGCTTTGATTGCAGGTCTTCAGGAAGCCAAAGCTATGGATATTGCCAACATCCACATTTTTGGTGACTCACAATTAATTTGTAGACTGGTTCATGGGAGATTACTCACATACCAAGAGAGGAAAATGTGGAAGCTGATACCCTATGCAGGGAAACTCTCATGGCACACCTAACTGAGGGAGCTATTCCAGAGGAAGACCTTGATGCTAGTGAGGTAAAAGCTTTTTGTCCTATTCTAACCATTAATGCATCAGAAGAAAAGGATACTAAAGAGATTACCATTACAAAAAATGGTAAAACTAGAACCCTCTTTGTTGGAGATCTCATTGAATACCAAAATAGGG
This sequence comes from Isoetes taiwanensis, assembly GCA_021234155.1. NCBI lineage: Eukaryota > Viridiplantae > Streptophyta > Lycopodiopsida > Isoetales > Isoetaceae > Isoetes > Isoetes taiwanensis. The sequence goes on from JAJEKV010000018.1 coordinate 14,712,796, forward strand.
AGAATATACAAATGTTCTTTGAAGAAAGGAAGGATGTGTTTGCTTGGGATTATTCTGAGCTTACTGGTATTAAAGCTGAGGTATGCCAATTTGAAATCAAGATTAAGGAAGGGTGTAAACCTGTTTTTCAAAAACTGAGAAAAATTAATGCTTCATTGATGGGATTGATTAAAGATGAGTTGGATAAAATGCTAGATGCAGGTGTTATTATTGAAATTATTAATCCAGAATGGGTGTCTTGCATTGTACCTGTAGAGAAAAAAAGTGGTGCCTTAAGGATCTGTATTGATTATCGAGACCTCAACAAAGCCACCATCAAGGACTGCTATCCCTTGCCTTTTTTAGAAGAAATCTTATATGCTGTAGCAGGGAAAGAGGTGTACTCATTTCTAGATGGATTTTCGTGGTTTTTAATCAAATTGGCATTAAGGAAGAAGACCAACCCAAGACCTCTTTTATTACCCCTTGGGGAACTTATGCAATGAAAAGAATGCCTTTTGGACTAATGAATGCACCTGCTACTTTCCAGAGGGCTATGGATGTTATTTTTAGGCCTATGTCTCCTCAAGAATTCGAGTTTATTTGGATGACCTTTGTTTAGGATCTCACCCTACTAATCATTTAGAATTGCTGGCAAAAATATGTTCTTTGTGCAGGGAATCTGGAGTCAACCTTAACCCAAAGAAATGTATTTTTTTTGCATCCAAAGGGCAACTTTTGGGACACGAGATATCCAACAATGGCATACAAGTGGCACAAGAAAAAGTTGAAGCCCTCAAAAAACTGGTGCCCCCCAAAAATTTGAAGCAGGTCAAAAGTTTTATTGGCATGACTAGTTTTCTTAGGATGTATATTCCTAAGTTTGCTCACATTATAAGTCCTATTTCTAAGCTGACAAGAATAGGCAGGATCTCCAAATCTGAGAGCAAGTATGTTCCTGTCACATGGTCATCAGATTGCCAAGAGTCTTTTGAGTTGCTTATAAAGTCCATTTGTGAAGCAACTCTTCTAAAAAAACCTGATTTGGACAAGCCATTTGAGGTATACATTACTATTACTAAAAAGGCCATAGGTCTAGCTATTCTGCAGGACAAGCACATCATAGCTTTTGCCAGCAAACAGTGGAGTTCAACTGAAGAAAAATGCACCAGAATGGAGAAGAGTGCTGCTGCTCTCATGTTCCTCATTGACAGACAAGGTCATTTATTATTGAAGAGTTCAGTTCAAGTTTATATGAAACAAAATCCAACAGGTTTGTTATTTGGTAAGGCTACCTCTAAACCAAAAATTCAAAGGTGGGCTTGCAAGCTACAAACCTTTGATATTTCCATAAAAGAGTTACATCAGGTGAAGAGTCCCCAAATTTATTTACCTTACATTTTCTTTGATCATGAGGATGTAGTAGAAGTTGTTGACTTTGTGGATGCCTTAGCTTATTTACAGGCAGATGATGAAGAGCAGAACCAACAGGATTGGCAGCTACCTATAAAGAATTTTCTACAATTCAAGGAAATGCCCTCGGGGACCACCTCGAGCCAAAAAGGAGATTTAAAGAAAAGTGCAGGCAATTCAAAATGATTAATGATGTTTTATGTAAAGTCAACAGGGATGGATTATTACTGAGGTGTGTCAATGAAGAGGAATCTGCTTTGATCATTAGAGAAATGCATGAAGGAGTATGTGGAGGCCATTTTGCTGGAGATACTACTGCCAAGAAAATTCTCAGGTCAGGTTATTATTGGCCTACAATATTTAAAGATTGTTATACTGCTATAAAATCTTGCCACAAGTGCCAAATATTTGGTAAAAGGATCCTTCTCCCAGCTGCACTAAACCCCATCATTTCTCCAGGACCTTTCCAAATGTGGGGATTAGATTATATTGGTCCTATTAACCCCCCTTCTGCAGGACAACACCAGCATATTATTGTAGCTACAGATTATTTTACCAAGTGGGCAGAGGCAATTCCTTTAAGACAAGCTAATGCCATCACAACAACAAAGTTCTTACATGAGTATATTTGTGCACGGTTTGGTATCCCCCTACAATTACATTCTGATAGAGGTACTCCTTTTGTGAATGAAGCCATTTCTAATTTATTGACCATTCTTAAAGTCAAGCATACCAAGAGTTCCTCTTATTACCCCCAAGGTAATGGTCAAGCAGAAGCTACTAATAAAGTTTTGAAAAGCATTTTGCAGAAAACAGTGGATGATAATCAAAAGGACTGGCATGTCAAACTGGTGGATGCTCTATGGGCTTATAGAGTCACCATTAAAACAGCAACCACCCATACACCCTTTAACTTAGTATATGGCATTGAGGCTGTGCTTCCAGTAGAACTTGAGCTGCCATCTCTGAGGTTGGCCCATAAGTTGTGTTTGCCTTTTGAGTATGCTTTGCAGGAAAGATTGGATACCCTTCTGCATTTAGAAGAATATAGAATGGAAGCTGAGAATGCTAATTCGCTAAAAAAAGCCAAGGATTTGGCTGCTTTCAAAGCTGCTCATAAAATACAAGGGACTTTCAAGACTGGAGAGTTAGTCCTAAAATGGAATAAATCAAGGGAAGACTTGGCTGGTAAGTTTGAAAACCTTTGGGAGGGCCCATGTGAGGTGTTGGAACCTGCAGGTACCAATTCCTATTGGTTAAAGGAACTAACTTCAGGGATGCCACTTCCAAATCTTATCAACACTATTCACCTGAAAAGGTACTGGGATCAGCATATATGTTTGTCTCTTTTTATGTTCTAGAACTTAGACAAGTTAGAATTAAAGTTAAAAATTAGAATAGGTTGGATTAGATTTCACTTTGTCTTAAATTTAGAACTAATGTCTTCATTGAGTTTATATTTGCAGATTAGCCAGTATGAAGGATGAGCTATCAAACAGCTTCAGAACAGGGATTTTTATTAATTGCCAAGTGTCATTTGCAGGAGCACCCTTTTTCCATCTTCATTCATCTGTCTCATTGTGGTCCTGCCCTCCATTCAGCCATGTACTCTCATTTTATCTCCCTAAATGTGCACTCTGCAAATTCAGCTTCACCATCATAGCAGAGTTGCAAGGATCAAGATTAACTTGTTTGTATGTTTCCATGACAGGTGCATCCTTTCTCCATCTTTATTCATCTGCCATAAGTGGTCCTGCTATCCATTTAAACTCCTTATTCTTGTTCTCATTCCCAAAAGAAAGCACTCTGCAATTCAGCTTCACCATCATAGCAGAGTTGCATTTTTAAGGATCAGGGAGGCACACATTTTCTTGTTTTGGCGAGATCTCAACTTTTGCACATCCACTCCACCCTTTTACACTCTATTTCCATCACCACCTACCCATATTCACACTCATTCTTACCTTTTTTTCACACATTTTTCTTGTTTTGGCGAAATTCCAATACTTGCACACTCATCTCATCTCATACACTACATTTCCATCACTACCTTGTCATATTCACACTCATTCTCACCTTTTTTTTTTACTCACTTACATCCTCTTACCAATACACTCACTTTTATCCCACCAACACTTACACTTTACACCCTCTTTTTACCATAATCCTCATTCATACACTTTGGAGCAGATATGAAGACCCTTTATGGCTGAGGGGACCAGCCATTTTCTTGTTTTTTATGAGATGTTGCCCCCAAAGGGCAACATACTAACTGTTAGCTCATGTGTTGAAGTAGGTCAAGTTATTGTGGAAGAATTAAATCAAAAGGAGCTTGGTAGTCAACATTGATATGAAGGTCAAACAATATCAATCTTCAAAGGTCAACTCCCATGGAAAATGCTCTATCAGAAGTCAAAGGTTTTCAAAAGATGCTCTATACTATTCTGGGTTGTGAAGATTGGAAAATGCTTTTTGAAGTTTGGAAGACAAAGTTTGGAAGACCCCATGGTATTATATTCCACCCCCTAGTCATTTTTATCCATTTTCTTACCCCCATTTTCCTAGTCATATTCCCCTTATGCTTATATTCTCCCTTGCTCACCTTTTTGCCAAATCACACCTTGTTTGCCTAATTCCTTTTCTCTAATGCCTTTTGCCTTTCCAATTCATATCCCTTTTCCCATTCTTATCACACTTTTATAAATACCCCTAGTCCATTTCTTGTTTGGAATTTTATGATCATTTTGCTTTGCCCACCATTGTGCCTTAAATATTCATGTTACCCATGGAATATCCCAATGCATGGTATCTAGACCTAGCATATTCCCCAAAAAAATTAGGGTTGCCATCTCCTCAAATGATCAAATTACCTAACTATTTTATAAGGCACCCTTTGAAACCATGACCTAGCTTTTCTAAATGGCTGAATACAGCATATTCTTGGTTTATACTTCCAAAAATACGGCCACCGTATCGCGCAAACTCTGGAAAAATACAGTGAAGAACCCTAAACTTAGAAACTTGCTCGAATCACGCCGGAATTGGGATCTTAAGCTACAAAAATTACCTATTCTTGGATTCCCGCTCATCAGCATCCCATTAAGCCTATAATCAAGCCCTAAGATATCGGAATCATTAAATCTAAATCTATATACTGGGGAAAACAATGACAGAGTTTTTTGAAGGCCCAGACGCATCAAACCTTGACATTGATACATGCTGAGCATGATCTGAAGACGTTCATGAAGTATCTGAGTGTTCCACAGTTCGATTTGAGAAAATTGGACTGCTATTTTTTATTTGATATTATTTGTTGACCTTCTAAGCCATCTTGATGATTGATCTATGATCCTAAGACTCTTATTTACCTTGTACTACCTTCAGATCAATGGAAATTGCCTGCCAAGTATTTAAAAAGTTGACTGTCATGAGCCTTTAGTATTTTTGCATCACAAACATATTCCTTCATTTTTCCCTGCATATGACCATTTGCACTTCCTTCTCCATCATATTTGCACCTGTGTGCACAAAAATTCCGCAAAAAATCCATCCCAAACTCAAGTTACCATTTTTTGCATTATGTCTGATACAAGTTTAGACTGATATTCACAAAACAGTGCCAAAAAAAATAGTTTTAGTGATCTAAATTATGATTTGAATGCATGCCCCTCACCTTTGGGATCTACATTGCACCTCGGCTTTGGAATTTCTTCAAAATTCAACCTACAACTCAAGTTACAAAAGTCTGAGCTCTGTTTGTAGTTTTGACTGATATTGACCAAAATTTGACCCAACTTAGAGATCGAATATCTTGCAAATTAAAACTCAGACTTGGTCAAGGTTTTCATCCTCGCTTGCCTACCACTTTTCTGAACAAGTCACAGTCATTTAACCTTGGAAATCAATCTGCCTGTGAGATCTGCATTGATTTGAGTAAGAGGTCCATATTCTAGAATTAGGAAAGGTATGAGAACTCTGTAACTGAGCTTTTTCTTTGAGAAATTCTTGTGTAGATTGATCACCTCAAGTGATCTGGAGGTTTGAACCCCAACTTGAGTTACTCTCTAGCCAGGTTGGGGGTCAACAGTAATATAATGACGAAGATTTGTAACGCTAATAGGACTGATTGGGATAAGAGATTGTTAGATGCATTATGGGCCTATAGAATAGCTTACAAAGTTGCCACAAAAACAACTATTTTTATGTTAGTGTATGGCCAAGAAGCAATTTTGCCAATAGAATTGGAAATCCCATCTCTAAGAGTAGCCATTCAGGAGAAGCTAGATGAAGATGGTAGCCTTAAAGCACGCTTGCACGAATTGGAAAAACTTGATGAAGTTCGCCTCCATGCTTATATGGCTAGAGAAGCACTCCAAAAGCAACGAAAGAAGTGGTATGATGAGTATAATAAAAATAAGGAATTTAAAGAGAATGACTTAGTGTTACTATATGATTCAAAGCATTGGAAAAAACCAGGGAAGTTGAGAATGAGATGGACAGGACCATATGTTGTAAAAAATATTTTTTCTAATGGATCTGTGGTGTTACAGGATTTGCAAGGGAATGAACTTCCGACTAGAATTAATGGTGCACGTCTAAAAGCATATTATGCACCAAGGACTTTCAAGAAACTTCCAGATGCAATGTAATTCATCGAGGGCGATGAATACATTTAAGGGGGGATAATAGCATAATAAGGGAAAATTTATAAAAAAGTGAAAAAATAAATGAAAAAAATAAAAATAAAAATAAAAAATAAAAAGGAGAACATTACTCTAGGTAAGACCATGTGGTGTGTAACAATGCCAAAGCAAATGATTGTATTGACGAGGATAATAAATACTATAAGTTTGCACTCACATAATAATTGATGCAAGGAGAAAACGGAAAGCGGTGCGGCTAGGCTTAAGTGGTATAACGGAAGTTATGAGCCTAGTTGTGGTGTTGTTGGAGTAATGGACCAAGATAAGCTAATAAAATCATTTAAAATGATCGATCAGGAAAAAAATAAAATTCTTATTCTCAACAATAAACGGGCACGAACCTATGCACATACGTTGTTTCCAGGGGGTATTGTGTTATGCGGGGCACCAGCGTCAGTAGTGCCTCTAACTGGAGAACGTGATTAACCATTATTGCCAAGAATATAATTTACATTTGCATGGCTAAATGGCATATTCTAAACATATTGTACCAATCTTAAATATCGAGAGAAAAAGAATACAAGCAGGGGCACGGGTGGAAAATTGTCAAGGACGTCGTGTTGCATTTCATAGTGCATTGAGTCGCCATTTTCGTGTTCAAGAGATACGTAACATTGCTTCATCGTCAGAACCTCCTCGCACTGTGTCAACCTAATTCTTCATTTCCCCTTGTGACTTATCATTTCATCAACACATCGTTCTTTGAACCTTGGGTTTCATGTCTGCGCGACATCCATCTAAGAATGAGTACACCACTTTACCTGCTATAGCATATAAGATTTCTTCTAAAAAAGGCAAAGGGTAACAGTCCTTGATGGTGGCTTTGTTGAGATCTCGATAATCAATGCAAATTTTCTCTACAGGCACAATGCAAGATACCCATTCTGGATTAATGATTTCAATGATAACACCTGCATCTAGCATTTTATCCAACTCATCTTTGATTAGTCCCATCAATGAAGCATTAATTCTTCTCAGTTTTTGAAAAACAGGTTTACAACCTTCTTTGATCTTAATTTCAAGTTGGCATACCTCAGTTTTAATATCAGTGAGCTCAGAATAATCCCAGGCAAATACATCCTTCTTTCCTTCAAAAAACATTTGTATGTTCTCCCTATTTTGATATTCAATCAAATCTCCAACAAACAGAGTTCTAGTCTTACCATTTTTTGTGATTGCAATCTCTTCAGTGTCCCTTTCCTCTGATGCATTAATGGTTAAATTAGGGCAGAGTGCTTTTACCTCACTAGCATCAAGATCATCTTCTGAAATAGCTCCCTCAGTTAAATGTGACATGAGAGTCTCTCTACATAAGGCATCAGCTTCCAAATTTTTCTCTCTTGGGATATGGAGTGATCTCCCATGAAGCAAAACTCGAGAGTACTCCCATTGCTTGATTCCTTAAGAGCTCCATATCTGCATTCTTTGTTTGGTAATCTCCTGAAACTTGTCTACAAATTAGTTGTGAGTCACCATAGATGTGGATGTTAGCAATATCCATAGCTTTGGCCTCCTGAAGACCTGCAATCAAAGCCTTATATTCTGCTACATTAGAAGTGATTTGGGGAAAGATTCTTCCTACCTTAGCTAAGAGTCTGTGAGAAGAATCTTTCAAGATAGCAGCAGATGATGCAACATTTAATTTTTTTGAGATACCTCCATCAAACCATAAGGATCCTGATGGTCCTTGTTTGCTGGGGGGTGCACATTCCATAATAAGAGGAACTATTTCATAATTCTTTGATCTTGTGTTTTTTATTATGTAAGATCCCAAGGGTTCTTCAATTAACATTTCCTTAACAAAGTTTACCTCCTCTTTGGAGCCATATGAGCCATCTTGGTTGTAGATTGTAGCAGTTTGAGAGCCATTGGAGATGGTGCATCTCCCTTGAGACCAGACTGGTCTAGCATCTACAGTGGCCAGCCATCTCCTCCCTAAAAGTAAATCATAGATGTCAGATTCACCCCCTATATCTTCAAAAGCCACTACAATAAAGTTAGCAGCTACAGTTACACTTTAGTCACTACACCAACAGGAGTAATCTTGGCATTATAAAAGGATCTTAGTAATATAGAAGCTTTCTTGTCCACCTCAAAACCACACTTCTTCATAATATGATATGGCATGATGTTTAGGGGGGATCCCCCATCAAGTAATACATTTGAGAAGGTATATCCTCCTAAAGTAGCTGAACACGTGAATGCCCCAGGATCTTCTTCATTCTGTGCTAAAACAAGGTTAGTGGCATCAGCAAAACTTACACAAGCATTTAATTTCTCACCACCAGTTTGCCGGAGTACTCTTTTTCTATAGCTAGGCGCAATCTTTAGCAAGGTGAAGAGGTCTACACTTACCTTGGAGTTTTTGAGCAAAACATCAACTTACTTATAGAAGTACTTGGTTCAGTAAATCTCACAGAAGGTTTGGGTTCTGGTCTCTTTTCCTTTTCCTGCTTAGCAAATATTCTTAACAGCACATTTGATATCAGTATGGCCAATTTCTTTACAAAAAGAACAAATAGGGCATTCCTTTCCAAAGTGATATTTTCTATTGCATTTGGGACACACTTGCCAATAGCAAATTTCTGCTGGATGTGTGTTCCTATTGCAATGAATACATTCAGGATAAGTTTTACCTGTTCTTGTGAGCCATGCATCTTCACTGATCGGTGCTAAGGCCCCAAAATTTTTTGTTCTCCAAATGGCTTGGTTACAAAGTAAACCGTGATTCTCAACCAACCTGTCGGGAATAATGGGAAATTTCAGGCAGTTTCTTAAGTTGAATTTAAACTCTACCTGACCATCTAGATTACCCGGACTATCTTTGTGTTTTAGCATAGCTTTATCTTCTTTTGTAAGAAGGTCATACCCAAATACATCATCTGTTAAGGTCGACTCGTTGGCAGCAACTTCAGCATTCTGTATACGGATCTGTTCCTCTTCCTTTACATGTGTATTTTTTATATCATTTGCATCTTCCAATGCTCTAACACCAATGATGAAATCCCTGCTACATTCATCTTCTATTTTAGTCCAATTGTATACCTTATGTGGCAGGTTATGATACAGATCTGCAATAAATGGATACATCTCCTCTTCCTTATCGGGAAGCTTATTAATTTGTGGTAGCAGCATAAGCCACTCACTAAAACCAAGGTGTATGACTGCTGAAATCTGTTCTTTTTTCTAGATAGCCTCTTTCTCTAGAATCAGCTCATGTACCTTCATATTTTTAATGCAACATAATATAGTTTGTACTGCTGCATTTGGGCACTCTATCCTGTTCTTATCATATCCAATAGCCTTTAGCTGTTCATTCCAGGTAGGAGGTGTAATCTTGTACTCCTCCTCATCATAAGCTTCCTGCATTATTTAACATACATGTTCATCAGTAGATATTTGGCCAATCTTCATGTTTCTTTTCCTTTAAGTCTGTAATACTTTATAATTTCAACACTCCTAAGCATAAACTTAGGCTTAACTAAACACTTATGCAACTGCAAACAGGTAAAGGATAACATTGGATGTACCAATGTGATGATGTGTCTAAAAAAAACCCGGTCAGAACTAGATATCCTAGACCTGACATCCATCGCAGTCAATCCCTAGATGGTATTATCATCCCTTCACTGGATCAAGCTCATCCAGCTTAGTACCCTGAATACCTATTTTACTCTTCTATTCCTTCTTTCTTTTTGTCTCATTTTTACACAAAAGGAAAAATACCCACCAACATTCTTTATATGCTGTTTTAATCCTTAGATTATTACATTCCTTTTTTAATCTTTTCAACCCCTAAGGGTCCTTCTGCCATTCTTACAAATTCTTACATTTAATGGTCTCCCCAAAGTCTATGTTGGTAACATTTTCATAAATATAACAAGGTATATGTCATCTTAATTTTAGTTAGACCAGCTTTAGTTTTGTCTGAATCTGTCATTTATCCTCCTCTATTTATGTATATGTGTTTTATCAGAAATCCTTTCAGCATGTTAATGCCTTATCCCGATATGTATCCAACCAGCCATTTATAATATGTTTTTTGTCTTTACATTAGTACAACCAACCTTTTCTTTCTTGTTTTAACTTAAGTTTTCAAACAATCCTATCATACACTTATTATAGATCAGTCAACTTTCCATATAAAAGCCACAACTTTATATTCCAGTATTTAAAGTTAAGTAAACCTTACTGGTCTTGATACATAACATATGCATATATTCAAATATTTGAGATAGATAGATAAGACTATGATAATCTCACTCACCTTATGTGTTCAGATATATCTATACTGCCAATTTTTTCTGAACGAAAATTTAAATCTGAAAAACCTGAGTTTCAACAAAACTGATATTGCCACAACTTTTTCCTTGTCTTCAACAAGCCTTATGCATTCATATTTCTTGTAAACAATAGCAACTGGATCTTCTTTAACACCATCATCCTTCGTACTAAAGAAACCTTAAAAAGCAAATGGGACAATAGGAAGAAAATCCCATACCTGCAGCCAAACAATACCTCATTAGCATGTTATTGGTAATAAGGCAAGGGCCAAAATGTACTTTGGGATTTTCAGCTCTTCGCTGGTAACCCATTGTACCTTTTGCCCTTTAAAAATTCTTAGCAAAAATAGATAAGGTATTCAATATAGTAATCTGCCAAATGGTTTTCATGTAGTATATGTTCTTTATTCTGTTTATTACTATCAATACTCTGATCTTACATTGTTCTACCATTATGTGTCTCGACCTTTCAAGACCTAGTTATGTCATTCTGTCTACATGGCTGCACATCAGGCCCATGTCTGCTGTTATATCCCCTATCTATGATTACATGGTTAGCCATTACTTATGCTATACCTGCATCCTGAATATACTTGTGTATTATATTTTATTAATCAGTAACATATGGTTGAACTTAACCTAGCCCAGAAACACTGATCTAAACCTGTTATAAACCTACATATATAATCTGATCAAAGCCGCCTGAATATAGAGAGGATACGACTTCCCATTTATGATTTTTTTTTTTTTTTGAAGGACGATAAACTTTATTGAAACTCCAAGCCAAAGGCAAAATACAAATACAGAGGCAGGAATAAAGTCTCAGAGGATAATCATGATCCACTAAGTAGAACCATCAGCCTATGCATAAGACAACACACTCAAATAGGGCTCAAATATCAATTGTCGCTTGGCAGGAGCAAGCGAAGAGCAATGGTAAGCCTTAACAATTCTAGCTTGTGCGTCTTGGAGGACAACTGCAGGAGGAATATCCAAATCCTGAAAGATAGACAGTCATCTGCGCTTCCAGATGGACCACAACAACCATCCTGATGCTAAATGAAATGCTTGGCTCCGCAACTTATTCCAAGTATCCGGATAGACAGCCAGAAGCACTTGCTAACTTGTCAATGTCACATGAAAATGAGAAAGCAGCCAAGACCAAACAGGCTGGAGAAGAACACATAAAAAGAAACAATGCTCAATGGTCTCGTCCCTTTGCTTGCACAACGGGCACACTCGAGGATCAAATCTATGGACAAGCACATTCACACGAGGGCATCTGTGAAGAATCTGCCACCAAAGCACAGCCACCTTAGGATGGAGTAGTTTATCCCAAGCCCAAGTCCACATACGTCTCCAATTAGGAGGTGAAAGCTGAAGGGACCACCTAGTGGATGGCGGAAGGATATCACTATTGACAAGCAGCCTATACATAGAATTCACAAGCCTATGCTCATGAATACTCTGGTGGGAAACCCACATGCACCCTTCAATAGCCTCTGGAGCAGCCAATGGCAGAGTACTAGCAACCTTTTGCGAAATAGGTCTGTCCCTTCGAGACAATGAGAATTTTGTTTGAAAGATTTGCCATGTCGCTAACTGGCCAGAATCATACCATGCCGCAACTGTCAAGATTCCTGCTAACCTCCAGCGCCGTTGAGTTAATGGATGAACCGAGGCACAAAGTGGAAGATTATTTTCCACAGATATCCACCAACAAGGGGCATTCAACTGATGACATGCAACAAGATCAATCCGAAATAGGGTCCGTATTGTCTCCCATGACTCCAGCAAGCCTTTCAAAAAAGGAGAGGCATTAGGAAAAGGGCATAGCTGATAAAAGAGACTCCAAGGAAGAAGCGGTTTTAATGAAGCTTTCCCAAAAGGAACACAATGTGCAAGTGATTGCTTCACCAACCGCACTCCAGGTGAGTCAACCATATCCTTAAGGATCCTCCAAATGAATTTAGAAATTAGAATCTTACTCTGCAAATGGAAGTCTGTCATACCCAAACCACCTGCAAATTTTGGCTTGGTGCATTTGGACCATGCAACCTTGACCACAGCATGCTCCTCAGTCCCACCCCAAATAAAGTTACGGACAATCGTAACAATCACCTGAAATTTTAACTGAGAAGCCAGAAGGGCAGAGGCCATATAGACATGGGAATTACTTAAAACATACTTAGCAACAGTTATTCGCGCTGGCAGAGAGAGCTTAGCAGTATTCCACCAAAACAAATGCTTACGTAACCCTTCAATGATAATATCCCAAGCATCAGAGGTAGAAATATGAATACCCACAGGTATACCAAGAAGTTTAGTAGCCTTCCCATGAGGCAGCACCTTCCAAGGAAAATCCGCAACACAAGAAGGCACAACCCCATCAAGCGTCTATAATGCAGTTGGCCAATCAACAAGAACTCCAGATGCTAAAGAGAAAGTATCAAGAAGAAGCTTTGCATTCTGAAGATTGTTTGTGTCAGCAACAAGAAAGAGGAACATGTCATCAGCATACTGGTTACAAATTTCCTGTGAACCATCCTCCATACTCAACCCCTGCACTATCCCATCCTGCATGGCCTTAGCAAATAATAGGACCTCAGCTACTATTGTGAACAAAAGTGGAGCTAATGGGCAACCTTGGCGAACACCTCGCCCAACCGAAAAAACAGTGGAGGGTTCCCCCTGAAACAACACAGTAGATCGTGCCGAGATATGGAGCTTCATAACATCACTGGTGAACTGCTGACCAAAGCCCAATGTTAAGAGGTTTTTTTCCAAAAATTCCCAATCTACACTGTCATATGCTTTGGCAAAATCTAACTTAAGATAGACTATACGCTGACCTTTCAATCTGGCCCAATACATACCCTCATAAGCAGTAGCAACATTGTCTAAAATGCTCCTCCTTGGCAAGAATCCAGATTGAGTATGAGAGATTGATACAACCAAGACATCACGCACTTTGTCTGCAAGGGCCTTCGCAAATATTTTATACACGGAAGACAATAATGTGATAGGGCGCCAGTCAGATATTGCCTTCGGCTCTTTACACTTGGGAATAAGAGAAATACTTATCCAAACTTCTGAACCTACGAAACTCACAGAAAGCATTGTAAAGATCGCAACCCAACCAATCCCAATATTCCTGAAAAAATTCCACTGGGAAACCATCCAGGCCAGGGCACTTGTCTTTCTTTAAAAGAGAAGCTGCTGAATGTAAGTCATTGATGGTGATCTCTGACTCTAGGTGTGCACGCTGCTCCGCTGACACAATGGGGTGGACCTTCGACAAAACTGCAGATTGCATATCCTCCTGAAAGGGCAACTGATGCCTGGAAAAAAATGAGGAAAAGTGGTCGTGAAGATACAGCTTCAACTGAACCGGATCAGAACACTCGGAGTTAATAGATGCCATCATATGCCTTCTCTTAGGGCCCAAAAAAAAAGTGAGAGCATCTATCACCGGATCTAAACCATTCTAGTCCAGCCTTTATCCTGGCTTGATTCACATGAGCCGTCTCAATGGCTTTAATCTCTGTCAAGATTGCTTTCTCTCTAATACCGGAAGAAGGGCAAGAGCAGCAAAATCTCGGAATCCTCGATACAACCCGGGTTAGTTAAGCCTCTAGTTCGAACCACTGTTGCATGACCCCTTGCTTTGCAAAGGATTTAAATGACCACGAGTAGCAACAATACCAGCCATACCACCACCACTACGAGAGAATTCATGAGACCATGCATTCCGGACAACCCGCAATGAATTCACTATCCTTCCGATGTTTAGTATTGAGCTTGAAATAAGTTTTTGTAGCTCTTACAGTAGAGGTTGTTCAAGAGAGAACCATTGTGGATTATGATCCGAGACGCACTATCCAACAGTTAGTTCTCGCAGAATCAAGAAAATCAGCAGCTACTGCATTATAATAGCCACGATCATGTCGGGCGTAGGCTCTACCATTGCCTGTCCATCCATTGCACCATGTGAAGGATTGATCACCCTCGATCTCCACAAGGCCACAATCATGCAGCAGGCGTTGCCATTGCTCCCGCTCAAATCCCTGAACCACCTGTGATCCCTGCCACACCTGTCTGCCTCAATTTCAACCATATTGAAATCTCCAATGAGCAACCATGCCACATTATTGCCTAGCCTGAGAACTTTGCTATGAAGAGAGGCCCACAAAGCTCCCCTTTGACGCGGATAATTGTGAGCATAAACATTCACTAAACCACATTCTTGCCCCCGCTCTTTCCACTTAACAATTATCCAACGACCAAACCTGTCCACTTGAGTGAAAGTGACATTCAAAGAGGGCTTCCATGCAGTAAGAACGCATGCTTTAGCAGAATCAGCAGCCGCCACAAGCACATTATAATCACACCCCAAAATGTTGGCCAGCTTCTGAACCTCGCCTTTACGGCACTTGTGCTCCTAAAAACAACATATATCCATGGGGAACTTAGATAGATAGAGGGACAATCTACTCCTTTTGCTTGGGGAAGAGGCCACTCACCTAACATTCCAAGAAAGAATATTCATGTGGGCAATTGAGGGTCCTCCACATCCATCTCAGTGGCCCCAGGAGGATTAACTGCATCTGAGAGGTCTGCCCATCGTGTGTGAGTACGTGGCAAGGGGGAGCCTCCTCTCTGTTCCACCCTTCCATTGTGTCCTGGAACAATTGGCGGAGGGGAGCCTCCGCTCTGCTCCACCCTCTCCATGTTAGGTGCAGATTGTGATAAGGGAGAGCCGGGTGAAAGCATGCTAGGGTGTACCATCTAAAGTTCCTTTTAGGGAGTGCAAAACTACCCAAAAAAGTACCCAGCACTGGGTACTAGAAACTTGCATAAATGTCTCAATAAACAATAGTCTGAGAGTTGATTCATTCATTTTAGTCTCTAATAGTATTGTTATCATCTACTATTATAGATTGACATGTTATTGACCTTTAATTCAAAAAATTTGGATTAATTTTAATGGGAAGAAAAAACAGAAAGTACCAGTTTTAAAAGTACCCAGTGTAGGTACTTTTGAGGGTTCCAAAAGTGGTACACCGTAGCATGCTTTCACCCAGCCACATCCCTGCTCTGGCCCTCCACGGAGTACCTCAGGTGCACTACCATGCCTATCTCCACTAGGATGTGCCGCCTGAGAGGCAGACTGAGCAAATTTATTACGGGCAGCCTTCTTTAAATTAACTTTTGTCCAGCCATCTGTAGCTCTTTCACGCCGTTCCTGCTGCTCTTGAATGATTTGCAATTTAGCTCTAGCATCAGCATTAAAAACTGGCACAGACTGCATATTAGAGGCGGAGGGCATATCAACATCCTTGTCAATTGCATCTTTGGTGCGTTGGAAAGCTGATTTCGAGAGATTTCCGATGGTGTGCTGCATCAGGTACTTCTTTGCTGCTTGTCCTGCCGGATTTGTTGTTTTAAATCTCGACCATTATGGCGTTGCGAGCTTCTTCTTCCAAAGTGGCTCTGCAGTCTTCAATATCCTCCCTGCCAGTGCCAGGTGAGCCTGTAGCGATGCACAATAATCCTTTGGCTCGTCCTGAGGGTCCTGCGTCTGAAGGAGGGGACTCTAGATTCTCTACAGAGGATTTCCCTTAGTTGCCTCCACGAGGTCATGTTTCCGTTATTTCTGCACCTGTGGTTTCTATTGCGGGTCAAATTGCATCTTCTGGTAATGCTTCCACTCCCCCTGTTTCTCCACCTTCAGCCGCTCTGTTTGCCTTACCTTGGAGAGCACTTGCCACTGCCAACAACAATACACGAGAGCGATTTGGTGAGTGGATTAAGAAAGACATGCCTTCAGTTGCTTCTTCTGCTCGAGTCTCTGCTGCTATTGATATGATGGTTCAGAATAACAAGAAGGATATTGGTAGTTTGCTTAGCGAGCTTCAGGCAAAGGAGAGTCAACTTGATTTTGAATTGCCTCCTGTGGATGTCTTCTATCAAACAGAGGTGTGCAGAGATACCTTAGTGGCATCTGGCTACAATGTTGTGCGGATTGATCATGATTTGCATAAGAGATGTATCAGTAACTTGATGTCATTTGGTGTGGTGGGCCATTATACCGGTGCGTATCTGGATATTAGGAAGCTTGGTTACTGGTTGACAGGCCATCTCCGCAGGATTGGTCTTCCTGCTTATCGCACCTTGAAAATGCTTGGGAAAAATTTCTTTCTGGTTATGTTTGATGATGCTGCTGTTGCTGATCAATTGGTAGCTCATGGTGTTGATCCTATGTGGAGTGATTACGTGTTATACCAATCTTATTCTCCTGGCTTCTCACCGGGTATGTGTAATGCTTTAAAGATGCCTTGTTGGTTTTATATTGTAAATCTTCCACCTGATCTACTTGTGCTGGACTTCCTTGTGAGTGTTGCTAATGGTTTGGGTACTCACTTGGCTCACTCTATAGTTGATGGTGCTAAGATTTGTGTTTCTCTGCCGTGTCGTCGAGCTCTGCCTAGTTCAGTTATCATCAATAGTGGTCCTATGTTCCTCAAATTTGATTTGCAACTACTGAATGGTCCGCAACTTGCTGATTTGTTTCCCCAACTTGAGCTCTTTGCAAATTTTCTTGCTAAGCGGGATCGCCCTGCCAATGTTCCGATTTCTTCTTCGCCTCTCCCTTCTGCTTCCCCCAGAGTTGTGCCTCCTCGTTCCCATTTATGATTATTATCCGTCACTTCCATGATTGTTTCTTTTACTTTCGTTCAGTGGAAACAAGGAACTTTTTAAGTCTCCTAAGTACTATTTTACAGTAAATCAGTGCCAAATGCAATCATACTATAATCAAGAATCAAAGGGACCTGGTTATAGTCCGGCTCATCCTCTATCTCCTGAGTGTCTCGTACATTTTGGGCTGTCATATAATCCTCTTGGCGTTTCCTATTGAAAGGTTTTGATCCCCTTTGGTTACCAAATGATCCCCTTCTCTGGCCATAGTTGCCTCTGGCGCCATAGTTTCCCCTGGAATCCATTATGTAATTGTTGCCCCCAAAGGGCAACATGCTAATTGTGTTCTATGCCTTCAAGTCAGGTTAAGTCATTTCTGAAGACTAGGTCAAAAGATTGGAAGATGCTTGGTAGTCAACATTGGTATGAAGGTCAAAAGATGCTAACTTTCTAGGTCAACAAGTACTCAAGCCAAATATTCACAAGAGGTACTCTATTTGGGATCAAATGCTTAGTTAAAGAATATGCTCTAGAAGAATCTGGGTTATGAAGTTTGGAAGACATAGTTTGAAGATTGGAAGTTATGAGTTTGGAAGACCCCATGGTGTATAGTTTCTAATCTTTCCCTTTGCTCCACCCCACTACTCCCATTTTAGTCTTTTTGGCTCAACATTGTTTTCATATCCATTGTTCATTCCCTTGCCATTATTGCTTTACCATAATTGCCATCTCCCTCAAATTCCCTATTGATTTCTTCAATGTGCCATTATCTTGCCTATTTCAAAACCAACTTAAGCCTTTGCCTCAAGAATATCATTTCTTTTTCCTTATTTTTCCTTGCCACCCCAGTGGTCCCTCATAATTTCTTTTACCTTCATTCTTATTCCATCATATCTTCAGTGGTATATTCCCAACCTTGCTAAAAAATGCTTCAAAGATTCCCTATCTTCTTGCACGTGTGGCAATTATTCCTATGGTCATTGGGCTACAATCTTCTTTAAGTATTTTATGGGTACAAGCCTTTGAACCATTGGCCAAGCTTTCAAAAATGGCCGAATACAGCATATACAGGGTATATTCCTAGAAAAATACGAAACCATATCGCGCGAATTATGCAAAAAATACAGCTGAAGAACCCTAGAACTGGAAATCTGGCTCGAATCATGCCTTCCCGCGCTCCATTCTCTCTGAGACCACCCTATTCTTGGATTCCATAACTTAAGCAATAGAATAAGCCTAAATTTACTACCTAAAATCACTGAAACCGAGATTCGAAACTATATACAGGGGAAACACAACCTCGACATTTTTCGAAGGCCCAGAAGTATTCAGATCCTACATTGATCATTGTTGAGCAAGATCTGAACGATCCTTGAAGTTCTTGAGCTCTCCTCAACTGGATTTACAAGATTTAGTTGACATTACTTTCAGAAATTATCTTATGACTTTTGATGATTATTTTCTTGTACTTGAGACTATGAAGCATCCTTATCTGTTGTTACTATGATATATTTACCTTCATATCAATCCAAATTGACTGTCAAGTTGTTGAATTCATCTCTGATTTTTTTTTTTTTTTAGTGATTATTGCCACAAAATATTCTACAGAAAATCCTTGAGTGTCTTTAGCACCTTTGGCCTACCTGCCACCCATTCTTGGAGCTCATGAAAACCAAAGGAGTTGAAATCATCCAAAAATACCACATCTAGCCCAAATTATAAAAAATTGCTCTCTGTTTTGAACAGTTTTGACTGTATCTTGCCAAATCTAGCCATAAAAAATACTTTTACTTATCCAAATGGGAATCTGATCACTTGCCTCTCTTCCTCATCACCATTACAACATAGTTGCTTTGAAAATCTTCAAAAATACGCTTGGCAACTCCAAATCCCATTGTCTGATCACTGTTTTCCATGTTTGACTGCTATTGACCAAATTTTGACCTCTCTTTGAGCCTGAATAACTCCTAAACTAGGTCTCTGACTTAGTCAGAGGTTTTACCATTGGCTGCTTACAACTTTTTGGACCAGGTCTATAGTGTTTGACTCGAGAAATCAACCTATACCTCATCACCACAGCTGTTTTGGCAGAGGTGCCAGTTTTTGGAAATGGGAAAGGTATAGAACTTCAAACTTTGTGCTTTTCTCTAAACTTATCTTGCATAGACTGATCACCTTAAGTGATCTGGAGGTTCTAACCCCCAATTTGAGTGAAAACTCTGATTGGTTCCTTGTGGTTGACCTTTAAGCCAGGTTTAGGGTCAACATTTTGGAGGTTCTACCGAGATCTTCCTGGATCTCAGAACTCATGGCTCCAAAGCAAAAATTTCCAGCAGAACAAGAACCATTGAAAGATGTTGATGTATCAGATCATTGCAGAGAAAGGCCATTGCCTCCAAGTTTCTCAGCTAGCCTACTTCAAAACATGCCATACCAATTCGAGTTGAACGTCCCTGTTCCTTTGCCTACCTTTGATTCCAGCATGAGTGCTAACAACTTTTTGAGAATATTTGAAGACTATTACAGGGATTATGGTTTCAAGAAAGGATGCAAGCTTTCAAAATTTGAGAAATGTTTCAAATATGAGAGTGAAGTTGGTGCTTGGTTAACTTATGAGAAGTTAATGGGTACCACCTCATGGGATGAACTCGTCAAGAAATTCCTGGACAGGTTTGGTAAGTTAGCTGCTCCCAAAGATTTGGTTGATGAGTTGCAAAGTTTTTCTATACATGCAGGGGAGAGTGTGAATCAGTACAAAGAAAGATTTAGCACATTTATGAGCAGGTGTCAAAGAGCACAGGTCACAATTCCCACACTTTTTTTAGTTACTGCTTTCATCAATGGTCTGGAAAGGAGACCAGATATCCAAAGGAAATTGCTCAAGATCCAAGCTGCTGAAGGATTCAATTCCATATACAAAGTTTTTGCCAAAACTACTGATCTGACTCAAATGCTCTCTACTTTGCCTGATAAGCACCATATCTCTCACCATGGCCATGATCCTTTTTACCCTGATGGTACTGATGCACATTATGATCATCACCCTTCCATTCCAGTTTATGCCATACAGAAAAAAAAGAAGAAATCTAAGGAGGAGGAAGCTAGTTCTCAAGTTGCAGAGGTTAAATCAGACCTATCGAAGGTCACTGAGGCTTTAGCAGAATTAACCAAACAACTAGTTGAGCTCAAAACTGCAAGAACAGGTAAAACTTACCCTGAATGTATTCATTGCAATAGGAATACTCATCCATCAGAAATCTGCTATTGGCAAGTGTGTCCTAAATGCAATAGAAAAGGCCACTTTGGAAAAGAATGTCCTGTTTGTTCTTTCTGCAAAGAAGTTGGTCATACTGATGTTAAGTGTGCTGTTAAAGAATACTTTGCCAAGCAGGAACAAGAAAAGAGGTCAGAACCTAAGCCCCCTGTGAGATTTGCTGAACCAAGTACTTCAATAAGGTTTATCCAGGCTACAGAAGTTCCCAAGACTGAAGAAGTTATGGCAGTGCAAACTAGAAGAATGAATGAAGTCAATACACATGCTGAATCGAGTAGACATCCCACAGCCAGGTCTCCATCACCTACAATAGAATCACCTGCTCAAATGATAGCTCCACCTCCACAGCAAAAATATGGTAAGAAAGACCAAGACCTTGATGAAGTCGATATTTTGCTCAAAAATTCTAAGGTGAGTGTGGATCCTTTCACACTGCTAAAGATTGCACCCAGCTACAGAAAAAGGGTGCTTTAGCAAACTGGTGATGAGCAATTAAATGCTTGTATAAATTTCACTGATGCCACTGATCTTGTTCTAGCACAGAATGAAGAAGACCCTGGGGCATTTACATGTTCAGCTGCTTTAGGAGTTTTACCTTTTCAAATGTATTACTTGATGGGGGATCTCCCCTAAACATCATGCCATATCACATTATGAAGAAGTGTGGTTTCGAGGTGGACAAGAAAGCTTCTATATTATTAAGATCTTTTTATAATGCTAAAATTACTCCTATTGGTGTGGTGACTAAAGTGCCTGTTAATACAGAAGGCATAACTGTAGCTGCTAACTTTATTGTGGTGGCTTTTGAAGATATAGGAGATGAATCTGATATCTATGACCTACTTTTAGGGAGGAGATAGTTAGCTACTGTGGATGCTAGACCAGTCTGGTCTCAAGGGAGATGTACCATCTCCAATGGCTCTCAAACTGCTACTATTTACAACCAAGAAGGCTCCTATGACTCCAAAGAAGAGGTAAACTTTATTAAAGAAATGCTAATTGAGGAGCCTTTGGGATCTTACAGGATAAAAAACACAAGACCAAGAAAATATGAAATGGTTCCTCTTATTATGGAGTGTGCACTTCCCAGCAAACAAGGACCAACAGGTTTCTTATGGTTTGATGGAGGTATTTTTAAAAAACTAAATGTTGCATCATCTGCTGCTATTTTGAAAGATTCTTCTCACAAACTCTTAGCTAAAGTAGGAAGAATTTTTCCTCAAGTCACTTCTAATGTAGCAGAATATAAAGCTTTGATTGCAGGTCTTCAGGAAGCCAAAGCTATGGATATTGCCAATATCCATATTTATGGTGATTCACAATTAATTTGCAGACAAGTTTCAGGAGATTATCAAACAAAAAATACAGATATGGAGCTTTTGAAGAATCAGGCAATGGGAGTACTCTCAAGTTTTGCTTCATGGAGGATCACTCATATCCCAAGAGAAATTTTTTTTGAGGCTGATGCCCTGTGTAGGGAAACTCTCATGTCACATTTGACTGAGGGAGCTATTCCTGAAGATGACCTTGATGACAATGAAGTAAAAGCACTCTGTCCTATTTTGACCATTGATGCATCAGAAAAAAAAAGATATTGAGGAGATTGTGATCACAAAAAATGGTACACCTAGAACTCTGTTTGTTGGAGATCTGATTGAATATCAAAACAGAGAAAGCATACAAATGTTTTTTGAAGAAAGGAAAGATGTATTTGCTTGGGACTATTCAGAACTATCAGGTATCAAAACTGAGGTATGCCAATTTGAAATTAAGATCAAGGAAGGTTGTAAACCTGTCTTTCAAAAATTAAGGAGAATAAATGCTTCACTTATGGGGTTAATAAAGGATGAATTGAATAAGATGTCAGATGCAGGTGTTATTATTGAAATCATTAATCCAGAATGGGTATCTTGCATTGTTCCTGTAGAGAAGAAAAGTGGTGCTTTAAGAATTTGCATTGATTATCGAGATCTCAACAAAGCCACCATCAAGGATTGTTACCCTTTGCCTTTTCTAGAAGAGATCTTATATGCTGTAGCAGGTAAGGAAGTGTATTCATTTTTGGATGGATTCTCAGGATTCAACCAGATCAGCATTAAGAAAGAAGACCAGCCAAAGACTTCTTTTATCACTCCCTGGGGTACATATGCTATGAAAAGAATGCCTTTTGGTTTGATGAATGCTCCAGCTACCTTCCAAAGGGCAATGGATGTTATTTTCAAATCAATGTCTGCTGAAGAGTTCAGGGTGTACTTAGATGACCTTTGCCTAGGCTCTCATCCATCTAATCATGTGGAGCTACTTGCAAAAATTTGTTCTTTGTGCAGGAGTTCAGGAGTCAATCTAAATCCAAAGAAATGCATCTTTTTTGCATCAAAAGGACAACTCTTAGGGCATGAAGTATCTAGCCAAGGCATTCAAGTTGCTCAAGACAAGATTGAAGCCCTCAAAAAACTAGCACCTCCCAAGAATCTAAAACAGGTCAAAAGTTTTATTGGTATGACAAGTTTTCTCAGGATGTATATTCCTAATTTTGCTCATATTTTGAGCCCCATTTCTAGATTGACAAGGGTAGGTAAGTTTTCCAAGTCTGAAAGTAAGCATATACCTATCACATGGACTTCAGAATGCCAAGAGGCTTTTGACTTTCTCATTCTATCCATATGTGAAGCCACACTTTTGAAAAAACCAGATTTGAATATGTCATTTGAAGTTTATATTATTGTTACTAAAAAAGCTATAGGATTAGCCATTTTGCAGGATAAGCATACCATAGTGTTTGCAAGTAAACAATGGTCTGCTCTAGAGGAGAGATATACCAGAATAGAAAAGAGTGCCGCTGCCCTCATGTTTCTTATCAATAGGCAAGGACACTTGCTTCTGAAGAGTCAAGTCCAAGTCTACATGAAGCAAAATCCAATGGGTCTACTGTTTGGTAAGGCAACCAGTAAGCCAAAAATCTAAAGATGGGCTTGTAAGTTGCAAAGTTATGATATTTCTGTAAAAGAATTACATTTGGTACGAAGTCCTAGCCTTTATTTGCCTTATATATTTTTTGACCATGAAGATGAGTTGGATACTGCTGACACTTCACTTGCAGTAGCTCATGTAGAGATAACTCTAGAAGATCAAGCTGATGGGGGATGGCAACAACCTATTAGAGACTTTTTACAACATGGAATCATCTCTTCAAGCCTCACTTCAAACCAAAAAAGGAGACTCAAGGATAAATGCAGACAATTCAAGATGATAGACAATGTCTTGTGCAAAGTCAACTGAGATGGAGTCTTGTTGAGGTGTGTGGATGAAAGTGAGTCTGCTCTAATCATCAGAGAAATGCACAAAGATATTTGTGGAGGGCATTTTGCTGGTGATACTACAGCAAAAAAGATTCTCAGGTCTGGATACTATTGGCCTACTGTTTTTAAAGATTGTTATGAGATTATAAAGACTTGCCATCAATGCCAAATCTTTAGCAAAAGAATTTTACTTCCAGCTGCCCTTAATCCCATCATATCTCTAGGGCCCTTTCAGATTTGGGGATTAGATTATATTGGCCCTATTAATCCTTCTTCTGCAGGTCAACATCAACATATTATTGTGGCCACAGATTATTTTACTAAATGGGCAGAAGCTATACCTTTGAGGCAGGCTAATGCTGCCACAACTGCAAGATTTTCACATGAGTATGTTTGTTCCAGGTATTCCTTTTCAGTTGCATTCTGATAGGGGCACGCCTTTTGTTAATGAAGTTATTGCTAACTTGTTGGACATCTTGAAGGTCAAGCATACCAAAAGCTCCTCATACTATCCCCAAGGTAATGGACAAGCTGAAGCCACTAACAAAGTGTTGAAAAATATCTTGCAGAAGACAATTGAGGTCAACAAGAGGGATTGGCATGTCAAAATAGTGGATGCACTTTGGGCTTATAGAGTCACTATCAAAACAGCTACAAATCATACACCCTTCAATTTGGTTTATGGCATAGAGGCAGTCTTACCAGTGGAACTCGAGTTGCCTTCCCTGAGGTTAGCTCATAAACTATGCTTACCTTTTGAACATGCCTTGCAGGAAAGATTGGATGCCTTGCTGCACCTAGATGAATATAGGATGGAGGCTGATAATACTAATTTGCTGAAAAAGGCCAAAGATTTGCCTGCATTCAAAGCTGCACATAGAATACAGGGCACTTTTAGGGAAGGAGAACTTGTCCTCAAGTGGAATAAGTCAAAAGAAGACTCAGCTGGCAAATTTGATAATATTTGGGAGGGACCCTTTGTGGTGCTGGAATCTGCAGGTACCAACTCATATTGGCTACAAGAGGTTGCCTCATGAATGATGTTACCAAATCCTATTAATACCTTGCATTTGAAGAGGTATTGGGACCAGCATGCTTGCTTGTCTCTCTTTTTGCATTAGAAAAGTTTAAAAATCTATGGTAGGATTAGCATAGTTAGACCTATTTAATTCTTTGAGCATATTACTTTGATAAGTTAACCTTATGATTGTAGGTTGAGCTGCCTTGAGGACAATATGGATGATCTCAAGTAAAGGAATGATTACTAATGCTTTACCAAGTGCCATATGCAGGAGCATCCTTTTTTCCATCTTTATTCACCTGCCATAAGTGGTCCTACTATTCATCTAGACTTCTTACTCTTGTCTCCATTCCCATAAAAGCACTCTGCACATCAGCTTTACCACCAAAGCAGAGTTGGAAGTTTTTGAGATTAACTAGTTTGTTTGTTTCCATGACAGGTGCATCCTTTTTCCATTTTCATTCATCTGCCATAAGTAGTCCTGCCACTCATTTAAACTCCTTATTCTTGTTTTTCATCCCCCAAAAGAAAGCACTCTGCAATTCAGCTTCACCATCATAGCAGAGCTGCTCTTGAAAAGTTCAAGGAAGCACACATTCTTTTGTTTTGGCGAGACCTCAACAGTTTCACATCTACTTCACCCTCATACACCTCATCCCCATCATTATCCTATCATATTCATACTCATTTTCATTCTTTTTCACTCATCATATTCCACTCACATCCTTCCTCCATCATATTCACTCCTATTCCATCAACACTTGCACACTACCACTACATCCTCTCTCTACCATAATTCTCACTCGAGCACCTTGGTACAAGATTGAAGACCCTTTATGGCTGAGGGGACCAGCCATTCTTTTGTTTTGGCGAGATGTTGCCCCCAAAGCGCAACATGCTAATTGTGTTCTATGCCTTCAAGTCAGGTTAAGTCATTTCTGAAGACTAGGTCAAAAGATTGGAAGATGCTTGGTAGTCAACATTGGTATGAAGGTCAAAAGATGCTAACTTTCTAGGTCAACAAGTACTCAAGCCAAAAGTTCACAAGAGGTACTCTATTTGGGATCAAATGCTTAGTTAAAGAATATGCTCTAGAAGAATCTGGGTTATGAAGTTTGGAAGACATAGTTTGAAGATTGGAAGTCCCCATGGTGTATAGTTTCTAATCTTTCCCTTTGCTCCACCCCACTACTCCCATTTTAGTCTTTTTGGCTCAACATTGTTTTCATATCCATTGTTCATTCCCTTGCCATTATTGCTTTACCATAATTGCCATCTCCCTCAAATTCCCTATTGATTTCTTCAATGTGCCATTATCTTGCCTATTTCAAACCCAACTTAAGCCTTTGCCTCAAGAATATCATTTCTTTTTCCTTATTTTTCCTTGCCACCCCAGTGGTCCCTCATAATTTCTTTTACCTTCATTCTTATTCCATCATATCTTCAGTGGTATATTCCCAACCTTGCTAAAAAATGCTTCAAAGATTCCCTATCTTCTTGCACGTGTGGGCAATTATTCCTATGGTCATTGGGCTACAATCTTCTTTAAGTATTTTATGGGTACAAGCCTTTGAACCATTGGCCAAGCTTTCAAAAATGGCCGAATACAGCATATACAGGGTATATTCCTAGAAAAATACGAAACCGTATCGCGCGAATTATGCAAAAAATACAGCTGAAGAACCCTAGAACTGGAAATCTGGCTCGAATCATGCCTTCCCGCGATCCATTCTCTCTGAGACCACCCTATTCTTGGATTCCGGAACTTAAGCAATAGAATAAGCCTAAATTTACTACCTAAAATCACTGAAACCGAGATTCGAAACTATATACAGGGGAAACACAACCTCGACATTTTTCGAAGGCCCAGAAGTATTCAGATCCTACATTGATCATTGCTGAGCAAGATCTGAACGATCCTTGAAGTTCTTGAGCTCTCCTCAACTGGATTTACAAGATTTAGTTGACATTACTTTCAGAAATTATCTTATGACTTTTGATGATTATTTTCTTGTACTTGAGACTATGAAGCATCCTTATCTGTTGTTACTATGATATATTTACCTTCATATCAATCCAAATTGACTGTCAAGTTGTTGAATTCATCTCTGATATTTTTTTTTAGTGATTATTGCCACAAAATATTCTACAGAAAATCCTTGAGTGTCTTTAGCACCTTTGGCCTACCTGCCACCCATTCTTGGAGCTCATGAAAACCAAAGGAGTTGAAATCATCCAAAAATACCACATCTAGCCCAAATTATAAAAAATTGCTCTCTGTTTTGAACAGTTTTGACTGTATCTTGCCAAATCTAGCCATAAAAATACTTTTACGTATCCAAATGGGAATCTGATTACTTGCCTCTCTTCCTCATCACCATTACAACATAGTTGCTTTGAAAATCTTCAAAAATATGCTTGGCAACTCCAAATCCCATTTTCTGATCACTGTTTTCCATGTTTGACTGCTATTGACCAAATTTTGACCTCACTTTGAGCCTGAATAACTCCTAAACTAGGTCTCTGACTTAGTCAGAGGTTTTACCATTGGCTGCTTACAACTTTTTGGACCAGGTCTATAGTGTTTGACTCGAGAAATCAACCTATACCTCATCACCACAGCTGTTTTGGCAGAGGTGCCAGTTTTTGGAAATGGGAAAGGTATAGAACTTCAAACTTTGTGCTTTTCTCTAAACTTATCTTGCATAGACTGATCACCTTAAGTGATCTGGAGGTTCTAACCCCAATTTGAGTGAAAACTCAGATTGGTTCCTTGTGGTTGACCTTTAAGCCAGGTTTAGGGTCAACAGTAATCTAGTGCATATGCTTGAAACTCTCGCCTTAATTCATCTGTAACACTGTCCTCTCCTTCCGAACTTGAGGTTTCACAGCCATCGGAGTCATACCCCATCTTAAATGCTCAATTCCAAAAAGTGTAGATCTTTGAAAATCTAAAAAGGTCTACCTTGGTCTGATCGTTCGCCCCTGTCTCGAGTGGCCTGTCTTAAATATTAGGTTATCTATTGCATCTCCCATAAATACCTACTGCTTAAATTACTTTTTTATTTTTGTAGACTATATATTATCTCATGGTCCATATGCCCATAAAAATTGCCATTCTGATGGTGCAATATTTCTTCTTAATAATTAGGCGATATCGACCTAGTCATTAACCTAGAATATCATTTGTTGATCTATTGTATTGGACCAGGATATTGAGCTATTAGCTATAGGTTAATAATGCAATTAAAAAAAAAAATTGCCTTAGAACCATTCACCTGTTTTTGAGGGTACCTTGGAGCTTATGCCTTTGGATTTTTTTTTATCAGAACTTCATTCGCAGCTTCATAACTGTGTTCTTCCAACTGCATCAACCTTATACACCTTTCTCTTAGTGCATCCTCCATTTCTAGATTATTTGATAAGCCAACCTAAGAGATGGCAGCTCAAGCTCGATTGACACAATAGATTCTATGTCATAAACAAGGCTAAAGGGTGTATGTTTAGTAGATGCTTTAATAGTGGTCCTATATGCCCATAATGCATCATGTAGCTTCAAGTGCCAATCTCTTTTGGAGATGCTAATAGTTTTCTTAAGGATTGACTTCAAAACCTTGTATGTTGACTTTCTTTGACCATTTTTTTTAGGGTAGTATGCTAAGGTTTTATTGTGCTTGACTTTGAGAGTGGCTAGCAGCAAAGCAATGGCTTGGTCCACGAATTGACTTCCTCTATCAGGGACTTTTCAAAGGGAATTCTAAATCTGGCACAAATATTCTCATGGAAAAATCTTCATGTAGTAAAAAGCATTTGCCTCTCTGAGTGGGACTGCTTCAGCCCACTTTGTGAAATAATCTGTAGCCACTAGGATAAATTGGTGTTGAGCAGATGAGGTAGGGTCTATTGGACTATAAAGTCAAGCCCCCATGTTTGAAATGGCCCTGGAGAAGTTATGGCAGTGAGAGGAGCCGGTTGCAATACCCTTTTGCCAAAAATTTGGCATTTATGACAACACTTACTGGCATGATAACAATCCTTAAAAAGAGTAGGCCAGAAATATCCAGACCTCAAAATTTTCTTTGCAGTTGTATCAGCAGCAAAGTGTCCTCCACAGATGCCTTCATGACAAGCTTCAAATCATTTTGGCTTCTCCAGGATCCACACATCTCAGCAACACAGCTTCCTTGTCAACTTTGCACAAGACTTCTCCTCTTAACCTGAATTTCTTGCACTTCTCTTTGAATCTTCTTTCTTAACTGCTACTCATGTCCTTTGGGAACCCATTGTTCTCCAAATAGTTCCTAATATCAAACTGCCAATCCAGATCTTTTTCGTGAAAGGCAATCAGGTTAGTAGCATGTCAATCTCATTCAATCCCTCTTGATCTTCATGCTCAAACAAAGCATAAGGTAAATAAGAGCTAGGAGCAGCAAATGACATTGTCTATCTATTAGGAACATTAATGCAACTGCACTCTTCTCGAGCCCGGGGTATCTTAACTCAGTGTCAGACCACATTTTGCTGGCAAAGGAGATAACATTGTCATCCTGGAGTAATGCCAAGCCAATTGCCTTTTTTGTGACACTGATATAAGCTTTAAAAGCTTTCTCAAAGTCTGGAGGCTTTAGCAAAATAGAATGACAAATAGCATTTATGATCTTGTCAAAAGATTCTTGGCACGTCTCATTTCAATCAACCAAAATATGCTTACTTTCATTCTTTGAGAATTTTCCAACTTTGAGAATTTGAAATCTTATAGTATTTTGTGAATCTTCTTATACAGTATAGCAAATTTTGTACTTGCATACCCCACAAACGAGGAACTTTACGTACGGTGTAGATTAAGGAATAAGGGGTGAATATGCCTAGCTCTCGTTGCTCGGAGTCACCCCCGTGTGAATATGCACCCAAACCAAAGGGGGTTTAAGGGGGATTTTAATTTAAATGTGTTGGACCCAATAGTTGTGTTAATTAATGTCAATGGTAGTTATGTGTTGGTTATTAATGTAAATGGTTATTATGTGTTGGTTGTTATGTGTTGGGGAATTTAATTTTTATATGTTGGATGTTAATGGTTTGTGTTGCAAAAAAAAAAATTTTTGCCCCTTCGGGGCTTTAGGGACGCACCCCCCCCCCGGGGTGACAAAAATTTTAGAATTCAAACCAGAAAAAAAACTAGAATTCATTTGAGGCTTTCATCACCTGTAGCTTTTGAATTTGATCACAATAAAACAAATAGAACATAAGTAAAAGTTACCATAAAGATAGAGCAGATTGATCCCATTATTCTGAAAGTCATAAAGTTTGCAACACCCATACACAAACATTTTTCAACTGGAATTTAACAGCAGCCTTTGGCCTCCATGGATTCTTGTGGTGAGAAACCAAAGTGGGAAACTTTTCTGCTTGTTAGCACAAGGATCTAGAAGCCTTGGAATTTGCTTAATAACTGCCTCAAAATCTAAAAATGCATGGTAATTTTTTGCAAGCTTCATTCGGAATGAGCCATAAAACAATATCCAATAGCGCAATCCTGTATTAATCAGCTGGTAGGATGTGTTAGCCTACCAAACCCGGCCGAAAAAATGTGATAACTAAACCAAACATATCCATATCATACACTATCAAAAAGATCTCGAAGAGAGCTTTCCAACGCTATAAAAATCATCTCAAACAGAGCTCTCGATCAAAAGTTATGATAAGAAATGTGTTGCCGGTGGGGAAACTGCACTACATGCGCCCTT
The DNA here is from genome assembly GCA_021234155.1 of Isoetes taiwanensis. Lineage (NCBI taxonomy): Eukaryota > Viridiplantae > Streptophyta > Lycopodiopsida > Isoetales > Isoetaceae > Isoetes > Isoetes taiwanensis. The sequence continues at coordinate 14,743,211 of JAJEKV010000018.1, forward strand.
CAAGCCCTTCATGTGCCCATTATGCACCACACACACAAAAAAAGGGCTTTTGTTGTGAGCCATTGGTTGTTGGGCTAAAATCAATGGCGCTTCATGTGCCCATTATGCACCACACCCACAAAAAAAGGGCTTTTGTTGTGAGCCATTGGTTGTTGGGCTAAAATCAATGGCCCTTCATGTGCCCATTATGCACCACACGCACAAAAAAAGGGCTTTTGTTGTGAGCCATTGGTTGTTGACCATTGAAAAAAAAAGGCTAAAATCAATGGCTCAGAAATGATGCACTCTAGATGTACACATTAGTACATCCATTTGAATACATCACGAAATCATAGGAAAACCTTAGTGAAAAGCGTACAAAAACACAAAGAAAACCCCCTGTTATTATGCTACATATTGAGATTAGAAATTGGACTTATAGTGTGTGAAAAATGAGGAACATACATTCTCAAAAAACTTGTCATACCTAAGAAGCTTTTCACCTGTTTGAGTGTCTTGGGAGGTGGAAGCTTCTTCAAAGCCTCAATTTTATTTTCTGCAACCTGAATGCCTTTTGTGGACACTTCATGTCCTAGCAAATCTCCTTTTGAGCATAAAAAGACACATTTCTTTGGATTTAGGCTGACACCTCCTTTCCTGCACATGGCAAATAATTTTGTTAGATAATCAAGGTGATCCTTGCAAGAAGTACCTAAGCAAAGATCATCCAGAAAAACTCAAAATGCTGCTGGAGGCACATCTTTGAAGATAGTGTCCATGGCTCTTTGGAAAGTTGCTGATGCATTCATCAGTCCAAAGGGCACTCCTCATTGCAAATGTTCCCCATGGTGTAATCTATTCCAAATCCATTTTTGACAAGTTGCCATTACTCCTTGCAACTATTAGCACTTGTTGCGTTTGTTGGATCCAATCTCCAATCTCTATAACCGCCTCTTCACCAATTGCGTTCTTCCAAAAATCCCAAATCCTTCACAATTTAGTATTTATGGACCTTCTATATAAACATCATGTACATACTACATATGTATTTTTCAATTCCAGTATTAATTTAACTAGTTATGGTGCCCGGCGTTGCCGGGCATAAATACAATTTTATTGTAGAATTATATGAAAGATGTAGGATCTAAAAACATATAATGATGCTAATTTTAAGTTATTGTCCAAGATGGATGTCCATTCTATATACGTACATATGTGTATGGTTGGTGTTTATGTGCGTATTATTGTTGTGAGTAATACAACTTTGGCCAAGAATGTAGAATCATCATGAAATATCAAAATGCCTTAGCTTGTTATTGGTCTGTTGTAGTATAAACGACTCCATGAAACATGAATCATAATGAGCCATTATGTTTTCAAATATCAAATTCAAGTGTCACAATAATACTCATGCCCCTATGAGGGTGATCATTGTTGCGCCAGCCTTTCAATGTGATTTTGTAAATGTTCAAATTATAGTCATTGCTTAGGATTCATTAAGACCTAAAGTTGTTTAGTGGAATGATGTTGCAAATGATGTTAGTAATATATGTTAGAGATGGTTAGTGAATATATACTGGTTGGTGCTAAGTTACATAATAGTAGCAAGGGGTGTAATTTGTTATAGTTTATCTACCTCATCATTAAGTTGCTTGCAATTCACAGAATGTGAACTCAGCTTTGCATCCTTTTAAAGGGCCCACCAGCTATATTGTTCACTATACACATAACCTTTGGGTTTGTGGCAATGTCATTCAAATGCAAAGGAATCAACAGAAGACTCTAAGACCCTATTCAGATTAAGCAATATAAGAAAAATACATAAGCAACAAAAGCAACATCTCCACAAAAGTGCTATGTTTATTTCTAGACAAAGTGTATTTGTGTACAACTCTTATTGATCTTATTTTAAGTCACTAAAACCAGTATAGCATTTATATTGTGGTTCTACAGTTGTGCAGGCATTCAAGCAAATATTGTCGTTAAATGGTATTTGGAGAAACCAAGAGTTGGCAACATTTCATTGCAATTTTTGGAGACCTAAATTCATTTACGATAGGAAAATAAAGATAGACAACTGGTACTATGATAAAAATGAGAAAGTATTGTGGGGAACATGTGAATAAGGAATTGACAAAAATTTGAGCTAATTATGTCGCCACTATTCAACATGCAAAAGATTGTAAGATCGTCACTAATTTTACTCCTGTCATTACATATTGTGGTTGTTGAAATACATAGAATCTTCTATCTCATCTTCAACCAAGCGTCTACGCACTGTAACTTAACTTATCTTAGGTCTACTGGTTTCTATGATTATATTTGCAGGATATTAGATCCCTATCGTTATCGTGTATGCAATAGCAAATGCAGATAAAATGATATCCTACTGGATGTGGTGATAGAAGTAGTCATTTTCTTGAAAAGCTAGATACAAAAGAAGGTCAAACGTTCCATATAAGCTTTTCTTCAAGAAAGAAAATAATGTTGCAGGCATACCACTTTGCTATTATCCTAAAGATATCATTCTTTGGCTTAACATAGTAAGGACCATGCCACTGTGCAAATACTATTACTGAACATGTTCATCTTTCACCAATATAACGCCTTCAGCCTGTAAAGGTTCTACAACTAATATATTCAAAGTTCATGCTATAATTTAAAGCCCACCTTCAAATAAGTTCTATATGAGTAAGATTGTTGACTTGAATGTTAGATACATCTTCAAAGTCTTTCTTAGTGGTCACACATTCTGAGAATAACATAAAAATCTCAATTTTAATCCTCAATTTATGGTGTATATAAAAAAAAGTATATCAAAAACATCTATAGGTTCACCAAAGCTTTATCTTAAGCTTAGAAGATAAAGCAATTTGGGATGCAATAATTCGTGTGCATTGTAAATGCATTTCTTAAGCATGATCAATTGAAGAAAAGTTCCATCACTTCTGAGCACCTTCAACATGCATTTTCCTCTTACATTTTACAAAGAATAGATCAAAGGTCAAGAAGCAAAAGACTCAAGTATGCTTTGCTTGCCTAGTTCTTTATTTCTATGGCAATACACGACAATAAGATAAGATAAGATAAGATAAGATAAGATAAGATAAGATAAGATAAGATAAGATAAGATAAGATAAGATAAGATAAGATAAGATAAGATAAGATAAGAAATTTTTACGTCCACGGGAACCCAACGGGTTATGGGACGGCACATGCAAGGGCAACAGCCCATCTAAAACCTGGGGACTAGGCCCCATCACCAATCACAATAACCAAATATTAAAAGACTACCAAGAATAAGATAAGATAATGCTAATGCTAGTGGTAAACTTATGCTTCTAAAATTATCTAGACAACAAATTATTTCTATGGCAATACACAATAAGAAGGAATAACAAATAGTCTCAGCAGGCTATTATGCAACTACGTAGGCAAGCTTGAAATTTCCAAACCACGTAAAATTGGGCAAGCATTTGTAGTTTTAGAACAGGACAATTCTGTAGATATAATAGAAATCCAACACCATAATGCAATGGTGGAGAAAGGTGAATATTTTTCCTACAATATAAGAACTCTTCAGCATAGCCCTTTCTTCATGTAACTCAAAATGGCATTTAATAGTGATCCATATAAGGATGAGATCTGACCAAAATGAGTAGCCTCTGATCCCATTATAAAATGCAACTATCCACATGTTCAAATTGTGAAGAGACCATAGTTTTAATAAAGAGTAAAGCAATATGCAACCAATACTAACTTGGAGCAAGGAGATGGAGTTCATGATAAAAGCACTTGGCTAGAGGTTCCTTCATATTGCATGAAGATGGCATAAAAGACCAGTAATTGCTGCATCACATCAGACGAACCTAAGAAACATACTTGTGGAAAACATATCCAAACGCATATTTCTGGTAATTTTATGCAAATGTCTTACACAGCAAATGCAATCCCAGCAATAAAACAAAAGATTTCATTCAGAGAAACATAGACATATCATACCAAGCAGAGATGTCAATAGCACAGAACACTTGTACTGCAAAAACAAAATGCACAGAGGCACACTGAAGAAGCATGTAAGTCGGGGCCAATCTCCTAGCAGTCAGCCTAATTTGCATGAAAATGGTTTATTGAGGCTAAAGGATGAGGTGGGGTACAGTTCTATTGCCAGTTCTTTTTGCCATAGGTGTTGAAAACTCCCTACTGTTAAAACTCACATTCACTATTGATGTTGAAAAGATGCATGCTGCATGATGCTCCTTTCTTCTCTGTTAACTGCCTCTTATCTGTGTTTAAGACCATGCATACAATGCCTATAATCTCCAAGCATGGCATTGTGGCTACACAAAATGTTTGAGGGAAATGGGATTAGGATACCCCAATGGAATGTGCAAAAAAAACATAGGAATAAGATCTAACTATAGGAAACTATCACCACGTAACTTTGAAAGCTAAGGAAATGCTCCATGTAATAAATGCGTGCAAATAGATTATTACACTAAATCATGCTTACCTACTTTATGCAGATAGAATAGAAGAACATGTTCTTATCCAATTCTAAGGCATATGCAGCAGATTAAAGGGTGATGGATTAGAGAAAAATTTCATACATATTCATGTCCTCCAGAAACTGACCTTTATAATAGTATGTAAAGTTGCTCCTGTGACGAATGTCAAACCATAACCATGTTGCCTGCAATATGCAACAGAACACCTCGATTAAATCAGAGCCGTTATAATTCCAAATTAAAAAACATCAGAATGGCAACATGAGAATAAAATGTGCAAAATTAGTGTCCCGTGTCCAATACCTGTTGCATTCACGTTCCATTGAATGTAATTGATGTAAGATGCTTTGGTCCTCTCTTCTTCTCACCTCACTTATGGCATATAATGGAAGAGCTGCACCTAAGAGTTTGGAGTGATCTGCATGAGTATAACATGACAGAAAAATGTCTAGTCATCTCTGTAATTCCTTTTGCTGCAAGAATGTAATCAGATTTATGAAATACATAAAAAAGCCACTATGAGATAAATTCAAAACCACTTGCTTGCTATATGATTCCAAATAATTATAAGCAGAAACCACTAAAAATAATGTTTGATCGTATTATATTTGCAGCAAAACCAATAGCTTGTTGTTGCATGAATACAACATGTCTGAATCTATTACTTCCAACAGCTCTTGTTGGCTTGCCACGAACATGAAGTTTATCATAATCCATAGCCCAAGAACTTACTGCACTACAACTGAGGCAGATCTGTCAAAATCTATCTGTGACTCGGAAGAAATACAACATGTCTGAATGTATTACTTCCAACAGCTCTTGTTGGCTTGCCACGAACATGAAGTTTATCATAATCCATAGCCCAAGAACGAACATGAAGTTTATCATAATCCATAGCCCAAGAACTTACTGCACTACAACTGAGGCAGATCCGTCAAAATCTATCTGTGACTCGAAAGAAGGCTGCATCATTGCTGTGAAAACCTGAGGCTACGACAATTACAATTTTGATGCTTTGTACATTATGCGGATGGGCAGAAAGTCCCCCAAAGACAGTTTGTCAATGAAGTCCACAAAATAAAATGAATGAACAAAAGAAATAATGCATGTATTTTGTAGTAGACCACTACTATTTAACATAAACATTCATTTCACTTCTGCCATAACAAAGTAAATAGAATCTTTAAAGCTGATATAGATTTCCAAGATGATTAATTATAAAACTTGTCTCAGAGAGACTCACATCTCTAATATCTAAACAAAAAACCTATGAAGATATCAATTACCAAAGAGTCCAGGCTGCCTAGAAGATATCGTCTATACGGGGCCAGAAATTTGCAAGAACGGGGCAAAAGGCATCCATAAATATGATGCAGTCAATGACTAAGATGTAGTAGCAAACATATAGAAAATAAAGATTGCTAAAGGAAATGCAAAATTCTGGTTAACAATATGATGCCTCTGTCATATAATTATGATAAACATTAAAGTAAGGTGAGTAAGTCTGCAGTAGATAAGAGATTACCTGACTATGGGCACCAAAATTTGAATGTATCAATTCATAAACAAAACGCTGGAACAACGAATTGAATACTCTCTACATTCTTGCTAGACCGATTGCAGCCTAACCAACTAAGGTATTCAGTCGCAAAGGCGAGGAAAAGCAGGTGGCTTTGTTATTTAACAAGATCGTCCCTTCTTTGGCGATTCTCAAGTATAGCGAGGCATCGTTCCATCAAATCTAGGGCAAAATCATTGCACGCCCATGTGCTCTTGTCGATGCAAAAAGATCTCTTTGAATGTATTATTCTATGCCACCGAGCTGCATGCTAGTTGTGCGTGGCATGCGGTATGCCATCTCGATCGGACAGGATAGATGTACAGAATCATATTTCCAAATAAGTCTTCGATTTCTGGAAAATCTAAAAGTTTTTCCGGCAGGTATAACCCTTAAAATCTTAGGAAATTAACTTAAAAATAATTCCAAAAAGTTTTTAACCAAACCTGAAAATCCCAAATTAAAAGAGTTGATGGTCACTCCATAATCATAACTAAATTGTCTTAAATTCTTACCTCAAATTGCCTACTAACACTAGTCCCAACACAGTTTTCTAATACATTAGGCGACTGCTTAGATGTTTCCAATAAGCACAGGTTTGAAAGATCTTCTAAATGGATACGCATGCTAGTACTAATTTGATTCTTTAAAACATTTTTGATATGGCAATCGTAGGCCAAATACGGCATAGAAAGCAATAACAAAGGGCGAGAAAAGAATTTCTAGCTCATCGTCTGTCAACAAACTTGCTATTATGAGAGCGTTGGTAAGGAAAGAAGGAACAAAAAATTTTGAATTTTGTTCCCCATTCGTTATACGGAGACATGCATAAATATAATCAGATAACCATACAACCCAAGTATTACAGAATATGAAGGATTTCATTGGGCCCAATGTTCAGGTTAAAATCTTCTATATTTTAAAATTGGATTTTGCTAAAGCTTATGATAGTGTGAAGTGGACTTTCTTGGATGCCATGCTTTTGAAATTGGGATTTGGGTCGGGCTTCCGATCTATGATGCAAAAAATGTTGATTTCTGCTAAGGGGGTAGTACTATATCATGGAGAACCATTGGTGCTTTTTCCAATTGAATGTGGAATAAGGCAAGGTTGCCCTCTAGCTCCTTTTTTGTTTACTATAGTGGCAGAAGGACTTTCGCAACTATTGCATGAGGCTGAAAAGGATGGTGTGGTAAAGGGATTATTATTGGAGGAAGGTGAACAGGTTTTGGTTAATCAGTTTGCAGACGATACCTTCTTGCTAGTGGATGGTGAAGAGAATAATGTGCAGATAATCAAAAAGATTTTGGATATATTTTCAATTGCATCTGGCTGTCTCCTTAATTGGGCTAAGTGTAGTGCTTTATGGGTGGGGAAGGAAGCAGTTCCGCATTTTTTATATGAGTATGCCTGGAAGGTTGTTGTACCATCTGCAAAGACAAAGCTTCTAGGAGTCCCCTTTGGTTTAGATATTGACATGAATGAAGCATGGGATGAAATTATCTTAAATTTACAAAGGCAACTGATTTGGTGGAGAGGTTCAAAGTTATCCTTGGCAGGTAGAATTCAAGTAGCTAAGTCAGTATTGAACAATACGCATATTTATTTGGTTTCGGTTCTATTGGCTCCAGCTTCTAAGTTTGCAGAGATAAAAAAGATTGTAAGAGATTTTGTCTGGTGTACCGATCAAGGAGGCACTGTGAAGGTGGCGTGGAAGAAATGTATGTTGTTTAAACAACAAGGAGGTCTTGGTATGTTGGATCTTTCTTTACAGGATAAGGTCTTAGCTTCTAAGCTATTGTTCATGTGACGTCCCCTACTCGTATACGGTGCACTCACCGTATACAAACAGGAGTTCATCCCCCATACCAGCTCCATGCCTGTTGCCCCCAAAGGGCAACATGCTAATTGTGATCCATGCATTCAAAACTAGGTCAACTTATCTTGGCATACTAGGTCAAAGTTTGGAAGATTCTTGGCAGTCAACATTGATATGGAGGTCAAAAGGTGTTCATTTCTCAAGTCAACAAGTGCTCAAGGTTCAAAACTCACATGAGGTACTTTATTCAAGGTCAAAGTGCTTAGTCAAGAATATGCTCTAGTTCTGGGTTAAGAAGTTTGGAAGGCATTTTTTGAAGATTGAAAGTTCAAAGTTTGGAAGATCCCATGGTATTTGGTTCCATCCCTTAGCCATTTTTTGCCTATTCTCCCCCATATCTTATTCTCACCTTCCTTTTTGAATTTCCCCTAGTCATTTTCCCTCACACTTATATTCTTCTTTGCTCACCTTTTGCAAAACATATTTTGCCTTGCCAAAAAGACCTTTCTTAATACATTTTGTTTTCCCCATGGATGCCCTACCCATTTCATGTCCCTTTGCCTTATTTTCATTTTTCATATTGCACCCTTACCACATACCCTTGGCCTAATCCTTTTTCACAAGTTTTTGTACCTCCTTGTTCTTTACCATTGTGTTTCAAGTACCCATGCCACTCAAATATTTTCCATTGAATATCCCATTTATGGTATCTATCTAGAATATTCCCCAAGAAATTAGGGTTGCCATAGCCCAAATGAGTAAAGACTCATAATTATTTTTGTGGTACCCTTAGGGACCATGGCCTATCTTCCTAAAATTGATAAATACAACATATTCTTGGTTTATACCCCAAGAAATACGGCCATCGTGATCGCGAATTCTGGAAAAATACCTTCAAGAACCCTAATTATGGAAACACCCCTTTCGAATCACGAAATGGAATCATTGAACTCTGAAACCTATCTACTTCTGCATTTCCCGCTCTTAAGCATCTTATCAAGCCTAAATTTAAGCCCTAATATGCTGGAACCGTTAAACCAAAAACATATATACCGGGAAACAATAACAGAAGATTTTCGAAGGCCCAGAAGTATTCAGATCATACATTGATCATTGCTGAGCAAGATCTGGACGATCCTTGAAGTTCTTGAGCTCTCCTCAGCTGGATCTACAAGATTTAGTTGACATTACTTTCAGAAATTACCTTATGACTTTTGATGATTATTTTCTTGTACTTGAAGCTATGAAGCATCCTTATCTGTTGTTATTTTGATATATTTACCTTCATATCAATCCAAATTGACTGTCAAGTTGTTGAATTTGTCTCTGATATTTTCCTTAGCAATTCTTGCCACAAAAAATTCTATAGAAAAATCCCTGAGTGTTTTTAGCGCCCTTGGCCTGTCTGCCACCTATCCTTGGGTGTTAAGAAAGCCAAAGGAATTGGAATCATTCAAAAATACCAAGTGTAGCTCAAATTCAAAAAAATTGCTCTCGGGTTTGAACAGTTTTGACTGTATTTTGCCAAATCCAGTCACAAAAAAATACCTATACACCTCCAAACTAGGATTTGAATGCTTGCCTCTCTTCCCCAACACCATTGCAACCTATCTGCTTTGGAAATTCTCAAAAAAGTGATTGGCAACTCCAAATCTCAATTCCTGATCACTGTTTTCTACATTTGACCTCTATTGACCAAAATTTGACCTCACTTTGAGCTCGAATAACTCACAGATTAAATCTCTGACTTGGTCAGAGGCTTTACTGTTGGTTACCTACAACTTTTTTGACCAAGTCTACAGCATCTGACTCAAAAAACCTATTTGCATCCCAACACCACAATTGTTTTGGCAAAGGTACCATTTTTTGAAAATGGGAGAGGTGTAAAACTCAAACTTTTTGAACTTATCTTTGGAATTTTCTTGCATAGACTGATCACCTTAAGTGATCTGGAGGTTCTAACCCCAATTTGAGTGAAAACTTGAATTGGATCCTTGTGGTTGACCTATAAGCCAGGTTTAGGGTCAACAATGCCGATACAGGGCCCTCCACATAACACTGCAACCATGACGGGTTCCAGCGGGAAGAGTGAAGGGGTCATTTTACCCCGTCTCCCTCAGGGTCTACCTAGCTGCGGAAGCGTAAACATACATGTCAGTATATAACATAAGCACATATCCACCTCGAAGGGTGGTCCATCACATCTGCATAAACAAGGTGAGCACAATACATATGGGGAGTTCTACCCAAGGCTCAGACTCAAGGGGATGACTGACGGCTAGGGTCTCCAGAGTTCATTGCAGACATAATTCATGGCAATGGATTTAGCTGGCATATGAACATGGCATAGGGTTGTCCACTCCATCCGCCCCTCCTGTGCACACTTTGCGAGTAGGGTCAAAAAGTGTCGGGACTGACCATGCCTCACGGATGCATAGCCAAAAGGGCTATTCACGGGTTTCATCCTCCCGGTTCGATGGGGCGAGGAAGGGATCACTCCCTCCAGAGATCTACATCTTGACTCAAGGTGACTAGAGGGCCACCGCCCCGTGATCGACCGAACCCACCGGAAAGTGTACACCACTTCACGGGTGTCGAGTCCATGCCTCACCCGCACTTCGGTGGTGAGCCATTAGACCTAGTCACAATGATCCCCGGTAGGCCTTACACACCGGAGGATGGTTCAGTCGGGGACATGGACCTCCTTCTTAGCCAGTCTGGCCCCTTCACCCACAACCAGGTGTGGTTCTTGTACACAGGCCGAATCTATAGTGTGCTAGAGAGGCTACTCTAGGAGCATCTACTACCAAGCTTTAGGTCTCTACCCCCCTTCCCAACACAAGGAGTTCATAGAGATACATCATCCATATACATCCTGTAAGAACTAAAGAACTATATCTAATCTACATCATAGAGTTAGGTTCTTTAGTTAGAGGCTGGTATCTAGAGATCTAGAAGGCCGCTATGGGCAATTTAATAGGCTAGACCTACTGATTCCATGACTGAAATAGGGTTTAGACTATCTAATTGGCCAAATACCTGATCCTTGAGTGGCTCCTCCTGACCTGAGCTCGACCATCCCAACAAAACGCTTCGAATCAAGGGAAACTGATGTTGCAAATCTCTCAGCCAGAGTCTGGGAGGCGGTTTTGGCTGTTGAGGCAGCCAAAACAGAGTTCTAAAACCCTAGAAACGAAAATTGGGCAAGTTAGGGTTTCCCTCCCTTAATAGACAAGGGGTTGGCTAGGGTTTCCAATTATCCCCTTTAGGCATGTGGGATAATTGGTAATGGGCCCACTTGCCTTTAATGGCTAGGTGGCAAAATGTGCCCACATGGAAATGTGTGCCCACATTAATGTGTACATTGGAAAATGTGCACATTAATTGCACACTTGGGTATGGCCCACTTGGCATCAAGTGTCCACATGGAAATGTGTGCCCACATTAATGTGTACATTGGAAAATGTGCACATTAAATAATTGCACATATTCCTTGCAAGCTGCCCCCTAGGGCTACCCACCTGGCTACACGTTGGCATTACCGCGTCGGTCGGGGTGGCGTAATGCGTGTGGCAGGCAAGATGCGATATACGCCCCGGGACCGTATAATTGCCCCTGGAAACGCCACATTCTCCCCACCTTGAAATGATGCTGTCCGCAGCATCGTGGGTCTCCCCACCTTGGGATCATCCTAACCTGCAATCAACCTGATACATACGATAAGCTACCATAATACTTACAGATTTATTAAGATTACCTTAAGGTAATATTTTTAGGACATTAACACGCCATTATATTATGAAATAACTTATCAATTCACAACATCATTAAAACAGGTTACTCAATAATTCACTTATCATGACAATTAAGTTTATCAAAATTAAGATTCACGTCCGAGGTATTCTTCATTCCTTGCAACACATTCCAACAAAATTTGTGTTGCAAGTCTTCGTAGCTCGACCTCCTTGCCCTTTGGAGCGCTCTATTGGCCTGCAGGTCGAGACTACGTTAGTACCATTTAATTATTAATAAAATTTTGGTTATATGGTGACCACCCCACCTATCTACATGGATGCATGGCTAATCTCCCGGCGTAGGAAGAGGGTGAGTCTTCCATTATGGCCGTGGAGACAGCGCCTATGTGCCTATATGCCGCTCATGCCTACACCCTAGTTGCCCAAATGGAGGATAGGTCCTTCCCCGTATATGGGGGCGTGAAGGCCCGATTCCTCCTATCAAAGCATATATGGGGCTAGAGGTGCTTTTCCTATCAGTGCATTCCTTCATGACCTCCTTTCTCTCGAGGTCGTCTACTTCCGTGGGACAGAAGTAGACTTTCTAATCTACCTTCCACTCACCCAAAAGCGGAAACGCTGGTCATGCCTACATTGACATTACACCACGCCCTAGAGATCACCGTAGTGGTCTCATCATCGGTCTACAACATGCGACCCATACTTAGCATAGGTGGCATCGTGAGATTAATCTTAACTATACATAGAATTAATCTACACAAATCGACATGCTCCGAGCCGATTTCTTGGAGATGACCTTGCCGTCCCATTGCTCCATGAACTGTGGGTACCGCTTTTACTAAATCTTTCTTAAGTACCCATGTCAAGGTCTTTCAGCGGCAAGTGTTTCCACTTGACCAAATCTTGGAGGAATTCTCGATCTCCTCGTTTCCTTGAAAGCTTTATCAAGAATCAATTACGAACTATTTCCGGTTGCTCCTCGCGTCATTTCCAACAACGTTGGAGTGTCCAAGACTTCGTGCCGGATTTGGAGTGTGCTTCTTTAACAAACTCACGTGGAAGACCTTATGAATTTTTAGGTGTGTTTGGCAAATCTAGCTTGTAGGATTGATTACCTACTCTCTTGACTATTCCCGAAAGGTCCAGCCCACCTTGGAGCAAGCTTCTTGCAATTCCCGGTTCCCGAGCCACTTTTGCTTCACCTTGATCTTGAGCCAAACATCATCTCCAACCTTGAACTCTCTCATTGTTCGATGTTTGTCGGCGATGCTCTTCTGTCGACTTCTTGCTGCTAGCAAATACCCTCGAACCTCTTCTACGAGCTGCGCATGTGGGCCAACATCTCTGCCGCGAAACTTCCACTTTTGACACCTGGTTGTGCCAAATGTCCGAGTTAGGCAATCGATAGCGTAATTGATCATAAACGGCGACATTTGGGATGATTCTTGCTTGGTGCTATTGTAGGCAAACTCCACCAAGTGAATAAATTCTTCCCACATACCTTGCTTATTCCGACATAGTTTCAGTAGCATGTCCTCCAAAATCCTCGCTTGGTCCGCTCGCTTTGGCCATCCGTCTTGGGATGATATGCCGCGGCTCATGGATAACTTGGCCTGAATCGTCGCAAAGAGGTCTTGCCAAAAGGCGCTCATGAACTTCGGATCCCTGTCGGAGATAATCTCCCTTGGCATGCCATGAAGCCTGAAAATCTCTTTGGTGAAGAGCTTCGCTGTATCCATAGCCGCATCTGTGGTCCTGCAAGGCACAAAATGCGCCATCTTTGACAACTTGTCGACCACTACCATCAAGGCATCCTTCCCTCTTACTGTTCTTGGAAGCCCTGTGATGAAATCCATGCTGATCACCTCCCACTTAGCGTTTGGCACCGCTAATGGCTCTAAGGCCCCTGGAATTCGGAGCTGTTCCGCCTTTGTCTGTGACATAGCCGGCATTCCTTGATGTAGCGAGCTACACCTTCTTCATTCCTCGGCCAATAATAGCCTGCTGCGTGCTTTGAAATATGTTTTCATGAATCCCGCATGGCCAGCTATTGGGCTGTTGTGCGTGTCGTGGAGGATCAATTTCCTTACACCGATGATTCGCACGCTGCAACTTGTTCTTATGGTATAACAGGTTGCCTTCCTTCCTATAATGTTTAAAGGCTTCCCGCTCCTTATCTGTTCTAGCCTTCCTAGAGAGGCTTCCCATACTTCCTTGAAATCCACATCCGTTGGCAAGGACTCTTCAATCTTCTTACCAAAGTCGCTGGAGAGCGTTGAAATTGCATTGCAATGCACTCTAGTTGTCAGGGGATGCCTTGAAAGCGTATCCGCTACCACATTGAGCTTCCCTGGCTTGTAGACTATATCAAAGTCATACTCTTCAAGGAACTCCATCCACCTTCTCCGCCTCGGGTTGAGATGTGATTGCGTGAATACATATCTTGGAGGCTCGTGGTGAATTGCAGATCCAACCTGGAACTTCCTTCCCAAAAAGATAGTGCCTCCAAATTCTTAATGCCCCGACAACCGCAAGCAATTCGATCGTGGGTGGGGTAGCGGCGTTTCGGCGTCGTTCATCTTCACGGAATCATACGCTACCACACGCTTCTTGCATGAGCACCGCACTGTGTAGCTATCTTACTCGCGTCTGTTGCTACACCTTATCTTTCTTGGTCCGGCGGGGGTTAAGGCGGGGTTGTTAAAGCTTCCTTCAACAATTCAAACCACACCGGGCTTTCTTGTGCCAATGCTCGCCCAATCTTTTCACTTTCTCCGCCCTCGTCAAGTCTGCGTTAATCCGGGCGCTATCTTAGCAAAAGTTCTTCACGAACTTCCCCGTAGTACCGCTAGGCCGAAAACTTCTGACTTCATGCACATTCTTGGGGCGCCGGCCAGCGAATGACGGCTTCAATCTTGGCAGGGTCCGTCGAGATTCCTTCTGCTGAGATCACATGACCCAGGTATTCCACCTTCTCTGTTGCGAAGTGACACTTCGACAACTTGGCGTACAACTGGTGCCTCTTCAACTTCTCTAGCACTCTCCTTAAGTGTCATCAAAGAATACAATCACAAAGGTGTCTAAAAACTCCCTGAAGATGTCGTTCATGAGCCTCATGAACGTCGCGGGGGCATTCGATAAGCTGAAAGGCATTACCGTGAATTCATAATGCCCATACCGCGTTCTGAAGGCGGTCTTATGGATATCTTCTTCCTTTATCCTGATCTGATGATAGCCTGACCTTAAGTCGATTTTGGAGAAGACATTTGCACCTTGGAGTTGATCCATCAAGTCATCTGATCTGGGGAGCGCATACTTGTTCTTAATGGTGTGCTTGTTCAACTGCCTATAGTCTATGCACATCCTTAAACTGGCATCCTTCTTCTTTACAAAGAGAATGGGCGCTCCAAATGGCGAGACACTAGGTCTAATGAAGCCTAGGTCGAGCAACTCCTGCAATTGCTTCTTTAGCTCAGCCAACTCTGCGTGGCGTCATTCCAGATGGAGCCTTGCTTGTCGGCTTTGCTCCCTGTTCGAAAGTGCTATCTCACACTCGACTCCCCTATAAGGAGGAAGCTGCTTGATCTCATCTGGAAAGAGATCATGGAACTCCGTGATCAGCTGAGCTATTTGTTTCGGCAACTTGCTGAGCACCCTGTCTTCTTTGCTTTCTTCTGACTCTGGCTCGTCAATCTCAAGCTTGAAGATGTATGCCACCTGCTTGCTCTTGATGCACTTGAACAGCCACTTAGAAGACATGCACTGCATGATGGGAACAACTTCTTTACCTGTGATCTCGATGATCTTGCCGTCGGGTGTTGGGAAGGTCACCTTCCACTTTCCACAATCGATAATGGCCCCTATTTGGTCCAAGATACTCCATTCCTATGATCAAGTCGTACTTGCCAATGCCCATTACTTACGCCCCATCCGGATATTAATCCCTGGCAAGTCGATGTCGAAGTTAATTCTCTTGCCTGCCGTCTGCCTTACTGCACCACTTGCTAAGACTACGGGCCTTGGCTTTGACTTTAGTGGTTTCAACTTCAACATTTGAACCATTCTGGGGGATGCAAAGTTATGGCTACTTCCTGAGTCTATCAAGACTATGAAGGACTTGGTCTTGGCCTTCCCTACTGTGGAGATTACTTTATACTGGCTCTCTGCTTGCTCTGTATCTATTAAGTGCAAAGATATGACACTCACCACGGAATGTAGTCGCGGGCTTCCTGCGCCCGTCGTCGTCGAGGCCAGTGTCCCAATCCCCCAACTCGCTAGCCCATTTGCACTCATGGCGTAAGGGCGGTTCATCCTATGGCTTTGGCTGGAAGCACACAAAGCAAAAGGCTGCTTTTCTATGCACTCTGTCTCTTTTCCTTGGGCATAGCACACCCAAAAGGATCGCAGATTGCTTTGGAGTAGTTTGACCCCTCACCTTGTCCTTGAAGGACACACCTTCTTCTTCTCTGACTTTGTTTCCCACAGTTTGCCACTATATGGGGCTCTAAACTTGGACTGGGTAGCCCTAGGGCTATAGCTTCTTGTCATTGCCTTTATCCCGGAAATTTGCTGCATACGCACTTTTGCTATTACGAGGTCAGATCCCCCTGCAAGCTTATGGCCTTGGACTCGCATACGATCTTTGTCTTAGGGTTTTATTGCCCTCACAAAACTTAACGGATCTCCTCATTCAACCCCTCAATATAGCTTTCCTCGCATACTTCTCACCCAATTTTGGCACATCTGACCTCAGTCTCATGAATTCCTCAGTATATTACGGACCAGTTTGTTGCCTTCTTTGCAACACAGTAGAATTTTGCATCATCTTGGACTTATGTTCCCTTGGGACGTAATGGCGCTTGAAGGCTTTAGCAAACTTTCTGAACTTACAAGCATCCCTGCTTAAGCCATGTGCCTTTGCATAACCCTTCCACCAAATCCGTGCGGCTCCTTTCAAATTGGTTGTTGCCACTCTGCCTTTGTCTTTATCCTTCATGCCATAAGCATTGCCGTACTCACTCATTTCGTCCAGCCATGCCTCTGCTTCTAATCCCGACCTGTTCTCCCCCGAGAAACTGTTCGATTCCGAGCCTTCCATACATTGCCCAGTGCAGAATCCACCTTCTTCTGGTAGTCAGAGGCTCTTGTGTCTCTTTGTCATCCATCTGGGGTGTTCCTCTGCCTTCCCTCTTCAGTGTTCCTTTGCCTTCCATCTGTTCGGTCCTGGGCCTGCTCTTCCTCTTCCTCGGTCCTGAGTCCGAAGTCGAGGCTTGAGTCGGGAGGAATCCGAGTTGGGGATCTCCTTCTCTTGCTCCTCTTATTGTCCCTTCTGTTTTCCGAGCTGATGCTTGTGGCAATTGAGCATTGCCCACCAGAACCAGCTCACAGCAATGCGGCTAACGAGCCTTTATCTGCTCAAGGTCCGTCCTCATCACGGGATATCTCCTCCTCGGGGTCATGGGTTCCATTTCTTCAAATAGGTTCCTTGCCGGGGTGGTGCAGGCGGGTCTGTTCTTCCCTAAGGTCTTGGCGTTGTCGTTCCCTTGAGCCTAGGCCTCTAACCGCATACACAAGTAATTCATGGCTATATGGTTAGTTTTCCTTGTTCTCTTGCATTGTTTATGTTTGTTGGTATAGTTGTGGGGGCAAAATACGTCAACAAAACATTTAAAGTGCAACAGATTATATTCATATATTATATAATATTTTAGTACAAAAAGTCTCCTGATCAAGAGTCCAACTAGTCTTGAAATCGCCGGGTAAGGCGGGTTGTCCTCAAGGAACTTCTTAACTTGGGTCGCCTTCCTCTTGAATGACCCAAGTTCCTGAAGACGCCATCGACGAGCATACCCGCGAGGCTCTGCGCCAAGTCCTCCACTCTGCTTGTTAGGATGTGAGGGGGCCAATGCCACCGCTAATCTCACCTCCGTCGATGAGGTATGGCGAAGTCGAAGAGATCGAGTGTCATTGCTCTCTTGACTAGGGCCGGCATAGTCGACATTTGCCGCTATTCGAGCATGCACCGCCGGAAGCTGAGAGTGCAATCAGCATGAACACTCCTTCCTGCCCCACAGGGGCTGAATTTCGCGGTGTACCACCGCTATTCTCCCATCTCGCGGCGATGGCGGGTAGTACCTCAACGACTGTCGTTGTGCGTCATGGATGATTCCCCACTTGTTTGACCTCTGCTCTATGCAGGTGCGCATGTCGTCGACCTCGATCTCCGTGAGCTCGGTAGTCTTCGATTGTTGAGTCGACTTCGCTTTGAGGTCGATTCACAACTCCTCTTCTTTGGAGGTGGTGTTGAGGGGCTCGGCATCGGGGATGCTAGTGGTCTTACCTCACGATCCCCATCCGTTCTGAATGGCGAAAACTCTTCTTGGATAAGCGGTCTCGGTATCCATGACACGCCTTATCTTTACAGTATGCACGGATGTCGAATCGCTTCCCAAGTGTAGGTGTCGGCTTCTCTCGACTTGGCGGAAGTCGAGACTCCGGGGCGATGAAGTCGTCCATCTCGTCTACTATGGTGGAGTAGTTCATCAATCAGAGCTCCCTCTCCAGGCATTGGGGGAGGTTCTAGATGTCGGTGAGGAGTAGATACTCCTCTCGTCGATGATGATAGGGGCTAGGCTTGTGATGCCTAGCCCAAGTGGGGGAGCAACTTTCGATGTTCAGGCTCTTGCTTCGAAGTTGATCGACTCTGCTTTCCGCTTGGCGCCGTTCTTCGTCTGAGTCGAGCTCAGTGTACTCCTCGTCGTCCAGACTCCTCTTCTTCTTCTCTTGCTTCTTGCTCCTGGCGTCTTTGCAAAAGCATCGCTCTTACCTTGGGCTGCTATGGGGTCCACTTCCATGGGAGGAATAGAGGTTGCCCCAATGGGTTTTCCAGTGATTGGGGTTAAGAACATAGCTAGAGGCGGATGTAAGAGAAATACTTGGTTCATTGGTTGTGGGACCATGTAGTCCGGCAACCTTTGTGCCTTGTTAGTTAGGTACTTGGCGATGTTGGGGACATCGCCCAAAGGCTACTGAAGGGATGGCCGGGGGAGCGAAATATCCTATGCAAGGGGGACTGAACAAGGGAGGGTCCTACCCTAGCTTGAAACTCTCTAACACTTGCCTATATCTTTGGGGGTTGCATGTAGCGTAGCTTGGATATCAATTTCTTTCCCAAAGACTTGGAAGATGTCGTTGACATCCGCCCCTCGGAAGATGGGCATTGGCGATGTACCATCGCTTTGAAGTCAGCGATGGCCATTGATCTAGCGAAGAAGGGAGTAAATGACGGATCTGCGCGCCTCGGGGAGTTGGAAGATCGCCTAAGCGGTGGGAGAGCAAACTTGCGGGGTGCTAAATGAGAAATGGGGACTTATTTATAGAAAAGGGGAAACCCTAATTTTTGGATGACCTAGAATTTCTTGAGATTGGATAATTCGATCTATTAAAGGGTGCAATTACGAGTTTGAAGACTACTTCTAGGGTTTGAGCATGCTAAGAACAACTAATGAACCTATTGCAACAACTTGGAGATCATTTGGTGAAGAAAATGAGTGCGAGGTCTCCTGCGTTGCTGCCCGGGCCGATAATGAAAAGTTCATTTTCTGTCCTGGCGCGACGTGTGAGACATGGGTTCTAAATGGGCTAAACTTAATCAATTTGGATAATCTAAGGCTGTAATTCTACTAAACTCGCCAAGTTAGGCAGAATTGACCCCTTATTTGGTCAATTTGGAGCGGTTTTGGGCATTTTTGGGCATGGTCTCACCGTTAAGCCCGGCCAAAAATGAGAATCTCATTTTACGTCTCTCGGCGACGTGTGAGACATCGTCTCAATTTTTGCTCAAAACTCCAATTTGACTAAAACAAAAGCTAGAATTCTATAACTTAACTTAATTAAGCTAGATCAGACACATTATTCACTCACAAAATTCTTTATATTTACAAAAATTTACATTATTTACAAAATCTCAAAGGGCGTTCCCCCTTGATGTGCTCCGGCAAGATACATATCCCCGCCTCATGAGGGTGACCCTCTTTGGTGTGCCGTGCGGTGCCGTCCGAATCCTCAAAATGCTTTGCACTATTTTAAACCTGCGCCTCCTGTAAGCACAACAAAGATCTCATCGGTCACGCCAGCATGTCCGTGTTGTACTGTTGTACTCTGCATGACTTCCGGACCAATCGTTGAAAAGCGGTGCTCGGGGGATCAAAGAGTCCGTAACTTCTCTGGAAGTGCGGATTTCTTTGAGGGCTCTGTTTCTCCAACTTCTTCTGCCGGCCCGCTTCTTTCACGGTGCTTTCGGGGAGGTTTGGGCTTGGGTGGGGGTGGCCGGTCGACTCCTCGTCGGGGTGTCGCCTTCAATTGTCCGTACCACAATGCTCACGGTAGTAGGCATTGTATGCCTCCCACTTCTCCATGTAAGTGTTGTGCTCCTTGATCCTCTTGATGAGACCTTGGCGGGGTCTATCACATATACCTCCGTTGTGGCGTGGGGCTTTGACCCTATCCCACGTCGGAAAGGTGGGGCTTCGCCCGCTTTGTCCGGAGCTCCTCTTGGTCTGCTTGTTACACCTTTCGGGTACTTCCTCCTCCAGCGGCGGTCTTGGCGAACTTCGCTCCATGCAATGCCGGACCGCGTAGTCTTCCGTCAGAGTCGTCGGTAGAAAGGCGGGGTCTCTTCGCCTGTGGTTTCGTTGATGTTGATCCCGTTCCTAAACACCAACCCTCACAACCTTTCTTTTGCCCCTTGATGGCTTTAGCCTTCCTCTTCTTTGGCCGGTGGCGGTGGTTGGGTCGTCTTCCGATTCTTAGTCCCTCTCTGCTCCGTGGCTCTTTGGCCGTATTTCTTGATGAAGCCCCAAGATCTGCTTCTTCTGCGGGGCTAAAAGCGTGTTTGTCCATGCATTGCTCTTCCCTCCCTTGCTCCTCCTGCGGGTGGGTCTCGATCTAGAGTTGCTCTTGGGTTTGGCCCCCTGCTGCTCCGTTGCTCCTGCTCCTTCCCTCCTCCTCTGCGATCTCCTCGAGTATTTGATGCATGATGTCTTGCGGGTGGAGTCCTCTATGATCTCGTATGGTGCGCTCCGTCCGATCCTGCATCTTAAACTCGAAGAAGATTAAGCCTTCGAAAAAGCGTTCTTGAAGGACTCTACGAAAGAGGCGAGCCGTGGCGGCTTGAGGATTAAACCGGACGAGGCTTCCTAGCGATCTGCTTTTTGTGCGGGCCATCATTTGGTGGTTAAATCGATTGAAAGAAGCGCCCGGAAGATCGCCTTGGCGAACACGAGCAAACTTCTAGGGAAAGAACGCGGAAATGGGAGGGGTCTAGGTCTATTTATAGGTGTCATTTTTAGGTCAACTTTTAAACTACCTTTTTGGGTTGCCTAAAATATCTAAAACACCTAATTAAGCAAGGTCTCACCGTTAAGCCCGGCCAGAAAATGAAAAAGTCATTTCTGTCTGGCCTTTGACGTGTGAGACATGGTGGGACCCACTACTAAATTTTGTACTTTTTAAACATGTAACATGCCAATACTACTGATTTTTAGCTTAAAATTAGAATTATCAAGTTATTTTACTGTGATTCATGACATTTCTTAATGTTTCAAGCTGAATGTCTCACACGTTGCGCCCAGCCCGAAAATGAGAATCTCATTATCTGTCCTGGCGCGACGTGTGAGACCACCCTACTTTTTGAAGGTTGGCTCACCAATTTTAGTCTTTTTATGTTTTCATTCATTTTAACTATTACTAGCTTAGCATAAACTACAAAAATGAGAAAAAATTTTCCCATTTTTCGAGGTTTAAGGATCTTATCAAGTTAGTACTACTGGGAACATGGCCAGTGCTTTGCTCTTGGTCTCCAAGAACATTGCTCTGATACCACTGTGACGTCCCCTACTCGTATACGGTGCACTCACCGTATACAAACAGGAGTTCATCCCCCATACCAGCTCCATGCCGATACATGGCCCTCCACATAACACTGCAACCATGACGGGTTCCAGCGGGAAGAGTGAAGGGGTCATTTTACCCCGTCTCCCTCAGGGTCTACCTAGCTGCGGAAGCGTAAACATACATGTCAGTATATAACATAAGCACATATCCACCTCGAAGGGTGGTCCATCACATCTGCATAAACAAGGTGAGCACAATACATATGGGGAGTTCTACCCAAGGCTCGGACTCAAGGGATGACCCGGCGGCTTGGGTCTCCGGAGTTCATTCTTGAGGCATGAATTCATGGCAATGGATTTAGGCGGCATATGAACATGGCATAGGGTTGTCCACTCTATCCGCCCCTCCCCCGCACACTTTGCGAGTAGGCTTGAAAAGTGTCGGGACTGGTCTTAGCCACCGGGATGCATAGCCAAAAGGGCTATTCACGGGTTTCATCCTCCCGGTTCCGATGGGGCGGGGAAGGGATCACTCCCTCCAGAGATCTACATCTTGACTCAAGGTGACTAGAGGGCCACCGCCCGTGTGGACCGAACCCACCGGGAAAGTGTACACCACTTCCGCGGGTGTCGAGTCCATGCCTCACCCGCACTTTCGGTGGTGAGCCATTAGACCCTAGTCACAATGATCCCTGGTAGGCCTTACACACCGAGGGATCATTCAGTCGGGACATGAACCTCCTTCTTAGCCCGGCCCCCCTTCACCCACAACCGGTGTGGTTCTTGTACCTGAAAGCCAAATCTATAGTGTGCTAGAGAGGCTACTATAGGAGCATCTACTACCAAGCTTTAGGTCTCTACCCCCTTCCCAATACAAGGAGTTCATAGAGATACATCATCCATATACATCACAGAAGAACTAAAGAACTATATCTAATCTACATCATAGAGTTAGGTTCTTTAGTTAGAGGCTGGTATGTAGAGATCTAGAAGGCCGCTATGGGCAATTTAATAGGCTAGACCCTCTCGATTCCATGGACTGAAATAGGGTTTAGACTATCTAATTGGCCAAATACCGATCCTTGACTGGCTCCTCCCGACTGAAGCTCGACCATCCCGGCTGGCTTGCCGAATCAAGGGAAACCGATGTTGCAAATCTCTCGAGAGTTCGAGGCGGCGGTTTTAGTCGTTGAGGCAGCCAAAACAGAGTTCTAAAACCCTAGAAACGAAAATTGGGCAAGTTAGGGTTTCCCTCCCTTAATAGACAAGGGGTTGGCTAGGGTTTCCAATTATCCCCTTTAGGCATGTGGGATAATTGGTAATGGGCCCACTTGCCTTTAATGGCTAGGTGGCAAAATGTGCCCACATGGAAATGTGTGCCCACATTAATGTGTACATTGGAAAATGTGCACATTAATTGCACACTTGGGTATGGCCCACTTGGCATCAAGTGTCCACATGGAAATGTGTGCCCACATTAATGTGTACATTGGAAAATGTGCACATTAAATAATTGCACATATTCCTTGCAAGCTGCCCCCTAGGGCTACCCACTGGCTACGTTGGCATTACCGTCGGCCGGTTGGGGTGGCGGTACGCGTGGGCAAGATTACATTATACGCCCCGGGACCGTGATCATCGTCCCGAACGCCACGATTCAGTTTGCTGAAAGATGATTGTGCATTACCAGGTATGAAGTTACTTAAACAATCAGTAAAGAAGTGTATGGTTTTTCATAAGCGAGGTGTGAGAATTGAGCTCCCTTGGGCATTGTTATATCCATTGAAAGCTTCTTCACATGCTTCTCCAGTATTGAAAGGCTTGCTTCGGGCCTGGAAGGTAGTCCAGCAGGTGATTACATTTGATTGGGAAGCTTGTCTTCAGGCATCTTCCCCCTTTCTGTGGTTGCCTTTGTATACTCATGGACAACTACACCCAGTTGTCGAATTTATGCATGCGCATTCCCAAGCGAGGTGGAGGAGAGCAGGTATTATTTCTATTGAACAGTGGTATTTTGGTATTGACATTGCTCCTTGGCAATGGTTTTTGAGACATATGGATTGTTGGATAAAGATATCGATATGGGCTTATGTAGCAAGTGCTCTTCCTCTAATTAAGAAGGTGGGTAACAAGAGATGCTGGAACTTTGTTCAAGGTATTAAAGAAGGCAAGAAGCTAGTCAGTTCATGCTACAGATTGCTTACCTCCTCAAATACTTTATCACCTTCTCAAAATGGCACTTCTGGACTTTGCCTTCTCAATGGCAATCCATCCGAACCTTGTTTGGCCCAAATATAATCCTCCAAAGGTAAATGTTCTACTTTGGCGTGTGATTCATCGCTCTTTGAGAGTTAATGAGATGGTTCATCGCTTTAAGCCGAGTAAAGCCCACTTTGCCCAATGTGTGAGCGGTGCATTGAAACATTGGAGCACTTGTTTATATTTGTGTGCGGAGCTGAAGTAGTCTTAGGTCCCGGGCTGCATCTCTTTTGGAGTATCTTTGGATAGTCAAGACTTTCTTTTGGTATTTATCCAAATCGATGGATCGCTTCTAAAAGGATTGCATTTCACATGGCAAAGTCTTGGCGAATATGGAGTGTATGGAAGCGAAGGCGAAGAAAGGTCTTTTATGATAAGCGTATTTCTTCTCAGGTGGTGCTTCAAGAAATTCGTAAGAAGTTGTATAATTGCTTTCAGATCTCCAATTGGCCTGATCGTATTAAAATTCCAATATGGAGTGATCATCTAAAAGTGATTGATGCTTCTGGGACATTTCTTACTTCTGGAAGTACTTTGTAATATTTTGAGTGTATAATATGAAGTAAATCACGTTCTTCAAAAAAAAAAACCCAAGTATTACAGAGGCCATTTCAAGGTGGAAATTTTCAAGGATGTAGTTGAAAAGGCCTAATTTTCCATTCTGTAGCTTTATAAAAAATAACATTATTTGCGTTATACCATATAGGATAGTAAAGTGACTTAAACACAATATCTCTCCCGCCTAGAATATATTGCATTGCTCAAAGACCCAAGTATTTCTTTCTTTGAAACAAAAGAAAGTGCCGTGTTGCAAATCACAAAATAAAGTGAAATAGATATGGGATGGGATGGGAGTTGAATTTAATTTGTGGATGTTAATGCTTAATGGGGAAGGTATATTTTATCTACTGGTGATTGCTTAGCCATCCTGTTTAAGTCAAAGCTATGATGTACGTCTTGCATGGTGCATATTAAAGGACTAAAGAATGAAATACAACTCAAAAGACTTAATTCTCAAACAGTGCATGGGTAATTCAATTTAGCCAGTATTAAAATATCAATCAAATCTGCAATTTGGTTATATAAGAAAGAGACATCTTGGACAAAGCTTTTTCAAGCTTCATGTTTTGAGAGAGCATGTAATAATTCTCCTGGTGATCCTCTTAGTTGCATATAATGCAAGCCAAGTTCTAATGCAAGTCAAGTTCTCTGAAATTCACTGCTTTGCTATACACAAAAACATGTACTTTGTCCTTTTTATATGGAAGCTATCTTATCTTATATTATAATGTTTTGGCGTAAGTAGTGCATCGCGCCCTAATTTGGGCAGCCCAGATTTTATCTTTCATTTCACGGTGGAGATCACGCCCTAAATCGAGGTTTTGCTTCCTCCCCCAATTCATTATGGAAGCGCCATGGTCTAAGCTTCAGTCTGAGTCTCACAGAGGCAGGATTCCGTGAAGATCTTGGCCAGAGGTTTTCTTCGGGCTTTCTTGGTCCGACCTGGCTATGGCGTCTTCCCTCTGAGATTCAATCAAGTAAATCGTCAGCGATGGCAGATGTGGCGATGGCACAGGCCTGGTGGTAGCATGTATTGCTGAGATTGCACACGAGATTGATGCAGCAATTGTTCTTTATGTAGATGTAAGCTTTTCCCTTTGGCATCCATGAAGTTTATTAGCTTTTTTCTTTGGTGTTAGAGAACGCATTCATGGCGCTTATTTTCTTCGTGCCGGAATGTTAAGATGCAGGAAATTGTTAATTCTATAGTCAATTTTACTAGGTTTTGATGTCGATTGTCATGAAAGATTTGTCTTCAACAGAGGCAGTAAATCGCCACAATGCTGCCTTTTGCGTGGGTGGACTTTGTGAGAGCTAGGGAGAGAGAGGTTTGCAGTATCCTTGAGCAAAGGAGCAAAATGTTTCGCTTTCAAGTTTGTTAGTGTTTTCCTTGACGGTAGTGGCTATTATAATAACATTCTGTGATGAGAGTTGCATTCTATATTTTTCTTTGATGGATAATAGATGTTATAACATGATTCTCATGGCACTTCATCCACTATTTGAAGAAATAGAAACAGATGATGCTGTGAGGGACATGGTTTTACTTGGCTGCATGTTTTACCATTTAGAGACTGATCTATTGCAAATGCTGATCTCTGAATTCAATCCACTTAAAGAGTGGATGGGCCTCTTCCTCTTAGATTAGAGTTAGATATGTAATAAAATAAGATAAGAAATTGCTATCGTCATGTTCATAGTTGCTTTTCTCATCTTCGATTTTGTAAACTGGAAGTTTAACAATCTGCAAACTTGCCAGGGTCATTGCTGCGCTTATAAACCAAGTCGAGACATGCATAAAAGGAGGGAAGCTCTTTCAAAATTTTAGGATGAGTGCTCTTCTGACATTACAGGGTCATTTTGTAGACTTGATAAACATCTTGGTAAAAATTGGGAACCAGTTTATGCTATTACAAAATGAAAAGCTTAAAATTCTGATATTTTGATAGGTTGTTTTGAACTTGCATCTAACTGTGTTTTTGGGAAAAGATGCAACCTGTGTCATACTGCTTCAGGACCTGTTTGAAGTTGAGCAAGGTACAATTTATAATGCATGACTGTTGTATCTGTGATCAGGTTATGGTTGGATATAAAGTCATAGTATCCATTTCGATTTATTTTGCAGGAAAGAATTCGAATTGATTAAGTCAAGATCTCAACTTTTCACAAAAATAAACTTCCCAGTCGTTTCTTCAACCCAGAATGGTGTTGAAACAAACAATTAGTTCCAGCAGTTCTTTTTACTCGAAAGATGGCTGGGGGTCTAATAGCACCGATGCAGAAGAGGTTCTTGATGTGAAAATGCCGTTTAAACTTTCCCATACCCTGCTTCTCTCACGAGCATAAGCCTTAGATCTTCCAAAGCTTTTTAAGTCCGGTCTGTCTGTATTCAGGCACAACATGCATTTGAGGCACACCGTGCAAAGAAAAGCCTTTTATGAAGTTGAGATCTATAAAATGACTGCAGGTGATAGCTGTAACAGTGTTAAGTTTTAAAGTAGGCAGACCCTTCTAAGTTTCAGAGTAGATAATGCGTATATTTAGCATTACATTGCTTGGAACATGAGAATACTATAGAAATTGCAGTTTTATATTCTTTATGTCACATAATGTAGCTGTGACATTGTGAACTATGAACCAAGATGAGAAGAAAAGAATTATAACAAACACTTATGCATAGAGTTGCAAAATCAATCAAAGGTCATATCAAGCACTCAATTCCACCTTCACATTATAGGTTTCCATGGTATTGTCCCCAAGCCCGAACTTTTGAAAATTGGAGAAGGAAATTTCATTACAAAAGTTAGTGCGTTTTATAGGGCCACATGTTGCACAATTGTATATGAATGACATTGAACTATGATTGAAAATCAACATTAAGAGGTGGCAAATGTGGATGAAATCTTTTTTTTGTTATGCCATCGCAATTCCAAAACTTGGTTTTGAATACCATCTCATTTAGTCTAACAATCAAAACGACTAAGACGCATAGTGGAAAATTGCAAATTCGTTTCTGGACTTTGCTTTCATAGAAATGATGGGAAAAAACTAGAAGAAAGCCATAACTCTGGTTTTCGGAAGAAGGTAGCGGAGATCAAGGGAGAAAATCCGAGCAACATTCTAATATAAAAAACAAAAACAAAAAAAAAAACATAGAGATTCAAGAGAACTTACAGATTGGACTGATGCAGAGCAAATTCAAGCACATCCGAGCACAATTTTAGAATTTATCAGAGTTACAGCGCTTCTTATATAGGTGCACCGAAGCGAAATAACCAAACAAATCCGCAGACTATCCACCGCCATAGCTTGTGGACAGAGATTATACACCACCATAGCTTAGCTTGTGGACACCACAATGACAGCCTAGACGGACTTCGATGGATTTGTCAGAACGTGGCAACAAAAGCAAAAAATCGATTGCGGCGCAAAAAAAATCTGCAGGAAAATGTCCGAGAAAAACAATCGTTACTTTAGAAGGCATGGATTACTGCCACGTGGGCGTCCCTATCGGACATAATATACGTATATGTGTAGATTGTAGTCATGTGGCCAAGCATTATATTGTGGATATCATTTTATTATATTGTAGTCATGTGGCCAAGAATTATATTATGGATATTATTTTATTATAATGTAGTGGCATGCTAAGCATAATGGTCTAATTGGCCATACATTTTTGTGGATATCATTGTCATTGTATTATATTGTAGTGGCATGCTAAGCATAATGGTCTTTGGAATTCCAAGAACATTAGTTTTGTATTGCCATGTAACATAAAAGATGCTATAAGTTTACGTTTATGAAGTATTATTGTCCATATCATTGTATTTAGTGGTATGCTAAGCATAAGACCTTTGGCTTCTTCCAACAATCTAGGATGGCCAGTGAAAATTTGCAGGTAATGCACAAGGACATTATGGCCAACATAGGAATTTGCAGATAAGAAAGGTTTGACATCTTTATATTATAAGATTTTAATGTAAGTCTGTAGTGCATCGAGCCCTAGATTGAACGACTCAGATTAATCTACACCATGTGTCAATTATTCCAACTTCTTTTCTTTAGGGTTTTTCTTTTCTTTTCGTAGCATCTATCGAACTATGGCGGCTCGATCCGCGGTGATGGTGCAAGCAACAGAAGGGTCTGCCAAAACTGGGGTGGTTCCGTTGTTGGATGTGTTGAAGGCTCCAATCCGGATAGCTATGGTGCAAGAGTTATGATTAGAAATTTAGATGGTTCAGATAGCCCTTTTATTTTCATCCTAGCTCTTTAGGGCTTCCTCAGCTATGGAGGATCGGGAAGGCCTGCAACAGCCATGGAGGCAAAGCTCGGCATCACCATCTGCTTCCAGGCACCATCCGCTTCTTCAAATTCAGCTTCACAAACTTTAGATGATTTGGATCTGAATCCACATGGCCAAATTTATGCCTGGGTGGCTTTCTAGCGGATGTTCCTCACAGCTACAAGGCAATGAGTTACTGCATTGGTTTCTAAGGTGCATTTGCTAGCCCTAGGGTTTAATCTTCATTAGGCATGAGTTTAACTTCTCTATGTTTGCTTTGCAATCATTGATTTCTATGATGCTTCATGTGGTCTGCTCTGCTATAATGCAAAAAATTTGACAAGTTCGATATTTGCTATCTACCTCGGGACTTATACATCGTTTGCACCTTGAAGCAATGACTCTTGCTTTATGAAAACACCATGTATGCTTAGCTTAGACGTGCAGTAAAATAATTTTCAGTATTATCAAGGATGTGCAATCTTTCTGACATGTTATGAATGATTTCTTTTACAGTATGAAACAAAATATTATTACAAACTTGGTTTTGGCGATTCTGCTTGCTAATTCCAATTTATTACGCCTACAACAGTAGATCCAGATGCTGCTTATACTTTTGGAGTTATCGGGCCAAACCTTTTGAATGGAGACGCCCTGAAACTGTCCATATCTTAATGTTCCTTATGAATCCAAAGGTATTTCTTGCAGATAACAGGTCAGATTTATTCTAGCAACATGCTCTCTACCAATAACAGATTGCCCTTATAATGTGCAATGAGTCTTAGAGTGGGTTTTAGAACACCCGCAAGTCTCATGCTCTCATTCTTACAAGTATCATTGCCTACAGATCATGTGCAAGATAAACCCAACAACATTCGAAGTATGTATAGCGAATTTCACATGTCTAATGCAAAGTATTTGAGCCGAAGATGAAAAATAGAACTGATGTTGGTTTGCCTAAAGCGGAGACTGTCAGAGAGAGGGTTTCTTACAAAACGCTGCCACAAATGGAATCTTTTTACTATTATCTGCAGTTGCACATTACCAGGAATTTCTATTGCATAAAGTGGCGGTGCTTTTTTGGGGTTGAAACACATTATGCTCCATGTCATGCAACTGCGTCTATGTTTTTGCTTCAATTCAAGGACATAAACTAGGTCATAGGCGGTGCTTTTTTTGGGTTGAAACACATTATGCTCCATGTCATGCAACTGCATCTATGTTTTTGCTTCAATTCAAGGACATAAACTAGGTTATAGAAGCTAAGACTAGAAAATGAGAAGAAATTGTGGAATACAAATCTCTGAAAGCTGCCTGGTTCAGTAAAGACCAAGATAAAACACCTTCATAATTTTGTTTATTGTCTGAGTTGAAGAGATTCTGTGGCTATAGTTTGCAGGAATCACATTCTTACAAAGCAGGTGATAAGCATGACCCTTCTAATTATCGCATGATCATGGTAAGTTCCATATTTTCAAAGCTCTTAGGCAGTCTTACTGAGAAGCAGTTGACATCATGGGCAGAACATACTGGTGTACGTGCTGTAGGACAGGTAGGCTTTCGTCCATGCCATTCTACAATAGACCATATTTTCACATTGCGCATGCTTATTGAACATAGTCGAAGTTTGAAACAAGACCTCTATATATGCTTTGTGGATTTTACTTCTGCTTTTGATACAGTACCCCGCGAGCTTCTTTGGCAGCGCTTGCAGGCACTTGGGGTTCCACAAGATCTTCAAAATGCAGTTTATCGGCTCTATGAAAGGGTTTTTGCTAAATTTCCAGCATCAGGTACTCAAATCACTAGCAATATTGGAGTTCGTCAGGGTTGCCCTTTATCTCCTACACTCTTTGGCTTGTACATTGATCAATTGGAAGAATGGCTTGATAATCATGGCGGCGGAGGTCCACATTTGGCACACTATATCATTAGGCAACTTATGTATGCTGATGATGTTTCACTTCTGGCACATACCGCTGCTAGTATGCAGCAACATTTACATGCTCTGCACAGTTTCTGTGAGAACACAGGTCTGCGTGTTAATCTCCAAAAGACCAAGCTTTTGGTAGTTCAATCTTCTCGTCACAATGTTCCCCCTATGCACTATGATAGCCGCGAAGTTGAAGTTGTAGATAGCTACAAGTATCTTGGTGTAGAATTCTATAAGAACACACTTTGGGAACAGTGTATTACCAAGCGGGTGGCTGCTGGATGGAGAGCACTCTATGCAATGCAAAACAATTGTTTTCGCGCAGAAATTCATGATTGGCCACGGAAAGCCCACTTGTTTCGGGCTTTGGTAGAGCCTGTTTTACTGTATGGCTCTGAAGTGTGGGGGCCTGCCATTAGTGCTAGTGCTTGGGAGAGCTTGGAGCGGGTGCAAAAGTCCTTTCTCACTTACAGCCTCGGAGTTAAAACAACGGTGCCCTATGCTATTCTTTTACAAGAGACAGGTTTTTGGCCTCTTCAACATTCTGCCATGAAGCGCCATCTCCACTATATCTGCAAGGTGCACCACATGGATGATGTTAGGTATCCTGTTCTTGCACTTGCCATGACTGAATCTCCTCAGCGTTTGAAACGATGTTGGAAAGAGCATTGCACTACATGGTTTTCCCGTTGGGTTGTGCAACCAGAGCACTGCCTGATGCTTGCCAGTTCTGATCCTGAGCTTTTGCAACAATATCTCAATGGTTGTTTTTCTCAAAAGATATGGGACGCAGTTACTTTGGCCCAAGTGAAAACTGATCATTATCATGCACACATAAATCCCACCTTGGCACCAGGGACCCAAGCTTATTTGCTTGCTTCATTGTCCAGGAACAAGCTTGTAGCTATTGCATCAATTCGCCCGCGGGGTCCCACAAAGCTACAGGATTGAGACAGGTAGATGGGAGCGGCCGCAATTGTCGCGAAGCGAGACTATGTGCCTCTGTTGCCGCCATGAGGTTATTGAAGATGAAAGCCATACTCTTTCGAGTTGCCCTCGCTTTTGAGATAGTCCTAATCATTTTTTGACCTTAGCATTCCATTCCACGCTTCCACAACTTCTCAGAGCACCATCTGTGCATGACTTGGCATTATACATACTTGAGGTTCTAGATACACATCAGCAATTACTGAGCCCTCAGTAGTCATTATCTCCGCTTGTCTAGTATCATCATTACTGCAAAGGTTTTTCCCTTGAAAACCTTTCGAGGCAGGGGTTTTTTAATCCTAGTAGTAATGATTGTACTAGCCCATTGTATGGGTCCCATGACCTATTGGTCTCCGTGGACGTTTAAAAAACTATTCTATTCTATTTTATATGCCCATTAACATTCCGATGTGTTGGTTTTCAAAAGGTAATTGTTGGAGACATTTCTTCTGTTATTGAAGATGGCTACAATTCAAGGTTTAACATGTAAATTGTACAGGTTATCCAAATGGATTTGTCATGCATGGAGTTGAAAACCCAATTATATAATTGCAACTCTTCACTTAATCTATTGCTTCAATTTTGGTTGTTACACTGGATGTCCAGATTTATGAATGGGGCGATAAAGCTTTTAACTTCATATATTGTAAGTGATGCCCATTTCTTATAGATGATAACATCGAATCACTGTATTACTGATTTTTTATGCTGTATTGCTGATTTTTTATGCTGTACAATAAATTGAAATTGGGATTGAATTGAATTGAATACATGTTTTTAATGATGTCTAAAAGGAATGAATATACACACTTCTCTTCATATGAGTGAACATATGAAATAACCATTTTCCCTTCACTTACACTATAATCGTGCAAAATATCAATCATGCCCTACTTGGAAGGTATTACTTAGAAGAACAAGGAAGTTCCACAATGTTATCTATCATGAATTTCTACATTCCATTACAAGGCGCCAACATCTAATGTGCCAGTAGATTTCTCTGGGTCATGATCCTCTATGAGTTTGGTTCTTGCTTGCTCAAAATCTGCCATGTGGACAAAGCGAGTCTATTCTTGATCCTCTATGAGTTTGTTTCTCGCTTGCTCAAAATCTGCCATGTGGAGAAAGCGAGTCTATTCTTGAAGACCTGCTAGAATCATAATGGAATCCTGTTTGTAAAGTAAGCCTGAAAGATTTTGTGCTCTAAGCATATGGTTTGCTGTTGAGTGAATTTTGGGCCTTAGTATTCAATTCCATCAATTACATTTTTTCATTCTACATGTCCACGATTAATGTCCAGCAATGCTGAGCACAACATGCATTATCACAACATCTATTATCTTCTAACTCAACTAGACATTTAATGATTTTATTTAGGGGTAGTCTGTTGAGATAAACGAATAGTACAACATCTATTATCTACATTTTGCCAACAATGCATTTGAGCTCTTCTCTGTCTCTCTCAGAGTTACAATACTTAGCTTTGAATGATTAAAAATCATGTATTATATATTTGAAAGACTCTGATTAAACGAGTCAGTTAATATATGATATGCAAAGCTCATATTTTAAGTCAACAAACTGAGTCATCTTTCCAAAGTGAATATGCAGGATGATTAGTTACCAACTTTTGCCCAGCAACGTTGGGCACCGTTACTAGTGACTTATTTGTTGCCTGCAAAATGAAGAAGAATCCACAACAAAATGCAAAAAATGGTAGAAGTATTTCTATGATGTTTATCTTCCATATGAAAGAAAAGACAAACGGAGGAAGTAGAACATCTTAGCAATCTTTATCAGATATTGCAGAATGGATCTTACCATTGAACAATTGGTGGAGCCAACACCCGAAACATCAAATCAATTTTTCAAAAGGTTAATGTTTTAACTATTCTTCAAAGATTTATGTTTTTGCACATTTCCTTCTCATCTTGCATTTCCTTTGAGCTGCAGGTATCTCCACACAAGTTGTGGGAGTGCCCTCCTTTGAGAAATGCTTGCTTTGAGTAATGTCTCCTCTGCAAGCTATTCCTAAGTGTTTTCAGATCTCCTGCAGTTACTTATGGATAAAAGCACGCTATGGTGTTCCAATTCGGCTGTCCCCCCTGTCCCCCCAAAATGTGGCGTTGCATCCACCACTTTTGTGGTATGAAAGTATAATTATGGCACCGCTCAGCTGCCCTTACTTAAGAATAGAGTCCCAATTTGTGGGGGAAATTCTAATTTCAAAAACTAAAATTCAAATTCAAATTCCTATTCTTTGGTCCCTTCCTGTTCTTTGCCTACGTCCTGTTCTTTGGCTCCCTCCCTGCTGCAAGCTCCAATCCATTGTGGATATGGATGTCAATGAGGTAATCTGTCCACAAACCGGCATTTCAGACAGGAGAAAACGAAGAAGAACCAAGGAACAAGAAATGTTGAAGAAAAGACGCCAGAGGAAAAGAAGAAGAGAAGAAAAATTGGAGCTTGCAGAATTGGCAGAAGGATCCGGTTCATCAAGAAGTGCAAGCAGTAAACGTCGTATTGTCCTTAATTTGCTAACGTCTTTCCATAAACAGACCAAAAAATGGAGGATAGCATGAAGAAAGAAATTTTACTTGAGTTTTTGAGGGATAAAACATTGGAAAAATTCATAGGTGAAGAATTAAAGGTTTGGAAGCCAAGAGCATTGTTATAAGGAGCCTTTGGGACTCCATGCAGACTGTCAAACTCTCTACCAGCAATGACTGCCTAGCAACCAAGAATAGCTGCCTTGCAATGTCTGTACCACGCCGTGCAGATTCTGAAACAAGTGACAAAATCAGCCAGCGAGATCTTAGAAAGGTATTAGGTGTTCACCCAAGAAACCTGCAAAAGGCAAAGAAAAAGAAGGAAGAGATCGATTACAATGGTGGTAAATGGGTTTCTTAAAAGAGGGCTAAAAGATTCGATGCAATTTCAGATGAACATATAGAAAAGATTCAAAATTTTTGGATTGAGAACACCAGAGTGTCTCCTAACACAAAGGATGTTAGAACTAGAAGATTGGAGAGAAATGTAAGAGAAGAACATGCTGCCCACTATCTGGAGGAATCACAGGTTAGTTTATTTCTGTTATTCATATTTTCTTAGTTATGGTGCTTAGTGTGGTGGTGCATGTGGTGGTTATTGTGTTGTACAATGATTGTGGTGTACTGTATGCAGCATGTGAATTGTGTGTAGTTGACTCTAGTCTGAAATGCAATATTTAATGTTTGGAATATTAGAACACGACAGAATTGAGTACTCCTTTACTGGGTGTGTGTACAGTCTAAAAATATTTGAGAATGATAACTAACTGATCCTAAGATACAAATTTTTATTGAATAAAGACAGAAGCACAGCTCTGTTGGAAAGTATAATATATTAAAAAAAGGATCTTACAAAATTTGGCTTTACAATCCCGCTGTTGCAGAGTCAGAGCGGACAAGTGACAGAGAACAAATAAACCAGCTGCCCTTGCAGCAGCATGTAACATAAGCTCATGGACCTTGTCTAAGAGCTCACTTCCTGTCAATCTGACCCCAAGCATAGCCATTGAAGGCCCAGCATCCAGTCTGTTGTATGCCTTTAGGTTGGATTCGAAATCAGCAAAGAAGGTGGATTTACACATTTCCACCTTCAGACATTGGTCACGAGCCCTATTTAACATGTGCCGAATGTCCTCCTCGCTCACCCTACAATAGCCGTAGTGATCTTTGAACATCCTTCCTACCATGTTGCTGGAATGAACTTGTTCGAATTGAGAATGAAACGCCAAAAATCAGACGCAGGAACAGGATTTAGGACCCAGATCCTTTTCTAATGATTAGAAGAGGAATGTAATTATTAGAGGGTGTACGAATTTCAGAAATATTTATGAGAGCAGGCTAGGCAGATTTCTTATGTCAGACGAAATAGGATAAAAGTGATGTGATGGTGTGGTGTGGTGTCGTGATGGTGTGGTGGGTGTGGTGTGGTGGGTGTGGTGTGGTGTGGTGTGGTGTGGTGTGGGGTGCGTTATGTCCATGGTGTCATGTGGGTGTGTGCATGTTAATGTATGATATGTGTGGATTCAATTTTATTTATTCTCCCCCCTCACCCCACCACACCCCATCATCTATCCCACCACCATAGACTACCACCACATCTTTGCGACCACCACATTACCACCACATGCACCACATTGTCCATTACCACCACACTCCACCACACTCTACCGTATCCCACA
This sequence comes from Isoetes taiwanensis, assembly GCA_021234155.1. Lineage (NCBI taxonomy): Eukaryota > Viridiplantae > Streptophyta > Lycopodiopsida > Isoetales > Isoetaceae > Isoetes > Isoetes taiwanensis. The sequence goes on from JAJEKV010000018.1 coordinate 14,778,976, forward strand.
CCACACCCCTCCACCACACTCCACTATATCCCACACCACACCCTCCACCACAATCCACCACCACCACACTCAACCATGTACCACACCACACCCCTCCACCACCACCACACTCCACCACACCACACCACACACACAATCCACAACACCACACCACACCACACCACCACCACTACACCCCCCACCACACCTCCACCACACCACACCACACTCCACCACACCACATCATACCACCACACCCACTACACACCACCACCACCACCACACCCCACCACACTCTACCACCACCACCCCCCACCACCACACTTCACCACCACTCCACACTCCACCATTTGGTGTATGGTGTATGGTGTGTGGTGAATGGTGTGGTGTGTGGGGGTGTGATGTGGTGTGGTAATGTGTACACTAAGGTGGTGCTCGCTTAAGTGAATATGATGAGTGTGGGGCATGGTATGGTGCATGGTTTGGTGTGGTATACACATCCCAACAGTTTAGTGTTCATTTCATGCAGATGCTATTGTTCAAGAGGTTTTACGGACCAACATCCGTAAATTAAGATTAGATCTTCGAGCTTTTGAGAAGCTAAAACCCCGTTTGTTGTGAAATTGAAGGACTTCAATAGTTCTTTGTTGCATTCAAAGACGTGAGGATGCAAATGCTAGTGGATGGACTCAATGGGATGAGAACCAAACATCCAAAGAATTGCACTTGCACCTGCGATGTTTGTAGATCACATGAACTTGGTCAATCAGGGGGCACACCAAAGATAAAATTGCAAGTACAGAAGCTTGTGGAGATCTATATTGTGTCCAAAGAGTGAATTAGATGAGTTTCACAAGAAGGCGTGTATCCTTGGAAATTGTGAGATGTGTGGAATCAAGAAGTTTGGACTGTCCCATGGAAGGAAGTGGCGATGAAAGGGAAAGTGAAATGGGAGTACATTGACTATGAAAAAGACAACGTCTCGAAGTTACGGTAGGAGACCCGACTCATTAGTACAATGAGACGTAACCCAAGGAGCTTCGGATAAACCGAAAGAGCGTCTAAAAAATCTTTCCAATTGCATAATTTCAGTACCAATGGCGGGCAAAACAATTTAAGGAGCTTCTGGAGAATCTCCCAGCAGATGCATGTCTTTCGGTAGTGGATTTTGCAGAGAACTATACATTCAAGGAACAAGAGGAGGTGCAGTCGATGCGCTGGATCAATAACCATATTACCATTTTGGTTCAAATAACATATCAGTACGACTCAGTGGCAGATGAGATTATCAAGGAAACACATTACTATGTATCAGATGATAGGGAACACGATACTTTGTTCGTGCAACACTGCTTCATGAAGCACCACAAATATCTGGAGCAGAAAGGAAGGGTGCCAAAGAGATATTATGTGTTTTCAGATGGTGCCGCATCTCAATTCAAGGCTTCTAGACCATTTTACTTTATGGCTAGGTACACAAACGACACTGATGTCTATATGATGTGGAATTTTTTTGGTTCTAACCACGGGAAAGGTGAACACGATGGCAAAGCTGCTGAGTTGAAGAGATGTGGTTAAGACAACCGCAATTAAAATACAAAGAAAGATAAAATTGGGTAATGCTCATGAAGTGGTAGAAGTTGCCAAGAGATGTTTACTTGTGGAACATCCGAGTGGATGAACACATCCAAATCGATAGAGGAAGAATATAAAAAGGTTCTTTTGGGAAGTCAAGGTGGAGGATATAGATAGAAAGAAAGCATGGGGTGCGAGAAAGGATTTTGGACACTAGGCGGATCCATTGTGTACATGCATTCAATCCACGAATCTCCATTGCGGTTGCACACGAGGGAACTTTCATGCTTATCACGACTCGCTTGGATGGCATGTGGGGCGGTTGTGTGAACAAGAACTATGTTGATGATTGGAAACTTCAAGCTATTGTACCATCCTCCGGTGTGCATCTTGACATTGAGGACCATAAATCCAGCCAGGTCCTTGTTCTCCTCAATCCCACGATGTTAGCGAGAGGCACTTAGAGTTGGTGATAATTTTGTTTGTCGTTGCTTCTGAAAGGGAATGATGAGGGTTCTGAATTTTGGATTACGATGTGCACAAAATTAAAATGGATAGTGGAGAAAGACTTCCAACTCAATGGAACATGGTACCTCACGGTGATAGTGTCATAGAAGGTATGTATTACAAGAAGAAGGGCGCAAGATCAACCGTCAGCTATGATCTTTGCGATAAAAAGACGCCTTTAGGCATAGTATTCACAACCACGATTTGTGCAATCGGACTTCATATGCCACCAACTAAACGTCAAAAACAGACCGTATATATAAAATTTGGATCCTTTAGATGAGGAGAAAATTTTTACGAGAATTTGCCCGGAAGTTCTTTCCGATGATGATGAAATGTAAAACAATTATGTAGTTTTAAACTCATGTGAAGTTTTGTGCTTCACCGTGAAAATGAGTTTGTCTTGATTTCTTTTGAAGATTTGAATTCTTCCAACACTTGATTCCTTTGTTTGTGAGATGAATTGAATATGAATTTTCATTCAAATGAATCGAGGTTACAATAACAATTATGTACAAAGAAAGATATACAGTGATTTAAAGTACGAGGTGACTCATGCACCTACATACTTCCCAATACATATGTTCCTCTCGGTTCAGCTTTTTGTTGCTTCTAATCTTAAAACTTCAAGCATGAACACTCTAACATCAACTAGATCCCGGTCCGAAATGTCCACAACTGCTGCTTAACCACACTTTGTCAATAACGAGTTTGGTTTGTGCTGCTTTACATTTGAGTTGACTTACTAGATCGGGCAACAATATATTCACTCCTTTCAAGTACCCCCTCACAAATTTGTGCATAAAAAGCGAACATACTGGCCAGGCCACATGAATGACCATCGGTTTGAAGAGGCGCTCGGAAATTTTCACAACATCTGAGGTTGTAAAGCTGAAATTATTGTGTCCAAGCAATTCCAGGAACCTGCAGTCAAAGTTTGTTGTCATTGCGCCACAACAGCAAAATGCAATGAGCAAGCACTAACCTCTCAATATATCTGCTTCTGCCATGCAAGCCCGAGCTATCAAAGTGATATATCCTTGGTTTATATCTGCAGGCGAGACGCCGTGGCTTACAATCGAAAAACAGGTCCGATGATGTCCATCACAAAGCGTGGCAAAAACATGTACCGGCACTTATCCGATTCACATGTTTCCTTATTGTTTTGTAACTATTTGTGTCCTTGGACAATGTCGAGTGAAAAAGAGGGTCAAAGAAATGAAAGGGATGGCTCATTCCTTGGAGCATCAAGTAGTATTCCATGTATCTCCAAACATATGCATATGATGGCACAATCCTGATGATCACAAATCAGATGAAAGTATCACCTTGAGAAGAGGAGGATCAATTGATCATTGAACCATTGCGTATCAGCTTCCAAAATTTTGATGTCGGTGGAGCTAATCACGGCAGTTTGGTTCCCACTCAAAGACCACTTCCGGATGTGTATTTGGCTTTAGATAGACGGGGGCTCGAAGCTCTATCATCTCTAGCGTTCTAAACACACACGAGAACATTTGCTCACAATCCATTCAAATATTTTAAATTGAAAAAGTACAACACATATCATAGAAATTTTTTTACTTATATTGACTTTCAAAGAGTTTTACAAGATTCATTTACGAAAATACTTGTCGAGCATTTTCATGCAGTTGCGCGACTCCTCAGAATCCCACATGTTCCACATTTGATGTTCCTTCACATAAGCTGGTACACTTTCTGCAGCCAGAAGTCCCTCCAGCCATGGTTTGAGTTGCTCCAAAAGAAAATTGGAATCCAACATGTCGGGAGCAAAACTATTTGGACATATCATTGTGTTCGGCTGGTTGGCAGAACCCTTATATCTGCTGTCATCTATCAACAATGTGTTTGTCACCTGGTATTTCCAAAATTTCTGGTACACTTTGGACAGATCCTTAAGGAAAATTGGCTTATTAACCACTTTAATTTTGTGTTGGTGCAGTCATCCTGATTCCAAATAAAAAGAAATCTGCCCTTTATTCCTGCAGCAACTTTCTCATCAACAAGTCAACATTACTCTTAGCCATGCTGGACCACAATGCAATCTCAAATTTTGAAAAACACCATTCTAAGAACTCCTGTAATCCAGGCCTGGAAACTGCTAGCTTTTGATGGTTCAATTTCTGGAGGGTCACTTCTGGCTCGGCCGATGCAAGGATCCTCTCTTTCAAGTCATAAAACTTGCCTAAAACCCCATTAAAATCCAGAACAAGGAGAATTTCAGTTAACCTCTTGGTTTTTCTTGGTTGAGGTTGTATTGGACTCGTTGAGCAGTCTGCATCTTGTCCAGGATCCGGGGTTTCTTTGTCAACTTCATCACCTGCATCCGCATTTGGCTCATGTTCAGCACCAAAACTTTTTTCTGGTGAAGGACCCCGTGCAGAATGCATCTCAAGGGAATTAATTTCCCCCCTAAAACAGATGCACTAGGAATCTCTTCGTGATGGCTTCCAGTTGCAGTAGCATTTATCTTTGTAACATAATTGAAATGAGGAAGACCACAAAAAAATACAAAAAAAAAAAAATCATGTATGTGGCATCGGTACTTACTTGATACGACTGCATTCAGTTCACTATCCAAATTTCATTTTGGAGTCTCCACGCCGTCAGCAGCTGGGATTGACTTAGGAGTATCAAATGGGGTGAATTCTAAGTACAACTGGGAGGTATCTTGCAGTCTCATAACTGATCGAGGCGTGGATAACTGTTGGATATCCTTGGTCTCAAATTTCTGATATCCTTGGTCTCAAATTTCTGCAATTCTGCAAACACTAAGTCAGTAGACCTGTGAAAACATCAGTAAACATTAGTTAAGGCACTTACTTGTGTCTATTGGTTCTTGTGGTACCACTCGAACACCAAAAGCCAAAAGCCATGTCTCAGTCATAATGTGGGCACAACTGGGGCTGCAGCAGGTTCTAGAGTGTCTGCAAAACAAATTCAAAATCAATAGAGTCTTTAGACGAGGATTAGAGATGATAATATTTATCTCAAATGGTGTGATAGACATGGAATGTGATACTGGTGACTGCATTCTGCTATTACAACTGGCAACATTTTACCCTCCCATTTCAGACAACGTCCACAAAATGGAAAACCTTCATCACCCTCTTCTTCTGCCTCAGGAAGCATTGGAAGTGCAGGATCTAAAGGAGTGTCATGACCACTACGCTCAGAAAAAATCTCAAATCTTTGCATTCGAGGTTGCAGCTCCAGCATTAAGTCTTCACATGCCTTTAGCTCAATTTCAGTTTCTGCTAGTTCCTTATTTAATTGATTCAGCCTAGGCAACACTGTACCATTTAGCTCTTCATCCTTTAGTTCGCTTACAACCCGAACACCCTCTGCTGCTTTCGGATTTGCTGTCATGATTGATTGCCATATGTGCAAATCAGCTCTAATTTCTGATGCTTTATGCTCCATCAACTCAATCTTTCTTTTGATATCATTTTTCCTATTCTCGGTTGCTTGCAATCGTTGCTTGCATCTATCAAACCTAACTGATGTTGCAGCCAACCATTCCTTCACAAGTCTGCCATAGTCTGCAAAACAAAACACTACGTACATGTCAGCCTCCTAACATAGTAAGCCACATACTGATGGAAAACCACAATCACACACCACACAACACAAGGTAGTCTCTACACACCACCACATACCACACAACATACGCTGCACAGTACACACCACACAACACGCTGTGGTGGTAGCAAGGTGTGTTGGGACATTGTGCAGGGTGGTGAAGTGTGGTGGTGGTGGTGGTGTGTGTGGTGGTGGTGGGGTGTGGTGGTGGTTGTGGTGGTGGGGTGTGTGGTGGTGGTGGAGTGTGGTGTGGGACATGGTGGAGTGTGGTGATGGGGTATGGTGGTGGGGTGTGGTGTGGTGGTGGTGGAGTGTGGTGGTGGTGGAGTGTGGTGTGGGACATGGTGGAGTCCAGTGGTGTGGTGGTGGTGGTGGTGGTGGAGTGTGGTGGTGGTGGAGGAGTGTGGTGGTGGTGGTGGAGTGTGGTGGAGGGGTGTGGTGTGGGACATGGTGGAGTGTGGCGGTGGGAGATGGTAGAGTGTAGTGGTGGGAGATGGTGGGGTGTGGTGTGGGACATGGTGGATGCCAACAACTCACCACTCACCAGACCACACATACCTCATCTATCATTCTGGCATCCATTGCACGAAATGCCCCACAGATGGCATCATAGAGACATAACATGACAATACAGCCAACATGATACAAAATGGTAGTAGACATACCTGATTCTTGAAGTGGATTTGATGTTACCTTTTCTGTGTTGATAGAAACAATCTAGGTCAAGCTTAAGATTTTTTTCTGTTGTAACACAACTAATAATTGAACATACCTGCAATGGCATGTTTTGGTCTCAGAACATTGCTCTGCTTTTCTGTTTTGATTGTGAGTTCAGATTGAATGTGTGGTCTAGAGGAACCTGATTTGGTTTTTTCCCTATCATCTTCATCATCCCTGTCACTTTTACTATTTTCCTCCTCGTCAGGTTGGATTTGCCTATGCTTTCTCTTGGGTCTAGAAGAACTGGCCTCTGCTTTCTCATCGGGAGTTTTATAATAATCCGAGAAGCTCTTCCAATTAACAGCCTCCCCCTTTATATGCAGATAATAAGCCACTGCCCAGGTTCCAGGAGCCATTCCACCCCATGTATGTGGCTTCCCTGTAATTCTTTTGTAAATTTGTATGAACTCTTTGTATTGTTCATTGCTCAGATTCTTCAACCTGTACAAGAAAACATATGCCTTAATTTTTCATTTGAACAAAACATTTGGGGGAAAATACCTGTAGCCAGATTTATTTGGAACTCTGTCACCCCAAAGCTTCTTTAGATCTTCATGGGGCACAATCTCTTGTTTGAGGAGAGATTTCATCGTGTAACCAGTGGCGTTCAATTCTGATTCCATTAGGGTTCAATCGGCAAGAAGCGGCAAAAAAACAGAAGAAGAGGTGATTATTTCTTAATTCAAAAAGGTGGACAATGATGTGGCATAAAATTCAAAATAACCGACGCTCATTAATTCGCACTCCCGCAGTCTCCGCTTCAGTATGCACCACCCGATTCTACCACAAAGGTGGTGCCAAAATGTGGCGTCAAAATGCGCGTTTTTGATACACCACAGCGTGCTTTTACCCTTACCATTTATATCATAAAAAAAAGCGATATGGAAGAATTAGAAGAAGATTGTGAAGAGCTGATAGTAAGCTGAAGAAAGCAATTGAACATGTCAGAAACAATGTGTTGTCTACTACTATGGATAGAAATACAAACTATGAACTGGAAAAAGTCAGATCACATGCATGTGACTTGGAAAAGAGGGTCAAGGAAACGGAAGAGCAGATTAACAATTAAAGCAAGGAGAATGATAAATTGAAATGGGATGGAGAGGCTGTCAACATACAAATTCTAGAGCTGGAACATAATATTGCAATCCTAGAAGCTGATAATTATAAGCAGAAAGGAGAGATTGAACATTTGTTACAGTTGAGGCTAGAAAGTTTCATCTTGATGCTGTGCAAAAGAAGGCCAGTTTATAGCTATCTGCATTACAAAAGAAGTTTGGCTTTCTAATGCATCCAACGAGGACATTGAAACCGAAGTCATGGTTTAAAAGCTGAAAAAGGGATGCTAAGCCAAATGACATATAGAGACAAAAGACCCCTCTTTTCCTCAATCTATTGAGCTATATAAACGATCATAACTAATCTGAAACTTGCTGGCATGTTGGAGTTAGCAAGCTATAAGGATGATAAACAATTTGCAATGCAATTTGGTCGACTCAAGCAAAATAACTGCGCTTTTTGCAACTAACCTGTACAACATAAGTGTCAACACCTCCAGCAGAATCTTTGAGACTCTGAAGTGCCATAAGAGCAGGCACAGGAAGAGCAACAGCATGAGAAGACACATCTGTTGGTAATTTTGCAGCATATTTCAGTGATATAACTGCAATACTCTATAAATGCTTCACCAGACTACACTAAAATGAAAATGTTTCAAAAGTTAATGGCAACAAAAAACCAAACCTAAACATAATAACAAAATACTTGATGTTCAAGGACATGCATCTCGCAAGAGTTTTCCTTAACCCTTGCTTTCAAGCACCTGTGTCCAAAATCCAATTCAAGAACATCTAAAATCTCTAAAAATGGGGAGATATGTGCCGAAATTACGCGAAAGCAAGAACTTAGACCATTGGAATGAGATACATCTATAACGTAAACTATAACAAAGGCATATTACCTGTGATGATCACCGAAATACCACAGTCTCTGATGACGAAGAACAAAGCTTGCCAGAATGCTATGTCGTCCACATTTTTTTCCCTTCTTTTTGTTACTCGTTTCTCGATGCGAAATTCTTGGACAAAATGTTAAACATGTCTAAGAGCTTCTAACTTCTTCATTTTGAATGGGAAATCCAGGAATAGCAGATGATCATTCCCCTGCAAAGCATTCTATGCCGGATGTAACCCGCGACATTGGAAAACCCATTGGTAACTCCTAAACTTGCAGATGCCGGTGGACTCAAGAACCATGCCCGCAGCTCTTCAAGGCAGCGAACTCCAAGAACACAGTCACCGGAGCCCAATTAATCCTACGAGAGAAATATAGGAACTGCAAACTTTGCTTCAAAGCAAAGATTTTAAGTTTAAATCCAGCCAGTTGGAAGGTCGGATCGCGTCATGACGTTACACACACCTTTCATTTAGTTTTCTTTTTAGTGGGTAGATACTCATCTAAAAAGTCTAGGTAATGCGTCTCAGAAATTGTGTCACTATGTCTCCTGCTTCTCTATGGTTAAGCTCTATTCATACACAATTAATTGTTTCCAGATTATAAACTTCCCAAGAAGTTTTGGTTTTTGATGGGATTCCACTTTCCACATAGTTTCATTTCCTAACGAAGATCATGTATCACCTATAGCATAGACTCTTACACCATAAACTGCATTTCCTTTGCTCCAGAGAAAAAGGGCTATGTTGAGGATAAAAATAGTATGGGGCCTCGTTATCTCTAAACTTACTCTTTTCTACAAAAGAACCTTCATGAACTGCACTCGTACCAGGAGATGTCGTACCAGATTTTGATGCCAAATTGTAACAACAGGGAACTCCTGAAGTCCATTTGGTATAGGTGGGGTTTAATGTTGCATGCCTTGTGGAGTCCATCTATTAAGCAAAACCATGTTTTATAAGTGTTTCAATATAAACCTGTTCAGCAATTGTCAGATTCAGAGGAGCAATTGTTCAGCATGTTAGATTCAGAGGAGCAATTGTCAGCGGTGCAGATTGGAAAAAAAAGGCGACCGCATAACAAATCCGGCTTAAAAGAAGGTGGCTGCATAACAAATCTGGCTTAAAGATCGATCGATAAGCAATTTCTCGAACAACATTTGCATTTGTCCCCATCTCAAGAAAAGAACAGGCAAATGCCTCACTGAGAGCCTGGATCTGAAAAGGAAAACATATCAGCAAATCTATGTGCGCATCATGTTGAGATAGTTTGGTGATCTAGCTGAACCTTCCTTTTTCCGCCATGGTTAAAATATTAAACGCCCTTTTTTTTCTGCTATATAGCTCCACGAATTCCGTTCTATTTCACCAGTGACATGGATTTCTTTAGAAAAGCTCTAACTGCTAGTCTGCTACAGGAATAGAGATAAAGATTTTGTGGCCCAGTCTGTGAGGCCGCATCTATATGCATCCTGGCAACAAAACTGGAAAATAGAAGCATCCTGGCAACAAAACTGGAAAATAGAAGCATGCCAAATAGAGCAATCTAGTTCTACTGGCATAATTAGAAGCTTTGCAGTGTCAAAGAATTCAGCAAGAAAACCACATTAACGAAAAGGCCTGATGCTTAGACCGCATCCAAGCATAAGAATAAATCCATTGTTGAAGAAACGTGGTTTGACACTGCCTGTATGGAAGAAAATAACCCATCTACATAGGTTGGTCCAAAGCGGGCATCTTTTACATTTCTGACAAGCTCGAATTGTGTAAATCAACCCTATCTACGTAGGTCGGTCCGTAAATCAACCCTATCTACATAGGCAGGCGCCAAATAAAAAGCTCGCACCAAGCGATCCACCAAGCACGTCCTGCTTAGCTGAAATCGGATGCAGGCATACAGATAACTCAGACACAGGGATGACCCGGCTTAAAATACATAAGCGATAGGCAAAACAAAAAATTAGGGACACTTAGAACAAATGACGCTTGCAACTCAGGAACAGCAGGCCAGCAACCCCGCTCACAAATTCCAGAAGAAACGGACACATACTCACGCCGCTAACTGGAAATCCTAACCAGAACGGGGAAATGATCGGTTGTTGCAGTGTTATATTAAAAATGAAGCTTCCAGAGCAACAAAGAAGCTTCCAGAAGTTAGAACCTGCTTCCAGAACAAGAACAACCGAGAACAACCGGAGCTTATTTTTCACCTGCTTGGATTCTTATGCTGCCACGTGTTTTTTAACCACCTAAATTCTAAATAGGTTTAACCTAGCCCCTTACCTCCTGTATTACAATTATATATTCTAAACATATATAATTCTTATGGGACGATGCCTTTTGGCATATTCGGTTGATTCCCGCCACGTATTTCCGGGGGAAAAAAATAGGGGAACGAAAAAAATACCAGAGAAAATTCTCCGACACATGCTCTGATCTGCCGGAGAAAATTTCAACAGAGTTATTTGGGCTCAGACCTGCAGAAAGATCTCAGTTATAGTCGTAGCCACGCCGGACAGTCTACTCAAATGCCACCAATCTTTTCTATGCACTATCAAAGCACGTTAGTTTCGATTCATTCAATTTGGGGCATCTTTTAGGGCAAAGAGCAAACTGGCTGTTTCAAAATCGTCAACGCAGACAGGTTAAGGACACATCTCTTGCTCCAAAATGGTATGGCAGATCTCTTAAGAAGAATCTGGCCAGAACTTGGTCGTCGTTTGCAAAACTTGCAATAGGTAGATGGTTTTTCTTGCAGGGATCAACAGAGCTTACATAGTCGATTTTGGCTTTGACTTTTTGCTTTCAAAATCACTGGTAACATGCTGAATTTATTATTCTAGCTTCTAGGTTTTCTCTCGATATTTCTGCTCAGACTTCTCCAGATATTCCTTTCAGGTTCATATCCAGGTTCTGCGCTGCTGCAAGATTGTGTAGCACTAACAAGGATGGTAAACGGTGGAAATGGGGTAAGTAAATGATTCTTTTTCATTTTGGCAATTAGGGAGAAAGAAATTGATGAAAAACCGTTGCTGACGGAATTTCAATCATTTAGATTCACTGGGCACAATAGCACTTTTGTTATTAGAATGCAATGCTATGTGCTTAGGTGCCGGTGAATTTCCTCTTAGTTCTTGTGATATAATCATTTACCCTAAATTCCAGGGTTTCATACATGATGCAGTCTCAGAACTAATTTAGACAACTCTAGATCTCTTAAGTAATTTAGACAACTCTAGATCTTTTCATTTGATTAATTAGTAAGATGAGTTGCTAATTGTGAGAGATCTTTATTGTTAAACTAGAAAACCCAGCCTGCAAGTTCTAAGCACGAATTTATGCGGGGAGTTTTTCCTTTGTTCTGAACCGGTCTCTGGATATCTCCTAGCTCGGTCATAAAATACTCTCTTTCCTATTTGGTATTCGGATATTGGATATTCAGGTTATTGAAGAAATGGTCAATGATGGAGTGGACACCGTGCACTTGATTAGAGGATATGGAAGAGGAGATTGAGGAGGAGGTAGACAAGGTTCTTTATGAAGTTGCAGGTGAGGTGAGACGACTACCAACTGCGCCAGTGAGAGAAAAATTAAAGCAACCCATTAAAGAAGAACAGGGAAAATACACTACACATTCCAAAGAGGGCTTGGTGTTTCGTTAAGATATCTATGACGATCGTTTCGATAGAGAATTACATGCATCTTATGCAAATGCTAGAACCTGCCCTACATACACATTAGAATCGAGCTAGGTAGTAACCATAATTTTAATGTTTTTAGGAGCGAGAATAGGCTCGGGTTGAAGTATATCACATGGAACTTGCATGGTGATGTTGGCTAATTGATGATAGTTATGTTTCTTCTTGAGGCTCGGCGAAGGAGCCGATGATCTTTGGGACACGAAGTTATGCGTGCAAGACTAGGCGATGTTAGAGCACGAGGCTATATTGCTTCTCAATAAAAACAGAGAATGATTGTCACAAGCATCACTAGATCGATTCTTTATGAAGGAGCTATTTGTCATCGAGAATAGCCCTTGATGAATATATAAAAAGCAAAATTGTAATCTGAGGCCTTTGTCTTTGGACTACTATATCTTTGTTCTTTGGTTTAGGACCACAGAAGAGCACTGTGCACTAACTAAATTCGTGTTTCTATCACTAATGATACATCTCAAATGGGAAAAAAACATAAAACAAACTACCATAGGGACATCAATAAAGGAAAATGTTGATAAGGAAGGTGATCAAAAGCCAATGACTCCATTGATAGCAGAGTAGCCATATATAGATTAGGTAGTAGCATTCATTAGAAAACAGGGGGGGACGCATTAGAGTTGACAGAAATAACATGCAGCTGAGAGCTGTTAAACATAGATAGGTAGAAAATTAAAGAACATGTATTTTTAAACACAAAAGTTGAGAGGTATTAAACACAGAATTGTAAAGCATGTATTATTGTATAAAACCAAAGGCGGAGGGGACATTAAGAAAAGGCATACACAAATCCTTAGACCCATGCAAAATGCACTTGGCCTGAGGTCAAGCTAGTTAAATGTTTTAATTCACCAATTTGGGAAAAACACCACATTATTTTTATGTTCTCTAAAATTACCAAAATGCCAAATTTTTATGGAAATTGCTGTAACCTATCCATCCTACGGGCAGAAAACAAATGGCAATAGCGCAGGTTTAGCTCCTGTATGTTCTTTCGCATCTCAAGGATGTCCAAAATTGAGATTTATTCGACTTAGCACAAAACTTCTTTTTGCAGCGGGTTGAAGAAGAGAAATGTTCGCAGCGGCCGCAAGGCCGCCGCGATAAATTTCTTGTAGAGATAAAAAATATCCTATAACTTTTTTTTAAACTAAAAAAAATCTTACCTAGATAAAAGTAAATTAGAAAAATTCTTATACGCCCCTTTTTTATCGGCCGTATATCTTGCCATATCTAAAGTGAACCGAAAAATTATTTTTTGAACCGAAAATTCTGTGAAGCACCTAAGACTTTCCGCACGTCAAGCTCTTAAAGAATTGAATGATTGCACAAAGTCTCCAATATTAGCTTCTATGCTATCGAAATTGAGGCAATGGGAATGAACGCAAAAATGCATCTCAAGCTTTGGCGACAGATGTGATGTGCCCTAACTCATCTTTCCAAGACATCCAGTTGCAAATGGCGATTCCAAAGTTGGAAAACATAGCCAGGTCACCATTTGGTCCCACTGCCTACGTGGCTAACAAAGCGACGAACATTTCTCCGCCGCCGGTCATACGACATTGGCAGGGGAGTAGCTTAAGATTGGTGTCCGAAATTGCGATAGATCATTAGCCTTGGAACTTTGGCGCAGCTACAACATGGGTCAAGCCTTTCGGAAGCTGTTCGATACCTTTTTTGGCAATAAAGAGATGCGTGTAAGTGCTCTGCTCAAGTATTTCCATTCCTTTTGCATAATTTCTATGACTTGTAATGCGACGTTCATAGATGGGATCTTCCAAGAACGCAGTCCTGTTTATTTACTTATTTCAGATATGTTGTAAACTTAAGCCCTATTTTACCAATAAGATGTGTGGTTCCGGTTCTGTCTTCTTTCAATTTTTTTTCTGAATTCCAACCTTCAATAACTTAAGCTAATGAATTCAAAATTACTATAGCACAGAGCCGTCGCACTAGCAGATGTTTGGGGGCCTAAGTTTCTTTAGAGGATTTGCAGGTAGTGATGCTAGGCTTGGATGCAGCAGGGAAGACCACTATACTTTATAAACTGCATATTGGAGAGATTTTGTCAACCGTGCCAACAATAGGTAGGCTCCTACGAATTGTCGTTTTGAATATGTATGCTAGCATTTGCCACGGTTGTATATCTTCAAACAAAGTTCTATAGATATTTGTTCGTAACAAATTGCATGGAAACAGTCTAGTATATCTTAATTATTGCAGTGGTTAAGCAAGTTGCCTCAATGCATACGTAATGGGTTGGACTTTCCTTGCATCTTTTCTCAACATGAAATGGCAAAAATTTCTAAATATGGCACAGTTGATGCCATTGGCGCTGCTATCTTAAATTCCTTGATTCATCCAACCTTTATGCTGGAGGTCCATAAGCATCTGTATCACATAACTGGAAAGTTCAAGAAATTGGACATCAGGTCAGCCATGTAGATGTTCCAACATCTTGGAACGTTCCATCCTTTTAATGGATCTGAGGCTTTGTTATAATGTATTTCATGGCTGGAAGTACCTGGAAAGTTGGATATCGGGTCATTGATTTATGGCGTTGGTGGATATTATTGCAGCCGAACCAGGTTTGATTTGCAACAAGGGTTATTTGCATTAACTTCCTATGGTAGGTACCAAGGCCAGGCACAGAACTGTCTGCTAATTGAAAGTGGTTAATATTGTGTTGTGTTGTGTTGTGTTGTGACGTGTGATGTTGTGTTATGTGTTTTCTTTTATTTACTTTTGTTTCTTCTCTCTTTAAATAATTGAAACAATGGGAACTTCTCAGAATGGGAAAAGGTAAGTTCCTCACTACCTTTAGGCTGTTCTTGCAGGTTTTAATGTGGAGAAGGTGCAGTATAAGAATGTCGTGTTCACAGTTTGGGATGTAGGTGGACAGGAAAAGTTAAGGCCACTTTGGAAACACTACTTTAACAACACAGATGGCTTGGTAAGGAGAAAAGTAGCATCCTTAAATGTTAAATGCATTGGGTTTGTTGCTAACAATAAATCGGGTTCCAATATTGAAGACAAATTTAACGGAAGTTTATAATATTTGTCCATTCATATGGCTAATAGAACTTTTCCAAATGGACTGCAAATACCTAGGCAAAACAAATCAAAGACAATATTGCTATCTTCCTACAAGAGCTTCAAAGCTATTGAAAGGTCTCTTGGAAATACTATTTACATTAGCAAGAACCTCCCTCTCAAGCTCAAGGGAAGAAAGCTTTTATTCACAATGTTAGAAACATGCAGCTAGATTCCATCAAATTATGTCAGAAAGTATTAGTCAGTATCAGAGCTTATCATTACTAAGAGGTTATTAGTATATCAGAATTGGAACATAGCTTTTGTCTATAAAGATCAGGATTATCAATATAACAAGGGCTGGTTGTGAGAATACAGATATACGTTGTTGATTCATTGGACAGAGAACGGATTGGCAGGGCCAAAAGTGAATTTCAGGTTCTATACTTTGCTTTCATATTGGGAGCTTTTAGGCTCTTTTATTAACATCATGACCTTGCTGTAGGCTATTATCAACGATCCTCTGATGAGAAATTGTGCAATATTGGTGTTTGCAAACAAGCAGGATATGGTGTGATACAATTACCTGAGCACTCTCTTTCTGCAACATGGTTTAGACTCATGTAGTTTATTATTGTTTTTTTGTTTTAGTGTCTTTGATAAAGCAGAAGGGAGCAATGTCTCCAGCAGAGGTATGCGAGGGCCTAGGTCTTTTCAATTTGAAAAGTCGGAGATGGCATATTCAGGGAACATGTGCTATTAAAGCTGAAGGTCTTTATGAAGGATTGGATTGGCTTGCAACCACATTGAAAGATATGCAAGCGGCAGGCCTACCTACTTCTGTAGGAGGTTCAAGAACAGTGTGAACATCAGGCACCTATTTGATGGGAAGCTAAAATCTCTACTCTTTAAGACCCGATGTAACCATGGCTTGAGAAGTAATTATGGGATCCTAAAGATTTTTCTCCTGTCCGTGGACTCCCAGAATGTGAAGGAGCACAGGCAGGTATCAGATAAATTTCTACTGTACAGTGAGTAGCTTTTACGACTTTATGGGATCATTATTTCATCCTGTGACTCAGATATTTTCTGCGGATGTAGTAGCCTTTTTATTTATTTGGGTTTTTGAGCCAAGTATGCTGGGGGAACTCATGAATACGGCTGATATTTGTTTTCCAATTGTGCTTCATTTCTCATGCGGGGAGAAGAAAATTCTATGGAGCTTGATGAGTTCTATTCAAGCTGGCATGATGGTGCTTATTTTTGCTTATGTTTGTCAGTAGGCACGCTGCAGAAAGTTGCAATCAGCAGGCAGAGCCATCAACAATTGCTCTTGTTTTCCCTCGAGATTCTGTAAGATCGTTGAACTTGCTAAGAAAGGTAGGGACATTTAACATTTTCATCTGCATTTTTGGATTTTAACTTCCACGACATAACATATGAAGATAATTTATCGTCCCTGCGTCAGTGTTGGGCAATCGGAAATTTTCCTACTCTTTCATCAAATAGCTGGATATTTTCAGTTCCCAATCGGAAACTTGTATTACTCTTATACAAATATGCATAAAAATCTGACGGAATTTTTCTTGCAATGCGCTAACTCAACCGGAAATTCTTAGTTTCAACTGGAACAAACATTCTCTACCCTGGAATTTGCCCAGCAGTGCCCTGCATATTTACAATCGTTCATACTTAGCTAGCTAAGATTGACCTCGCAAAGGTCTCTGGCATAGAACTCGTTGAATTATAGTACTTGTAGTCTTATTTCAAAGGTCATTATGCTGTCCCTCAGAGTTAATAAAAAAAGCACAGTCCAAGTTATGACTGGGGGAGTTATTGCTAGGGAATATCGTTCAAGTTTTTACTGAGGCGTGTTAGAACCCTTAAAATCTGCTTTTTTACAATTGAGCAAAGGTTTACATAATCTGCAAGAGTTAAATCATTGAAATGTATTGCAGCCCTTAAAATCTGCTTTTTTTTCAATTGAGCAAAGGTTTACATAATCTGCAAGAGTTAAATCATTGAAATGTGTCACAGACACTATTCTAGTTGGTGTGTTGAGAAATCATCAATAGCAATAAAATTATTGGCATCGTTGCTTTTTGGGTTGCCCAAAGGGCATACCCTAGCAATGGGAGTGAGGAAGTTGGAATATCTGCTGAATATTTTGAATAGGCGGTGGAGATGGCGTGACAAGCTAGAATATCTTAAATGGACGCTCTGAAGTAATACCAAAACACAAATTCCAAATCCCCACCTACGTTCTATATTGGGGTATTCCTTGAAGATCAAATTGGATGGCTTCAAGTATTTCAAAAGAACTCATAAATATCTGACAGTCAAATATCTCTTCGAGGAACTAATTTATATAACACATGCGAATCTCACGCATGACACATGGATTAAAACACAGAAGCAAAGGGATTAGAAGGATCAGAGGATCCATCTTCTTCAATTCCATTCTAGATTAATATTCTTGTGGAACTTTGCAAGGATGCAATGCATCCGAAAAAACTTCATAATCTTGGGAAGGCGTCACATGTAATGCTCAATCCTCCATAGCCGAGCTTTCTCTGCCATTTTAGAAGGCTTAATGGGAGCATTTCTTCTGCCGTTGGTCCCTTGACAAGTTTAGAGGATTTAATTCTACATGATAACTATTTTGATG
Source organism: Isoetes taiwanensis (assembly GCA_021234155.1). NCBI lineage: Eukaryota > Viridiplantae > Streptophyta > Lycopodiopsida > Isoetales > Isoetaceae > Isoetes > Isoetes taiwanensis. The sequence goes on from JAJEKV010000018.1 coordinate 14,796,729, forward strand.
GGGTCATACCTGTTCCGCCACAGATTTTCCCCATTCACATGGGCAACCCTTTGTGCGACAACACCTTGTTATTAGAGATTGCAATGATTGCAATGGTGCGTAATTAATATCTCACTTATTTTTGTAAAATTTTATGCTAGTAAAATTGAAAGGAAATTAAGCTAGGTTGCAAGGGAGAAACATATGCCATTAAGGACTTGAAAGCTTTATTGACATCCTCGAGTTTGGCATAATCCCATCATCAATACATTGCAAAAAGGGATCTGGTTAAAGATCTGATTCTTTATTATATTTTTCAAAATGAAATCATTATAGGACGTAAAAAATGGTTTAAGTGAACATCCAATACCTATGAACATAGAGCGTAAAGCGATGTATTCTCTGTGAACCAATAAAGCATAGCTTGTAGAGTTGAGCTAGCATAATTGCTTTTTCTATATCAATATTTAATTTGATAAACCAATTAACCAAAAATATCCAGACAATTTGGCTATTACCTACATGATCAAAACCAATATCCATGCAATTCCCGTTACGTTTTGTAATAACAATTTCACCTTCAGTCTACGAAAAGATAGATGTATCAAGATGATTGTTTGCCTTGTTTTCAGTTTTGAAGCACAATATCATGGATTACAATTTACAGTATATGGAGTAATGAGACTTTCTAGCATTGTCAATCTAGTTTGCAAGCCATATCAATCAAACTTGCAAAGCATCAAATCTCTATGAACACTTATATTTTGAATATTAGAATTTTGGTTTTACAATTGCAAATGCCATGCGATAAGCAAAAATTTCTCTGCATAAAGCTTTCCGGTTTGTCAAATACATTTGGTAACATGGAAATTCGGTATGTGCAAGCATGTCGAAAATGACAAGATTTAGAATTGCATCTTGAGTATTATAGCACTTGTCAAGGATGCAGTAGGAAAAGCATTGGAGTTAATTTTGTAACAAAGATATTTTAACGAACCATTACATCCACATTCTACATATCACATGAAAGCCAATCCACTACCTAGCTGCTGAAAGATGCTTGCATATAATTATCTAGCATATATGACAGATTTAAGGTCTCTATTACAAGACCAGTTAGTCATACTTGAACCCGTAACCTCAGAGCAATGGATTTTAAGGCCCTCATTACTAGACTGATGTTGGCCACACTAGAACCCGTGACCGGAAGAAGTTAAGTCATTTATTCATTCACATACATCTCTAGTCTCTAGTACAGTATATCTATCACAGGAAGCCAATCTGAGTCCACTCTAGGCTGCAATATCTTATGAATCCACTCTGGGCCACGATATTTTATGTAAGGAGTTGCTCTAGTTGATCATACTTGAACCCATTGGGGCAATGGATTTCAAGGTCCCATAACTAGACCAATGTTGGTCATGAACCCGTGGCATGAAGGACTTGGATTTTATTCATCACACACATCTCTAGTCCATAGTATATTACATGTAGCACAAGAAGCCAATTTGAATCCACTCCAGGCACGATATCTTGTGAAGGAGCTGCTCCATGTAGGTGTATATTCATATGGCCAATCTCAAGCATACGAACTTAGAGCAATGGATTTTAAAGTCACTATTACTAGACTGATGTTAATCATACTCGAACCTGTGACTTTGAGTGTGGCAAGTTTAAGGTCCTACCACTAGAACATGCCTCAAATGAATGATCAGCTCCATATATACTTCTAACTAATGTGAGTTTTATATATTGTGTATTTACTACACTCTGATGTCCATGGGTAAATATGGAGACATACATATGCGACTAAAAACATTGCTACAAAAACTATCATGATTTTGCAAATGTGTCATTGATTTAATGATTTGGAGATAAGGGAGCTTCACCCTGTGAAACCTATCAAAACCATGTGCATGAACAGGAGGAGGTAATTTTTTGACCCTAATCTATATGTATACTAGGAGTTATAACGGTAGTTATAAAACCACACGGAAAGGGGTCAAATTTGCCTATTGGAAACACGTATACTAGGGGTTTTTTGGCTACCTTATGCAGGCAGGTGGCATATCAAGGTGTAACGAATTGGGGAGAGGGGGGATTCAATCTAGACTTTTAAAAGGACCAGATTGTAGTGGGTTATTCAACCCATACCTAAAATGAGATGTACCACAGATTAAACCTATTCAATAAAATATGGCTCATCAAATTTTGGCGGCAGTCTCATGAAAGTATCAACTGAAATGGTGAGGCCATTATATCGCTATTGACCTTGCCCACGGTTACTTCAGAAGAAGACTTACTTGGGAATTAGGTAGTGCATGAAATGAATATTAGGTAGCAAAAGAAATGTTATGTCAATTGGCTAATATCGCGTAGAAAAATGTTGTTGTAAAACAAAAAAAGGTGCACTAATGCAAGGAGGGTCGCCCTCTACCCTTTATAAATCCAGTTGGATTTGAAGTTTGTTGGTTAAATTGATGATTTTGTTGTTGAAGGAGCTCTTGGATGCATCTTATCTGGAGGGTGTTTTTGGTCGTACAGTTTTCTAGTTGTGCACCTCCATGTAGTTATTTGATTTGCCATGGGGTTTAACCACATAATATTGATATGAATATGGTAGCTCATGGTTGTGTAAGTTAGTCTTAGCGGACTAGCATGTGAGTATATGTAGAAGCAATTTATTATGGGTAAGGCCGCATCAATGAATAATAGAGATTCTTTAATAAAATGTGTTTAATTGTCAAGCTAGTTTTGCAAACTAATCAACGACATAAGGGAAAAGATGCAAATTTTTTTTCTTATTAAAAAGGCATCGGACAAAAGGTCTTTATGGGTAGAAGCCGAGAATTGTAGCGACTAGGCCAAAGGGGCTTCTGTTTTTCACCAGTGACCACCCTTACTGTCACCTTGTGGATCTTGCTCAGTTTCTAAATCATTGGAATCCAGATATATTTTTAGTTCTCAAGTATTTATTATCCATTGTTATTGATTGCCTTGTCTTAGTTGCCAGTATTTGACTCCAAAGGATCCAGTTGGAAGGTGAACCACCTGATTTTAATCAAAGTATTGAATCATTCTCTAGGTTAGTATGACTTATCGGTGTAACTCGCATGAATTGGTATCAAAACCTGGTTAATTCTGCACCAGTACCGCATCTATGGCACCCAACATCTTGCAGTTGCACAGTGATACATAAGCGGGGAATCAATATAGAACACGAGTCTTGCAGGAGGGGGAAGGGGAGGGGAGATCCTCTTAATCCTTGGAATTATAGAACAATCATGGTCAATAGTGGTAAGGTGATAGAGATCGGCATGATTGATTAGGCAGAAGCAAACCAGAAGCAAGCAATTGAAGAGGCCTCTATAATATTGTTTTTTGGACTCCAAGAAGGCATTCGACACTGTCCCAAAGGACAAGTGCTACAGATGTCACAACAGTTAAATTTCCCACACAATCTTCTTGTGGCAGTGGCGAGACTATATGAAAAAAGTAAAAGCAAAGATGAGCATAAGGGATGAAGGAATTGACGGTGACATAGGTATTAAGCAGGGTATAGATATTTGGACTGTACATAGATGCCCTTAAGGGAATTCATAAGGACTAAAAAGTGGAGACTGTCATGCACCTGAAATAGAGAGAACCAAGGTGCCAAACATGTTATACGCAGATAACCTGATGATGATGCCAATGGACAAGGATGAATTTTTACAAAAACAGGGCTAATGGTGAATCTGAAAAATGAAGATTGTCAGCCTTGGGAATTCACAAAAGGAAAAGGAAGTTGTCAAATACTTAGGGCAACTCGTGGATAAGGCAGAGGAATACAAATACCTCAGTTACAAACCAGAAAATTAGAGGACTTGAAAGCAGGATTTGGAGGAAAGTGGCAGATGGCAATAAAGAATTACTATGGGATGCAATCGAGATGTGCGAAGCACATTATAATGGGTTGGAGCATAAAAACACCAATGTATTAAATCACAGTGACCTCAGTGATACTCTATGGGGTAGAAGTATGGGGTTGTAGCACATTGACAACTAAGTGGCTCAAGGCAGAGAACGTAATAAAACACTTACAGCGTAGAGAGGTAGGAATAAGGAGTGATGTCTGCGCTGATAACGCTCCATGAAACAATAATACCACCATTCAAAATCCTGGGATTGGAAAGATCAGTTGCGTTCTTGGCGAGAAATATGAGTGACCAATCCAGCTACAAATTGGTATGGCAAACCATAGAAGCCTCTAAGGTAATGGCCAGAAATATGGAAGGGGGTTCGATATCAGAACTAGAGGGCTAGGCAGGGAAGATGGGATGTGACTTATGGATGGAAGTGGATAATGAGATAGTGCGACCGGGGGGAGGAAGGTGGGGCGGGGCCCTAATTTAGGGAAAAGATGAGGACATAGATTGAAATGCAACGGGATGCAAAGCTAAGGTTATATAAGGAAATTGTGAACCCAGAGAGGAGTCTAGGGAGCTGATATATGTAGACAACAACTAAATATAGTCAAAACAAATAATATTGTGTAGATTTAGAACATGGAATCACAAGCTGTGGACAGAGAAAGGGAGATGGCAAATACCCATGATTCTAAGGGAGGGTAGGTTGTGTAGGCTCTGTAACATGGGGGAGGTTGAAGGTGAGAGGCATATATGGAATAGGTGCCTAAGATTGAAATGGAATTGGGTAGATTGGAATGCACCAGATGGACGATATTAGCAACAAGAGAGAATATATGAGCACAAAAACATGTATAAAGGAATCATTGATGCACCGCACCATCCAGGTCCGATGGCACACACATGGAGGGGGCGCCATAAGGGTTCAATAGAGGGTATAGGAAAGGGAGGCGATTTTTCCCCACCCACACTAAGAGGGGGCAGGGTTTTTTTCCATCGCCTCTCCTTGATTCTGTGACTGTATTCAGTCGCCTTTGTAGAATATACAATGTGAAAATTTGGTGTTCGAACCTGTGCTCATACTACGTACCATAAGTCATAGGGGCTCCATGAGTCAAGATGACGTTAAAATATATTTTATTATAGGGTAATTATTCTGCAACTTGTACCTTTTCCAGATGTGGGTCTTAAAATTTTGGGGATGCCTTTGCAAATCATTGTGGAGATGCCATTTCTGGTAAGCTTCTGGTTGGACAAGTGAAACGCATCTAAAAAATAGATTATTAATAATGTTTACCTTTTGGAGTTTCCAGATTTAAGGTCAAAAGTTAGTATTAAGTTGAAGATACATCTCTTGGAACATTTACAACATGGCAGCTTGTGACATCTATTGGCTAAGCCGAACATGAATATAACTTATGTACCTGATGACATGTTAACAGTGTCTACAATAATCAAAGGCTTATCTTATAAGTCTTGTTTAAGCACACATAATGCCCAGGGTGCTGGAAAACAAGGTGTTGACTAGCAACCTAGCTTTAAGAGTCAAATACAAAAAGCCAACTTGAAACTATTCCCAAGTTGGAGTTAGAACCACCAAATCACTTAAGGTGATCAGTCTATCGAAGAAAAATTTAATAGAACAGTTCAAAAGACCAACTATTCATACCTTTCCAATTTCTAGAAAAAGGCAACAATACTCAAATCGAGATGGCTTGCATAAATGTATTGATTTTTTAGTTTTACTGGTAAATAAAAGTTGCTGGAAGGCAGCGGTGAAATCCTTGATTAAGTCAGAGTTTAGATCTGTGAGTTATTCGAGATCAAAGTTGGTTACATATTTTAAATGAGGTGCACCTGGACTACTACAGTCGTCGGATTCGTCGATCCTACGACCCAGATCATATGTTGGGGACTCTGGACACCTCTCGTTTCGCGTATAGTCGTTTATAATTGGAGGCGCCTATGATTTTGAAATATAAAATACGATTTCGCTTAAGGTTTTGAGGGAATATCGAACTTCTATATGGCTTTGCTTAGATTTTAGAATATGAAATACGAGGGCTCGAACCTCTATCAAAATAATTCAATGTCCTAATAAAACTACTTTAACCAATATATCCAATGAGCTAATGTGATTATTTTTTATCTTGAATCTATACTATAACAACCCATTCAATTATTTTAGGGATATATGGTCTATGGTTTCAGGAATTATTTTTTTTACATCCATATCAGATCCCCCTGGAACCCCCTGTTATTTTGTTACATATTTCAAACTAGTGATGAAAAATGAATATTTTGAGTTGCCAACGAGATTTTTGAAAAATTCTAAAGCCAATGTGTATAAAAAATAGTTCTGGGATGGGGCAAATGGTCAATTTCGATTCGGATCTTGGAAAGTAGCTTATATACTTGGATTTGTCAAATTACAGTCAAGAACACTTACAGCAGAATGCTGAATTTTATAACTCGAATTTGCAATGGTATTTTTGGGCTTTTTCAAATTATGCCCAGCAATGCTGGGCACCATTACTAGTTTACCTATGTTTTCTTTTCTAGGGTTTTGTTTCCGTTGCATTTTTCTCTCTTCCTCTGTGATCGACTTTTCAATCTAGAGGACGTCCCCGATCTGGCTTGCAGGTGAAGTTCACGTTCCATCTCCAATCCATGAAGGGATTAGATTCCATAAAGCAAGAAGAGAGCATCCTAGAGCCCATTATCTCCCAGATTCGCAGATGGAGAAAGAACGCAAGAAGAAAAGAAAATTCATGGTGATGACAAGCTGGCAGATCAACCAGATGCGATCTTCTTGGTGTTTCTACGTGTCCTGGCTTGCAGGGGGCAGCATGCTACACCGTAGGTATGTTCTCAAGTCCATAGCCATAGCCATAGCCATAGCCATGACAGTTTCGGGCACACTAGAGAAGTTTTAGAAAGGCTTAGTTTTCTTAATGGCTGTTCATTCTAGGCGAGGATTGTATCACACTGTTTCTCGGTTCCTGCTGCCTTGCACGCCCATAGCTCATGCATCTATGGTATGTCTCACACCACGGTTCTTGATGCCTTGCACGGCCGTAGCTCTATGGTATGTCTCACACCAGCAACCAACATGCTAATGCTTTGCACACCCACCTCTTATGCATCTGCTATTAACAAGGTATGTTCTGTAATTTCAGCCGTCTCCAATTCCTAATGCTTTTTTAGTCAGGCCTAGCCAAGCATGTATTCCTAATGCTTTTTTAGTCAGGCCTAGCCAAGCATGTACGTCTCCGAGTTGAGAGTGGTTTTCAATGGAGCGAAGGTAGTGAATCATGCATCCTGGGTTGATCCAGATGGGGTTTTGCAGCTTACATCAAAGGGCATGTAAAGGTCTTATTCTTGATTATTTAGATTGCCTTATTATTGCTGATAACATGATTTCTTATTTGAACTAGAATTAATGGTAATTGTTACAAGAAATCTAGAACTACTTTGTCTACAAGATAAGGATCAAGTGCAGGAAGGATGAGTTCTCCACAAATTATTGAAAGTTTCAATCACAAGAACATGGGTCGTCTTTAGTTTGAGAAATTTCCCTGTAAGGCCTGAGTTGCATATAGAGCAAAAATTGATACAAGGAACGGCATGCAAGATGTGCAAAAAGGGATTGAATAGGGATGGAATTAACCCAAAAGATGGATGGAGAAACTAATACTGCAGCAAAAGACGAGGTTGAGTAAGCCAGCAGAGACGAAATTAAGAGTCAATATAATGAAAGAGGATGCTTACTAAATATGTTATTGGCTGAAGAGATTCGGATCAAGCAACATAGGAAGGTTTGAAATGGATTCTTTGACAATTTCCTGAGCTCGGCCATGAGGACATGGGTTAAAATTTTGAAGCGGAGAATGTAGAGAGCCTAGAGTGTTAATAGGCAGTTTGAGGTAAGAATTTAAGAACATTTAGTTATGATTATGGAGTGACCATTAGACTAATACTAGAGTTGAAAAATACATACGTAGTATAGACATGATGTTTATACAGAAGGTCCATAAATACTAAACTATGAAGGATTTGGGATTTTTGGAAGAATGTAATTGATCAAGATTGATGAAAATGAGCTTACCGAGATTGGAGATTGGAGCCAACGAACACAAAGCAGTACTAATCGAGGTGGGGATTTGCAGCTTACATCAAGGGGCATGTAGAGGTTTTGTTCTTGATTATTTAAACTGCTTCAGTGTGGCTGGGAACATGATCTCTTATTCGAACTAAAATTGATGGTAATTGTTATAAAAATCTCGAACTGCTTTGTCTACAAGATAAGGATCAAGTGCAGGAAGGATGAGTTCCCTACAAATTTGAAAGTTTCAATCACAGAAATATGGATCGTCTTTAGTTTGAGAAATTTCCTTGTAAGGCGTGAGTTGCATGTAGAGCAAAAATTGATACAGGAACGACATGCAAGATGTGCAAAAAGGAATTGAATATGGTGGAATTAACCCAGAAGGATGGATGGAAAAACTAATACTGCAACAAAAGACGAGGTTGAGTAAGCCAGCAGAGATGGAATTAAGAGTCAATATAATGAAAGAGGATGCTTAACTAAATATGTTATTGGCTGAAGAGGTTCGGATCAGGCAGCATAAGGATGGCATGGCCTGGAATAACCCGGAAGACCCTATAAGAAGAAACGGTGGCAAGATTCTGGAAACGACCTGAAGCAGCTCAGAATGGCCTGAGAAGTGGCCGAAATTGGCCCAGCATGGTCGATTTACTGTATAGAAGGCCATCAAACCTTGGATTGGAGCTACCATTGCTGGAGTCAGAGCTTCAAATTGGCGCTGCCGCGATGAAACATGCATCAAATCAGGTGGAAATTTATGCTGTGAGGTCGGAGTCAAGGCCTAAGAGGGCCTCTGCCAGGCCGAAAATAGAGGCATCGAAGGCTGGAAGCCTTCTATCCGGGCAGTCTAAGCCGCGACCTAAAAGGTCGTTGATTGATTTAACATATTTTCTTGCTTTTGCATGAATAGTGACTTCTAAACATAAAATAACATGGGTTAAAAATATGAACAAAGGAATGGACATCAACCACACAAGAAGTGCCATGGGAGAAGTTATGGTAATTGTGGATGACTCCAGACAAAGGGAAATGCATCAGAACCATAAGCGCGGGCATGAGTGTTTAGTAATTTGATAATAACATAAACTTAGAAACTTGAATCTAATAACTAAATTATTGTTAATAACGAAACTAGATAAGGTAAGGACAAGTTTAATGAATAAAACATGTTTTCATACATAACAATGATAAATAGAAATAGTAGACTGTGGAACCTTTCTCTATGGGGAGAAAGAAGTTGGAAAGCTAAAAGAACTTTGTTGAGAAACGGCACAAGACGGGAAATGGTACAGATGTACCTTATATTGGAATTTAGAGTATTATTTGGTGAAGGAATCCGTGAGTATGAGGGCTTGACTAGATATCACCTAACGAACCATAGGAAAAGAGACCCTTGATCATATTAATTGTTGTATGTTCCTTATGCCATGGTTGATTTGGACATTGTGAATGAATGAAAAGATGCATAATGGTATGAGTTACATAGAAATTGCCTATTGCACTAATGATAAACCTTGGGAATGTTCATGGTCATGTTTAACATGAAAGGTTTGCACTTTAAAAATCAAATCGTGAGGATCTAATAGCTTACCAAATCTTGTTCTTGACTAATTCATCCCATGAGTTAGCTCCTAGACTCATAACATATTCAAGCCAACCTCTGACCTCATCATTTTTGAAACACTTTTTAAACTCAGAGAACTTACAACCTTTCTTGTGTCCATATTCCTAATAGTACTCCTCAAAAGTTTTTAGAAAATTATTAGCATTCATGCTTGAATCAAAAGTAGGAACAGGAATTGGCATATTCAAGTCAAAGTAATGGCAAGGCATACCTATATTTGCTTGTATACTTACTCCTAGTGCTGCAGCAGAGGCTTCATGATTCTCCTGTGCTTCAGCATGTTCAGATGCTTCATTAGTTCTCCTGGGAGCCATGAATTCAAATTCCAGGAAATAATCTCGGTAGAACCTCCAAAATGTTGAAGGTGTTCCTGACAAAACCTTCAACCTCAGTGGTTTAGAACCTCCAGGTTACTTAAGGCAACCACTGTATGTGAAATCTTCCAAGTAGAATGCTCAAACAATGATTATGAACCACTTTCCCTAAAGAGAAAAAAGTTTGCCTTGCAAGAATAGATGCCAAATGCAATCCAGAGAGAGTTTGTTCATGTGTTTTGGTGCTAAGGCTACTCAAAAAATGAAGGATATTGGGCATAAAATCAGACAGACTTTGATTAGAGCAAATCACTCAAAAATGCATTCCTGACCAGGTCAAAACTTGGTCAATATCCCTGGCAGAGAGTGAAATTTTCTAACTCGATAAAGGCAGCTCCTTTTTAGGATTTAATGCTCGAATCTCTCTCTAGTATGTCAGCACACAATGGTCAAGCATGCTTTTTGCAAAAAGATGTGCAAATTTTCTGGAAATTTGACTTCAGGTTCAATAGACTGTTATAAACTATGAACAGCAGGCAAATCTTGAATCTCTTGATGTTTGAATGTACTTTTTTGTTCTTTGGAGTAATGCCAATGCTATCAATGCTTATGCAGGTGAGAGGATGCAAATTACTCAAGCAAGGTGTAAATATGGACTGATAAGAGCAGATTAATGATCTGGTTGTGTAAGTTCGAATTTCTATCAGGCCCTTTCATAAACCTATGCTATATATGCTTACATGCAACACTTTAGCTATCTCTCCTTTTTTTTGTGTGCTAGAATGCAAGGATCAAGTGTTGTGCATTCATGATGCCAAACACAAAGTCAACTGAAAACATTCACAAATATATCACCAAGGATCGGATTTTCATTCAACTGAGAATCACACAGTAGGCAAAAATAATCCCAAGCTCGATGTCATGGGCACATGATGAAATAAGGTATACATTCAGGTAATTCACACAAATTGTCAATAATTCATGTACAATCCAATATTTGGAAGGCAGATTCAAGCTCAAGATCTTGGAACCGTTCTTCGCCTCAAAGCCCTCAAAAATAGCTCAGAGCCATTTCCCCCCTTCTGAAATCCACTTTTTTTTTTTTCTTTTTTCTTCTGTAAATTACTAGTATATTACATGTTTAGGATAACATAACCAAGCTTACATGACCATACGGATCTAGTGGAGCAATGGAAGAAATTGTATGATATGCTTAGACACCATTGTGTTAGTTATAAACATAGTATAGTACCTAATAGGGATTGAACCATTGTATTGTGGCAATGGTATGCTAAAATTAATGGACGGGATGGCAATTACTGAGAGTATTATGATAGTATAGGCATGCGTTTATTTGACATTAGGGTATGCACTCCATTTTACGTCATGGCTTCAGAATTTCGATACTATGGGCCGGAAGCTTTTATGGCAATGGGCAGTAGTTTCAAACCCCAAAAAAATTCTCACCCTGAAGCCGGATATCGCATTTATGAGCGAGGACGGTATCTTGACCTTAAGGATCCGGTAGACCAGAATACTATGCCCTTGTAAAGGCAATAGTTATGGCTGATTTTTCCGATAGCTCTAGCTCTGAAGAAGAGCGCCTTAACAACCTAGTTTTGGATAGAGAGATTGAGTTTTGCCTGCTTTCTGTGAGTGAATCAACTATGGAGAGATATGGTAGAGGAGGTAATTCCGACTCCAAAAGAGGGTATTCCGGAAATCAAGGACCAAAGTTTTCAAAAAGAGGTGGATATGGACGTGGTGGCTATGGCTACAATTACAATGACCCAACTTTTGTCCCTGAAACTCAGGAAGATGAAGGCTACAATTCGGATCAAGAAACCTATCAGATAGTTATTTCTGAAATATTGCAACCTTGAAGTCTTGTGCATAAAAATCCTGGGATATGGATTAACCAAGTAAGACATGCATGGATTTCTTTTAAAGCATTAAGGTTATGATTTGGCTTGATAGAGGAGGTATAACATATCCCCTCTTGCATTTCCGAGATCTATCCTGCAGTTAATTCTTTATAAAGAAAATAAGCAGGTTTATTTTATATTCTATATCTGATTGAATGTATTGCATGTTCAAAAATTTCAGAGTTGATTCCTTTGTCCTGATCAGTTTCTATAGACTAAATAAGGGCAAAAGGTCTACATTGGGTGAAGGGCTATACGCCGGAAAAACCCAATGTACCTTTTGGCCCTCATAAGTTTACCATTTTCATGCTAAATTTATGTTGATTGGCTGCAGGTACGGATTTTTCCCTCTCAATGTGGATGCTTTTGCCCTGATGTTTGTATGTAGCAACGTGGATAATGGGATCTTTTAAAGAACGGCTTGATGGCGCCTCTAAATATGACAGGGATTTTTACTTCACTCCCGTATTAAGTTTCTATTTTGCTTGAAACTATGGTCTTCTCTTATGTAAACATGATAGGACATATTCTGAAAGTTTATAAGAATCAGACTTAAGGTCCAATGTATAACCTATGAAATAGTGGTTAAGAGGCTATATATCCCCAAAAAAAGTGGAAGTTTCTGAAGTCTTGTATTATGACAGACACATTAAGTTTTGATATATGAAGTGATAATATCTAATGTTCAAATACTGAAGCAGTCGCTGTTCTATTTAATTTTGATCATTAGTCTAGTTGAAGTCATGTTGAGGTGATTATTCAAATAAACAGTACTCTAGGCTGCACATCTTACAATGAAAGTAGTGCGTTTGGTGTTATAAACAAAGGATGGAATTATGAGAAAGCATGGTAAAGAGTAAATAAATAGACTTGTTTTATGTGATATTAGGGAGCATCCGGTCCCGTTGCATGTTAAAAGCATGGCTGTAAAATGGCTATAGAGAAAACAGATAATTTGAGTCTCTTGACCCTTAAGCATAAGTATTATGATTAAATAAATAGATGACCTTTGGTTTGTATTTTCTAGTCGTCAAAAGTAAGAACAATCAAGACATGAAAGTATCCTGAACTATTTTGATAATGCATGCGATTCGACACCGTCGGATCGCCATTTTGGGGAGAGACGAGGCTATATATACGTTGTTGGGCTCTTTCTCCATTATCGGCGTCTTCTCACAGCAGTTTTTTTGTCTCAGTTCCCTCCCTTCCCACCCTAAGTTGTTTACATTCATGTTTTTCTTCTATATCGCGTGGCTGTCTCAGTTTCTTCCCTTCCCACCCTAAGCGACTTCTCTCTCCTACCAACCTATTTCTTCTCCAGCTAGATTCTTTCATTCATTGTATTCTCTTCTCGGTTCTATTCTTACATAGTTCGGATTCTTCCAATCATCCCTCATCAATCAATTCTTCTCTATCTGGCTTTGATGTTGATTCTGGCATGTCCCATTTTTTCTTTGCTCTCCTTGAACTTGGAGCCGCTCTCGATTCTTTCTATGAGGAGCAGTAGTACTACTTCGTCTTCTGGCGAGCTTGTCATGCTTGGTTTTGCGGATCTTAGGGTTGCTTGGTTTTGCGGATCTTAGGGTTTTTTGTTATTCTCATGTTTTTCTTGCTCTGGGCGTGATCAGTCTTTTCATTTTTTGTGGATCGATGGTGGCACAATTTCTAGCTCCATCGGCGAGTCTGGAGCATGATTAATGGCATATTATACACCGGTGCAGGTCACTCTCAACTTTTGCAGGCCTTGAGGCTGATACGGCAACCGGAGGTCCTTGACTCACGATTTAACTTTGGATTCTGTGAGCATCGTTTTTAGGGCAGGGAATCATCGGAACAAGAGGGAAAACTCTTAAATCCACCCCGGTTCATACTTCTGGCAGCCCACCAAAATTGTTCCTTTGTTGCCTCTGTGGGTTCCAGCCCGATCTGCTTATGCTACTCGGATATCCATGGAATGCAACTGAGTTGTCTCTTATGGAAATTATCAGCAGGTTAGTAATGTTCTTTTGCATCCATGAATTCCATGAATGGCAGCCGACCTATGTAAAATCGTCAGCAGATTAGCAGGTTAGTGATGTTCTTTTTGCATTTATATTTTCAACTTGTCAATCCCTGATGTTAGTTGCATCTGTACACATTTTTTCCATTGTTCGCTGAAGTCCAAGCTCTCCTTTTATGAATTATTTGTTCTGGTGTTGCCCATGTCTACTTGTATCTGCATCCATTTGCTGGATATTTATGCTGCTGTTAAAGCTTTAATCATATGAGCTGCATATATGAGGGCCGTTTTTTGATAGGTATTAACATTTCTGAGAATTTTAAGCAATTTTATAAATCATTTCTATTCCTCGCTGAAGACCTGGCATACCCATTCCGAGGTTTCGTTTCTTAAAACATTTCATTCTATGCCAAGTTGATTCATCCATGCAACCGTGAGGTTTAATGAGGCCAATTTTGAGCAGTCTTAATATATTGGCTTGTGTTTAGACTTGTATGTTTTGGCTTTCATTGATGCAATGGTTTTTGCTTTCCTTTTGTTTCCATAGACTTGTAGGTTCCTGATCAATTAATATGTTATTCCAGCTTTCAGGTTCTTGACCAATTAATGTTATTTTAACTCTTAATTGGATTTCACTGCACCCCTTAAGGCACTTGGAAGTTGCTTCAGTCCACCCTAGATATACTCTCATAACACCCTTTGCATGCTTCCCATATATCTGTACATGGATCCTGCATCTTGTTCATCTTGTTCTTCTGGGCTCATCTTTACTAGCCTTTTCTTTTGGATTGCAACATTTTCCGTATGTTTCTAGCTTTCCCATTTACCAGCCACTTTTGATGATTAGGTCTTTAACTAGCTTGTCTTTCATAATCGACATTGTCTACATAGCGTATTATGAATCTTGCAGCTCCGGTATAAGCTTTTTGTGTATTATACCATATCCCAGAGCATATTAAGTAGGCCATTGGGATGCGTTTGCCTCCTATTTTGAGAGAATTATTGTGTTCTTTATTTGATTATGCAGGTGGATTGCGTGTAGTGCAATGTTATCTCTTTTTTTTTTGGAAATGATGCTTCTTACACAACAAACTCAGCATGATACTTTATGGGAGCACAGGCAACGGCCGGTTTTGAGTTCCGGTATTTACAATAAGAACAGTAGTTTCTTCCCCTCCCTGTATCACGTTTAAGACCATTACCTACTGGTGAGATTGGCTTGATGGTGGAGATGCATGTGTTTGGCTCCATAGATACAGTTTTAGGTCCTTCCATTTTCTTCTTTTGCCATCATAATACATTCATACGGAAATCACGTTTTTCACTTTGTTGCTAACATGTTCTACTCGAGCTCTTTATATAGTTTGTTGGCTGGATTCAAGATTTGACACTTTTGCTTCATTGTGGACTTAGTTAGGATTTTACTTGTTCCATTATTATTTGTTTACTCGCTTTTTCTTTGATATGTTTTGTCCTTTGTTGATAGATGTAGTTTACATGCATTTGATGTTAACCATTGGCATGCTGTGTTTAATCCTTTGCTTCTTTGTTCGTTCTTGGACTTGCGTCACACATTCATGTAAGGTAAAAATTTGGGTACACCTCGCTTTTGCCTTAAGCCGTTTACTGATTTTATATATGGTGGGTGTTGATAACATTGCATAGTCTCATTCAGTCTATTCTCAGGTCACAATCTGATTTTTATCTGGTCCATTTTTTGAGGATCTACATGATATAGTTTGATGCATATATTTTAGTCACAGGATTTTGTACATAATGTTCATCGCACATAATATCTTTGAGGTTTCAGTTTGATGCATCTATTTTGGCATTTCTTCATCTAGGTTGATGGCCATTACACCTAATGCTCGATTTGTTTTTCTTTTCATAATTTTCTTGATATATCCGCCATAGGATTTTTCAATAGTATTGCTTGGATATTTTGTTGATCCGCCATAAGATTTTTCAATAGTATTGCTTGGATATTTTGTTGTTCCAACTCATTTTTATTGTGCCACTTCAACGAACCATTAAGCCTCTGCTAGTTTTATTTCCACCATCATGCCTAAAGCATTCAAATCGACAAACCAAGATCAGCGTGCAACTATGAGATAATGGTAGCCTTTTTACTGACATGATCATCTAATTTTCTTTTATGTCTCTCTCTTTTTATGGGTTCTATTTATCCATAGATTTTATCATCATTGCGGGTGTCCTTACGTGCCCATTCTATTCTGTTTGACTTATTTGGACATTTTTATCTCTTTCATCTCATTGGCCCCTTGTGTCTCAGCTTCTAGTGTTCATTAACTTGATTTCCATAACTGCTTCCCTCTTCTCTAGTCTCGTTTATCCCCCAAGCCTTTTTCATATTGTTTCTTGTTTGTAGCATTTACCATTTTGCTCTAGTTGTGCTATATTGCCCCATTCACCCTTTACTCGGCTTTGTCTCGCCCCTTGTGTCAGCTTTGTATCACCTTTTTCTTTAGGTGGTTTCCTTGTTAGGTCCTTAGATGTCTTGGTCCTGGTCGCCTTGCATTCTTATCATCTTGTCTGGTTACTTTGCCGCTTTCTACCTTGCCCATGTCCGTCCCATTAACCCTTTTATTTTATTGTTCTAGTTGTTTCGTTTAGACTAGTCCCCTGCATCACCTGGGTTCAATTTGTCTTTTCTTTTGGGGTTCTTGGATTAGGTCCGTTGGATGTTTTTGATTCCACTTGCTTCATTTTCTTATCAAGTTATCTACTGACAGTATCCTTCTCTAGTGCTTCGTACCACCTATTCCTTGAGTCCTATTAGTCCCACTTGATCTATTAATTTCATTCTAGTCCGTGTTCTTTGTTGGCCCTTTTCCTTTATTTGATCTCGCTGTTGCTTCTATACTTCAGTTTGGCTTTCATGTTCCTTGGTGTTGCTATTGGTCGGTGTTTTTTCATCGTAGAGATCATCATTTGGGGGTAGGATGCTTATCTATCTTTGGCATTAAGATGTGCATATTTTGTTGCTCTCGTTTTCAATCTGTTGCAGCCTGTTATTCATATCTTAGTTATATTCTCTTCTTGTAGTATTTAGTTGTGTTAGGAGTCATTGAGGGTCATGTGCATTTTGTTATTGCATGTTTGTTGTCCTTGTTTTATTCATCAATTCTGTTTAGGAGCTCCTTGCTCATTTCTTGTTTGTTTATTTGTCTAGGAGCTGCTTGCTCATTTCTTGTTTGTTTCTTTGCTTTTAGTTTGTTCTAGTTATACCTCTTGTTTCATTGGCCCTGTATTCTGCTCCTCTTTCCGTCTTGGTTTTCTTTGAGCTGTTTTGCTTTTACCCTTTATAATGTTCCATTCCCTTCCATGCCATGAACCGATTTTCCTAATTATCACTTGTCCATCTGTTTTGGCTGATTTTACCCATTGTTGTGATCACGATGCCAATGAAGCAACGTTAATCGATATATCTTAGCCATTACTAGTGTGTTTTATTTGTTATTTATTTTCTTAATGGTCGGTTATGTAGTTGATGATAACATTTTGTGAGACTTGTAATACATATAAGTTGGTCTACTTTCTTTTACATGGTTCTAGGCCACTTGGCTCATGCTTTTATCAGTTTTTGATACCTGTTCTATGGGAGGAGAAATCTTCACTTCACTTCGCTCTAGGTTACTCCACTTTGCTACTTAGGGTTCTTGTTCTAGTTTTTCGTCTTTCTTTGGAACTTGCTTGTTATATTGGTCCATCCATTCGCCACTGTTTCATTAGTCTCAGTTTGTTAGCCCCGTTTGGTCATTTCATTATTCCTAGTTTTCCAAGTACTTCGTGCCTTCGAGTCCGTGGATTTTTTCTAGGTGATTTACTCAGGTTTTCTTTGTGTTGCTCCTGCTTCTCTATTTCCACGTATTTCAATGTTTCCATGTTCATGCGTTAGTTTTCCATTTATTTTTTGTATCTTGACGAGCTTGCCTACGGGTATTTTTGTGCCCTTCCCTTTGCTCCTTTTGTACTTCCTGTTATTTTTACATTCCTAGGCTTTATTTAGATTCATCCGTTTTGTTCTAATTGTCTTGTTTGTCTCATATCTCCTCTCGTTTAGTATTCTCAAGCATCTTTACATATCTAGTACTTTATTGTCTAGTGATTCTTTAGTTCCAGTTTCATCATTGTTTTTGGTAGAACCTAAGCCTAGTGTTGACTTTTTTAGCATTTTTCATCTTGATGAATTGTTGTCTTTATTCCCTTTCCTTAATGTATTTCACTCTTCTTTTCTTCCTTTTAGATCCGACCTTTTGTTCTACACCATCTTCCTTTTGTGCCAATACTGACTTGATATCCCTGTCTCATCATCCTAGGCTTTGAAATGGAAGTTCTCTTTTGATCGGCCGGTTTTCCCCTCCAGACGAGTCTCTCACCAAAATGCATGCGATTCGACACCGTCGGATCGCCATTTTGGGGAGAGACGAGGCTATATATACGTTGTTGGGCTCTTTCTCCATTATCGGCGTCTTCTCACAGCAGTTTTTTTGTCTCAGTTCCCTCCCTTCCCACCCTAAGTTGTTTACATTCATGTTTTTCTTCTATATCGCGTGGCTCGCGTGATCAGCCCCTCTGTATTTGAGAGGTTATGTTGTGTTAAGATATGATGTTATGTCGCGTGGCTCGCGTGACCAGCCCCTTTTTTATTCTTGAAGTATTTGTCATTTCTCGTGTGGCACGCGTATAACTCTGTGTTTGAGAGGTTATGTGGTTTTGCTCTATGATGTTATATCGCGTGGCTCGCGTGACCAGCCCCTTCTATTATTGAAGGATTGTTCGCGTGGCTCGCGTGACCAGCCCCTTCTATTATTGAAGGATTGTGATTTGTTATGCCTCCATGCGGGGTTTCGCCGAGCCGGCGTGATGGCTTATATTTTTGAGTTATGTGCTTCTTTTTACGTTGTTTCTTTGCAGGCCATCGCATCCAGCTGTGGGGAACTCGAACTTTTTTGAGTTACTTCCCTCCTATTCTATTCTAATGTCTAATGCATTTGGTTCGTTTTCTTTTTCCTTAAGTTTTTCAGGTGATCATGGCCATTTGTTTCTTTCTTATGGCTCTCGTGTTGGGTTCGAGAGGAATCGTCTTTGCGACCTCCATCTTGTGCTTCCTCGACTTTTTCATCAATGATCTCTACTTTGATGGCCCGGGCTTTTCATTTGGAGCCGTCGGGCGAAGGTTTATCATTAGGGTTTTCCTCGAAAACCCGAAAGGGCGGGGTTTTTCATCCCGGTGATAAACTTTCGCACGTTGCCTCCTATTTGCCTTTCTTATTTTACGCCATCTTTCAAAGGGGCCTGGGTTGTTCCTATGGCAGGTCCCCTTTATTATTATTAGTGGGTAGTCAGACCCAATTGGGGACTACCCTCCACCTTAGATATTTTTTCAAAATGTTTGTACACTGCTGTGATGAAAGATATGCCTATCTATATCCGCCGGTTTTCCCCTCCAGACGAGTCTCTCACCAAAATGGATTATGTAATAAAATTGGCTCTATGTCATTAAAGTATGATGGGCCTCTTGAAGGAATTTGTGTTTTTGGTTAAAAAAAAGACAAAGCCTGTGTATAGTAATACCAAGACCAAAGGAGCTCACTTGTGAATTCCAAAGGAGCTCACCAAAGGTCTCCCCAAGCAACCTTGTGAATTCCTTGCCAAATAAACTGTCTAATTGCTGCCTCAATCTTGTTATAGGAAGCTTTATCTCCAACAATGGCAGATGAAAAATATACATGTGTGCTACTAATGACAGCATTAGCAATCTGAATTCTACCAGCCAGAGATAGAGAGGAGGAGTACATCCCAAGCTTCTTTTTAATTCTAGTAACTATTGGCTCCCATAAACCTCGGAGGGAGGAATTCAAGGCTAGGGGGATCCCAAGGATTGATGTACCAGCACTTCTGTTCAAGATTTTTATCCCCTGAAGTACAGTTTCTTCTGTGTCTAGAATTATTGCACACTTATTTTTGTTTAGCATGACCCCAGACATGTATCCAAACCTATCCATGTCCACTTTTCAGTACTGTTCTTGGCAAATCCGGGCTAGAGTTTTGTTTTTTAGTTTAATTGATGAATTCTTGATGTAATAAAGGGCGATTCGACGTCTTAGGGTCATGATTGGGTGGTTGATTTGGTTGAATTTGCCGGATCTTGGTATTTCTGCAGATTAGGGTTCTTGGCAAAACAACTTAATATATCACACATGCAAGATTCGAAAGGGAGGTTTTTTTGGTTCGAGGAAGGTATGGAAATAGTGAGGTGGCAAGATGAGTTGGCAAGAAGAAGATGACATGGCAAAAGGGATGATGAAATGTCAAACAACTTGGCAAAGAATATTTTTTCTAGTCAACACATGAGATGAGGTGGAGATGATGTGTGTGACACGTGGATGATGATGTGGAGGTGTTGGTGATGATGTGGCAAGATGACATGTCGCCATTATTAATTTGAACAACTTAAATTGAAGAATTTTCGCAAAGAATGTATTTCTCAATGGGGTGACACGTCTGTGATGTGACATGGCAATGAAGATGATGTGTATGATGACTTGGCCATTTTTGAGTGATGACTTGGGTCAATTTCAATGCCAATGCATATACCTTGCATTCTTTAAGCAAATTTTTGACTTTTGTTGCTTCCTTTAGGAATTTTGCACTTTTTCTCTCCATTTGACTTCTAGAGAGAGAACTTTGACCCTTGACTATGGTATGACCAAATCAAATGGAAATTTGTGTTTTAACAAGATGGTGATGGTATGGTAAGTGTGTGTAGTGTGAATGACATGTGAAAGAGAAGTGTTGACTAGAAAAAATCTTCTAGGCCAATTTGCTTTAGGTAATGAAAGTTAGGCATGGAACTTGAGGTCACATTGGCATGTTTTCATGGCAAAGGATGTGGAAGGCTCGAGATGGAGATCATGTAGTTATGCCAAGAACTCAAATGGAAACATCACATACCAAGAACACTTCAAGGGGTCTTCAAATCTTTAAAATTGTTGCTTGAATCAACTTCCTTAGCATGCTTGTGTGATCTTTGTTGAATGTCTTCACCTTGGTCTTCAAGTCTCCACTTCATAATGTGCAAAGATGCATTTTTCTCAAGTGAATTGTTCTTGTATATCTGTCTTCAAATCCAAGTGTGAGCATGAGTCTATGCTGCCATGGCATGGCAGCATCATGCCAAACTAAAAGAACAGACTGGTCTCCCAGCCTCTTGTTTTTTGCTTGATGATCAAAATAGAATTCCAGCCAGCTGCCAATATGGAGGTATGTTTGGCAGCTCAATGGACCTGCAATGGATTAAAAGCAGAGGGTGATGGTAGATTTTAGTATGATATGAATATGATGGAAGTAAACTGCAAGTGAACCTGCATGAAAAGTGTGTGCATTAGTAGAGAATATGGGCTGCTGGATGGAAATGTGACAGCAGCCTATTGCATTTGGTAGAAAGAATGATGATTTGAAGTATCTTATGTGGATCAAGGGCAACTCTTGAACAAATCAATATGGAATGAATGCCTTAGGGTGTACCTGCATGTGACAAAAGATATTTTAGCATAATAAGCTGCTGTTGTGGTGGGAATGGCAGCAGCTATAGAGATGAAAGTGAATGAAGAGAAGTGTATGAATCAATGTTGTTAAGTACGTCAAAATCCGTACCTTTAAAAAACGTTTTTTAAGATTTTTTGAAGATTTTTAAAATTTTTGGAAAAAATCTTTAAAAACGTATTTCATATAAAATACGTTAAAAATCTTTAAAATCCTTAAAAATCTTTAAAAATCCTTAGACTGTGATTTTGTTTATTCAAATATATGATATTCTTGAACTTATTTATCCTTGTATATGAAATTCTTATATTTCTTAATCTCTATAATAATGTTTATCTGAACTTTCTTAAGAGTTGCATGACAAAACAACTATGCTATCTTTGTACTTGAACTTAATAGTTTCTACTAGCAGCATAAATTTCTGATTTACTTGTTGACATGCTACATCTTGTAACTTGTAGTAAAAATATGCATTTTAACCATAGCACATATATCCAATAAAGCAGTGCAAAGAATGTGCAATGTTTTTATTTTTGGCCATACCAAATCATAAAAATCCTTTAAAAAACGTGAGGATTTTTATAAAGGTACTTTAAAAATAAAAAACGGGTTTTTTAACAACATTGGTATGAATGTGAGATGCATGACTGCAAATCCAGATGCTCCTGCATGGAATTCAGAACTTGAGCAATAAAAGTATTTGATTTGAACCTTTGAATAAGTTCATGTTCTTGCATTAGTAGTGGAAACCTTGAATTCAAAAGCTAAATTTATGCAACTACTGGAATTTGAAAAACAAATACTAACTTACCATATACTCTTGCATTGTTTTTTGTCTTTTCCTTTTCTTCTTTTTAGTTTTTTTGCAATTTCAGTCAACCAAAAGCAAACTAAGCTAGCCTACCTACAACTTCTAAATGAACTTTTAACTAAATAAACTTAAGGCAACATGTTGATGCCAATACCTCTTCAAGTGTAGGATATTGATAGGATTTAACAATTCTTTGCCATCAAGTACATCTCTCAGCCAATAAGAATCTTTTTCTGCCTTACCAATTACTTCAAAAGGCCCTTCTCAAAGATTCTCAAACTTAGCTGCTATGTCTTCCCTTGCCTTGTTCCATTTTAATACCAACTCACCCGATTTGAAGTGCCTTGGAGCTTGTGAGCAGCTTTGAATGATGTTATATCTTTGGCCTTTTTGATCATAACTGCATTTTCTGCGTCATACCTGTATTCTTCCAGCTGCATCACAATCTCACACACCTTTCTTTTAGTGCGTCATCCATTTCTAAGTTTATTTGGTATGCCAGCCTAAGTGATGGACGTTCAAGCTCAATTGGCACCACAGATTCTATGCCATAGACCAGACTGAAAGGTGTGTGTTTGGTAGAAGCCTTAATGGTAGTTTTGTATGCCCATAATGCATCATGGAGCTTGAGGTGCCAATCTTTTTTAGAAATGCTGATGGTCTTTTTCAGAATTGACTTCAGAATCTTATTAGTTGACTCAGCTTGACCATTGCCTTGAGGGTAATATGCTGAGCTTTTGGTGTATTTGACTCTTAGAGCGGCTAGCAATAAGGCAAAAAGTTGACTCATGAACTGACTTCCCCTATCAGAGATAATTTTGAAGGGAATCCCAAATCGAGCACAGATGTTCTCATGGAGAAATCTTGATGTTGTATAGGCATTTGCTTCTCTAAGGGGAACTGCTTGAGCCCATTTGGTAAAATAATCCGTGGCCACCAGTATGAATTGAAATCAAGTCCCCATGTTTGGAATGGCCCTGGAGAAGTTATGGCAGTGAGAGGGGCTGGTTGCAATGCCCTTTTGCCAAAGATTTGGCATTTATGACAACATTTTATGACATTATAGCAATCTTTGAAAAGAGTGGGTTAAAAATATCCTGACCTCAAGATCTTCTTGGCAGTTGTGTCAGCAGCAAAGTGTCCACCACAAATGCCTTCATGGCAAGCCTCAATGATCATCTTTGCTTCTTCAGGATCCACACACCTCAGCAACACTCCCTCTTTGTCAACCTTGCACAATACCTCTCCAATCAATCTGAACCTTTTGCACTTCTCTTTGAATCTCCTTTCCTGACTGCTACTTAGGTCTTTTGGCAACTCATTGTTTTCAAGATAATTCCTGATATCTAATTGCCAGTCCAAGTCTTTTGCATGAAAAGCAACCAAGTTAGTAACACAATCAACATCATTTAATCCTTCTTGATCCTCGTGTTCAAACAGAGCAGGGACAGAGCATAGGGCAAATAAGAACTGGGATTTTCAACTAAGTTCACAACATTGACTGTAATGTTGTAAGCTTGGATTTTACAAGCCCATCTACATAACTTGGCTTTAGGCCATTTTTTTGCAAAAAGCAGAGATAAAGGGTTTTGTCTCATGTAGTCTTGAGTTTGGTTGTTTTGTAGCAGATGACCCTGTCTTTCTATCAGAAACATTAAAGCAGCTACACTCTTCTCAAGCCTAGGGTATCTTAGCTCAGTATCAGACCTCATTTTGCTGGCAAAAGAAATAACATGGTCTTCTTGCAGCAATGCCACACCAATTGCTCTTTTAGTGACACTAATATAGGTTTTGAAAGGATTAGCATTCGATGCACTGGGCTATTGTTGCAAGATATTGTAAAGCACCATTTGAGCATGGCTCGATGTTATGTCCAGTAAGTTTTAACTATCTCATATTTTCATATATGGCACAACATTAGGCATTTTCTTAAAAATGAAGTTTTTGACGATGTCCATTAGCACAAGCTTCTAAATTTAAAATGGAGTTAGCAGTAATCCTGTTTGACAGAGACTGCTCCAAATAAGAACTATAGAATGAACTACTTGGGCAATGGGCAGCCTGACAGGAAAAGGATGTTTTAACCATGCCCCTTGATATTTCTTCAACAGGTCCAACATGAAGTCCAGATGCAATAGAAAGATATAGTGGTAACACGGTTGGTTTGAAGATGCAATAGAAAGATACAGTGGTAACACGGTTGGTTTGAACATGTGTCTGGAAGAACCTACGCAAAGTTGACGAATAGTTGTAATACAACAGATATGGTTGTTTCAACTGTTTCTTCATATATTGTTTCCTTTAGTAGCTTCGCTTTGTTTGCTTTGCTAGAAAATTCATCCCATTTCATCTTCACAACTACAATTGTTTGCTTCACTCGGCTTATAGAAACAACTCATGTATAGCAGTAATCCTGTTTGACAGAGACTGCTTCATAATAAGAACTATGGAATGAACTACTTGGGCAATGGGCAGCCTAACAGGAAAAGGCTGTTTTAACCATGTCCTTTGATATTTCTTCAACAGGTCCAACATGAAGTCCAGATGCAATAGAAAGATATAGTGGTAACACAGTTGGTTTGAAGATGCAATAGAAAGATATAGTGGTAACACAATTGGTTTGAACATGTGTCTGGAAGAACCGACGTAGAGTTGACGAAAAGTTATAATACAACAGGTATGGTTGTTTCAACTGTTTCTTCATATATTGTTTCCTTCAGTAGCTTCGCTTTGTTTGCTTTGCTAGAAATTTCATCCCATTTCATCTTCACAACTACAATTGTTTGCTTCACTCGGCTTATAGAAACAACTCATGTATAACAGTAATCATGTTTGACAGAGACTGCTCCATAATAAGAACTATGGAATGAACTACTTGGGCAATGGGCAGCCTGACAGGAAAAGGCTGTTTTAACCATGTCCCTTGATATTTCTTCAACAGGTCCAACATGAAGTCCAGATGCAATAGAAAGATATAATGGTTAACACAGTTGGTTTGAAGACGCAATAAAAAGATATAGTGGTAACACAGTTGGTTTGAACATGTGTCTGGAAGAACCTACGCAGAGTTGACGAAAAGTTGTAATACAGCAGGTATGGTTGTTTCAACTGTTTCTTCATATATTGTTTCCTTCAGTAGCTTCCCTTTGTTTGCTTTGCTAGAAATTTCATCCCATTTCATCTTCACAACTACAATTGTTTGCTTCAGCTTTATTCAAATCCCTATAGTCAATGCAAATCCTTATGGTTTTATTTTTCTTTTCAACTGGCATAATGCAAGATAACCATTCAAGATTGACAATCTCTGAAATCATACCAGCATCTTTCATTTTGTATAATTCCTCTTTGATCAAGCCAAGCAAAGATGCATTAATTCTTGAACCACAGGTTTCATACCCTAATTTTTATTTCAAACTCACATATTCTTTTATCCACACCAACTAATTCATCATAGTCCCAGGAAAAGATATCTTTCCATTCATCAAAAACTTGGCCACAAAAGACTCATCCTCTTCTTTGAACAAATCACCAACATATAAAACTCTATCTAGACCCTTTTTGTTCATTTAACTTCCTTTACCCGTTTCTCCTCACTTGCATTGATCACCAGAATGGGATAGAGTTGTTGCAGGTCTTTTTTCTCCAGATCTTCTTCTTGAATTGCTCCCTCAGCCAAATGCTCGAGCATAACACTTCTACATAATCCATCAGCTTCATAATTTTGCTCCCTTGACACGTGACACAGTCTCCAAGTCTTGAAATTTCTCAATTCTCCCATAGCTTGGTCCCTAAGTAACATCATGTCTTCATTTTTTGCTTGGAATTCCCCCAATATTTGCCTGCAAACAAGCTGAGAGTCTCCAAAAATAGCAATTTCATTAATATTCAAATTCTTTGCTTCTTGAAGGCCTGCTATCAAAGCCTTGTATTCTGCCATATTTGAGGTTGCATTAGGAAAAATTCTGCCTACTTTTGCAAGCAACCTATTAGAAGAATCTTTAAAAATAGCAGCAGAGGAAGCCACACTTAATCTTTTAGAATAGAATAGAATATGATTTTATCGTCCACGGAGACCAACTGGCCTATGGGACCCAAGTACAAAGAGAGAGCAAAGCAGCGATATTACTACGATTAAAAACCCCACCTCAAGGGTTTTTTTGGAAAACCTTAGTAGCAATAAGGATGCCGACATACCGCACGCTTATATACATAATCACAAGTACAAACCGAGGTTAATGTCTGGACGGGGGCATAATCGAAGTCCGGTGATATCCATTACCTCCCGGAGGTACGATCCCAACAAGCCTACAGAGGCCGTGCTTAGTAGCTCATGCAAGGCCTGATGGGGCACAACTAACCGAGCATACCGAGCCCGGATATGCTCGTACGGACAAACGGCCTGGAGGGCATGACTTTCGTCCTCAATGGCGCTTTTGTTGACAAAGATCGCGCACTCGCCCTCACGCTGCTCCCGAATCCATCTCCCCGCCTCAATGCGGGAGGTGGTGTGCACCTGTCTTGAATGGAAGCAATCACCCCACGCTTTTTCATGGGTAGATGGGTGTGCAGGTAGTGGTGTGGGCCCCTCGTGAGCATGGGATTAACCTGCTGTCGATAATTTGCCACCTGCCACCTTGACATGTGACAGGGCCTCTGCATCCCAAAGCTTGGCCATGAAGCAAGCATCCAAGTACTGCTTCAAGGCAGCGCGTTCCTTTGGTGTATGCACTGGTCCACATCTGAGAGACACCACCATCAAACTATAAGTAAGAAAAATTCTCTTGTTTTGGCAAAGTTATCTGCACAGGGAATTCTGAGCTCAGCATTAGATCATTTATATTCAGCCCAAACTCTCCACGGGATTCGACAACAAAATGTCTTCTTCAATGAAGTTTAAGGCTTCAAATTCACCTACCTTGTTGTAGAATGTCACCCTTCTCTTACCATTGGAAATAGCGCATTTCTCCTTTTGACCACACATGCCTGGCATCAACTGTAGACAGTCATTTCCTTCCCAAAAGCAAATCATAAATATCTGATTTCTCCTCTATTCCTTCAAAAGCAACAACAACAAAGTTAGCTGCAACAACTATACCTTCTACATCAATTGGCACATTGCTAACTATCCCCATAGGACTGAATTTGGTGTTTGAGAAGGATTTTAAGACCATTGGAGCTTTCTTGTCTATCTCAAGGCCACACATTCTCATAATGTGATGAGGCATCACATTAAGAGGTGATCCCCCATCTAATAGAACCTTGGTCAAGATCTTTTTGCCCAATCTGGCAACACAAGTAAAAGCTCCTGGGTCATAATCTTCTTGAGTCAGCATGTGCTCCTTAATATGATTAGTTAGAGCAAACTCATCCTCCTTGGTCAAATTCAAAACCTTCTTCCTGTATGATGGAGCTATCTTGAGAAGAGTCAACATGTCAACACTGATTTTAGAGTTCTTAAGTAAATACTCAAAATCCTCACTTTCTTTATCTTTTTTCAAATATTTTTGACCAGGGGGAGGAGGTACAACCATGTTTTGCTCGATTTCTCTGTGTCTCACAGCATTGATATCCTCATTGGCTTGTGCTGGCTCTTTGTCCTTTGCATTGTTCATCCTCTTGTGTGTACATGCATGATTTCCTCCTGTTCTTCAATCTCCTGCACAAACCTGATAGAAGCATTTCGCTCATTGGATTTAGACTTTTCTTGCCTAGTAAAATACTCTTTTACACTACACCTATCCTCATAATGTCCTGCAAATTGCACAAACAGGGCATTCCTTACCAAAATGCCTTCTTTTACTACATTTTGTACAAGGCCTATACCAGCAATAGTCAGATGAATGAGTGTTTCTCGAACAGTGAGCACAAGGTGGATATATTCTTTTCTCAGGTCTGGAATTCTTCATTTCTTGAAGTTGCTTGGTCACTTCAACTAGGGCCTCGGATACTTTGGCTATCTCAGCTCTTACATCTGCCATAGGACCTTCATCATCCTCCATTTTGTACTTCTTTTTCCAGGTCCTGGTCCCATGTACTCCTGCTCATAATCTGGAAAGAAAGGATCATGAGGTGAGTGCATATCATCAAGAAGATAAGAAATCATGTCTGCAATTTCAGTGGCTTTAGTAAAAGCCTTATGCATTGTGTCAAACCCTTCTTGTTTTTGGATCTTGAGCATTTTCCTATGTACTCTTGGTCTGCTGCTCAAACCTCTGATAAAAGATGCTACAAGGTGTAAGGTGTGGTTTGGAACTTGGTTGATTTCACACTTAACAAGGTAAAGATTAAATCTCTCCACATATTGGTGCACACTCTCACCATGTTTAATATGAAAGGTTTGCAGTTCAAAAATCAAATCCTGAGGATCTAACAGCTTACCAAATCTTGCCAAGAATTTCTTGACTAATTCATCCCATGATTTAGCTTCTAGACTCATAACATATTCAAGCCAAGCTCTGACCTCATCATTTTTGAAACACTTTTTAAACTTAGAGAACTTACAACCTTTCTTGTGTCCATATTCCTAATAGTACTCCTCAAAAGTTTTTAGAAAATTGTTAGCATTCATGCTGGATCAAAAGTAGGAACCGGAATTGGCATATTCAACTCAAAGTAATGGCAAGGCATACCTATATTTGCTTGTATACTTACTCCTGGTGCTACAGTAGAGGCTTCATGATTCTCCTGTGCTTCAGCATGTTCAGATGCTTCATTAGCTCTCCTGGGAGCCATGAATTCAAATTCCAGAAATAATCTCGGTAGAACCTCCAAAATGTTGAAGGTGCTCCTGGCAAAACCTTCAACCTCAGTTGTTTAGAACCTCCAGTAAGGCAACCACTCTATGTGAAAACTTCCAAATACAATGCTCAAACAATGATTATGAACACTTTCCCTAAAGAGAAAAAAGTCTGCCTTGCAAGAATAGATGCCAAATGCAATCTAGAGAGAGTTTGTTCATGTTTTTTGGTGCTAAAACTACTCAAGACCTTGAAAGATATTGGGCATAAAGTCAGACAGACTTTGATTAGAGCAAATCACTCAAAAATGCATTCCTGACCAGGTCAAAACTTAGTCAATATCCCTGGCAGAGAGTGAAATTTTCTAACTCGATAAAGGCAGCTCCTTTTTAGGATTTGATGCTCGAATCCCTCTCTAGTACGTCTGCACACAATCGTCAAGCATGCTTTTTGTAGAAAGATGTGCAAATTTTCTGGAAATTTGACTTCAGGTTCAATAGACTGTTACAAACTATGAACAACAGGCAAATCTTGAATCTCTTGATGCTTGAATGTACTTTTTTGTTCTTTGGAGTAATGTCAATGCTATCAATGCTTATGCAGGTGAGAGGATGCAAATTACTCAAGCAAGGTGTAAATATAGACTGATAAGAGCAGATTAATGATCTGGTTGTGCAAGTTCGAATTTCTATCAAAGGAGTATGCAGGCACTTTAACTATCATAAACCTATGCTATATATGCTTACATGCAACACTTTAGCTATCTCTTTTTTTTTGTGCTAGAATGCAAGGATCAAGTGTTGTGCATTCATGATGCCAAACACAAAGTCAACTGAAAACATTCACAAATATATCACCAAGGATCAGATTTTCATTCAACTGAGAATCACACAGCAGGCAAAAATAATCCCAAGGTCGATGTCTTGTGTTAACCACCTAGTGGTTAACATTGTACACATGTTAGGTGTCAGTGGTGGCAGACTGACACGTGGCATGCTTAGGTTAATTTAAGTGTATGGCTTAGATTTAGTTAGATGTATGGCTCAGATTTGCGGTCTACACTATATTAGACCGGAGCCTCTTCAGATGTACTCAGGTTTATCTCAAATTTGGAGAGCCTCACTTGGCCACGTTCCCTTCACTCTTTGTACATATTTCTTTGTCTTGTTCTTGTTTTGTGATCATGAGCATGGCAGCCTTGTAGCATCCGGCAGTCATAGACTGCTGCTGCAAGGTGCACGCCAAGAACTCACAATTAACATTAGCGCCGTTATGCCGGGTTCGCTTGTGATCACTTTCTTCAGCCTTGCTGTTTTGCTGTTGTCTTGCTGCTCTCATCCTCATCAGTTCTTGAATACTCCTTGTATATTACTCTCAACCCTTTCAACTCCCTTATTTGGCCCAATCAGTTGTTGAAATGGTCCAGCTGCCCCCTTTGTCAAATCCTTTTGTTTCCAATTAGTCTAGTTATGAAAGAGTTTTCAAAACTCTGTTTTTTATGGTGCAGCAAGCACAGTTTTATAGTCAAGAGTTTTTGGAGTGGTGACATCACTCTTTTTTGCAAAAATATCAGGAAAATCAAGTGTTTGCTTTTCTTATCTTCTATCTGCTGCAAAAATTATCCAAAAACATCATGATCCTTCTTGTTATTCTCTGTTATCAGAAATTTGTGCCTTTTGCATACCCACTTCCAAAAAGACAAAAATATTCTACCTGGAGTGTATCGCAGATCACATGGAGCATATCAATATGAAGCATCTCACATGGAGCATATCAATATGGAGCATCTCAGTTTGTATCTGCCCATCTTAAGTCTTCCAAGCGGATTTCTTTTTCAGATTATTTGGCAGAGGGCCAGCACTTTGGCTGGCCCTCCCTTATGATTCACAATCAGACAGATTTCTCAAGGGCGATTTCCTTGCTTCTTCCTGATGTTCATCTGCAAAAGACAAGTCCTTGCATATTCAAAACAGCAAGCATCAAAGTTTTTTCTTCAACTCGTCTGCAGCATGTTTTCTCCAGTGCTATCAGTACCTGCATAAAAGTTTATCAGCTTATTTTGGATACAACGAAATCATTCAAGCATCTCGGGCTCTAGACGGATTTGAGTCTTCGTGGAGCTCTTCCTCAACACTTTCCATCAATCTGGCATCTGCACAGAGCAATCATGTCTTTCTTATTGAATTTTTTAAGAGGACCAGCATTTCTGCTAGCCCCCACCCCTCTGCCTCAGATATACATGCTGCAGAGCCATTTTTAAGTAAGCCATCTGTGAAGAATTTTTCGCAGTCTCAGGTCGGATTTATTAAGCTCCTTGGTCTCGATCATCTGCAAACAAACGAAATCTTTTCATCAGTCAAGAAGATTCACCTCGAACATCTTTGTTGAGCAGAGCTAGATATTTTATCTCTCCCGCACAGCTTTTCAAGCCATTTTTTCTATTCGAGTTTATCCATCAAATGTCTATCTATTCAAATCAGTAAGCACGTTCTGCAACAAAGTTTTCCAGCAAGCATCAGGTCGGCTTCAAACCACAGGCTCCCATATCTTTTTACTCTCCATCCTGCAAAGGTGAAGCAATGGCAGTCCCTATTCTTGCAAACACCGCCATCTATTTTGTCTACATAGCTCTGTTCCATCACTTCCGGCCAGCCTCTATCTATAGCAGCTTATATTTCGGCATCATCTCCGCCCTACCAGATTAGTAAATTCTAGCTTGCATCTGTGTTAAGCAAGAAGCAGCTATTTCGCCTTCAAATCCGGTTGCCCGCATAATCGAAGGTCGGCAGTCAGTACAGAGCATTTTCGGCTAGGGTTGCAGCTCCAGCTAGGGTTTTTTCCAACGGTTGCGATTTGGCCGCTTATATCTATGGCCCAGATGAATTTGACGTTTTTATGGCTCACGGCCGTCGACGCTTCAATTAAAATTGCTTCACGCCTACTCTGTTTGTGCTCACGGGGTTCGTGCCGTGGACCAGCGACAATATCTTCCACGCAACGTTGACCCACGCCGTTATTTTTGCTTGCCCACGCTTGTCAGATACTCAGCCAGGCCCATGCCCAACAAGGGTTCAGCCAGGTCCACGCCTAAGCCACGCTGCTCACGCTTTTTCTTTCCACACTCACGCCTCACCAGCCATACTCACGCCCATGCCCACAGAGCCACGCTGCACCCACGCTTGCTCACGCACGCTCATGGCCACGCTCCCAGCTCAAGATTCACGCTCTTCAAAAATATTGTCACGCATAGTCACGCTCTTCTATGGCTGATCACGGGGGAAGCTTTCTTGGTACTTACATTTTTTTGAAGACCCCCTAATTGTTTTTAAGTGAACTTTTGGCCACGATTTGTTAAAATGGATTTACCCATAATATAAGGGGATGGTCTTTATGTTTTTTTGGCCCAAGTTCCTATGATCCATGTTCTCCATCGACATTCCTTCGGATCTTATTCGTCCTCAATGCAATCATGAAGATCTTTTACGGCGACACAACCCAACCATTACCATCATTTACACCCCTAAATTTTTTGGCACCATGTTGTAATTGTCGGACTTATCTTATAAAAGTCTGTGCATATTTTTGTGCTAAAAAACTTTTAGGGGGAGGCAGTGTTAACCACCTAGTGGTTAACATTGTACACATGTTAGGTGTCAGTGGTGGCAGACTGACACTTGGCATGCTTAGGTTAATTTAAGTGTATGGCTTAGATTTAGTTAGATGTACGGCTCAAATTTGCGGTCTACACTATATTAGACCGGAGCCTCTTCAGATATACTCAGGTTTATCTCAAATTTGGAGAGCCTCACTTGGCCACGTTCCCTTTACTCTTTGTACATATTTCTTTGTCTTGTTCTTGTTTTGTGATCATGAGCATGACAGCCTTGTAGCATCCGGCAGTCATAGACTGCTGCTGCAAGGTGCACGCCAAGAACTCACAATTAACATCTTGGGCACAGGATGAAATAAGGTATACATTCAGGTAATTCACACAAATTGTCAATAATTCATGCACAATCTGATATCTGGAAGGCAGATTCAAACTCAAGATCTTGGAACCGATCTTTCTTCAAAGTATTCGATCCGTTCTTCGCTTCAAAGCCCTCAAAAATAGCTCAGAGCCATTTTCCCCCTTTTAAAATCCCATGTTCAGTACTGTTCTTGGCAAATCCGGCCTAGAATTTTGTTTTTTAGTTTAATTGATGAATTCTTGATGTAATACAGGCCGATCCAACGTCTTAGGGTCATGATTGGGTGGTTGATTTGGTTGAATTTGCCGGATCTTGGCATTTCTGCAGATTAGGGTTCTTGGCAAAACAACTTAATATATCCCACATGCAAGATTCGAAAGGGAGGACCAAGGTATAAAAGGAATAACAAAATCAATATTATTAATAATTAACATGCTATATCCACGTGGGCCTCGGTACCTCCACTGCCCCACACGCCCGGGTATACCACGTGGCGGGGGGGTGATTGGCTGGGGAATCTAGGCTTGGGGGGATAGCAATTTTTTTTTTTTTTTGCAAAATATAGCTAGGCACACTTCCCAAGAAATCAAATATGAAGGCCCAAATGAAGGTATTTTTGAAAATTCTTTTTTGCTATGCTCTCAATGATGCTGGAATCTTTTTTGCAAAAAAAGAGGTATGGAAATAGTGAGCTGGCAAGATGAGTTGGCAAGAGGAAGATGACATGGCAAAAGGGATGATGAAATGTCAAACAACTTGGCAAAGAATATTTTTTCTAGTCAACACATGAGATGAGGTGGAGATGATGTGTGTGACACGTGGATGATGATGTGGAGGTGTTGGTGATGATGTGGCAAGATGATATATGTCACCCTTATGAACTTGAACAACTTAAATTGAAGAATTTTTGCAAAGAATGTATTTCTCAATGGGGTGACACGTGTGTGATGTGACATGGCAATGAAGATGATGTGTATGATGACTTGACCATTTTTGAGTGATGACTTGGGTCAATTTCAATGCCAATGCATATAACTTGCATTCTTTGGGCAAATTTTGACTTTTTGCTTCCTTTAGTAATTTTGCACTTTTTCTCTCCATTTGACTTCTAGAGAGAGAACTTTGACCATTGACCATGGTATGACCAAATCAAATGGAAATTTGTGTTTTAACAAGATGGTGATAGTATGGTAAGTGTGTGTAGTGTAAATGACATGTAAAAGAGAAATCTTGACTAGAAAAAATGTTCTAGGCCAATTTAGGCATGGAACTTGAGGTCACATAGGCATGTTTTCATGGCAAAGGATGTGGAAGGCTTGAGATGGAGAGGATGGGATGTAGTTATGCCAAGAACTCAAATGGAAACATCACATACCAAGAACACTTCAAGGGGTCTTCAAATCTTCAAAATTGTGTTGCTTGAATCAACTTCCTTAGCATGCTTGTGTAATCGTTGTTGAATGTCTTCACCTTGGTCTTCAAGTCTCCACTTCATAATGTGCAAAGATGCATTTTCCTCAAGCGAATTGTGCTTGTATATCTGTGTTCAAATCCAAGTGTGAGCATGAGTAAATAATATTGTGTCTTGCTCTTCTATGCTGTCATAGCATGGCAGCACCTTGTTCCATTTTAAAACTAGTTCACCTGATTTGAGAGTGCCTTGGAGCTTGTGAGCAGTTTTAAATGCTGCTATATCTTTTGCCTTTTTTATCATAACTTCATTTTCAGCTTCATACCTGTGTTCTTCACACTGCATTAACCTTACACATCTTTCTTTCAGTGCATCATCCATTTCTAAATTTATTTGATGGGCCAATCTAAATGATGGGAGCTCAAGCTCAATTGGCACCACAGATTCTATGCCATAAACCAGGCTGAAAGGTGTGTGTTTAGTAAAAGATTTTATGGTGGTCCTATATGCCTATAATGCATCATGAAGTTTCAAATGCCAATCTCTTTTGAAAATGCTGATGAGTGTGTTTGACTTTTAGAGTGGCTAGCAACAAGGCAATAGTTTGGCTCATGAATTGACTTCCCCTATTAGAGGTAATTTTAAAAGGGATTCCAAATCGAGCACAAATGTTTTCATGAAGAAATCTTGATGTGGTGTAGGCATTTGCTTCTCTAAGAGGAACTGCTTCAGCCCATTTGGTAAAATAATCTGTGGCCACAAGTATAAATTGGTGCTGAGCTGAGGAGGGGGGATCTATTGGACCTATGAAATCAAGTCCCCATGTTTGAAATGGCCCTGGAGAAGTTATGGCAGTGAGACGGGCTGGTTGCAATGTCCTTTTGCCAAAGATTTGGCATTTATGACAACACTTTATAACATTATAGCAATCTTTAAAAAGGGTAGGCCAAAAATATCCAAACCTTAAGATTTTCTTGGTAGTTGTATCAGCAGCAAAGTGTCCACCACAAATGCCTTCATGACAAGCCTCAATGATCATTTGGCTTCTTCAGGATCCACACATCTCAGCAACTTCCTTCTTTGTCAACTTTGCACAATACTTCTCCAATCAATCTGAATTTTTTGCATTTCTCTTTGAATCTTCTTTCCTGGCTGCTACTCAAGTCTTTTGGCAACTCATTGTTCTCCAGATAATTCCTGATATCAAATTGCCAGTCCAAGTCTTTTGCATGAAAAGCAACTAAGTTAGCAACACAATCAATATCATTTAATCCTTCTTGATCCTCATGTTCAAACAAAGCATAAGGCAAATAAGAACTAGGATTTTCAACTAAGTTCACTACCTTGACAGTAATATTGTAAGCTTGAATTTTACAAGCCCATCTACATAACTTGGCCGTGGGCGGCTTTCTTGCAAACAGGAGGGATAAAGGGTTTTGTCTCATGTAGACTTGAGTATTTTTTTGCAAAAGATGACCTTGTCTATCTATTAGAAATATTAATGCAGTTGCACTCTTCTCAAGCCTGGGGTATCTCATTTCAGTGTCAGACCACAAAAGAAATAACATGGTCTTCTTGAAGTAATGCCACACCAATTGCCTTTTTAATGACACAAATGTAGGCTTTAAAAGGCTTTTCTAAGTCTGGAGGCTTCAGCAGAATAGAATGGCAGATAGCATTGACAATTTTATCAAAGGATTCTTGGCATAATTCATTCCAATTAACCAAAATGTGCTTGCTCTCATTCTTGGAGAATTTTCCAACCTTTGTGAGGTTAGAAATTGGACTTATGGTGTGTGAGAAATGAGGAACATACATTCTCTAAAAACTAGTCATTCCCAAGAAACTTTTTACCTGTTTGAGTGTTTTAGGAGGAGCAAGCTTCTTCAAGGCCTCAATTTTATTCTCTGCTACCTGAATACCTTTTGTAGACACTTCATGTCCTAGCAGGTCTCCTCTTGAGCACAAAAAAACACATTTCTTTGGGTTTAGGCTGACACCTCCTTTTCTGCATAAGGCAAATAACTTTGTTAAACTATAAAAATGATCTTTGAAAGAGGTGCCTAAGCAGAGATCATCCAAAAAAACACGAAAAGCAGTTGGAGGCATATCCTTGAAGATGGTATGCATGGCTCTTTGGAAGGTTGCTGATGCATTCATTAATCCAAAGGGCATTCTCCTCATTGCATGTTCCCCAAGGTGTAATGAATGAGGTCTTTGGCTGATATTCCTCCTTTATGCTTATTTGATTGAAACCTGAGAAACCATCTAAGAAGGAATATATTTCTTTTCCTGCAACAGCATCCAACACTTCTTCCAAGAAAGGTAAAGGGTAACTGTTGACCCTAAACCTGGCTTAAAGGTCAACCTCAAGGTACCAATTCAAGTTTTCACTCAAATTGGGGTTAGAACCTCCAGATCACTTGAGGTGATCAGTCTATGCAAGGAAATTCCAAAAACAAGTTCAAAAAGTTTAAGTTCTATACCTTTCCCATTTCCAAAAAATAGTACCTTTGCCAAAACAATTGTGGTGTCGAGATGCAGATCGATTTCTTAAGTCAGATGCAGTAGACTTGGTAAAAAAAGTTGTAGTTAACCAACAGTAAAGCCTCTGACCAAGTCAGAGACCTAATCTGTGAGTTATTCGAGCTCAAAGTGAGGTCAAATTTTGGTCAATAGAGGTCAAATGTGGAAAACAAAGGATCGAAAATTGAGATTTGGAGTTGCCAATCATCTTTTTGAGAAATTCCAAAGTAGATAGGTTGCAATGGTGCTGGAGAAGAGGGGCAAGCAATCAAATCCTTATTTGGATGTGTAGAAGTATTTTTTGTGGCTAGATTTGGCAAAGTAAAGTAGAAACTGTCCAAACCCGAGAGCAATTTTTTTGAATTTGAGCTATACTTGGTATTTTTGAATGATTCCAACTCCTTTGGCTTGCACAGGCTCTAAGAATAGATGGCAAGTAGTCCAAAAGAATAGAAAAACACACTAGAATTTTCTGTAGAATATTTTGTAGCAAGAATTGTAGAATAACATATCAGAAATGGATTTGACAACTTGGCAATCGATTTGAATTGATATGGAGGTAAATATATCATGATAACAGAATATAAGGATGCTTCATAGCTTTTAATCACAGGAAAATAATCTTCTCAAGTCAATAAATAATTTTTGAAGGTAATGTCAATCAGATCTTGTGAATCCAGTTGAGGAGAGCTCAAGAACTTCAAGGATCGTCCAGATCTTGCTCAGCAATGATCAATGTAGGATCTGAATACTTCTGGGCCTTCGAAAATGTCGAGATTGTGTTCCCCCTGTTTATAGTTTCAAATTTTGGTTCCAGTAGTTTCGGGTGATAAATTTAGGCTTAAGTTCCGGAATCCAAGAATAGATTGGTTGCAGGGAGAATGGAGCGCGGGATGGCGTGATTCGAGCTGGGTTTCCAATTTTAGGTTCTTCAGCTGTATTTTCGCATATTTTGCGCGATACGGTTTGGTATTTCTGAAGGAATATGCCCTGTATATGCCGTATTTGACCACTTAAAAAACTTGGCTAATGGTTTCAAGGCATTTTCCATGGAATACCTAAAAAGGTTATAACTTCTCAACCATGGGGAAGGATATCCACACGTGCAAAGGGATATAGAATCTTTAGGGCATCTTTTGACAAGGTTTAGGGTATACCAAAGAGAGCATGATGGGGTGGGAATGGAGGTAAAAGAGATCATTAAGAGCTAGTAGGAAGATAAGAATAGGAATGCAAAAGAGGGAAATAATAACTTTGCAACAAGGACTTGAAGTTTTTGAATAGTGACATTTGGAGGAATTGGCAAAGGATTTGAGCAAAATGGTAGTTATG
Organism: Isoetes taiwanensis; assembly: GCA_021234155.1. Taxonomy (NCBI): domain Eukaryota; kingdom Viridiplantae; phylum Streptophyta; class Lycopodiopsida; order Isoetales; family Isoetaceae; genus Isoetes; species Isoetes taiwanensis. The sequence goes on from JAJEKV010000018.1 coordinate 14,834,943, forward strand.
GCAAGGTGAGCATGACAAGGAAATAGGCAATGGGTATGAGGGAGCAAATGCAAGAGTGAACCAAAGGGAGCATAAATATAGGAAAAGGACTAGGAAATTTCAAGGAGCAAGTAAGAATGGCTAGAGAATGAAATAAAATACCATGGGGTCTTCCAAACTTTGAACTTCCAATCCTCAAAAAATGCCTTCCAAACTTCTTTACCCAGAATCTTCTAGAGCATATTCTTGACTAAGCACTTTGACCTTGAATAGAGTACCTCATGTGAGTTTTGAACCTTAAGCTCTTGTTGACTTGAAGAATGAACATCCTTTGACCTCCACATCAATATTGAATGCCAAGAATCTTCCAAACTTTGACCTAGTATTCCAAGATAAGTTGACCTAGTTTTGAATGCATGGATCACAATTAGCATGTTGCCCTTTGGGGGCAACATCTCGCCAAAACAAGAAAAAGGCTGGTCCCCTCAGCCATATAATGTCAAGAAAAAATAACTAGAGGGGTCTTCAACTTTGTACCAATGTGTCTATGATAGGATAAGAGTGCAAATGTTGGTGGAGTGAGTGTAATTGTGATGATGAAATGATGTGGATGGAATATGGTGAGTGAGAAAGGCAGAAATGAGTGTGAAAATGACAAGGTGATGATGGAATGATGGTGAATGGAATATAGTGAGTGAGAAGAGATAAAAGTGAATGTGAGTATGACAAGATGATGATGAAATGGAGATGAAATGAGTGTACAAGTGTTTTGAAACTTCGCCAAAACAAGAAAATGTGTGTATCCTTCTTGATCTTCAACAAGTGCAACTCTGCTGTGATGGTAAAGATGAATTGCAGAGTGCTTTTCTTTTTTAGGGAATGAGAACAAGAATAAGGAGTTCAGATGGAAGGTAGGGCCACTTATGACAGATAAAAAATATGGAGGAAGGGTGCACCTGTCATGGAAACACATAAACGAATTAGTCTCAAAACCTTGCAACTCTGCTATGATGGTGAAGGTGATTTTGCAGAGTGCTGTTAAGGTATGGAAAAACAAGATTAGAGGGTTGGATGGATGGTAGGAATGTTTAAGACAGGTGAATAAAAATGGAAGAAAGAATGCTCCTGCAAATGACACTTGGTAATCATTAGTATCAACCCTGTTCTTGAGATCACCTGTACTGCTATCTGGTCAAATCAACCTAAGAACATGAAACCAATTCTATTAGAGTAAAGTGCTCAAAGTCGACCGTTTCTATCTACTGAAATAGTGTGCTTAAAGATCTAACTGATTTAACTACTTTAAACCTACCATAAATCTCCAAACTTTTTAATGAGAGAATAGGGACAAGCAAGCATGCTGGTCCCAATACCTTTTCAGGTGCAAGATATTGATTGGATTTGGCAGTGGCATTCCTGAAGCAACCTCTTGTAGCCAATAAGAGTTAGTACCTGCAGGTTCCAATACTACAAAGGGTCCTTCCCAAATATTGTCAAATTTGCCAGCTGAGTCTTCCTTTGACTTGTTCCATTTGAGAACAAGCTCTCCTTGCTTAAAAGTGCCTTGTCGCCTTGAATGCAGATCCTTGGCCTTTTTCAGCAAATTGGTATTCTCAGCCTCCATCCTATATTCATCTAGGTGCAGCAAGGCATCCAATCTCTCCTGCAAGGCATGTTCAAAAGGTAAACATAATTTATAAGCTAACCTCAGGGAGGGCAACTCAAGTTCCACTGGTAAGACTGCCTCTATGCCATAAACCAGGTTGAAGGGTGTATGATTTGTAGCTGTTTTGATAGTGACTCTATAAGCCAAAAGTGCATCCACTATTTTGACATGCCAATCTCTCTTGTTGATCTCAACTGTCTTCTGCAAGATATTTTTCAACACTTTGTTAGTGGCTTCAGCTTGTCCATTACCTTGGGGATAGTATGAGGAGCTCTTGGTATGCTTGACCTTCAAGATGTCCATCAAGTTAGTAATAACTTCATTAACAAAAGGTGTGCCCCTATCAGAATGCAACTGAAAAGGAATACCAAACCTGGAACAAACATACTCATGTAAAAATCTTGCAGTTGTGGCAGCATTAGCCTGTCTCAAGGGTATAGCTTCTGCCCATTTAGTAAAATAATTTGTGGCCACAATGATATGCTGATGTTGACCTGCAGAAGAAGGATTAATAGGGCCAATATAATCTAATCCCCAAATTTGAAAGGGCCCTGGAGATATGATGGGATTAAGGGCAGCTGGAAGTAAAATTCTTTTGCTAAAGATTTGGCATTGATGGCAAGTCTTTATAATATTATAACAATCTTTAAAAACAGTAGGCCAATAGTATCCGACACGAGAATCTTTTTTGTTGTAGTATCACCAAAGAAAATGCCCTCCACAAATACCTTTGTGCATTTCCCTGATGATTAGAGCAGACTCACTTTCACTCACACATCTCAACAAGACTCCATCTCGGTTGACTTTGCACAAAACATTGTCTATCATCTTGAATTGTATGCATTTATTCTTGAGTCTCCTTTTTTGGTTTGAAGTGAGGTTTGAAGAGATAATTCCATGTTGTAAGAAGTCTCTGATAGGTTGTTGCCACCCACCATCACCGATCTTCCGGTTAACTCTACATGAGCTACTACAAGTGAAATGTCAGCAGTATCCAACTCATCCTCATGGTCAAAAAATATATAAGGCAAATAAAGGCTAGGACTTCGTACCAAATGTAATTCTTTTACAGAAATATCATAACTTTGCAACTTACAAGCCCACCTTTGGATTTTTGGCTTACTGGTTGCCTTACCAAATAGTAGACCCATTGGATTTTGCTTCATGTAGACTTGAACTTGACTTTTCAGGAGCAAGTGTCCTTGCCTATTGATAAGAAACATGAGGGCAGCAGCACTCCTCTAGAGCAGACCATTGTTTACTTGCAAACACTATGGTGTGCTTTTCCTGCAAAATGGCTAACCCTATAGCTTTTTTAGTAACAGTAATATAAACTTCAAATGGCATATTCAAATCTGGTTTCCTCAAAAGTGTGGCTTCACATATGGATTGAATGAGAAAGTCAAAAGCTTCTTGGCATTCTGAAGTCCATGTAATGGGTATATGCTTACTCTCAGACTTGGAGAACTTGCCTACCCTTGTCAATCTAGAAATAGGGCTCAAAATATGAGCAAAATTAGGAATATACATCCTGAGAAAACTTGTCATACCAACAAAACTTTTGACATGTTTTAGATTCTTGGGAGGTGCTAATTTTTTGAGGGCTTCAATCTTGTCTTGAGCAACCTGAATGCCTTGGCTGGATACTTCATGCCCTAAGAGTTGTCCTTTTGATGCAAAAAAGATGCATTTCTTTGGATTTAGATTGACTCCTGAGCTCCTGCACAAAGAACAAATTTGTGCAAGTAGCTCCACATGATTAGATGGATTAGAGCCTAAGCAAAGGTCATCTAAGTACACCCTGAACTCTTCAGCAGACATTGATTTGAAAATAACATCCATTGCCCTTTGGAAGGTGGCTGGAGCATTCATCAAACCAAAAGGCATTCTTTTCATAGCATATGTACCCCGTGGAGTGATAAAGGAAGTTTTGGCTGGTCTTCTTCTTTGATGCTGATCCGTTGAACCCCGAGAATCCATCCAAAATGAATACACTTCCTTACCCTTTCAAAGATATAGGATCTCTTCTAAAAAAGGCAAAGGGTAACAATCCTTGATGGTAGCTTTGTTGAGATCTCGATAATCAATGCAAATTCTTAAAGCACCACTTTTCTTCTCTACAGGAACAATGCAAGATACCCATTCAGGATTAATGATTTCAATAATCACACCTGCATCTAACATCGTATTCAATTCATCCTTGATTAGCCCCATAAGTGAAGCATTAATCCTCCTTAATTTTTGAAAAACAGGTTTACACCCTTCCTTGATTTTAATTTCAAATTGGCATACCTCAGTTTTGATACCTGATAGTTCTGAATAGTCCCAGGCAAATACATCTTTTCTTTCTTCAAAAAACATTTGTATGCTCTCCCTGTTTTGATATTCAATCAGATCTCCAACAAACAGAGTTCTAGGTGTACCATTTTTTGTGATCACAATCTCCTCAATATCCTTTTTTTCTGATGCATCAATGGTCAAAATAGGACATAGTGCTTTTACTTCATTGTCATCAAGATCATCTTCAGGAATGGCTCCCTCAGTTAAATGTGACATGAGGGTCTCCCTACACAAAGCATCAGCTTCAAAATTCTGTTCCCTGGGAATATGAGTGATTTTCCATGAAGCAAAACTCGAGAGTACTCCCATTGCTTGATTCTTCAAGAGCTCCATATCTGCATTTTTTGTTTGAAACTTGTCTGCATATTAATTGTGAATCACCATAAATGTGAATATTGGCAATATCCATAGATTTAGCTTCCTGGAGACCTGCAATCAAAGCCTTATATTCTGCCACATTAGAGGTGACTTGAGGAAAGATCCTTCCTACTTTAGCTAAGAGTTTGTGAGAAGAGTCTTTCAAAATGGCAGCAGATGATGCAACATTTAGTTTTTTAGAAATACCTCCATCAAACCATAAGAACCCTGTTGGTCCTTGTATGCTGGGAGGTGCACTTTCCATAATAAGAGGAACCATTTCATATTTTCTTGGTTTTATATTTTTTTACCCTGTAAGATCCCAAAGGTTCTTCAATTAGCATTTCTTTAATAAAATGTACCTCTTCCTTGGAGTCATAGGAGCCCTCTTGGTTATAAATTGTAGCAGTCTGAGAGCCATTGGAGATGGTACATCTCCCTTGAGACCAGACTGGCCTGGCATCCACAGTGGCTAACCATCTCCTCCCTAGAAGTAAGTCATAAATATCAGATTCATCTCCTATATCTTCAAAAGCCACCACAATAAAGTTAGCAGCTACAGTTATGCCTTCTGTATTAATAGGCACTTTAGTCACCACACCAATAGGAGAAATCTTAGCATTATAAAAAGATTTTAATAACATAGAAGCTTTCTTATCCACTTCGAAACCACACTTCTTCATAATATGATATGGCATGATATTTAGGAGAGAACCCCCATCAAGTAACATATTAGAAAAGGTATACCCTCCTAAAGCAGCTGAACATGTGAATGCTCCAGGGTCTTCTTCATGCTGTGCTAGAATAAGGTCAGTGGCATCAGTAAAGTTCACACAAGCATTTAATACCGCACTATTGGTTTGTTGAAGTACCTTTTTCCTGTAACTAGGTGCAATCTTTAATAAAGTAAAGAGATCCACACTCACCTTGGAATTTTTAAGCAAAACATCAACCGCTGAGGGGGTGGAGCTATGATCTGAGCAGGTGATTCCATTACAGGTGGCACGGGCCTGGCAGTAGAATGCCTACTTGGTTCAGCATGTACTTGAGCTTCATTCATGCTTCTAGTTTGCACCACCATAACTTCTTCAGATTTAGGAACTTCTGTAGCTTGAATAAATCTTATAGAGGTGCTTGGTTCAGCAAATCTCACAGGGGGTTTAGACTCTGGTCTCTTCTCTTTTTCCTGTTTAGCAAAATATTCCTTAACAGCACACCTAGCACTGGTATGGCCAACCTCTTTACAAAAAGAACAAACATGACATTCCTTTCCAAAATGCCTTTTCTATTACATTTGGGGCACACTTGCCAATAGCATATTTCTGATGGGTGAGAATTCCTATTGCAATGAATACATTCAGGGTAAGTTTTACCTGCTCTTGCAGCCTTGAGTTCAACCAATTGTTTAGTTATTTCTGCTAAGGCTTCAGTAACCTTGGATAGGTCTGACTTGACCTCTGCAACTTGAGAATTGCCTTCCTCCTCTTTAGATTTCTTTTTCTCTTTTTGTATGGCATAGACTGGAATAGAAGGGTGGTGATCATAATGTGCATCAGTAACATCAGGGTAAAACGGGTCATGATTATGATGAGGAGCATGGTGCTTGTCAGGCAAAGTAGAAAGCATCTGGGTTAGATCAGTGGTTTTGGCAAAGACTTTGTATATGGAATCAAACCCTTCAGCAGCTTGGATTTTGAGCAATTTTCTTTGGATATCTGGTCTTCTTTGCAGACCATTAATAAAAGCAGTAACTAAAGACAGAGTTGGGATGGTGATTTGTGCTTTTTGACACCTGCTCATGAATGTACTAAACCTTTCGTTGTACTGGTTCACACTTTCTCCTGCATGTATAGAAAAACCTTGCAATTCATTAACTAAATCTTGTGGAGCAGCTAACTTACCAAATCTATCCAGAAACTTCTTGACAAGTTCATCCCATGAGGTGGTACCCATCAACTTTTCATAAGTTAACCAAGCACCAGCTTCACTCTCATCTTTGAAACATTTTTCAAATTCTGAAAGCTTGCATCCTTTCTTGAAACCATAATCCCTGTAATAGTCTTCAAATATTCTCAAAAAGTGGTTAGCACTCATACTGGAATCAAAGGTAGGCAAAGGAACAGGGACATTCAACTCAAACTAGTATGGCATGTTCTGAAGTAAGCTAGCTGAGAAGCTTGAAGGCAATGACCTCTCTCTGCAATGATCTGATACATCAACATCTTCCAATGGTTCTGATTCTGCTGGAAATTTTTGCTTTGGAGCCATGAGTTCTGAGATCCAGGAAGATCTCGGTAGAACCTCCAAAATGTTGACCCTAAACCTGGCTTAAAGGTCAACCTCAAGGTACCAATTCAAGTTTTCACTCAAATTGGGGTTAGAACCTCCAGATCACTTGAGGTGATCAGTCTATGCAAGGAAATTCCAAAAACAAGTTCAAAGAGTTTAAGTTCTATACCTTTCCCATTTCCAAAAAATAGTACCTTTGCCAAAACAATTGTGGTGTCGAGATGCAGATCGATTTCTTAAGTCAGATGCAGTAGACTTGGTCAAAAAAGTTGTAGTTAACCAACAGTAAAGCCTCTGACCAAGTCAGAGACCTAATCTGTGAGTTATTCGAGCTCAAAGTGAGGTCAAATTTTGGTCAATAGAGGTCAAATGTGGAAAATAGTGATCAGAAATTGAGATTTGGAGTTGCCAATCATCTTTTTGAGAAATTCCAAAGTAGATAGGTTGCAATGGTGCTGGAGAAGAGGGGCAAGCAATCAAATCCTTATTTGGATGTGTAGAAGTATTTTTTGTGGCTAGATTTGGCAAAGTACAGTAGAAACTGTCCAAACCCGAGAGCAATTTTTTTGAATTTGAGCTATACTTGGTATTTTTGAATGATTCCAACTCCTTTGGCTTGCACAGGCTCTAAGAATAGATGGCAAGTAGTCCAAAAGAATAGAAAAACACACTAGAATTTTCTGTAGAATATTTTGTAGCAAGAATTGTAGAATAACATATCAGAAATGGATTTGACAAGTTGGCAATCGATTTGAATTGATATGGAGGTAAATATATCATGATAACAGAATATAAGGATGCTTCATAGCTTTTAATCACAGGAAAATAATCTTCTCAAGTCAATAAATAATTTTTGAAGGTAATGTCAATCAGATCTTGTGAATCCAGTTGAGGAGAGCTCAAGAACTTCAAGGATCGTCCAGATCTTGCTCAGCAATGATCAATGTAGGATCTGAATACTTCTGGGCCTGTTCCCCCTGTTTATAGTTTCAAATTTTGGTTCCAGTAGTTTCGGGTGATAAATTTAGGCTTAAATTGTTGCTTAAGTTCCGGAATCCAAGAATAGATTGGTTGCAGGGAGAATGGAGCGCGGGATGGGGTGATTCGAGCTGGGTTTCCAATTTTAGGGTTCTTCAGCTGTATTTTCGCATATTTTGCGCGATACGGTTTGGTATTTCTGAAGGAATATGCCCTGTATATGCCGTATTTGACCACTTAAAAAACTTGGCTAATGGTTTCAAGGCATTTTCCATGGAATACCTAAAAAGGTTATAACTTCTCAACCATGGGGAAGGATATCCACACGTGCAAAGGGATATAGAATCTTTAGGGCATCTTTTGACAAGGTTTAGGGTATACCAAAGAGAGCATGATGGGGTGGGAATGGAGGTAAAAGAGATCATTAAGAGCTAGTACGAAGATAAGAATAGGAATGCAAAAGAGGGAAATAATAACTTTGCAACAAGGACTTGAAGTTTTTGAATAGTGACATTTGGAGGAATTGGCAAAAGATTTGAGCAAAATGGTAGTTATGGCAAGGTGAGCATGACAAGGAAATAGGCAATGGGTATGAGGGAGCAAATGCAAGAGTGAACAAAAGGGAGCATAAATATAGGAAAGGAGGCTAGGAAATTTCAAGGAGCAAGTAAGAATGGCTAGAGAATGAAATAAAATACCATGGGGTCTTCCAAACTTTTAACTTCCAATCTTCAAAAAATGCCTTCCAAACTTCTTTACCCAGAATCTTCTAGAGCATATTCTTGACTAAGCACTTTGACCTTGAATAGAGTACCTCATGTGAGTTTTGAACCTTAAGCTCTTGTTGACTTGAAGAATGAACATCCTTTGACCTCCACATCAATATTGAATGCCAAGAATCTTCCAAACTTTGACCTAGTATTCCAAGATAAGTTGACCTAGTTTTGAATGCATGGATCACAATTAGCATGTTGCCCTTTGGGGGCAACAGTAACAATCTTTGATAGTAGCCTTATTCAAATCCCTATAGTCAATGCAAATTCTTATGGTTTTGTTTTTCTTTTCAACATGTACAATGCAAGATAACCATTCTGGATTTACAATTTCTAAGATCACACCAGCATCTTTCATTTTATACAATTCTTCCTTGATTAGGCCAAGCAAAGATGCATTTATTCTTCTAAGCTTTTGAACAACAGGTTTCATACCTTTCTTGATCTTTATTTCAAACTCACACACTCCTTTATCAACACCAACCAGTTCATTATAGTCCCAGGCAAACACATCTTTCCATTCATCAAAAAACTTAGTAACAAAAGACTCATCATCTTCCTTGAACAAATCCTCAACATATAAGACTCTATCCTGACCCTTTTTATTCAGTTTTATCTCTTTTACCTGTTTTTCCTCACTTGCATTGATTACAACGATAGATAGAGTTGTTGCAGATCATCCCTCTCCAAGTCTTCTTCTTGAATTGCTCCCTCAGCCAAATGTTCAAGCAAAACACTTCTACACAATGCATCAGCTTCACAATTTTTCTCCCTTGGCACATGGCACTGACTTCCAAGAACTGAAGTTAGTCAGCTCTCCCATGGCTTGGTCTCTTAGCAAAATCATATCTTCATTTTTTGCTTGATATTCACCCAATATCTGTCTGCAAACAAGTTGAGAATCTTCAAAGATAACAATCTCATTAATGTTCAAATTCTTGGCTTCTTGAAGACCTGCTATCAGAGCCTTGTATTCTGTCATGTTTGAGGTTGTATTTGGAAAAATTCTGCCTACTTTTACAAGCAGCCCATTAGAAGAATCTTCAAGAATGGCAGCAGAGGAAGCCACACTTAATCTCCTTGAGACACCACCATCAAACCATAAGTAAGCAAAGTTTTCGTGTTTTAGCAGATTTATCTGTATAGGGAGTTCTAACTTTGGCAATGTACTCAACTCAAACTCTCCACAGGGATTTGACACCAGAATATCTTCTTCAATGAAATTCAAAGCCTCAAACTCTCCTACCTTATTGTAGAGTGTTACTCTTCTTTTACCATTTAAAATAGTGCATTCTCACTTTTGCCACCGAGGCCTGGCATCAACTGTTGACAACCATTTCCTTCCCAAAAGTAGATCATAAATATCTGACTTCTCATCTATTCCTTCAAAAGCAACAACCACAAAGTTAGCAGTAACAACTATTTCCTCTACATCAATTGGCACATTGCTAACTATTCCCATAGGGCTGATTTTGGTATTTGAGAAGGATTTTAAGACCATGGGAGCCTCTTTGTCTATTTCAAGGCCACACATTCTCATGATGTAATGGGGCATCACATTAAGAGGTGATCCTCCATCTAGTCAGACCTTGGTCAGAACCTTTTTGCCCATTCTGGAAACACATGTGAAGGCTCTAGGGTCATAATCTTCCTGAGTCAATATGTGCTTCTCAATATGATTAGTGAGAGCAAATTCATCCTTCTTGGTCAAATTCAGAACCTTCTTTCTGTAGGATGGAGCTATCTTTAACAGAGTTAGCAAGTCAACACTAATTTTTGAGTTCTTAAGTAAATACGCAAAATCCTCACTTTCTTTATCTTTTTTCAAATATTTCTGACAAGGAGGAGGAGGTACAACCATGTTTTGCTCGATTTCTTTGTGCCTCACAGCAGTGACATCCTCATTAACTTGTACTTGCTCTTTGTCCTTTGCATTGTTCATACCTCTTGTGTGTACAACCATGATTTCCTCTTGTTCTTCAATTTCCTGCAGAAATCTGATAGAAGCACTTTGCTCATTAGCTTTAGATTTTTCTTGTCTAGCAAAATATTCTTTACACTGCATCTATCTTCGTAGTGACCCACTGCTTTACAAAATGCACAAACAGGGCATTCCTTACCAAAATGCCCTCTTTTACCACATTTTGTGCAAGGCCTATACCAGCAATAGCCAGATGAGTGAGTGTTTCTCGAACAGTGAGCACAAGGGGGATATATTCTTTTCTCAGGTCTGAAACTTTTCATTTTTTGAAGTTGTTTGGTCACCTCAATTAGAGCCTCAGATACTTTAGTTATCTCAGCTCTCACATCAGCCACAGGACCTTCTGCATCCTCCATTTTTTACTTCTTCTTTTCCTTTTGGACAGCATAGACTGGCACAGGTCTTGGTCCCATGTACTCCTGTTAATCTGGAAAGAAAGGATCATGGGGTGAGTGCAAATCATCATGAAGATAGGAAATCATATCTGCAATCTCAGTAGCTTTTGTAAAAGCCTTATGTATTGTGTCAAGTCCTTGCTTCTGAATCTTGAGCATCTTTCTGTGTACTCTGGTCGGACCTCTGATAAATGATGCTACAAGATGTAAGGTGCGGTTGGAAACCTAATTGATTTAACACTTAACAAAATAAAGAGTGAATCTTTCCACATATTGATGCACACTCTCACCATGTTTAATATGAAGAGTTTGCAATTCAAAAATCAAATCTTGAGGATCTAACAGCTTACCAAATCTTGCCAAGAATTTCTTGACTAGTTCATCCCATGAGTTTGCCCCTAGACTCATAGCATATTTCAACCAAGCTCTGACCTCATCATTTTTGAAACACTTTATAAACTCAGAAAACTTACAATCGTTCTTGTGTCCATATTCCTGATAGTACTCCTCAAAAGTTTTCAGAAAATTGTTAGCATTCATGCTTGGATCAAAAGTGGGAACAGGAATTGGCATGTTCTGCTCAAAGTAATGGCAAGGCATACCTGTATTTGCTTGTATACTCACTCCTGGTGCTGCAGTAGGTGCTTCATGATTCTTCTGGTTTCATTAGTTCTCCTGGGAGCCATGAGTTCAAATTCCAAGAAATAGATCTCGGTAGGACCTCCAAAATGTTGAAGGTGTTCCTGGCAAAACCTTCAATCTCAGTGGTTTAGAACCTCCATGTTGCTTAAAACAACTACTCTGTATGAACGAATCCCAAGTAGAAAGCTCAAATAGCAATTCTCAATCACTTTCCCAAAACAAAAAAAAAACTTCTGCCTTGCAAGAAAAGATGCCAAATGCAAACAAGGAAGGATTTGCTTATGATTTTTGGTGTCAAAGCTACTCAAGATCCTGAAGAATATTAGGCAAAAAGTCAGATGGATTTTGATTAGTGCAAATCAGTCAAAAATGCATCTCTGACCATGTCAAAATTTGGTCAATATCCCTGGCAGAGAGTGAATTTCTGTAATTCCAAAAAGGCAGCTCTTTTTGGTGATTTGATGCTTGGATCTTTTCGTAATATGCCTGCACATAATGATCAAGTACTTCTTTTGCAAAGATAGATGCAGACTATCCCGGAAACTTGGGTTTAGGTTTGACAGACTATCACAGGGCTATGAACAACAGACTAAACTTGGGCTAATTGATGTTTGAGAGCTCGTTTTTTGTCCTTTCAATGAATCCCAATGCTGTCTATGCTTTGCGAATGAAAGGATGAAAGTTACCTTATGAAAATGCAATCAAAGACTAAAATGAGCAAAATCCTGGCCTAATTATGCAAATAGAGATCTCTAGGAGAAGGATATGCAAGCGTCTTGATCTTCAGCTATCTATTTTGCATATGTCTATGTGCAACTATTTTTGCAATATTTCCCGTGCCTTAAGTGCAGACATCAACAGTCATATTTTTCATGATGCAAAACACAATGTCAAAAGAAATCATTCACAAATGTTTTCCCAAGGGTCGGATTTTCATTCACTTAAGAATCACATAGCAAATAAGGATAATCCCAAGCTCTATGTCTTGGGCACAGGATCAAATCAAATGTTAAGTCAGGTAATTCATTGAAAATATAAGAAATTCATGCATAATCTGGCATGGAAGGCAAATTCAAGCTTTAACAATCGAAACCGGTCCTTCCTCAAAGATCCTCAATCAGTCTTTCGCCTCAAAACCCTCGAAAAAACTCTGAGCATTCTTCCCCTTTTTCAAATCCTCTGTTCCCGTCTATTCTTGGTAAATCCGGGCCGGATTTTTGTCTTTTAGTTCAATTAATGAGTTCTTGATGCAATGTAGGCAAATTCGAAGGTTCTAGATCATAATTAAGCAGTTGGTTCATGTTGATTTGCCGGATCTTGGCATGACTGTGATCTAGGGTTCTTGAAAACTAAGCTTGAGATATCCCACATGAAATATTGAAAAAGTAAAACAGGGTTTATAAAGACAGATACAGTCAGCACTCTTAAGAAATCGACGTGCCATGCCCACGTGGGATTCGGTCCGTAATCGCCCCACACGCCCCCAGTGTGCCACGTGGCGGGGGGTGATTGTTTGGGGAGAATCTAGGCTTGGGGGGGGGGTAGATAGGAAAAAATTTTGCATAATGAGATCAGGCACATTTCCCAAGAAACCCAATATGAAGGTCTATATGAGCCCATTTTTTAAAATTTTTTTTTGCAAAAAGAATCTTTTTTGATGCTTTATACCGTGGTGGAATCTTTTTTGCAAAACTAGATTTTTTATTTTTGGCTCAAAAAGGGGTTATGGAAATGGTGAGATGGCAGGTGGGCAAAGTGAGTTGGCAAGATGATGCTGACGTGGCAAAGAGGGATGATGAGGTGTCAAACAAGTTGGCAAGGTATATTTTTTCTAGTTAAAACATTTGATGAGGTGGAGGTGATGAATGTGACACGTGGGTGATGATGTGGAAGTGTTGGAGATGATGTGGCAAGACAACATGTCACTTTTATGATCTTAAACAACTTATTTTGAAGAATCTTGAAAAGAAAGGAATTTTCAATGGGGTGACATGTGTGTGACGTGACATGGCAATGATGATGATGTGTACGATGACTTGGCCATTTTCAAGTGATGACATGGGTCAATTTAATGCTAATGCATATAAATTGCATTCTTTAGGCAAATCTTTGATTTTTGTTGCTTCCCTTAAGAATTTTGCACTTTCTCTCACCATTTTGACTTTTAGTGAGATAATTTGACTCTAGACCATGGATGTGGCCAAATCAAGTGAAATTTTTTGTTTTTACAAGATGGTGATGGTGTGAGAGAAGTTTTGACTAGAAAAAATCTCCTAAGTGAATTTGCTTTAGAAAATGAAAGCTAGACATGGAATTTGGGGTCATAATATGTGTATGTTTTAGAGGAAAAGGAGATGGGAGGCTTGAGATAGGGATCATAGGAGATAGTTATGCCATGAACTCAATGGAAATATACCAAGAACACTTCAAGGGGTCTTTCAATCTTCAAAGTTGTCTTGCTTGAATCACCTTCCCTTGCATGCTTGTGTGATCTTTCATGAATGTTTTCACCTTGGTCTTCAAGTGTCCACTTCATAATGTGCAAAGATGTATTCTCTTCAAATGAATTATGCTTGTATATTTGTGCTCAAATCAATGTGTAAACAGAGTAAATCACAATGTGTCTTGCTCTTCTATGCTGCCATAGCATGGCAGCAACGTGCCACTTAAAAATGATAGCACCTTACCAATTCTGGGTAGTTTCGTTAAATGAGGACCCTGCACTGCAAGTAACACAAGCACATGCCAAGGACCAGTAGGAACCAGCTTTCCAAGTTCCATTAATAAGGTGACCTTCCAATCGCCACTACAACAGACAACTTAGCAAACAATGCCATCTCCTCGCAGACAACTTAGCATAATCTTAGTTACAGTACTTTGATCCACAATCATGCAAACAAGAAATGTCTTACCATGTAAATGGTAGGAGATAGACAATTTGTTTTTGGTAGACAATTTATAGCATGTCAGGCTCAGAACAATTTTCTTTCCTAAGCAGTTGCCCATGACTGTCAAAATTTATTGCAAAATAAAAATGAGAGGGAAAGAAAAACATACCTTACACAACACACCAAAAATCTAGAGTCGAGCCCATGCGGGCTCTACCATGCCTCGTGGGCTCTAACACACGGGCTCCAACATGCCTCGTGGGCTCTAACATGCCATGCGGGATCCTACATGCCAAGGTGGCTCAAACATGCCACGTGGGCTCCAACATATTAAGGTGGCTGAAACATGCCACATGGGGCTCCAACATGCCACCTAGGCTCAAACACGCCAAGGTGGTTCAAACATGCCACCTAGGCTCTGAATGCCACGCGGGCTCCAACATGCTAAGGTGGCTCAAACATGCCACGTGGGCTTCAACATGCCACCTATGCTCAAACATGCCACCTAGACTCATATATGCTATCTCACCAAAGGGCATGTTGGAGCCTAGGTAGCATGTTGGAGCCTAGGTGGCATCTTGGAGCACGCGTGGCATGTTTGAGCCACCTTGGCATGTTTGAGCCTAGGTGGCATGTTGGAGCCGAGGTGGCATGTTTGAGCCACTTTGGCATGTTGGGGCCTAGGTGGCATGTTTGAGCCACCTTGGCATGCTAGAGCTAAGTGCCATGTTGGAGCCCACATGTTTGAGCCACTTTGGCATGATGGAGCCTATGTGGCATGTTGGAGCCCGCGTGGCATGTTTGAGCCACATTGGGATGTTGGAGGCAAGGTGGCATTTTGGAGCGCACGTGGCATGTTTGAGCCACCTTGGCATGTTGGAGCCTCGGTGGCATGTTTGAGCCTAGGTGGCATGTTGGAGCTTGCATGGCATGTTTGAACCAACTTGGCATGTTTGATCCTAGGTGGCATGTTGGAGCCTAGGTGGCATTTTGGAGTGCACGTGGCATGTTTGAGCCTAGGTGGCATGTTGGAGCCCGTGTGGCATGTTTGGCAGCCTAGGTGGCATGTTGGAACCCGCATGGCATGTTTGAGCCACCTTGGCATGTTTGAGCCTAGGTGGCATGTCGGAGCCGAGGTGGCATATTTGAGCCACCTTGGCATGTTAGAGCCCCTACTGCATGTTTGGGCCACCTTGGCATGGTAGAGCCTAGGTGGCATGTTGGATCCCACGTGTTTGAGCCAGCTTGGCATGTTGGAGCCTAGGTGGCATGCTGGAGACCGCGTGGCATGTTTGGGCCACCTTGGCATGTTTGATCCTAGGTGGCCTATTGGAGCCTAGGTGGCATCTTGGAGGGTGCGTGGCATGTTTGAGCCACCTTGGCATGTTTGAGCCTAGGTGGCATGTTGGAGTCTGCGTGGCGTGTTTGAGTCACCTTGGCATGTTGGAGCCTAGGTGGCATGCTTGAGCCATCTTGGCATGATGGAGCCTAGGTGGCATGTTGGAGCCCACGTGGCATGTTTGAGCCACCTTGACATCTTGGAGCCTAGGTGGCATGTTTGAGCCATCTTGGCATGATGGAGCCTAGGTGGCATGTTGGAGCCCATGTGTTTGAGCGACCTTGGTATGTTGGAGTCTAGGTGGCATGTTGGAGCCGCATGGCATGTGTTGAGCCATCTTGGCATGTTTGGGCCACGTTGGCATGTTTGATGCTAGGTGGCATGTTGGAACCTAGGTGGCAGGTTGGAGCCTAGGTGGCATCTTGGAGCACATGTGGCATGTTTGAGCCACCTTGGCCTGTTTGAGCCTAGCTGGAGCTGAGGTGGCATGTTTGAGCCACCTTGGCATGTTGGAGCCTAGGTAGCATGTTGGAGCCTAGGTGCCATGTTCGAGCCACCTTGGTATGCTCGAATGTTTGAGCCATCTTGGCATGTTTGGGCCACCTTGGCATGTTGGAACCTAGGTGGCATCTTGGAGTGCTTGGCATGTTTGAGCCTAGGTGGCATGTTGGAGCCGAGGTGGCATGTTTGAGCTACCTTGGCATGTTGTTGCCTATGTAGCATGTTGGAGCCTAGATGGCATGTTTGAGCCACCTTGCCATGCTGGATCCTAGATGGCATCTTGGAGCGCATGTGGCATGTTTGAGCCACCTTGGCATGTTTGATCTTAGGTGGCATGTTAAAGCCTAGGTGGCATCTTGGAAAGCGCATGGCATGTTTGAGCAACCTTGGCATGTTTGAGCCACCTTGGAATGTTTGAGCCGAGGTGGCATGTTTGAGCCACCTCGGCATGTTTGATCCTAGGTGGCATGTTGGAGCCTAGGTGGCATGTTTGAGCCACCTTGGTATGCTGAAGCCTAGGTGGCATGTTGGAGCCCACGGTTTTGAGCCACCTTGGCATGTTGGAGCCTGGGCATGTTGGATCCCACGCCTTTGAGCCACCTTGGCATGTTGGAGCCTAGGTGGCATGTTGGAGCCCCCGTGGCATGTTTGAGCCAGCTTGGCATGTTTGGGTCACCTTGGCATGTTTGATCCTAGATGATATGTTGGAGCCTAGGTGGCATCTTGGAGCGCACATTGCATGTTCGAGCCATCTAGGCATGTTTGAGCCTAGGTGGCATGTTGGAGCCGAGATGGCATGTTTGAGCCACCTTGGCATGTTGGAGCCTAGGTGGCATGTTGGAGCCCCTGCAGTATGTTTGAGCCACCTTGGCATGTTGGAGCCTAGGTGGCATATATAGAGCCCACGTGTTTGCTCCACCTTGGCATGTTGGAGCCTAGGTGGCATGTTGGAGCCCACGTGGCATGTTTGAGCCACCTTGGCATGTTTGAGCCTAGGTGGCATGTCGGAGCCGAGGTGGCATATTTGAGCCACCTTGGCATGTTGGAGCCCCTACTGCATGTTTGGGCCACCTTGGCATGGTAGAGCCTAGGTGGCATGTTGGATCCCACGTTTTTGAGCCAGCTTGGCATGTTGGAGCCTAGGTGGCATCTGGAGACCGCGTGGCATGTTTGGGACACCTTGGCATGTTTGATCCTAGGTGGCCTATTGGTAGGTGGCATCTTGGAGGGTGCGTGGCATGTTTGAGCCACCTTGGCATGTTTGAGCCTAGGTGGCATGTTGGAGCCTGCGTGGCGTGTTTGAGTCACTTTGGCATGTTGGAGCCTACGTGGCATGCTTGAGCCATCTTGGCATGATGGAGCCTAGGTGGCATGTTGGAGCCAACGTGGCATGTTTGAGCCACCTTGACATCTTGGAGCCTAGGTGGCATGTTTGAGCCATCTTGGCATGCTGGATCCTAGGTGGCATGTTGGAGCCCATGTGTTTGAGCGACCTTGGTATGTTGGAGTCTAGGTGGCATGTTGGAACCTAGGTGGCAGCTTGGAGCCTAGGTGGCATCTTGGAGCGCGCGTGGCATGTTTGAGCCACCTTGGCCTGTTTGAGCCTAGCTGGAGCTGAGGTGGCATGTTTGAGCCACCTTGGCATGTTGGAGCCTAGGTAGCATGTTGGAGCCTAGGTGCCATGTTCGAGCTCTCCGATTTGATCGACGCCGACTTGCCAGGAGGTTAGCTTAGTATGTTTCTTAGTTAGCCTTAAGTTCTGGCTCATGTATTCTAGTTAGTAGAGTGCATGTGCCTGAATCTTGGAACGTGTGGGCGATGATGGGATACGCCTTTAAGGCATTCTCTAGGCCAGCACGCACCAAGAGGTGCGCATGACCAATAGGGTCATGCGAGAGAGGAAATGAGGCATGGTGCACGATGATGGGACATCGGTCGGATGCTCTCTATGCCACGATGCGGGGCTCGCACACCTGGCCATAGGGGGGTCATGGTGAAGGTCAAAGTGATCATGCGCGATGGTGGGATCGTGAGACGTTCCCTAGCTTAAAACCCTTGGGGCATGATGCACTAGGGGTACTCGGCACCGGGTAACCGAGTACAAGGTAGCACTTGATCATGGGCGATGATAGGATCATCTTAAATAGTTCTCAAGCTCAAATCCGAAAGGGCCATGATCGAGTGCAAGGTAGTAGGGTAACCTTGAGCTGGTAGTTCGGCTCAAGGAGGTAGGTAAGGGGGTGGTCCCCTAAAACCACAATTATTAACTAAACTAACGTAATGTGCTACTTGTGCAGGGCGAGCATAGGGGAGCACCGGCAGGGGCGCATTGCGTGGAGGAGGGGAAGCATAATTTAGACTTGAAATTATGAACCCTAATATTGTATGTGATAATGTTTGACTTATTATGACATTACTATTGTTAAGGCTATATAAATTTTGTATAGACATAAATATAGCCTATGCTATATATTAATGCAATAGTAAGTTTCTCTTTGCATGTATCTTGTTGTTTTGCAGGAATAGGATAGGTTCGTCACCTTAGCGCAATGCTGAGGACAGCATTGTCCTAAGGGGGGGAGACTGTGACGTTCCAGGGGAATATACGTTATAAATACGTATATTCCTGGACCCGTCAGCATACAAGTCTATCCATGTAGCCTTGTATACCTTAGAAAGTGGCAAGGGGTGCACATCTAAGTTAATTGTTTAACTTAGATAACCTTAGGATAAGGCCCTTTTCCACATGGCCTTATCCTATTGGGCAACCGCCACACGGCCCCATCCTATTGGTGCCACGTGGCATCCCATGTGGACCCTCACCTATATTGGCTCAAACCCTAACCCTAGACCCTTTTCCTGACTCTAGCACCTGAACACTCATCTACGCGCCCGAAACCCCATTTCGAGCATCGTTCGTCGTAGCATAGCCTGCTGCAGCAGCCCCCGAAGTGTGTGCATGATCGTAGAGGGAGCAAGGCTTCGACCCACGTCAAGGAGCATGGAGATGCCAGGAATGGGAGGAAGCGCGTCTGGAGTAGGTAGGTGGAGTAGAGTTCGTAGTAGTTCATATGGAAGGTAGCACTCCAGATGGGTTTGTATCTTGTATCTAGAGTAGAGCCATCCTAGAACCCTTGTTGAGCATCTTGAACCCTAATCAAGGAACCCTAACTGTAAGTTAGATATGTATGATTAGGTTAAGATGTTCTTCTGATGTTTATCATGATATGATGTAGGTGATGTTGGTTGATCATGTTGCTCCTCTTGTATTGGGAAGGGGGGTAGAGACCTAGGGCCATATGCAGTATGCTCCTAATGTAGATCCCTTAGTTCCTATTAGTTGCGGCATGTGCATAGGAACCCATCGGGCTATGGAGGCTATGATGTGACTCAGCACTACACAACGGGGCTAGAGGCAATACGGAAGGAGGATCCCTGCCGAGTGGGGGCTACGGGGGATCCCATAGTGGGCTAGGCTTATGGTCGGTCACTTCGTGTGGGCCGAGCATGGGTCCGACACCTCCTGCGGCAATGGTGTCGCCCTGCCTCTCAAGAGTTGCAAGTGTCGGCTTGGCTCTTGTTTTGGGGGGTTAAGTTGGGTACGAATCGTGTGTCGCCACGATTCTCTAGCCGCTCGTGGAGCCTCTAGACCCCGGGAAGGGGAGAGATGCAACCCTTCCTGCCTCGACGGACCAGGGAGATGCAACCTGGAGTAGTCCCGATGGGTGATGCCATGGGATTGCGTATCCGGAAGGCTAGAGTCACGCCAGAGCTTGATCTAGCCCATCTGCAAAGTATGCACAGGAGGGGCGGATGGAGTGGTCAACCCTAGCCATTGTCTTATGCCAGCCCTCGCCATTGTTATGACTCGGTCTGCTCTATCTTGAGGCCTAGCCAGTCAGTCATCCTCCTTATGAGTCGGAGCCATGGGTAGGAGCTCTCATGTTTTATGGGTTATGATTATCTTTGTTGCACGTATGGATATGTGATGGACTACCCTTCAAGGTAGTATATTGTATTGTTACTGCTAGTTCTAACGTTATTTATGCTTTCGCTGTGATAGGAGCTTATAGGGGAAGGGCGCGCAAGACACCTTCGTGTCCCCTTCCCGCACTAAGGTGATCCCAGAGTGCGGGGTAGACGAACGGCCCGTGCGGTCGGAGGACGGGATGGGGGATTTCCTATGGAGTGTACGGTCGGGTGCCGTATATTTCGTAGGGAGCGTCACAAATAAGCAACCCATTAAGCATTCCCCTAGCCATCTTTTCCTTCATCATAGAAGTTAAGAGGTTTGCCATAATTAGGAATAGATATGGAGCAAGGGGGCATCCTTGTCTAATACCCTTCCTTAGCTCGAAAAGTCCAGATGGCTGACCATTTACCAGAACAGACGCAGATGCCATCTTATTTAGACCCATAACTAGATTGATAAAGTCTACTTCAAACCCCATATGGGCCATTACCTCTCTTAGCCCACTCCATCTAAGTGTATCATAAGCTCTACGGAAATCAAGCTTGAGCATAACACATTTCTAATGAGAAGACTTACCCCAATGGAGCCCCTCTCTAGCTGCCAAATAATTGTCCAGGATGTTTCTACCGGGTAAGAACGCTGACTGTTCACATCCAATTACTCGAGCCAAGATTGGCTTAATACGGCTAGCTATAACCTTCATGATTACTTTATATAAAACATTTGTGAGTGCTATCGGTCTCCATTCATTACGGGCCTGAGGTCTACTCACCTTTGGTATCAATGATATAAATCCAGCTGCCAAGGTTGGGTGAAGATATTTTATAGCCCAAGCCCCTTTGACTGCTTTAAGAAAGAAAGGTCCCAAGATATCCCAAAATTCCATGTAGAACTCTGGTGGGAAGCCATCCGGCCCTGGAGATTTTCCAGAGGCTAGGGAACATAAGGCCTTATAAATTTCTGCATCTCCTGGTACCTGAAGGAGTAATCTATTATCATCACTACTTATTGACGGAACTCTACTTAGAGAGGGTAACCATAAAGAGCATTGAGTAGAGTAGTCATTTGGAAGAGGATCTTCCTTAAAGAGCCCCTCATAGCTATTCCTAAAGAATGATTTGATTTCAACCTCCTCTTTAAGGAGTTGTTGCTCATCATCTATAACCGAGGTGATGCTGTTATCTGCCAACCTAGCCCCTGCCATTCTAAAGAAACATTTGGAGCTTTCATGGTCTACTTCAGCGTACCATTTAGTTTTAGATCTCACAGCTGCCCCTCGAGCTTACTCCTCCTCCACAACTTTGACTCTAATAGTCAGTTCATTCTCAAGTGTCTGATAGGAACTATTGAATGGATCTGACATTAAATCCTGCTTAACCTTCCGGATTTGATCATAGAGGTCAACCTTAGATCTGCGGAACTCTTTGGCCTGTTCTCTACCCCATTTTTTTATCCATTCCTTCATTACCACAACTTTTTGGACCCATGCTTTCATACTAGGGAGCTCATCCTCCCTTGATTGTGCCAGAACAAAAGCTCTAAAGGGATTACAAAATGCGTCCTTACCAAGGAGTCCCGTATTGAATTTGAAGGGGATGTTGCCTCTGCCTCTAGTAGTAGGAAGGCTTTCAGCTTTTGTGGCACATGGTCTGTGAGAGAAAGACAAGTCTCCTTCTACAAAGCACCTGTCCATAAAGGGAGCCGACTTATTGGCCAGATAGAATCTATCCCGAAGACAATAGACTCGATCCGCCCCACTTTGATTGTTTGACCATGAATATGGTGTGTTTGATGGGGGGAGGAGGACAAATCCACAATTATTAAGGAGAGAATCCCATGCCACCCGTTCCTCCCCTAAAAGATTCCTGTGTAATCCAATCTTTTGATCCCAGACATCTGTCATATTGAGGTCGCCCCCTAAAACCCAATTGTCAACTGTTTGACGGAGCAACCATTCTTGAATTTCTCTCCAAAGCATCACTCTCTCTGTCGGTTTATTCCTTACATATATATTTATCAACCCCCATTGAATTTCACTTGTTTCAAATTGTACTGCTTGCCATCTTCCCTCTGTTCCCACATATTGAAGGGTACTAGTTAGTCCTTTCCAAACAATCCTCGTACCCACTTTAGTGCCTCTAGCAGCACAGGTAAAAGAAGAGTATTGACTGCCCATCCAGCCACCAAGCGACCTAGCCTCAAAATCTGAGAGCCTACGCTCCTGTATGAGTATAATATCCGCATTCATAGATCTAATGGCCGACAAAACTCTAGCCCTTTTTAAAACACCTTTGATTCCCCTTAGGTTCCATGAGACAATCTTCATAGTCTATAACTCATAAAGCTATGTTGATCCGCCCCCTTTACTGGTCCCAATATAGTATGAACCCCTTGTGAAACCCTTATTTTTGGTGTGACGAATTAAACTCCTAGGGTCAATAGTCATTACCATCCCCTCTGTCTCCTTCCATATCCATAGGTTAATGACCTTTATTCCATTTTCTACTAGATTATCATTTTCCCAATAGATTGTTTTTCACACGCTCATGCCTACCTAGACTTATTTTGCCTCCTTTCCTGACTTCTGAGCTCTGATACCTTAGTTTGTTTTTTAATTTTGACCATAAAAAGGGGCTATTTATGGGGATCCTCCCATCCATGTCGACAAAGCATGGATCTTTGTACCTTTGTCCCGGGGAATGCCTCCCCAATAACTTATCCACTAATGATTGCCATTTGTACTTCTGTCCTGGAATCCCACTTAACTTATCCTGCAATGTTTGCAATTTTATCTTAGGGTATAGCTTCCCCCTAGCATAGAGAAATTGACCTTTCTCCCTTCATTCTCCTTTTCAACTCGTTCGAAGGGGAATTCAACAAGTTGAGGCTCCCTGATATCTTCTCTTTTATATTTGTTTAGCCTCAGTTTGGGTAAATCGATTATGATATAAACCCCCCAAGTCCCATAGGGAAAATCTCCCCAATCCCTTCTCATACAAAGTGGTTTGATGTAACTTGGTCTCAATCCCCCGATTATAGATCCCTCTTTAGTAATGTTAGAGTACTGGCCGCCTATTGGACCAAAGGACTGAAGACCAGGATCATCTTTAGTGCAGGGTAGTAGGAGCCATGTTATCCTTGTAATGAAGTTAGGTTCCAATACCCTCTTTATGCAATGATTAATTTCAATAGTGATTGTGATCTTCATGACTTTATAGTAATGGTGGAGGCAAAAGAACATGCCAACCATACATTCCATATGATATTTCCCAAGAACCCTCATGCTTGTTATTAGGAGGACCACCTCACACATCTCGCCCATTCCCCCCATTCGCTACTCCATTTCAGGACCCTTTTTCCCTTTTTGTAAATCCATTTCACCCTTCTACAATTTCCCAATACCCACTCTAGGAACCATTCTCCCTTTTTCTTAGCCCATTTCAACTTTCTTTGTTTGATATAATTAGCTTTTCTGGTGTTTCGGCCTTCTTGATACATCTTAGCATCTGGATAACATGACCAAACTCTAGATGGCCTGCCTATGGGTATATCCTTAACTTTATTCATGGTTCTAATTGTATTTTTAGTTAAATATAGCCGTAACTGCCTTATGGATGGCATACTTTGTGCATGCAAAGGTGGACTTGCAACACAAAGTTTTCTGTTACACTTTGATGCCAAAACATAGTAACATATTTCCCATTTTTGCTGCCATCTTGCAAAGTGCATACATCTTACACAATAATTCCGGAAATTTGTCTGCATTTTTTTGATTTATAATTCAACTTTTACAGCGGAATTGCTACAGCCTTCCAACGCCACACAAAACTTACATTAAAGTTTCCAATCTTTGTCAGCCTGCTGCTACACATCTCTGAGCTACTTTCTTTTAACCTTTGCTTGTTTCCATTTGAATAACTTTCTTCAAACTTCTTTTCCAGCTTCATTCCCTGCCTAACCCACCCTGTAGTTCTGATCTTAAGGCCGCAATCATATCTTGCTACCGACATCCTTGAAGTGAACAATTTGTCAAATCCATCTTTTCTATAACTTATCCTTCCCTTGGATTTGGAAGGATAGTACAACCAAGTAGCCTTCCAACCAATTATTGATACCAGACCATCCAACTGTTTATACTTTTTTCCTAATACAGACAAATGTAGGTAATAGCAGGAGATAGAGTCAAAAAACTTACCTCGCTTAGGAGATAAGGCTCCCACTTCAGTCCTTGTAGCCATACGATCTCGCATACGGGATATATTTCCCTCTATATGTACTAGGAGGTGCATCCTTTTACGCTGGCCTCTTCCCCTTTCGAGCACCTTCTAATTTAGAGTGCTCATGAAGAACCTTGGCTACAACAGCTGGATCAAAAGACACCTTCTTTTGCAGCTTTCCTTCCTTTTCTTTACTGAGCTAATAGCAATGATCTCCTCCGGATCACTGATTTCCAGTAGTGGTTCTTGATCAGGCAAGGCTTCTGCAGGCTTTTTAAAAAGTTCATCACCATCAGATGCATGATCCGCTTCAGCTACATGAATTGCTGCCTTCGACTTCCCTGTGACAGCAGTAGTTGGGACTGTATTGCTGCATTTATCACTTCCTGGAGCTGCAAGGCTTCCCAAACTGCCAATATCATCCTTATCAGAGGTATCATAAGGTTCCAATGCCTGGGAGATAGATAAGGTGGTGTGCAGGGTCGGCTCTCCTTTCGTAAACTCCTTTTCATTATTCTCCTTTGCATGACAGGAATCTGGCTCCCCTTTTGTAGGCTCCTTTATGTTGTTTGCATGGCAGGAGTCTACTTCAGCAATGGTGGAATCCACATCAGCAGTGGTCAAGTCTTTTTGGGCGGTCAATGCAATTTGGCTATCAATGATGGATGGTACACATGTCGTTCTCCCTGATAGTAATGGGTCAACATCTGGACCACCAGGGGGAATGAAGACCAAAGATTGAGTTGAATTGGTCCCTGATTCTGTCATAATCACCTGTTCTTGCACTGGTCCCTTTTTGAAGGATTTGTTAGTATCCTCTGTTGCCAATGAGCCTTGACCCAAACAACCTAAATTACTTTCATCATTAAACTGTTCATGCATGCTGTTCTTAGAGCCAGAACTTTCTCCAACAAGAAAATTTGGGCCAGGGCGTCGTATGGAGAGATTATAACTACCTTGGCCTCCACGAAGACTAGAGAAACCTTTTCCCTTACCTCTGCCATGTCTTGTTACCAATGTATATCCATCATCCTCAGCTGCTTCCTTCCCTTTTACAGTGTCAGCCATTTGTTTGGATTGTTCCCCTGGAGTAATACAAAGGGCAGATGCATGGACTATTGCATCACACATAAGACAAGGAGGAGGCAGGCCCGAGGTAACTAGATTGAACAGAATCTTTTTATTCGTGTAACCTTTGAAGGGAACGTGATCTGGAATGGGCTTCAATATATCCATGGAAATGCAGATCTCTGGAGCCTCATTGCTATTGCTACCCATTGAAATAAACTAGCCCAATGAAGCTGCAATGGACTTAAATGCTTTTTCTGTCCAGTATTCAGAACATAGGCAGCTAAGTGAGACCCAAACAGGGTAGTAAACTGCATCCGGGTTGAAGGGGTCAAAGTCTTCTCGCCACCTTTGAAGAAGGAACTGACCATTGAGAGATGAAACTATGCCTTTTCTAAAGAGAATGTTAGCTTCACTCTCTGTAGCAGTAGTAACAATGAAGTAGAGATTTCCAAGCCAATGCAGTCTAGATGGAATTTTGGCTCTACAAACTCTATCTAGCACTTTTGTGATCTCCCCAAGATTTGGATCTCCCCTGATGATTTTACCAATAAGACCAAGTTTGTCTAAATGACGGATGCGATGAGCTACCTCAGGAATGCGCAAGGAGACACAATCATCTCGAGGATCAGAGGGAGGATCCTCAAGATCAGACATACATGGGATAACCTTTGGTCCTCCTTCAGCAACGTGCTGCTTAGTCATCTTTAGTATAGTTCCAGCCAATACTCACTACCTAACCAGGCCGGACGGACAACAAAAGCTTGAGCAGGCAGGACTGTTGGGTCAGCAAAAAAAAGAAGTCTAATTGTACGTCTAACAAAAACAGGATCCCCTTGAATAAGTAATCCCCCTAAGCAGTGAAATTGATCAGAGAAGAGTGACCTGTTATCTACTAGAGTAGACCAAAGTTCGTCAACTGGGCCCTCAATCCATCCCCACCATAAGTAGATACCATTAGTTAAGATCACTGAACGAAAAATAAATTCAGACCTGCTAGGAGAAGTGGCAGTAGACAGATTTGACAGATGAGGACTGGAATTGTTAGAGATGGGGATATGGGCGTCCATTCAGAGATTTCACTAAACATGGTATACCTCCAGAGAAATCATTTCACCCAAGGAGTGGCAAAAAACTGAGAATAGAGATGTAACTGGGCGATCTTCACCAAGATTAGCAATCTTAAATTCTGTGGCTGTTGCCTGATGGTCTAAGGAGATGAAATATGTG
The DNA here is from genome assembly GCA_021234155.1 of Isoetes taiwanensis. Classification (NCBI taxonomy): domain Eukaryota; kingdom Viridiplantae; phylum Streptophyta; class Lycopodiopsida; order Isoetales; family Isoetaceae; genus Isoetes; species Isoetes taiwanensis. Next base: position 14,861,559 of record JAJEKV010000018.1, read on the forward strand.
CTCATCTACCAACATGCACCACAACTCAGAGGACTGGCTCTCAACCCACCTACAGCTAACTTTGTTTGAAGCAAAGATTATCACAAAATATTTACTGAGATCAAGAGTGGAAAGAGGTGAAGAAACCTGATATTGAGGGGAAGAAAGAGCTGGAGATGCACAAATCACAGCCAAACGTAAAGGAAGATCCATGAAACAGAGTAAAATGGTGGATTAATGGGCTCTGGAGCTTGGTTCATATAAAGGCCATGGAATGATTAAAGAAGACCAAATCCAGAAGGAAGACCCATTAAATCTAAGAGGACGGATTGCAAATCTAAAGCTGAAAGTGATGGAGAAGGAAACGAATAGGAGAGTAGCCACAGAAGAATCGGATGATCAGGGCCAATTCCAAGCAGATTGGTCAATGGTAAGAAGAGAAGGAAAAATGAGGTCAAGGTAGACCTGCACACTACAAAGGTCGTCAGAACAGGCAGATGTAGTACAGTCAGAACAGGCAGATGTAGTTCAACCACTGCCGAAACCCAGGTCTGTCTATTGCATCTAATCCATCCCCTCCAGCCACTGCCGAAACCCAGGTCTGTCTATTGCGGCTAATCCATCCCCTCCAAAGTTCCTGTTCAAGGTCTGCCACCAGCCTCCATAATCGAACTTCTGCCCCGCATCCCCCTTACTGGGGGGGCTTGTACTGAATCTGCTGCTTTTTCTCTAATCGACTACAGGGATCACCGGAGTTCAGAAAAGGGGTTTTTTTTATAGAGGAAAGTGAAACCATTGTTCTAAATTCTCTCTCCTCTTATTAGCGCCAGCGCCCTCAAAAGGATTTCGCTCTTTATCCTTTGAGTTGATCATCCCTCTGGTATGGACAACCATGATCTCTTCCTGCTCTTCAATTTCCTGCACAAATCTCATCGAGGCACTTGGTTCATGAGTTTTGGCCTTCTCTTGCCTTGCAAAATACTCTTTCACACTACACCTATCTTCATAGTGGTCTATTGCTTTGCAAAAAGCACAAACAGGACATTCTTTACCAAAATGCCCTCTCTTACCACACTTGGTGCATGGCCTATACCAGCAATAATCTGAGGAATGTGTATTTCTTGAGCAATGAGCACATGGCGGATAAATTCTCTTCTCGGGCCTTGAACTCTTTATTTCTTGGAACTGCTTTATGACCTCAACCAAAGCTTCAGATATTTTGAATATCTCAGCCCTGACATTAGCCACAGAACTATCTGGATCCTCCATCTTTGGCTTCTTTTTGTCTTTTTGAATATTGGCACTGGTCCAGGTCCCATGTATTCCTGCTCATAATCTGGAAAGAATGGATCATGAGGCATAGTTACCGGGAATGGCGTTCCGAACGTCGTTCCGGTTCCGAACACGTTCCAGGGCATGCCACGTTCCGGGAACTTTTGTTCCCATTCCAAATGTGCATGTTACCCGGAACGCCGTTCCGACAACGTTCCGGTAAGTTGGGAACGTTGTTCCCAACTATAAAAATTTTTTTGACCATTTCCTTCACCCTTTTTTTTTATTTTTCACTTTTACTTTTGCAAATTTCGATTTTGGTAGGTTGGGTCCTCTAATATTCATTCGTAACAGGGCAGAAAGCCCTTCTCCTCTCTTTTTATTTCCGCCTGAGTGGCCACCATACACAGACAGAGACAGCTCGATTCGGTTTCGGTCAGCAGAGGAGGAGAAGCAAGCAGCAACGCAGCCCTTCTAGTTCCAGCCAGACTCCAGAGATTAGGTAGAGAGCAAGCAAAACGCCCCTTCTTTCCTTCTTCTTCATTAGAATAGGTAGTAGATGTCTGTATCATTGTTGAAAACTAGCCAGCCAGCTAAGGAGAACTGAAGTTCCATTTTGCTGCCACATAACAGTACATTGATTGAATCATTCTTAAGGTATGTTCTTCTGCATTTATTTATTTCATTCATACTCATAGAGCTGAAGCAAAACTAGCATTTGATTGATTTTCGTGCATTTGTTTTGTTTATTGCTCTTTAGTTAAATGGAAGAAGAAGCAGAGCACAGACAGAGCTCCCATGCCAAAGAGAGCCAAGTTTAAGCGTGATGCATCTAAATGGTGGGATGAGAATGAGGATATGCTCATTACTACTGCTGAAAATGATTTTAGTTCTAAGATAGCCCTAGGGCAGGACATAGCGCCATGGATGAGTATGAAGCTCCTTGTGACTGCTCCTTTGGCCACGGCTTATCCTCCGGAGGTTGCTTATGTCGCGGCCCGCACCATCAATCTTGAGATCACTCTACTTCAACACTGTCAGCCACCTCCACCTCCTACGCCGATGGATCATGATGCAGGCCCTAGTTCCTGAATATAGTTCTTTGAGGTTATAGTGTATGGCCTTCGGCCATTATAATATATTTATTATTCATATAGGCATATTGTATGCCATTTTTAATACAAATTTTGGTCTTTTTATATTGAATGTCCCTCACTTTGATTGAATTCTTGTACATAGGGTATAAGTCATTGATTGTGCATCTTCTACGGGGCCTATTACAGGGACAAATGTGCCACATTACACCATTAAGGGGTGGGAAATTGTCACGCTTCTTCGGATAAAGCCGTCCACAACTTGCGCCGCACTATGTGCAGGAATTGGTCCTACTAGGATAACACATACAAGAAAGCACTCTTCGATGTGGACGATCACCTTTGGGAATTTTATCGGGCAATGAACAATTTGTTCAATCTTTTGATCATAAGCCCGACCATGGAATATCAGGATATCATCCACTTTCATTCGATACTGAATCCACTTACATCTCCAGTTGACTATACTTATGTATAAACATCTTGTGTAAATAAAAATTTCGCATCTTTGTTTGTCCATTTGGGCATTATGTTCGATGTAACATTAAGTTTTATGTTAATATCAAACATTTCCTTTTCAATGGTTTTATTACAACAATGTTTGAAATGTTGTGCTTATCTCGATATTATCTATATTTTAGACGGTGCATGTCCCCCTCCATGGGTGACACCTGTGCAACCTGGTCGTCTCACTCCAGAGCAGGAGCTCATACTTATGAAGCGTCAGCTTACTGAGCTCCAAGCTTATGTACTTCATAACAACCCACTGCCAGTGCCGTAGGAGTATGGCCCCAAGATTCCCGCTATAGCCAATCAACAGCCACCACCACCTGCACCAGTACCTACTCCAGCTACATCCACCTACTCAAGGCGTACACGTAGTAGTTCATCATCTGATGCCAGTTCTGAACCATCAGAGTCATCAGAGTCCTCTGAATCAGCAGATGATCATGCCAAATCCAAGAAGAAAGATTACCAGAAAATCGTAGACTCGGCCATTACCAGCATTTGGAAGAACCGTAAATTGGCTCAGTTCTCGGGTAAGACCAGGTTGGGTGTGGATGTCGAATCCTGGTTAGATGAGATGTAGGATTTTGGCAAATCCTATGGAATGACAGAAAAGGATATCAGCAAGGTGCCCACCACTAACCTTACAGGGTCAGGCCGCATTTGGTGGAAGGGATATGCCCGCTCTCACGGACTGACTCGAGGCCGATGCCGATACAAGGCTTTTGCCAAAGCTTTCAAATCTCACTATGTTCTCAGAGCTCATTGCTGCCAATAAATTCAAACTTTTTACCACCTGGAACAAAAGAATATGACAGTCCAAGCATACACGGATGAGTTCATGAGGTTACAATTGTATGTTCTTGGGATAAATGAACGCAGGGCCGTTGAGGGGTATATTGAGGGGCTACTCTCAGGAAGACGGTTCGAGCCATTGATCCCAAAACAGTGGCAGAAGCTGAAGCTAAGGCACTTATCTTGGATGAGGATAACCCTAAGTACCAGCTGCTACGTCCTTCTACCTTCGACCAGACAGGGGCTACACACAACATCGGGGACGCTCACCTAGCCCGAGACCTCCCTCCTCGGCTGAATATCAGAAGCAGGATAAGAAAGTGTCATTTACTGTACTAGATAAGTCCTCTAATACTGCAAGAGTTTTTCGAGACATTTTGCAAGCCATTCCAAAGGGAGCTCACAACCAGTTACGGAAGGACAGCTTACAACCAGTTACGGAAGGACAGCTTGTTTTTGGTGTTTCCGACCGGGACACCGTATGCAGGAGTGCCCCTATATCACACGGGCTGCTCAAGCTGCTCTTGCCGAAGTGGATTGGGATGATGCCATGGGCCTAACTGGACCAGAGAATGTTGCTTACGATGAGGCACCAGATTATATACAAGGTGAGTCTTGCATTTATGCCGCAATTGAGACAAGTCAGCCAGACGGTTGGCCAAGTAGACCGTAAACCCTTTGTCATTCTTATGGACATGGATAGTACGCACAATTTTTCCTCGCCTAGAATAGCCGAAGCTTTACATCTGACTCCCTTGAAGTCAAAGCCATGTCCAGTCACGTTGGCTAGTGGGGCCATACGCCATACACAAGGTCGACGCATCAATTTGAACATTCAATTGCGAGGAGCACCCGAGATCATGATATTGGTCGTTATGACCTTATTGTGGGTATGGAATTCTTGGCTGCTGCAAAGACAAATATCAATTGTGAAAAGCGAGAGGTCACCTTCAACACAACTAATGGAGTTCGAGTGACCATAACAGGTAAACCAGTTATTCCAATTATGCAGTGTAAATCATTGTGTCAGTTGGATAAAGCCATCAAGAAGTATCAGGTTGCTTATATTATTAGGCTTGCCTCAGTAGACGCCAAGTCTTGACAGCTTGCCTCTGGCTATAGCAGCCGTTCTTTGAGAATACCACAACCTCTTTCCAGATGAGATTCATAGGTTGCCATCTTTCCGAGGCGTGGAATGTGAAATTACCTTAGAACCAGGCACTAAGCCTACCAGTAAGGCTCCATACAGAATGAGTACCCCCGAATTAACGGAGCTTAAGACACAGTTGCAAGAGGTTCTTAAATTGGGGTTCATCCGAACCAGTGTATCACCCTTTGGTGCCCCCATTTTGTTTGTAAAGAAGAACGATGGTACTTTAAGGATGTGCATTGATTATCGGCAATTTAACAAGCACGATTAAGAATCGGTATGCTGTACCGTGTGCCGAAGATTTGATAAATCAATTACAAGGAGCTAAGTATTTCACAAAAATTGACCTTCGCCCAGGATATCACCAGATAAGAATTAAGGAGGATGACATCCATAAGTCTATATTCAGGACACGCTATGGCCATTACGATTTCATTGTTATGCCATTTGGGCTAACTAATGCTCCTGCCACATTCATGAGATTGATGAAGGATATTTTTCGCGAGTATCTGTATGATTTTGTCATATTTTTTTTTATGATATCCTCATATACAGCAAAACCTTAGAGGACCATGAACATCATCTTCTTGGCCTTGCAGAAGTTGAGCATCATCAACACGAGTACGTATACTGGCTCATCAAGTGGCCAGGATCGTTACAGGATATCTAGAAAAGTGATAACTACAATCCTCAAAATAAGTTGGTCATTTAGGTCTACAAAAGCTCATGACTGCTTTCCCTCTACAAATGAAACAATAGATCACACTCAATATCTTGCTATTTCTTAACATTGCCAACACCACAACCTAAGAAAAAAGAACGTTGAAGACAACTACAATATAACAAAAAAGAAGCTACGATAAATCACCACCTATGAAGCTTCCACGCTTCACATCGGTTATAACGTGACCGTAGACGAATGCCTATCTCTAAATAAAATCTAGAAAAAAACTTTGACCTTTCCCTTTCCTTATAAAGCCTCTTGCGTGCCTTTTTGCCCTTTTTTTTTTTTTTTTTTTTTTTTTTAATGGACATTCTAAAAATCGGGGCAAAACTAACCCCGTTAGTATTAGGTTAGCAGTTAGCAAGTTATTTTGTGTTAGCCATTTGGGGGCTAACGCGTTATGTTCTAGAATCTCAGTCGGAGCCACTCCATTCTTCACCAAAGGAGTTCCGGCCCCAGCTCCATTTTTCTTTGTGCATCTTATACCGAAATGCCGATTAAGAGGAGCTGGCATGACAAAGATGGGTTGTATTTGCGCCTACAGATTTCGACAGGTAGAGTTCTCTGCGCAACGATTTATGCTTATGATGAGCTATATTCCTATATTCACAGCTTTGAAGCTTGTTCATATTGGTAAATGAAATCGGGATTCCGGCAAATATGTGCGCATCATTATAAAGGCCACAAAGTGAACGTACTTTAGAAGCTGATGGTCTGACCATGTCTTCTCTATCCCAAAAACTTATCATTCGTGGTCAAACATTCGAAACTATTGGCTGCAACTGTGCATGATTATCCTCCTTTTTCTAGGTAGTGTTGATGAGTGCATTGCCATGAGGGCCTATGTTTCTTTCCTTGTTTATTGCGACATATATAGATCAGAAAATATGAAGTAATTGTGGCATAATCCATGCATTCTAGTCTCACGGATCGCATAATTCTACCCCCCTTTTTTAATTATTTATAATGTTCAGCTCATATCCTTATTTCACGTGAGAGCGATTCGCTTTTGCTTCGGTCAAGGTATATTGTTGCTTCATGCTATAGAGTAACCAGGTATGTATAGTAGCATAATCTTTATTTTGTTGATTGTTTTGGGTAGTAGAGTAGCAAAGCAAGATTTAAAGCGCCAAGAGACAAGACTATTAGCATTCCTTATATCTCCCATGCTTTCTGATTTGGGCCTATACTATCAATCTTGTTGGGACGCTCATGAATGTTATGTCATTAAGCACCAGTCTATTAATTATTTCTCATGAAGCTTACTTATTCGTGACTGTGTCAATACCCTGCATCCGTCTGATCTGATATGTGCAGTTTCAGCTCTTATAGTCAAAGAATTTCTGAGATACATATTCCTATTTCATTTTTTGGAGCTTACTTGCATGAACCAAAAAACTTTGTTTTAATCCTTCCACATGCACAATACAGTGTTCTCTGTTAATCCAACATCCTTTATTTTTTTCTAGATAACCTAACTGAGAATGAAAAATCCTAGTAATACATAACGTGAATATTAGATTATTATACCTCAGAGAATCATTAGACATGGACTCCAAAATGTTGAAAACTTCATTAGACTCATTCTACGATCCCTGGCGTGTCTGCTAATTGCTTCAGTTTTGGCTTTTGTATTGTGTTCCACATACTAGTTGTAACAAGAACATCAGGACTGTGCCTTGTGAACAGTACTGAATGTTCAGGGCTTGTTAAATGCTGGGCATACTATAGGAACAACTAGTCTTGCAACTAGTCTGTTACAATTATGATTGAACTGGCAGTAAGATATTGAAGTATAGCACCAATCAAAGAAAACCTAGAAGCAATTAGGGGACAAGAGTGCACTCTAGATTGCACAGTCCAGTATAGTGTGGATGACCTTGTGGATATAAGGTCCCAATACATTGGACAGCTTCAGAAAGACAAGATAAATTTCATCTACTCCTTGTATAGAAATTCCTGCTATGATGAAAATACAGGAATATTACCTTATCAGTTGAGGGGCCTGAAGGTATGTATGAGAGCATTGAGATGGATTCATGGCATGAGACTTCATTTTACAGATACTGGGAGCAGGTCAGGAAAGGGCACATGTTGTTCTAGCATGGCAACGCGCTATAGAGCAAACACTTTCAAGGCCATTGCAGTCTTCGAGAGCTTTGTGAGATACATGTCTCAATCTATGCCGCAGATTTCGAAGGTGAACGAGCACGTTGTACAAGTGGTTCAAAGGGTGTTGCCACAACACTACATCCAGAAAGAGTGCCTGAAAGAGGTCAACTCCATTTTAGAAACTACTGGAGATCGGTCTCTTTCTCAATCACATTTCAACAAGTTGTGGAAAACTCACTTCTCAGACGTGTGTGTCGTGCAACACTTGCCATTCTCAAAGTGTAATACTTGCATTCAATTGAAGGATACACTTGCATCAACTACAATAACAATAGAGAAAGAAAGAATGGCAATCAGGGAGCAATTTGCAGATCACCAAAGGGACCAAATATCATGTCGACAGCTGTATTGGCAGTGGAGAATGTTTTCCGAGATGCAGCCTGACAGATTTTTGTGTATAATTCATGATAAGATGGACCAACACAAGACTTTCTTGCCAAAGCTAGAACCCTTTGCCCAAGCATTGTCAAAACACTTTTCAGATGAAGGTAAGTCTGGCGGGTGTCTTGACACATGGGCATGGAACTGGCACCTATGGTCATTTTGTGCTTGATCTATGGAGGGATGATCCAAATTTCCATGTGAGTTCTATTTTCAAGTGCTTGAGAATGCTAGAAAGAGGATCGATAGAAGGGAGGAGGTATTCTCCACCAGCCCCCATTTTTTAGGCTTTGATGGATGATCAACCGCTCTGTTACCAAAGGTAGATAAAGGAGCTCACATCCAAGGTGTCGAAAAAAACAAGGAGGACTTGAAATGACTTCCACTTACTTGAAATACAACTGCCAGAGAAGCTATTGTTCAATTGGATAACTATTGGAAAGAAAACAAGAATAGATGGATGTTTGGGGCAATGTCATACTTGACAGTAGTGGGAGTATTCAAGATTGTGAAGGTGGGGTTCATGATGGTTGGGCATACGGATGATGATATAGATGCATTCTTTGGGACTTTCTCTACCAAGCTCAATAGAGAAAACGTGACTAGTCTCCCTGAACTAATGGATGTGTTTGAGAGCTACATTGACCCCAACCCAATGGCTTTCTTGATGAATGAGGTTGCAGATTGGAAATCATTTGTCGAGGGATACTTGCTAGATGGTAAGGATTAGTTGACAAGACACACAAAGCCACTTAAGTTCAAGTTTTGGGTTAGGGATGGAATACCGATCATGCAATATAAGTGGAGACCAGGTGACAAGTTGTGGATGCCTGTATAAGGAATCGAGTTGTGGCAAAGGGGGGCTACAAGTGAGGTTCTTATTCCTAGAGGGCAGCCAAAACCACTTCCTCCCTTCAAGACTGTTAAAGACTCTAGTCAACTAGTGAAGGGCATCAAGGATTATACAACGCACTAGGATGATGTTCGAAATGAAGCACACCTCCACCCTTAAGAAAATTTGCATGGACTCCCTAATCAATTATTGGGAGAAAGTTGTGACATGCTTATAAACAGAACAGCCATGCGGGGGGGAGCTGAGAGACGGGTTTTTACCTGACAGATGGGAGGGTTCTCATGGATCAAGCACATCTAAGAAAGTTGACTTGGGTCCTAACAATGGCTTCAAGTGGTTTGTGGGAAGCAAGGCCGCAATGCCGAAGTAGTTTGATCTTCCTGAGTGGGATCCTTTTGAGGACATCAAGGAAGGATACTTTGTGCTAGTAAGGCCTGACGATGAGGATTGTCCAATATGGTTAGGGATGGCACTATCTGATGTTACCACCACCATGGCTGATGGAGAGGAGTTGCGTCCTGGATTCTAAATTCAATATTGGGAGCCCATTGGAAGACACAAGAAGGGCAACTTGAAGGAGCAATACACCGATTGCTGGGAGAAGAAGTGGAGGGCAAATCATGTTGATCCTCAGAGGAGGGAATTGGTGGAGTGTGTGGTATGGTCATATCCAACTTGTCACATTTCAAAGGACAAGACACGCAAGATCCCAAAAAGGGAGATGGACAAAGCCATGAGCAACCTCCATGCTATAGCACTGTATAAGGGTAGATAATATTGAGAAGCTTGAAAACTTTCACAACTCGTGGTTCGTAAGGGGATTAGATTATGGAGAAGCCTTCTCGCCAATTGTTAAAATGTCTAGTATCATAACTCTATTGGCAATAGCAAATGCAAAAAATCTAGAAATCCATCACATGGATGTAAGTACTGCGTTTTTGAACACAAAACTAGATAAGGAGATATTCATGAAGGAAGCTCCAGGATTTGAGCATGGCGGAAATAAAGTTTGGAAATTAAATCGTGCAGTCTACGGCTTGAGACAATCTCCGAGACAATGGTACATTTGCATAGATTCTTATTTGAGGAAGCAAGGACTTGTGAAGCTTAAGAATGGCGGCAATCTGTACATGTTAAAGCATAGAGATGATTATTGTATAATTGCTTTGTATGTAGATGGCTGTATAATGGCAGCTACTAATTTGAACATTTTAAATCAGTGCAAACAGAGTTTAAAAGAAAGATTTAAAATGACAGATCTCGGATAGTTAAAGAAGTTCCTTGGAATTGAAATGAAAAGAAACAGAGAAGAAGGAAAACCGGTGCTCACGCAAAGAAAGCATATTGAAGCAGTTTTAAACAGGTTCAATATGACATCATGCAATAAGATGAACACGCCTATGATAGTTGGGTAGAAACTGTCTTCACATGAATGTCAAAAAACAGAAAATGAAATAAAGGAAATGAATGAAGTACCGTATAAAGAATTAGTTGGATGTCTTTATTATCTAGCTAATTGCACCAGACTGGATATCAGCTTTGTGGTGAACATGCTCAGTAGGTACAACAACAACCTAGGCAAAATGCACTGGATGGCAGCAAAAAGAGTTATTAGATACCTAAAGGGAACCATAAACATTGGCATAACATACAATTCAAAGGATCTGCAACTAAAAACATACTATGACTCAGACTAGGCAGGTATCTAGACCAAAGCAAATGTACCTCAGGTTTTGTACTTTTACTAGGTGGAGGCCCAATATCCTGGAAATGTAAGAAACAAACCTCATTACCTCTTTCTACAGCAGAAGCTGAGTATGCAGCTACTGGATTAGCTGCTAAAGAAGTGATATGATGCTCAAGACTATTAGAAGAAATTGAAACCCATCAAATTCAATTGCAAGTTAGCTGACAATCTTAACAATTGCAAGTTAGGTATGTATGTACAGATTTACAGTTAGCTGACATCTTAACAAAGCCATTAGCTGAACAGAGATTCTGCTTTCTCAAAAAATTGCTTAACTGCTCAGAATATATCATGAAAGGGGGATGAAGTGGTGTTCATGATATATTGGTATTGGTATTATATTGAAATAGTTGGTTACAATGGTGGATTGAAATAGGGATATATATACAACATTGTGGGTCCGAATTCAAGGATAACCTTTAGGGAAATAGTTAGGTGGAGGCCCAATATCGTGGAAATGTAAGAAACAAACCTCAGTAGCTCTTTCTACAGCAGAAGCTATGCAACTACTGCATTAGCTACTAAAGAAGTGATATGGTGCTCAAGACTCTTAGAAGAAATTGAAACCCATCAAATTCAGGTGCCTACCATCTATTCAGACAATATGAATTGCATTGAAATGTGCAAGAATCCTGTGATGCATGAAAGATGCAAACACATTGAAATTCAAATGCATTTTATCAAAGAGGCTGTAGAAAAGAAACAATTGCAAGTTAGTTATGTATGTACAGATTTACAGTTAGCTGACATCTTAACAAAGCCATTAGCTGAACAAAGATTCAGCTTTCTCAAAAATTGCTTAACTGCTTAGAATATATCATGAAAGGGGGATGAAGTGGTGTTCATGATATATTGGTGTTGGTGTTATATTGAAATAGTTGGTTACAATGGTGGATTGAAATAGGGAATATATACAACATTGTGAAGGTCCGAATTCAAGGATAACCTTTAGGGAAATAGTTAAAGGTCGAATCTTGTAATGGGAAAACCGATCAGATAAGATTAAGATGTAGTTTTGAGGGGGATCGTATCAGTGTTCCGGAAGCAAAGCCTGCCAGTGTGTAAAAACCAGGTTCTCAGCAATAGATTTGTATGAACAGTACATGGGCTAGTATAAATAAATAATATGCAGATATTACGACCATTGCAGATTACGACCATTGTATTTGATTAAGGTTGAATTCCACTAGTTCAAATACTTAATTGTTCAAACAAATTATCACATTCTTAATGGGTTTCATTATAGAGTTTTTTGTTCCCTTAGATCTAACTCAAGTCGCATTCGAGTTGGGTCGTGGCTTCATGACAACTGAAGTATTTCAACATTGCTTCTTGCTTCTTCATTTTATCAAGCTATCATGATCTAATTCAGCCGCATTCGAATTGGAACCTTGGTTTTACGACTATGGAAGAATTGCTTCAATATTATTTCTTATTTCTTCACTCTATCAAGCTTCATGGTCATTGAGAGTTTACACCTATTATGTGTGAGATGATGGACACGCAAAGATTATTGTCAAATGTTGGATGAATGACGCGCTAGTGTTGCTCCTATTCGGTTATTTATCTCCATGGTTTTCCTCGAAAACCCAAAAGGGCGGGATTTTTATTCCAGTTGATAAATCTCTGACTCTGAGTTTCATTGTGTCTTATCTATTTCTTATTAAAACTCTTGGTGATTGTCTAGTTTCGGGGTTTATTTGGCTCTATATTTTTGTAGCCAATCATTTCTACAACTATACTATTGTACCTTGTTTTTTGAACGCTCAGTAAGAAAGCCACTTCACTGCCAATGTTGTAGTTTGTTTTGCTATAAGAGTCTTCCCAAGAAAGGTTAATCTTTTTTTCTGTTAGGAAAAGGGGGAAAATAATTTGGCTAATCCTAAAAAAATAATAGAATACTTATTTTAAATATGGATATTTTTTATTTTTTTATAGAAAATCTCCCTTCATAAAATTCGTCGCATTACCTAGACGCCCTAAAAAATTGCCATTTGGCTACTAATAGCCACTAATTTTTTCCATGATTGGGACCTCCAAAGTGTTGAAGATGTTCCTGGCAAACCTTCAAGCTCATTGGTACAAGACCTTCAATTTGCTTTAGACAATCACTGTAAGCCAAAAGTTGCAAGGAGAAAGCTCAAATATTGAGTAGAGATGCTTTTCCAAAACAAGAAAAAGGTTACCATGGCAAAACTTATGCCAAATGCTTTTAGGCTCGAATTTTGCAATTCGAATGGCAAAAAATGCTCTGATATGCAAGGATTCAGTGTGTAAAAATCAGATGCAAACAAATAGGCAGATCAATCTCAAATTTGCAAATCTGACCAAGTAAAAAATAAGTCAATATCCCTGGCAACAAGCAAAATTTTACAAAAGAAGTTATGGGAGTCTTTTTCCAGTTTTGACACTTCTCACAAGCTTTGACAAGTCTGCAGACTTAGTGCATCTAGTTTTTGCTAGAAAAACATGCATTTATGCTCTAAAAGATCAATTTTAACTTTGATAAACTAGAGTGCTCAAGATCACAACAAGTCGTTTTTCACAAATGTAATTCTTAGTAACCTTTTTTAGTTTTGACAAGTTGTACCTCCTTTGACATACCTGTAAACAACATGCATCAGTGAATTTCAAACAAAACAATATAAATATGCCATGAGGATGGATTTTCTTATCGAGAAATAATGACTAGATTTAAAGAAACTTAAGAACACAATGACTTAATGCTTTCTGATAATAAATTTTGAATGTTTTTTGTTTATAAGATGTCAAACTATATGATGGACAAACTTTGCACTTTGGCTATCATGCTGCCGAGCTGAGCTTGTTGACTATCTCTTTGGCAGGCCTCTTTTCTCATGGAAGAGGCTTCTCCCTTGTCTTTACTATCTGGTCTAGCCATTTCCGTGATGGGTCGCTCGTATGTCCCCCCCTAGAGGATCATGCCAAGCAAGGTGCCATTGATTTATGATGGGTTTGGATCTAGGTTTTGGCCGAGGTTTGATGGGTGTCCATATCCAGATTCCCGTGCTTGGAAATGGGGAGGGGGCCACAAGAGTTGTCATGACTGTTTGGGGATTCCTTAATTAGGTCAACGCTGAAAAGTTTTGTATTTTCTCTCTCTCTTAAATGCTTGTTGACCTGACATTGACCCTTGACTTTGACCATAGACTCAAAGTCTATCCGCTTGACCTGGGAAAAGTTCTATTTGCTCAAATAGCGCCATTTGGATCCAGTGAAAGCCCACCTCAAGTCGAGGTCTGCCTGCTCAAATAGCGCAACATCGCCATGTGGATCCAGTGAAGGCCCACAGCCAGTCCCAAACTTTGGGCTGCCAACCATCAAATAGCGCCATGACGCCATTTGTCACTGAAGGGCCCCGATTTAGCAAAAGATTTTGAGTCTTTGTTCCTTATTCCTAGCTTCCCTTTGAGCTTTTGAGCATACTCCTTTTTTCAATCCACATGCATCCCAAAAGAATTCCGACAACAGCAGGAATCAAACCTCCCCACCCCCCTCCCCCTCCCCGGCCCTGCACCAACCACTGAGGGTGGGTATCGTTTATGTTTAAAAGCCATCTTTCAATCTAGTTGAGCCTTCCATAGCCCTTTGGCCATCCTGTAGACCCCCTTCCTTTAAACCCCCCTTCCTGTTCCTATGGCCACCCCAGTGATAGAGGAACTAGACGAGCCTTTGTTGAAGGTGTTCCTGGCAAAACCTTCAACTTCAATGGTTTAGAACCTCCAGATGGCTTAAGGCAACCACTCTATGTGGGAAAATTCCAAGGCAAAATGCTCAAATAACAATTTTCAATCACTTTTCCAAAAAAAAAAAAAACTGCCTTATAAAAGATGATGCCATATGCAAACAAACAAGGATCTGCTCATGATTTCTTATGCCTAAGCTACTCAAGATCTTGAGGAATGCTAGGCAAAAAGTCAGACGTTTTGTGATTCGTGCAAATCATTCAAATATGCATCTCTGACTAGGTCAAAATTTGGTCGATATCCCTGGCCGAGAGTGATTTTTTGTAACTCCAAGAAGGTAGATCTTTTTGGTGTTTTGATGCTTGGATCTCTTTTTAATAAGCCTGGCACACAATGGTCAAATACTCTTTTTACATAAATGAGTGCAAAATATCCTGAAATGTTGGTTTTACGCCTGACAGACTATCATAGACTATGAATAGCAAGCTGAGCTCTGTTAAATCGATCTTTTGTGGGCTCTTTTTTGTTTCTTGATATGAATTCTGAAGCTACTTATGCTTTGCAAGAGGGGATGCAACTTAACTGGTGAAAGATGCAATCAAAGGCTAAAATATGCAAATTTTGGCTTAATTCTGCAAGCAAAAATTTCTCCCAATAGAATATGCATACATCTTAGTTATCCTTCGCCTATTATGCATTTACGCAATTTTTACTGTAATTGTCTCATGCCTATGTGCGAGAACTTACTGTCATATTTTCACAATGCCAAAGGAAAATTACTCTTGAGTATAACTCCAAGGGTCGGATTTTTATTCATTCAAGAATCACACAGCAATTAATCAGAATCCCAAGCTCTGTGTCTTGGGTACAGGATCAAGTAAAATTTCAAGTCAAGTAATCAAGTGAAATATCAAGAAATCCATGGTAATCTGATATTTGGAAGGCAATTTCAAGCTCAAATCTTCATAACTGGTCTTTCTTCAAAGAATCTCGATCAAGTCTTTCGCCCACAGCCCTCAAAAATCTTCTGTGCAATTTTCTGCTTTTTAAAATGCCATGTTCCGGTCCGAAGGTCATCATGATTGAATGTTTAAATCTGGTTAAATTGACGGATCTTGGCATAACAGGGGATTTAGGGTTATTGAGAGAATGCTCGATATATCCCACAGGCATTTATAGAAATGTCAACCTGGGTTTATAAAGAATAGCACAGTCAGCATTATTAAACTGACGTGCTACGCCCACGTGGGATTTGGACCGTTACCGCCCCACACGCCCGGGTGTACCACGTGGCGGGTGATTGGACGGGTAGAATCTAGGCTTTTTTTTTTTTTGTAGATAGGAAAAAAATTTGTTCATGGAGAGGCACATTTCGCAAGAAACCCAAAATGAAGGTCTAAATGAGCCCTGTTTTGAAAATTCTTTTTTGCAAAAAGAATCTTTTTTGATGCTTTATGCTGTGGAGTTTGCAAAATTAGCTTTCTGACTTTTGGCTCAAAGGGGTGTGGAGATGGTGAGGTGGCAAACAGTCAAGGTGAGTTGGCAAGGTGATGATGACATGGCATTGAGAGATGGTGAGGTGTCAAACAAGTTGGCAAGGTAACTGTTTTCTAGTCAAAACTTTCGATGAGGTGGAAGTGATGAGTGTGACACGTGTGTGGTGATGATGTGGCAAGACAACATGTCGTCTTAATGGTCTAAATAAGTTATTTTGGAGAATTTTAAAGAAAATGGACTTTTTAATTGAGGGGGGGGCATGTGTGTGTTGTGACATGGCAATGGCGATGATGTGTATGATGACTTGGCAACTTTTGAGTGGTGACATGGGACAATTTGGTACTAGTGCATATAAAATTGCAAACTTTATACAATAACTTGATTCTTTGCGTTCCATAGGAATTTTTGCACTTTCTCTCTCCATTTTGACTTCTAGAGAGAGGATTTAACCCTAGACCATGGAGGTGGCCAAATTAAGTGGAATTTTTTATTTCACAAGATAGTGGTGGTATGGTGGGTGTGTGAGGTGTGAATGATGTATGAAAGAGATATTTTGATTAGAAAAAATTCCCTAAGCCAATTTGCTATAGGAAATGAAGGCTAGGCAAGGGGTATGAAGTCATATGGGATCTTTTGCATGGAAAAGGAGATGAAGAGCTCAAGATATGGATCATATGAAAAAGTCATGCCAAGAACTCAATAGAAATACCACATACCAAGAATACTCAAGGGGTTATGGTCTAAGACTATTTTCTCTCTCAAAAAACAAAGCTAGAAGAGAAAGTGCACATTTTCTTCAAGCAAGTGTGAAAGAGCAAATTTTCCAAGTCATTGCATAAAAGTTCTAATGGTATGTGCAAAGTGCCAAATTTGATGCCAAATTATAATATCAAATATCATCCACATCATCACCCAAGTGTTGAAGGTATTCCTGGCAAGATCTTCAACCTCAGTGGTTTAAAACCTCCAGGTTGCTTAAGGCAACCACTCTGTGTGAAAAAATTCCAAGTAGTAAGCTCAAAAAACAATTCTCAATCACTTTCCTTAAAGAGAGAAAGGTCTATCTTGCAAGAAAAGATGCCAAATGCAAACAAGCAAGGATCTGCTTATGATTTTTGGTGGGAATGTTGGGCAAAAAGTCAGACAGATTTTGATCAGTGTAGATCACTCAAAAATGCACTCCTGACCAGGTCAAAATTTGGTCAATATCCCTGGCAGAGAGTGGATTTCTGTAACTCCTAAAAGGCAACAGTTTTTTGGGATTTGATGCTTTGAGAGTTCTTTTTTGTCTTTTTGAAGTAAATACCAATGCTGTCTATGCTCTTGCAAATGAGAGAATGCAAACTATCATCTGAAAATGCAAATATGGACTAGTATGAGCAGATTCTGGGCCTAATTTTACAAGCAGAGATCTCTATAAAGTGTAAGCACCTTGATCAACACATACCTATTCTGAATATGCTTATATGCAACTATTCTTTGCAATAATCTCTCGTGTCTAAATGCAAAGGTCAACTCTTAGATTTTCCATGATGCAAAACATATTGTCAAAAGAAATCATTCACAAATATTTTTCCAAGGATCGGATTTTCATTCACTTAAGAATCATACAGCAACCAAAGATAATCCCAATCTCTATGTCTTGGGCACATGATCAAATAAAGTATTCAGTCGGGTAATTCACAGAAATTATCCAAAATTCGTGCATAATCTGGCATCTGAAAGGCAAATCCAAGCTCAAACCCTCGAAACCGGTCTTTCCTAAAAGAACCTCGATCATTTTTCGCCTCAAAGCCCTCGAAAAAACTCTAAGCATTTTTTCCCTTTTGAAATCCTCTGTTCTGGCCCATTCTTGGCAAATCCGGGCCGGATCTTTGTTCTTTAGTTGGAATAATGAGTTCTTGGTTCAATGTAGGCAAATCCGAAGTGTTTAGATCATGATTAAGCAGTTAATTCAGGTGGATTTTGCCGGATCTTGGCGTAGCAGGGGATTAGGGTCCTTGAAAGATAAGCACGATATATCCCACAGGCAAACTTCAATAAGAAATGGTCAAGGTATATAAGGAATAACACATGTGATATTATTAATTATGACGTGTTATGCCCACGTGGGACTCGGTACCTCCACCGCCCCACACGCCCGGGTGTACCACGTGGCGGGGGGTGATTGGATGGGGAAATCTAGGCTTTTTGGGAGATAGGAATTTTTTTTTTTTGCAAACAATGTAGTCTGGCACATTTCCCAAGAAACCCAATTTGAAGGTCTATATGGACACTTTCTTAAAAATTCTTTTTTGCAAAAAGAATCTTTTCTTATGCTCTACATGACGGTGGAATAGACTTTTTATTTTTTGGCTCAAAGAGGGTATGGAAGAATGAGGTGGCAAGCAAGCAAGATGAGTTGGCAAGATGATGCTGACATGGCAATAGGGGTGTTGAGGTGTCAAACAACTTGGCAAGGAATATTTTTTCTAGTCAAAATATGTGATGAGGTGGAGGTGATGAATGTGACACGTGGGTGATGATGTGGAAGTGTTGGTGATGATGTCGCAAGATAACATGTCACCGTTATGATCTTAAACAATCTATTTTGAGGAATCTTTGAAAAGAATGGAATTTTCAATGGGGTGACACGCGTGTGATGTGACATGGCAATGAAGATGATGTGTATGATGACTTGGCCATTTTTAAGTGATGACATGCGTCAATTTAATGCCAATGCATGTAAATTGCATTATTTAGGCAAATCTTTGACTTTTGTTTCCTCCCTTAGGAATTTTGCACTTTCTCTCACCATTTGACTTGTAGAGAGAGGATTTGACCCTAGACCATGAGTGGAAATTTTTGCTTTTACAAGATGGTGATGGTGTGGTGGGTGTGTGAAGTGTGAATGACATATGAAAGAGAAGTTCTGACTAGAAAAAATCTCCTAGGCCAATTTGCTTTTGAGAAATGAAAGCTAGGCATGGAATTTGAGGTCACATGGGTATGTTTTCATGGTAGAGGATATGGAAGGCTTGGGATGGAGATCATAGGAGATAGTTATGCCAAGAACTCAAATGGAAACATCACATACCAAGAACACTTCAAGGGGTTTTCATGTCTTCAAAGTTGTTCTGCTTGAATCACCTTTCCTAGCATGCTTATGTGATCTTTCATGAATGTCCTCACCTTGGTCTTCAAGTATCCACTTCATAATGTGCAAAGATGCATTCACTTCAAATGAATTGTGCTAGTGTATCTGTGTTCAAATCCAAGTGTAAGCATGAGTACATCACATTGTGTCTTGCTCTTCTATGCTGCCATAGCATGGCAACACCAAGTACATCCACATCATCATACACGTGTCATCCACCTAATCACAAAAAGTTTTGACCTAAGAAAAGTCATTTTGACACCTTATTTGACATGTCATCATCCATGTGCCACATCATCATCCAAGTATATCCACATCATTATACACATGTCATCCACATCATCACCAGTTCACAAAAACGTTTGGCTAGAAAAAAGTCATTTTGCCAACTTGCTTGACACATCATCATCTCGTTATGCCATGTCAACATCCATTTGTTACATCATTCCATAAACTTGCCACCTCACCAAATATAGCCCCCATTTTCCGCCAAAAATCAAGATGCTCTTTTCTGCAAAAAGATTCTCCCATTTTGTAGAGCATCAAAAAAGATTCGATTTGGAAATAGAATTTTGAAAAAGACCTTGTCATGACCTCCATTTTACATTTCTTGAGATTCGTGCTAAATTTGAAAAATTAAAAAATTCTCCTATCTACCCCCCCTTGATCTAGTCACTCCTCCCATCCAATCACCCTCGCCACGTGGTACCCCCGGGCATGTGGAGTGGCAACGGGCCATTACCCACGTGGAGGCAACACGCAAGATTATAAGTTCCAGGTGGATCATTTCTTAAATACCCAGAGCTTCTTTTTTCAATCGGGCATATGGGATATTTCTGTGTTTTCTGAAGAACCCTAAAATAGAGAAGGCCAAGAAATGGATTTACAGTTGGATTTGAAGCTCCAACCATGACCAAAATAGGCCGAAACCTTCTGATTTATGCCAAGAAAACATTCAAAACACTAAAAACGAACAAATTTAAGGGATCTCGACAAGAACAGGCTGGAAATAGAGTTTTTCAAAAGAGGCTTTTGTTTATAGCAAATTTCAAGGGCTTTGAGCGACTGATGCGACTTATAGAACTTGTGGATATGCCAATTTGACCATCTGGAGCTTGAATCTGATTTCCTTGCATCTGAAAATGATTTTTAAAAGCAATATTTTCTAAAATTTCATCATTTGATTCACCTTTGATCCTGTGCCCAAGACTTTAGAGCTCGGGAATGACTTGATTGACTGTATGCTATCTTTATGAACGAAAATCCGATCCTTTGGCTCAAGAATTTCATTCAATCTACATTCAAGAATGCAATATGATTTAAATTGAAGAGGCAAAGTCAGAATATGGGCAAGACAAATTCAGTACCATTGCAGAAGTTCATATAGTGGCAGTTCTTTATCCACGAAATGAGGTTATATTTTGCATCTATGGGAAGACAAAGCAAACTAAACAAAGCAACTGGATATGGCAGTCAACCAAGTTCGAGCAGCCGATTTGCTACAAATAAGACTTGTTTCAACCAACATATGCCAGATGCCAGATTTGGAGGCTTCCATGTCAAAAAAAGAACCCTATTCTGAGAAGCTCGTTTTGTTCCTACTAGATTTGTGATGGCATACAGAGTAAGGTGGAGTCCCCACCAATGGTGAACTTAAAGAGAAAAACTTCTCTAGAAATGTCTACACAAGTTCATCTTCTAAGAAGATTATATAAACATGTTCTCCAAGATCTATTCAATCTAATTCTATTCTTCTTACTTTCTAAAACTTAATCTATTGTCCGCAATTTACCTTCAAAGTCAAAGGGTGCTAATCCCTTAATGGTAATACCAAAGCTCGAATGGTGCTAAGACATTAAAAAAGATAAGATAAGAATAGAATAGAATAGAATAGAATAGAATAGAATAGAATAGAATAGAATAGAATAGAATAGAATAGGAGAAGGAGATACAAGTGTTAAAGAATTAGATATGATGCATTACTAGCTAAAAAGAAAAGATAGATAGATAGATAGATAGATAGATAGATAGTATTTTAACGTCATGCCACTAGGCAGCATCCAAAAGAAGATAGAATCAAATGTAGGAAGTTTTATCATCTGATCTTTGTGTGCACATCTAGCATATGATAGGCTTATTGTACCACATACTGTACCTTTGCAAAATCCCAAAGAAGCTGAGATCTCATAGATCAAATTGCTCAAGACTATAAGAGTTGGTTTTCGAGAAAATTATTTCTTACAAGTAAGTTGAGAACTTTATTGCAAAAAACATTAGATGCACTTCACATACAGAGCCACCAGAGATGACAGGAAGTGACAAAAATTAATCTACAAAAGTTTGCTTGCTGGATTTTGCAAAGAAACATATTTTTTGGCAAAAAAACAAGTTTGCTGACTATTTAAACATATCAAAATTTCTGAGCATTTTTGCATGATTTTTTGGCAAACAAGTTGGTGCATGTTGTTTGCAGTCTGTCAGAGTTAGTGCAAAGTGTCAAAAGTGAAAGAAATAATTGTACTTTCTCATTTGCAAAATTTAGCTTGCTGTCAGGGACATTGACTAAGATTTGGCATGGTCAGGATTGCAAATTTGAAGGGGTTCTGCATATTTTCTTGCATCTGACTTTTGAATATAGATTCTTTGGGTGTCAAAACATATTCTTGAATTGGAATCATATCAAAACTCGAGTGTGATAGTAAATGGCATAAGTTTTATTGAGGTCTCCTTTTTCTTCATTTGGGAAAGCAGTTCTAACTCAAAATTTGAGCTTTTTCGTTGCAATCTTTTTTCTTAGAGTGGTCGCCTGAAGCAACCTGGAGGTTCTAAACCACT
Source organism: Isoetes taiwanensis (assembly GCA_021234155.1). Lineage (NCBI taxonomy): Eukaryota > Viridiplantae > Streptophyta > Lycopodiopsida > Isoetales > Isoetaceae > Isoetes > Isoetes taiwanensis. The sequence goes on from JAJEKV010000018.1 coordinate 14,883,408, forward strand.
GAGGTTAAAATTTTGCGCCCCTTCCCAGGCCCGCCCGCCCGGCCCCCGCCCCCTAGCCTTCCATTTCCTCCAACTCTCTGCCGCCACATTGTACCTCTGGGCGTGTGGGATGGCAGCATGTCAATACCCACGTGGAGGCAGCACGCATTTTATTAATTTTGCCAGAGTACTCTATTTATACCCAGGGTAGGAATTTTTCTACGAAATCCCACGAACCCTAAAATTTAGTCAGATCAAGATCCGACCTTTTCACGTGATCTGGCAAGCTAATCATAGCCCTGAGGGCCCAAAACCACCTAAATTACGCCAAGAAACCTAGGACACAACAAAAAGACAAGTATCTGGGCCGGATTTGCAAAGAACAGACCAAAACAGAGGAATTCAAAAAGGGGATTTCATCTCAGACTTTTTTCGAAGGCCTTGAGCATGATTATCGACCTGGTAAGCATCAATACATGCCGGATTGATGATTTGAAGCTGCGGATTAACTTCCTTGCTTTTTTAGAATCGAAAGATCTTGATGCAAAAAATGACGACTTGACTATATTGTGAAGAAATTGATCATGTACCCAAGATCACAGAGCTTGGAACATATTGTAAACCATTGTATGATGTTCAAGCTAAAGAAAATCCGAGCTTGGTAAGATAACTTTGAGTGCATTGGCATTTTTAACATCTAACTAAGCTAATTTTGCATTCCAAATTAATAACATATCTGCTCAAATCTGACAGCACACCAGGCATTTACAAAGAATTAGAGGCAAATCCAAGCGATTGTTGAGAGTAGCATACTAGGATTGCAGGTCTAGTAGGAGAGAAACAGTCCTTAGTGCCAACTGGCTACATAGAAACAACGTGTCATAGGGATGGAGGCCCGTATGCAACAGCTTGAGGACATCATTCGTTTAGTGCAGTTTGAAGGCAACATGATAATCTAAGCCTTGCTAACCTACAAGCCCTCATGTACATCCTGTTCACTATCATTGACACCATGGCACATGAAAGGAACGTTTTGAGTAGGAGACAAATGCAACTATCTCCCACCTTCGATCAGAAGTTGAGACTGCTACCATTCAAAGGATGATCCAGACAGCTATTAGCAAAAGCCAGTTGTAGCTCTAGGCTCTTCAGAATAGGGCCAGTACGCTCGAGGCAACCTCATCAGCAGTGGATACTATAGTTACCTCTGGATTATGCAGTTGGAGCATAACTTTGTCGTTCAGGATCTAGATGTGTAAGAGCTATGGGAAACCGTCGCCCAATAGGGTAAGGGCCTCATGTGCAGCCGCAACAGTGCATGCATGAATTAGCAAGGCAGAAATTGTTTCAGCAAGAGCTGAGCTCCCGCTTCAAGGAGTGGGCGACTCCACATGCTGCAGCCATCTCACATGTTCAAATGCCTGCGCGACACCAACTCACACAGACAACTGCTGCTCCGTCACGCTATTCATGTTGCCACACCCCTAGCGTAGACCATATCCCAGACCTCACAGACAACAGCCAGCACCTGCCAAGATGGTCAACATGCTCCGAGGGTTAAAGAGCAAGAAGAGCTGAGATGAAGGAGCCACAATGTGGTGGTTCATGGCCTATCAGAGAAAGCAGAGAATCTCATTACATGAAATCAGAGTCTGGTCCTCTCTCCTATGATGTTTCATGCACCCATACATATTGTTAGGGCAACCCGACATGGTGTTCAATGCCCTGACTGCCCACGAATTGTCACATTCGCAGTTGCGAATGCGCTAGTACGAGGAGTTGTATTGCGCCAGGGCAAGCAGTTGAAATGGACCTCACTATATGTTGACTACGAAGCACGAGCTGGCCCAAGTTAGGAACATTCACTACCAGGTGGAGGGTGCAGGATTGATTCAGGGCAAGACGTGGATCTTTCAATTGGCAGACACTGAGAGGTCAAAGAGGTATATATCATATGTTACAGGAATTGCTGCTACTCCAATGACTGCTACGTCCAATGCCGCCCCTACTGCTTATGTTAATGCTCCTACCCGTCAAGTTTCTATGATCTTTCTACTCCTATTACTTCACTTGCATTTGCTTCTGCTCATGCTCATGTGCCACATATTATCCTTTGTTGCCATCAAAGTACATGTGCGTCTGCATCTCTTGCCCACAAATAGAAATTGTGCCTTCGTAGGCTCTCCTGGAATTGTCGAGGCTTCTTCTAGCAGAAAGGAAATAGTCTCTTAACTCCATTGCTACATATATAAATCTTGTCCAATTTCTGTGCTATTGCCAAGCTTGGGCTTGGCTACCTTTGGGTTTTAAATTCACGATTATTGAGTGTGAACAATGGCATCAATATCTAAAGGTAATACAATAAGGATGCAAGTCTAGAAGGAGATGCATTATCATGAAATAAGTGACTCACTCCATGAGGTGACCAAACAAAGCACACATTATCTTGAATTATAGAATTTCTAAATGCGATATGAAAGGAAAAAACAACATGAATGACGAAGTGCAACTACGGGCCTATTATTAAGGTTTACTAGTTGCTATTTTCTTTCCTACTGATCTATATGGTTTCTTGGTTGCTCTGGCTGCTTAGAAAGATGATGCCCATCTAGTATCTATGGTTCAAGAAATGGCTTGACCTGACCCAGTCCAATGTCATTAACCCATGATACTATGGCAGTGCCACAAATGTCCTCGCTTATAAGCTTACATACTATTCAAGTGCTTGCGGTCGTATACTCCGACCCATGGGTGCGCATGGGTGGAGCGTTGCGGCAGCACCTATTTTATAAACACTGGAACGGCTGCAAAGCACAAGAACACTGGCGCAAGGATGGCAGCGTGGCCACATCTAAGCAAAGACACCATCACAACGTTGCCACCATAAGCACTCAGCGTACGCCAGCCACCTTTCATATGTGGCTGCATTTTTTTCACAATGCGGCCTTTACAAGCTTTTGAAATATATTCGCTATACGACAGATGAGTGGCACGCATAGAAGGCAACATCTGTGTTTTGAGCTGAATGGGCCGCAACATGTGGCGGGTGCGTTCAATGGAGACGGCGCTTATTTCAATTTATGCGCATCTGTGCTTATTAGGTGACGCGTCCATACTAATTATTATTATTTTCATTGAGGTATTAAAATGCCAAAGATAAGTTTTATACTTCTAAAATATGTCTTTGAAAAAATACATACAGAAGTTTTGAAAAGTGTATACATAACCTATCCCTGCTACAACCCCTCCTCACACCCTCTTCCCTCTCAACCCTTTTCCTCCTTTTACTTGGAGGAAGTGGTCTCGCTGCTACTACATGAGTGTTTGTTCAGAGATCATATGTGCAACAATACTTGTTTCAAGAGTCCAATTTGTTTTGAAGTTAGGGCGCCTCAGCTGCATTCGCACTCTACAATCCATGCTAACTACATTATTTTCAAGCATAGAACTCTACCTCTTCATCGTTAGATTGAAATCCTTTTGAAACATGGTCGTTTTAATGGAATGAAACTAGCTCATGTCCAACGCACTTACCCCCATGTCCCCGGTTTCCTGTGCGTTCATTAAACAATGAGTAATGCTAATAGTCTGCCAGGTCTGGTAGCCTGTGCCCTGCATGATCCCGTATCTCCATAAGGAAGATGAGATCCATATATGCAGCAATGGAGTTGAGACTATCTTCTTTCTGTCAGGGGAAATCTTGACAATTCTACGAGACCCTCCGGAGGTACAATTTCTATTTATGGGCAATAGATTCAGATGCACGTGTAGTTCAGTGGCAGCAGGGGGTAAAATGTTGCACATGAGCAGAAGCAGGTGAACAGCAGGAGTAGGATGAGCTGGTGGAGTAGAAGCACTAATAGGAGTAGCAAGGACGGCATTGGATGTAGCAGTCGCTGGAGCAGCAGCAGTAACAACAATCCCTATAACATTTGCACCAGTTTTGTCAAGATTCTGAGAGGTTGCAACAACGTAATGTATGCCTCTGTGACCTGAGCATTTTTTGGTCAGAAGATCCGCATCTTGCCTTGAATCAATCCTGCACTCCTCCACCTGGCGAAAAGTGTTCCTAACTTGGACCAAAACTTGCCCATTGGGTTCCTATTGTATCAAAGTGAGATCCTGATCAACACACAACGAGGTCTCCTTCAACCCCTTGCCTTGATACAATATGTCCAGTTGGATGCTACCTAGTGGCATGACATTAAAGTTCTATCTATCTATCTATCTATCTATCTATCTATCTATCTATCTATCTATCTATCTATCTATCTATCTATCTATCTATCTATCTATCTATCTATCTATCTATCTATCTATCTATCTATCTATCTATCTATCTATCTATCTATCCATCCATCCATCCATCCATCCATCCATCCATCCATCCATCCATCCATCCATCCATCCATCCATCCATCCATCCATCCATCCATCCATCCATCCATCCATCCATCCATCCATCCATCCATCGATCCATCCATCCATCCATCCATCCATCCATCTTATCTTATCTTATCTTATCTTAATATAGCTTCTCGTACTAGCGCGTCCGCGACTGTGAGTATGATAATTCATCCAGCATTGAACACTATGTCAGATTGCCCTAACAATGTGTACGGGTGCATGAAACATCATTCGAGAGAGGGCCAGAGTCTAGATCCATCTAATGAGGTTCTCCCTCCCTTCCTCTAGTAGGCCACAGACCACCACATTATATGTGACGCTCCCAGAATATATACGATGCTCCCATCGTATAAATATGGGAATTTCCCTCCCATGGCGACTACATCACCATGGTAAGGCCCTCCGTCATACTCGGACCACTTGGGATGGCCAAGTGTCCGGGCAAGGAACACAAAGGTGTCATTCGTCCCACGTCCTCTATGGGTAATCCTATACAGCGGAAGCATACATACACGTTAGCATACAATAATCATGTTAAAATAATATACCACCACGAGGGGTGGCCCATCCATCATCATCAACGAAAGAAAAGTACAACCATCAATAATATGAACAATATACACAACAAGGCGCTACCCGAGGCTCAGATTCCAAGGGGTCAACTGATGGCCAGACCTCAAGATAACAGCAAACGAAAATATAACAACTCCGGGTTTCATCTCCCCGGTCCGATGAGGCAGGTCAGAGAAGCTTCTCCTCCCGGATCACAATGGTTCCCTGGGTGTGCTAGAGGATATCTGCCACCTCTGTAGCACCCGTATCCGTACCTGACTTACCCCCGTAAATCTACACAAAGTCGAGGACGTCCATAACGGCCATATCCAATGACCCAGGAGGTGTCAGACCCATACCCGTCCCACACACAGTGACCGACTATAGGCCTAACATACTGTAGGATCCCCAGTAGCCACGCTCAGCAAGGCTCCACCCCGATTCCCCAGTTGTGGCCGTTGTTTGGTGATGAACCACATCATAGCATTCTCAGCCAGGTTGGCTCTTGTGCACAAGCCGCATTTACTGGGTTTAAGGGTTCTAACTAGGAACATCTCTACTTCTAGATGGCCTTTAGGTCTCTACCCTTCCCTTAAACCCAATACACGGAGGGAGCAGAAAGAAAGAATATAAACACCATCTAAGTATCCATCGTCATCCAAAACAACATAAGAAAGAGAATTTAACCATTCCATCTAGTCAAAGAAGTGTTAGCATAGACAGAAGCTATTTAGGAACTAACCAGTCTATTGGCTGGAGCCATTATCACGGTAGGTCTACATACTTAGGGTCTGTTGGCAAGAACTGGCAAAAACTAGGAGCTGCTCCTCCTCTCCTCTTCCCAATTCGAATTTGGGGCAAAAATGGGGGTAGGACCCCTAGGTGCGCAGAAGCCACGCGATGAAATCCATGGTAATAACTTCCCATTTTGCATTGGGGACATCTAAGGGTTGCAGTTCCCCTGGAATCCGCATTTGCTCAGCCTTCGTTTGCTGACAGATCTAACATTGCTTAATGTACCTAGCAATGTGCTTCATTCCTGACCAAAAATAGCTGGAGCGGACCTTGAAATATGTCTTCATAAATCCTGCATGCCCCGCTATAGGACTGTTATGTGTATTGTGGAGAATGAGCTTACAAACTCCTGATGTCTCGGGAACACATAACTTATCCTTATAATAAAGGAGTCCAGCCTCCTTTTTGTAATGGCGGAAAGCCTCCTTTCCTTGTCTGTTCTGGCTTCCTTAAATACACTCTGCCATATCTCCTGGAAGTCTGGATCTATGGGAAGAGTCTGCTGTATCTGCGTCCCAAACTCGCTAGAAAGTGTGAATATGGCATTACAATACATTCGAGTGACCAATGGATGTCGGGAAAGCGCGTCAGCAACAACATTATGCTTGCTCGGCTTATAGATAACCTCAAAATCATAGTTCTCGAGGAATTCCATCCATCGTCTTTGTCTCAAATTGAGGTGGGTTGCGTGAAAATGTATTGAAGGCTTTGATGATCAGTATCCAACTGGAATCGTCTCCCAAGTAAATAATGCCTCCAAATATGCAAGGCATGCACAACAACAAGCAATTCCTAGTCATGCGTGGGGTATCGCTATTCCGCGTCATTCATCTTTCTAGAATCATATGCGATAACACGACCTTCTTGCATTAACACGCCACCGGTAGCTATTTTACTAGCATCCGCAGCAACCCATTTATCCTTCTGAGGGTCTGGCAGGGTGAGAACTGGGGCTGTTGTCAAGGCATCCTTCAATGACTGGAATCCGGCTTGAACTTTGTCTTTCCAATGTGCCATCCAATCTCTTTCTCATGCTTGGTTAGGTCCGTTAAGGGCGCGGCGAACTTGGCAAAGTCTTTAACAAACTTGCGGTAATAACAGGCCAAACCTAAAAAGCTGCGAACCTCGGACACATTGGTTGGAATCGGCCAATTCTTTACTGCTTCAATCTTAGCTGGATCTGTGGCTATCCCTTCCGCAGACACAATAGGTCCTAGGTAATCAACCTTGGTGGTTGTGAACTTATCAACCTTAGTGGTTACGAACTTACACTTGGAGAACTTGGCATATAGTTGGTGGCGTCTGAGTTTCTGCAAGGCCAACCAAAGATGCCGTTCATGATCCTCTAAGGTCTTACTATATATGAGGATATCATCAAAGAATATGATGAGAAAATCATCAAGATACTCACGGAAGACATCATTCATCAGCCTCATGAAGGTGGCCAGGACATTAATCAAGCCAAAGGGCATCATAGTGAACTCATAATGCCCATAACATGTCCGGAAAGCAGATTTGTGAATGTCATCCTCCTTAATTCGTATCTGGTGATATCCCGAACGAAGGTCAATCTTTGTAAAATATTTAGCCCCTTGCAACTGATCCATTAGATCGTCGGCACACGGTAAAGCATACCGATTCTTAATAGTGTGCTTATTCAGTTGACAATAATCTATGTACATTCTCAAGGTGCCATCCTTCTTCTTCACAAAGAGTATCGGGGCTCCAAAAGGTGAGACACTAGGTCGAATGAAGCCCAATCTGAGGAGCTCTTGTGATTGCTTTTTAAGTTCTGTTAACTCCGGAGTGCTCAGTCGATATGGAGCCTTGCTGGTAGGCTTGGTGCATGGTTCCAAGGTAATTTCGCATTCCACACCTCTAAAGGGTGGCAACCGATGAATTTCTTATGGGAAAAGGTCATGGTATTCCCAAAGAACGCGTGCTATTGTTGGAGGCAAGTTATCAAGAACATCATCTTGCTTAGACTTGGCTTCTATTGAAGCAAGTCGAATCATGCCAATAACCTGAGATTTCGTGATAGCTCTATGCAACTGACGTAATGAGATACACTGCATAATGGATCAACAGGTTTACCTGTTATGGTCACTCGGGCTCCGTTGGTGGCATTGAAGGTAACTTCTCGCTTTTCGCAATCAATGTTGGCCTTTGCAGTGGCCAGGAACTCCATGCCCACAATGAGATCATAGCGACCATATCTATTATCTCGGCCCCTAGAGCAACGGGTGCTCCTAGCAACTAGATATTCAAGTTAATGCGTCGACCCCGTGTGTGACGCACGGCCCCACTAGCCAACATAACTAGACGTGGCTTAGATTTCAAGAGAGTGAGCTGCAAAGCTTCTGCCATTCTAGGGGAGGCAAAATTATGCGTGCTGCCAGTATCCATGAGGATAATGAAGGGTTTACAGTCTACTTGGCCGCCGTTGAAATGACAGAAGGCTTATGATTGGCTTGGCCCATTTCAATAAATATGAGACTCACCTTGTATATAGTCAGGCGCATCCTCGTCAGCAATATTGTCTGGATCGTTTGGGTCCCTTGTATCTTAACCAAAGGAAATTTGGAAATACCTTCTAAAGCATTTTGAAGAAAATACCTCCTCCCAAATTGATGTGCTTGATAAAGAATTAAGGAAGCTGAGAATTAAGGAAGATGAAGATTTGACTGATTTTTTCTCTAAGTTCGATAACATTGTAGCAGATCTTGAAGGGGCTAGAGTCTTGCTAACTGAACAGCAGAAACTTTTACATGTTGCCAGGGCTGTTGAAGGGAACAGACATCTAGCAACACTAATACGTAATATAGCAAAAACCATAGAAGCTGCAGAGGAGATGATTAGAACAGAGCTTGAACAAAAAAAGATAATGTTGGATGATGAAGATAATATACCAACGAATTCAGAAGTGTTGTATGCAGGCAAAGGAAAATACAAAGGTGGTAGTTCCAGAATGAATGTTGAATTCAAGGGTAAGGGAACTGTTGGTCCCTGTTTTTTGTGTAAGATGCATGGGCATGTTAAAGCAGACTGTCCTAAACTGAAAAATGTGGAATGCTATAACTGTGGTGGTAGGGGACACTATGCAAATAAGTGTTCAAGTGCCAAAATTGGAAGAGGGAGAGTAAAGGAAAGTGATAAAGAAAAAAGAAATATTAGGAGCAGAGGCCGAGGTGCTGGTAGGCAGGATTCAGCCATAAATTTTACAGAAGAGGTTGAAGAAATAGACACAGAGGAAGACGATGACATTGAGGTATGTCAAAACCTTACTTGTTCTATTTCTAGCTGTAAGAGAACTAATAATGAGAATGACATGCTGATAATAGATAGTGGAGCAGAGAAAACCGTGACTGGCTCTGCTAAGCTTCTAAAAGAAGGGTATGAGAAGAATGCATGCTATGTAAAACTCGAAAATGGTGATTTGCAAAAGGTACAAGGTGTCGGGGTGCTTGAAATATTTGATCTAAGTGGTAAACCTGTAATTTTAAAGGATGTGTTGTGTGTACTTGCACTAGTTAGAAATCTTATATCTGTAAGCCAGCTAGTAGATCTTGGTTACAGAGTTGTGTTTGACAAACTGCAATGTACTGTTCTTTGAACAATGAAATAAAGTTTTTGGGAAGACGAGTTGGAAATATTTTTGGTCTTGAATGTAGTAGTCTGCCATCAATAAATGCCATTATGATTCCAACAATGAACATTTGGCATCAAAGATTATGCCACACAAGTACAAAAAAATTGAAATTATGATCAAACAAAGAAAGAATAAAACACTAGCCTTGTTTCAGAGACAATATACAGAGGGAGTACTAAGGAGATTCAAAATGGAAGACTGTAGAGCTGTAAAAACTCCAATGGTGCCTGGCTGCAAGCTATCGAGCAAACAATGTCCCAGAACATGTGCAGAAAAGGAAGAAATGCAAAAATATCCATATCGGGAATTGGTGGGATGTCTTTTATATCTTGCAAATTGCACTAGACCAGATATATCATTTTCAGTAAACATATTGAGCAGGTATTGTGAAAATCCAGGAATAAGTCATTGGCAGGCTGCCAAGAGGGTACTAAGATTTATAAAAGGTACGTTGGAACTTGGAATTGTATTTAACTCAGATAACTTAGATCTTGAATCATTTTGTGATGCTGATTGGGGTGGAGATTTGGACGAAAGAAAATCCACTTCAAGTTTTATACTTTTATTAGGTGGTGCACTGATCTCTTGGAAGTGTAAAAAACAGAGTTCAATTGCTATGTCATCTGCAGAAGCAGAGTATTCTGCAACAACATTAGCTGCAAAGGAATTGATGTGGAGTAGAAGAATTCTCGGTGAACTAGGCATGGTGCAAAGAAGTCCTCTGATTTTACAGTCTGACAGCACAAGCTGTATACAAATGACAAAAAATCCTATTCTACACGAGAGAACAAAGTATGTTGAGTTAGAAATGCATTTTATAAGAGATTTGGTAAGCAAAAATATTATACAGGTGAAGTATGTCTATACAAATAGTCAGCTGGCAGATATACTGACAAAACCATTAGCAAACAACAGATTCAGCTTGCTAAGGAAATCGATTGGATGCAAGCATTATGATATGAAGGGAGAGTGAAAGGTTATAGTCATATAATAATGCTTGATCGATATTATGGTTATCAAAGCATCTGTATGATCTGTGGCAGGAGTGAACAGGAGAAAGTTAAGCTGAAGGAGCTACACTAGGTTCATAATATGATAAATAATATGGTAACATACCATTGTGATCTGAGTTTTAAATAATATGACTTAAGGCAATGGTCGGATAATATTGTCATCCATAGAAAGTGGTTTTTGGACGAATGGCAAAAGGACCTATCAAACCACCCAAGTTGGAAACACAGATGCTATTGGAGATAGAGCCGAACTGTGGGCTGCCGATAATCGGTGCCGACTAAAAGGAATATAAAAGTACAAGATAATATCTTGAGTGTATGTGGTGTTTGCAGATGTCGGATTCATCATATAGATGAATGCCTGTGCTATCGGATTCTCAGCTCAAACAATAAAGGGTATTTGTATTAAACCGTTGATATTGAATATGCTGGACTATTGAATGGTGATATTTGAAAAGTAGAAATTTAAAGATCAATGGTTTATTCTTGTTAGTTAAATAATAGAATCTACCTTTCATGCAAAACACGAACCTCTGGCTCCACCATCTAAACCTAATCACTCTAATGTAGAGCACTCTTCTACTCAAATAAGTTATTCCTCCCATAACTAGGCCAACTCACATACTAACTATAGAGTTGGGATACTTTAACCTAAGAAAAAATACCGTCAACTAACGAGTTATATTATGGTCAGTGCAATGATTTGGTCCACCAAACTCATGCTCTGATACCACTGTGACACTCCCAGAATCTATACGATGCTTCCATCATATAAATACGGGAATTCCCCTCCCATGGCGACTACATCACCATGGTAAGGCCCTCCGTCATACTCGGACCACTTGGGATGGCCAAGTGTCCGGGCGAGGAATACGGAGGTGTCATTGGTCCCATGTCCTCTATGGGTAATCCTATACAACAGAAGCATACATATACGTTAGCATACAACAATCATGTTAAAATAATATACCACCACAAAGGGTGGCCCATCCATCGTCATCAACGAAAGAAAATTACAACCATCAATAATATGAACAATATATAATAATAAGGCGCTACCCGAGGCTCAGACTCCAAGGGGTCAACTGACGGCCAGGCCTCAGATAACAACAGATGGAAGTATAACATGGTGTGGCTGGCATAAGACAATGGCGAGGGTAGTCCTTTCTATCTGCTCCTCCTGCGCACACTTTGCAGATAGGCTGAGTCATGCTATGACGTGCTTGAAGCCCTCCAGAGACGCAATCCCAAGGAATCACCCTTTGGGACTACTCCGGGTTATATCTCCCTGGTCCGACGAGGCAGGTCAGAGAAGCTTCTCCGCCCATATCACAACGGTTCCCTGGGTGTGCTAGAGGATACCTGCCACCTTTGTAGCAGTCATATCCATACCTGACTTACCCCCCTAAATCTACACAAAGTCGAGGACGTCCATAACGACCATATCCAACGACCTAGGAGGTGTCAGACCCAGACTCGGCCCACACACAGTGACCGACTATAGGCCTTACACAGTGTAGGAGCCCCAGTAGCCACGCTTAGCAAGGCTCCACCCCCGATTCCCCAGTTGTGTCTGTTGTTTGGTGCTGAACCACATCATAGCATCCTCATCCAGGTTGGCTCTTGTGCACAGGCCGCATTTACTAGGTTTTAAGGGTTCTAACTAGAAACATCTCTACTTCTAGATGGCCTTTAGGTCTCTACCCTTCCCTTAACCCCAATACACGAAGGGAGCAGAAAGAAAGAATATAAACACCATCTAAGTATCCATCATCATCCAAAACAACATAAGAAAGAGAATTTAACCATTCTATCTAGTCAAAGAAGTGTTAGCGTAGATAGAAACTATCTAGGGACTAACCAGTCTCTTGGCTGGAGCCATTACCACGGTAGGTCTCCATACCTGGGGTCTGTTGGCAAGAACTGGCAAAAACTGGGAGTTGCTCCTCCTCTCCTCTTTCCAATTCGAATTTGGGGCAAAAATGGGGGTAGGACCCCTATTTCTCCACCCAGATTAGCAAGCCCCACTTGGCCAATCGAGTTAGGCCAGGTGGCACTCCCTTATTGGTGAGACTTAACTAATTATATCTTAATTAGCATAATTGGGTTAATTATCCCCTAATTTTATTAGTGTAGCTAATAAAATCCATTTTAAGTGAATCTAAGTTATCCCCTATAGACCCTTAAGGGTTTAGTTAATTACTGGTGACGTGTCATGGTATGCATACGTATACCGTATAAATACTTAGAACGTCATATTTTGTTGCTCTCTGACCCTTGGATCTGTTTTGATTGTCTCGGCAGGTGTTGGCTGTTGTCTATGAGGTCTGGGCCGTGGTCTGCGCTAGAGGTGTGGCAAAACGGGCCAGAGTGATGGAGCAACAGTTCCTGTTTGGGATGGTGTGGAGCTCAACTCTTGCTGGAATAATTTTTGCCTTGCTAATTCATGCATGCATAGTTACAGCTGCTCATGAACATCTACGTGGAGGCCTTTACCCTGTTGAGAGACGGCTGCCCATAGCTCTTACACATCTAGATCTCGAACAGCAAAGCTATGCTCCAACCCCTATAACCGGCAGATAGCTATAGTATCCACTGCTAATGAGGATGTCTTGAGCGTGCTGACCCTATTCTAAAGAGCCTAGAGCTAAAATTGGTTTTTACCGATGGCTGCCTGGACTGTCCTTTGAATGATGGCAGTCTCTTCAGCTTCTCATCGAAGGGAGGAGATAGTTGCATCTCTCTCCTACTCAAAACATTTCATGTCATGTGCCATGATGTCCACGAGGGCTTGTAGGTCAGCAAGATATAGTTTATGTTGTTGCCTTTCAAACTGCACTAAACGTGTGTTGTCCTCAAGCTGTTGCATGTGTGCTACATCAATTATTGCTTGGATTTGCCTCCAATTCTTCGTAAATGCCTGGCGTGCTACCAGATTTGAGCAGCAGCTATCAGTCTGCAAAGCCGAGTACGTGCAAGACTCTTTCTCATGGATGAGGCTTCTCCCTTCCCGTTATTGTCTGGTTTGTTTCGTTTTCGTGATGGGCCATCTGTGTATTCCCCCCTTCCCCTGCAACAAATTCATATGAGCAGCTACTATATCGTGAAAATAGTGGATATTGTGAAATGATGTAGTTGCTATTTACCTAACATCAGCTTGTCATGCCACACAATACAGTGAGGAAGAGAGGTAGTGGATGCTTCCTGATAAGTTCACACTGGCAAGGCCAGGCTCATATGAATTTGTAGCTCACTTCTTGCTTGCAACCTTCTTCAAATTAGCCCTCGGCCAAGGCTTAGTCTCCTCTATAAATCTTGTGAAGAGAACTTTATGTTATTGCTATTTTATCAAACAACCCTTTTTTTTTGAAGGAAGTTTGCTCCTAAACTAAGTGGAGTTGCTCCTTGGGATAGTCCATTGGATTCGCTTGAGAAAATTTATAATGCTAATGTCTAGTTGGCTCTCTCTCTCTCTCTCTCTCTCTCTCTCTCTCTCTCTCTCTCTCTCTCTCTCTCTCTCTCTCTCTCTCTCTCTCTCTCTCTCTCTCTCTCTCTCTCTCTCTCTCTAAAAAATGGGCGCTACTAGGGCGACAAGAAAAGGCGACTGTAAGGAAAAAGACAAAGAACTGCAAGGGAACAGTAAAACGTCATGCTCGGGCTCGGGAGGATCTAAAGGGAGGAATCTGAGGTCTGATAAAACTGTAGAAGAAGGCCGACTGCAGGATCACGACTCTGAGGCAGATGGCAATCAAGCCAATACAGGTTTCTATACCAATAAAGGAGGTCCCGGAGAGGATGTTTATGCAGACCGTAAATGTACAGGTGCTCTAACGGCTGGGAATGAGGATTTCGATGCTGGCAGAGGGGTGTCTGGTGAGGAATCTGACCGACCACATGCAAAAGGGTATTCTAAAGGAGTTTCAGATGCTGGGCAAGGAGGTCGGGATGCAGGCAGAGGGAAATTTGGGGACGTTTTTGATGCAAGCCGAAATGATAAAGACAAAGAGGGTGCAGGCCGGAAACATGCTAGAAGAGGTTCAGATGCTGGGAAAGCAGATGCTGCCAAAGGGGGCGGTTCTGATGCAGGTCGAATTAGTAGAGCTGGTACAGGGGATTATGATAAAGCTGTAAAAGATAAGGGGACTGTAAGCAATTCAGAAGGAGATGAGAGTATGACAGATGATGAATCCTCTGATGGGAGCAATGCCAAAGGGTTCCGGGATATGATGGAGATGATGGCTGAAAACATGAGATCAATGCTTAGAGACTTCAAGAAGGAGTTTATGCGGGAATTCATGGGCTCGGTCATGCAAGAAATGATCAGAGAGGTAAGAAGTTCTTTAGCCATTGATTTTCAGCTAGCACTGGAACAAGTTAAACAGGAAAATGCCATGTCTTTGCAAAAGCTGAAAGGGGAAGTTGAGGCAATAAAATCTGAGATTCAGGACCCTATTGTGCGAGATGCACCAAAGGAGGAAGATTCGGCAATAACGGAGCTGTCACAAAAGTTAGCAGATTATATGGAGGAGCAAGATAGAAGGAACCGAGCTCTTAACCTGAGGTTAGTCGGTTTGCCAGAAAGCAATCAAGAAAAGACACGGTCTGTGGTGACACATTTCCTGCAAGATAAACTAAAAATTGATGATATCGGAATAGTAGATGCATTCAGAGTGGGAAAAAAAGCAGACTGGGCCAGGCACATCATAATCAGGTTTCGAGACAAGGATTGCAGATGGAATGTACTAAGGAACAGGGCTGCTCTTAAAGGAGAGAGTATCTGGATCAACGAAGACTTGACCAAGGAACAGTTTGTTGCAAAAAAGGATGAAATTAAGAAATTCAAAGAAGCAAAGAATCAGAATCAGAACGTTTTCTGGAAGAGAGGAAAGGTGATTATTGACGGCTAGGTAAGCGAGGCCATCAGGATTGGAGTGTGGAACATCAACATGCTAACGGATTCCAAGGTAAGTAGCATGTATGAAGTTCTCAAATGTTTAGATCTGATCGTATTTGTGGAGACCTGGGAGCACGAACAATATGCATTGCCTGACATACCAGGTTTTAGTAAAGTAGCATCTGTTTGGAATGAGATAGGGACAAGTTATAGAGGTAATGGTGGAATTGCATGCTTTGTCCGAGAGCAATTTGGTCATTTGGTGAAAGAAGTGCAAGTCAGCAGCACCAAACAGTACCTTTGGATGGAGATAATGGGATACAGGAAGGTGTATTTGGCAGGTTGTTATTACCCCCCGATACACATGAAAACTTATGACAGAGGCGATATTGATAGAGCAGATCCTTTATTCCAGCTAGAGCAGGATATTGTCAAACTTGCAGGCAGTGGCGATGTAATACTGGTGGGAGATTTTAATGGCAGAACAGCAAATAAGCAGGCATCAGTACTGAATCAGGATGGGGATCCCATGTGGATGGAAGAGATGGACGCTGAAGAATTGAAGTTAGCAGGATGGGCAAGAGAGTCAGATGATAAGGCATATACCACGCATATGGGCAAGCTGTTACTGGACATGTGCAGTGGCTTGGATCTGCGAATATTTAATGGGTTACACAGATTTCCGGGATCAGGGAAGTGCACATGCAGAGGGAAAAGTGTCGTGGATTACATTATAGGAGGGGAAGGGGTTTCACAGAGAATTAAGCAGTTAAAAGTATGGGACCAGCAGCCAGAATCGGACCATGCCCCAATAATATTTCATTTGGAGATCGGTAATGTGTCTAGCTCTGTTAAGAACAAGGATCAGCAAAATTACGTAAGGATGGACCCGAAAAAAGGAGATATATATAAAAGCGATTAATGTGAAGCGAGGGGTGTCAAGGCTTGGAGGGCATGGTGACAAAGAGCGAGACATGGATAGGCGATTACACAGCTCTCCTTAATGCAGCAGTGAACAGTTTCACACATAAACGGAAAGCAAAGGGGCTGCCATGTAACAGTTGGTATGATGACTCTTGCAAGGCCAAACGTAGAGAATATCATGCGGCAAAGGAAGCAGGGGATAAAAAGCAAAAAAAGAAGGAGTATGTCTCTCTCATTCGCAGGAAAAAGAGGCAATTTCTACGAGAGAGCCAAGCAAGACATATGTATGATCTGATACGGGAACCTAAAAGCTTTTGGAACCGAATGAAAATGAAAACCACAGATGTTCCAACCTTTAATGCCATGGAGTTATTTCAACATGTTAAGAAACTATATCAATTGGATGGGGTTGAGTCAAACATGCTTATGGAACAGGAGGAGATGGAACCTTTTATCACAGTTGAGGATGTCACGGCTGGAATTGCAAAACTTGCTAATGGTAAAGCTGCTGACGCACGTGGAGTTGTGGCAGAGATGTTAAAATGGGCGGGAGATCAGCTGATTGAGCCTCTCATGAAGATGTTCAATATGGCGTTATGTGAAGGTTTTCCTGAAACATGGCAAGTCAATAGAGTGGTGCCGATCTTCAAAGGAGGTGATAAGTCTGATATCAATAATTACAGAACCATTTTGATATCTAGTATATTTTCCAAGCTTTTTGCATCAATACTAGAATCCAAGATTGTTAAATGGGTTGAAGAACATGGTTTGAGAGCTAATGGGCAGGCTGGTTTCCGACAAAAGCACTCCACCATAGACCACCTAGTCACTCTCAGGGTTGCAATGGATGCGGTAAAGGGTAAGAAACAACCTCTATATCTTGCGTTCATTGATTTTAGTAAAGCATTTGATATGGTTCCTAGGGAGTGCTTACTGGAAAGAATGAAAACATTAAATATCCCAGTGGAGTACAGAGACGCTACCAGGTTAATATATGAAAAGGTGCTGGTAGAATTATCCTTGCCTTTCAGGAATGTATGTGATAGTGTGGTAGTGAGTAATGTGGGTGTCAAACAGGGCTGCCCCTTGTCTCCGACGCTGTTTGGGTTGTTTATTGATGGGTTAGAAGAATGGATTATGGAGCAGGATGGGCCAGGCACTTCTATTGCAGGGTATATGCTTACTCTTCTGTTGTATGCGGATGATGTAGTACTTATCTCGAAGCAACCATCAGGGCTCCAAAAGCATCTGGATACGTTGGCTGATTTTTCTGATGCTATGGGCATGAAAGTGAATCTGTCCAAGTCTAAAATCATGGTCGTGGGTTCCAGAAAGGATCGAGACTTCTATTATAAAGGGGCAAGGATGGACTCTACTGATACATATAAATACTTGGGGTTAATGCTTGATAAGAATTTCAGATGGAACAAGTGTATTGAGCAGAGAACAAATGGCGGTCTTAAATCGCTTTATGCTATCTGAGAGGAGTTGTGGGAAAGCACATATTTTGAATCTAGGTCTCAAGAAGATGCTTTACAAAGTCTTGGTCCAATCAACTGTGGTATTGTATGGTCTGCAAGTATGGGGTCCGGGCTGCCGGCGTGTTTGTGGAATCAATTGGAGAGAATTCGGAAGAGATTCCCCGTACGTAACTTGGAGTGAAGACACAAACCCGTATGAGATGATGTTGGCGAGAGTGTGGTATGATTCCTCCGGAAGGTGAAGCCCTTATCCGCATTAATATATATGTGCAGAAAGTTAAGGCTCTAGATGACGATGAAGACCTTTACCTAGCAATGAAGGAAAGCGAATTAAATGGCTGGTATAAGAATGTTAGGGAATGGTTGATGAAATGGAATATGAAAATCAAGACCGGCCCACTAAGGAGATAAGAGAATGGGTGATTGCGGAATTGCGTCTTTGTACTCGGCTAAACCCCAAAACAAAGATGGAGGCATATCGCAATAACATGAACCCTATGTTACAGGAGGCATATTATCTGAAGAGTGACATATCCATCCTAAAACGCAAGGAGATTTCGCGCATGCGTCTGAGCTCCCACCATTTGAGTATAGAGGAAGGAAGATGGAGGAACATACCGAGGGAAAGGCGAGTCTGCAAGGTCTGTGGTCAGGATGAGGTTGAGGATGAGGCGCATGCCCTTCTTTTATGCCCGGCATATGAGATCTTGAGACAGAGATATGGGGTCCATGGCACATTAGCGGATTTGTTTAGTTTGCCACCCTCCACTATCGGTAATTTTATCATAGATGTACTGAAAATTAGACGAACTTGTATTGCTAGTATTGATGCTCTTTTACAAAATGATATAAATGAGATTGGGATGAGTGAGGAGATAGATGATGCTTCTGACTGTGGAAGCTCACTAGAAGATTGGTTTGATGTAGAGGATAATCTGAACGTCTGATAGACCTGATGGTCTTAGTAGGCGTAATAACAAACATTTCATTTCATTTCTCTCTCTCTCTCTCTCTCTCTCTCTCTCTCTCTCTCTCTCTCTCTCTCTCTCTCTCTCTCTCTCTCTCTCTCTCTCTCTCTCTCTCTCTCTCTCTCTCTCTCTCTCTCTCTCTCTCTCTCTCTCTCTCTCTCTCCGGCCACATGCACTATTTTTTTAATCTCTCATCATATACGACAAGAGACGGTTTTTATACCGTATTTGTCGATAGATGAATACCGTATTCTCGTTCCCTAACGGCCTGTTAGCCCCACTTCGACCGGATTTTCGAGCCTGCTCCACCGGAATTTCTTCGCGCCTCTGCCTTGGCGGCAATGTGACTTCGAATTATCCCACATTTCATGTTTTCAGTCTCAAATTATCCCATATTTCTATTTCTTAGCTTCAAGAATCCCATATTAAATTGAACACATGCCTCATTTTTCCTCGTTCCCGATCTTAAATCTAATATTTTTGGCCTCAGTTCCAATACTTTAATGGATCCGGTAATCCTGGCCATTTTCCCTCGATTAGCATTTCAAACCTACTATCTTCATTTGATACAAGAAATCGAACAAGCAGACCCCATTGATTTCTTAGAACATGATGGAGATGTAGAAGACAACGTAAACTATATGTGTGCATCTTCCACTTTACTGCTGGCAGCTTCTTCGATACTAAAGAGGCCTCCAAGGAGATTCTGGATTTGTCCAAGGCAGACAACACAATGGGACAGCATTGACAATCACGCTTGGAACTGCCTTCCCTCATTTGAGGATGATATGTGGCACCAGTTCTATCGGATGAAGAGGGGTGCATTCGAGACTCTAGTTGGGCTCATTTTCCCTTACCTAATCAGACCAGGAATCAAGGTAAGACCCCCTGTTGATCCCAGAAAAGCAATGGCTATGGTTTTATATTTTCTAGCACATGGTGAGAAGCCTTTACATGTAGGTCAAAGATTTTATGTTGGTAAAGCTACTGTTCAGAAATACACAAAGAAAATAACTCTGGCCTTGGCTTCTAATCATTGCCTTACCAACATGCCAAAGATTGTTAGATATAAACAAAGAATTTGAAGATGCTACAGGTATATCTAATATCTTTGGAGCAGTTGATGGTTCTCATGTGTATTTATACAGAAAACCATGGAGCAAGGACAAGGGTGATAATTATTATTCGAGCCACAAGAGGCATTCATGCCTAATGCAAGGTGTGGTTACTCACTCAAGGTTATTCAAAAATGTTTGTGTGAACAGGACTGGCTCTGTTCATGATGCAAACCAGTTTAAAAAGAGTTTGTTATATAAGAGACTAGCTGCCAGACAAATTTTGCAGGGTCCAATAGTTTAAATGAGTGGTAAAAAGATTAGTAAAGGGCAAATGACAGATCAAGATGTTATTGTCACAATTCCACCAATGTTGCTCGGGGATTCAACATATCCCAGTCGAAGATTTCTTCTCAACGTCTTTCCAGATGGCAAAAGTGCCTATGGCAGATTCAATAAGAGAATTTGCAGAGGTAGAGTATGTGTGGAAAATAGCTTTGGTATAGTCAAAGAGATGTTTAGAATTCTGAAATCTTTGCCAGTTAATGTTGGCAGAGCAGCCAAAATTATCCATGCTTCATGTGTTTTGTGGAATTTCTGTATCATGCAGGAACTTGAGCTTGAATACTTACCAATCTCTCCAGATCTCCTGAGAACAATTATTATGAGATCGAGGTCATGAACAAAAGAATGAAGAAAGAAGGTGATCAAATTAGGCATGTTATTTTCCAGAATTTGGAATGTGTTAATCTCGAATGAGTTGGTCACAGTGTCTTCATTAATTTGCTGTTAATCATACATTTGTGTGAGCATCATATATAAACAGTTTTGATCCTGCAGACATCAATAAAAAATGTTTGAATGTCATTGATTGTATGTGTAATTCTAATTGTTTGGTTTTTCTTATTCATTTGATTTTGTAATGCTTCATACAATGCTATCAACATGAATGCAAATATCATTAGCAAGAATGCAAATATTATTAGTGATCTGCATTTGCAAGATATTTCTCTCCCCCACTTAACTGTAGCAATTGTTTGAATGTCATTGATTGAATATGTAGTTCTAATTCTTTGGTTTTTCTTATTCATTTGACTCCCATATAACTGTAGCAATTTTGGTCAATACACTGTTCATCTGGCATTGACCAAAACACTGTAGCACAATGTGACCGAATTCTGCTATATTTCTGTCATTATAATACGTGCATTAACAAATGAAATTCCATTGAAAAACACGTTGCTATAAACAAGAAACAATGAAATTAACATTTGCAAATGGATTCAAGATATGTTTTGCATTGAACAGTTTTAAAAGAATGTCAATACAATTAAGAATACAAATAAAACTCAGGAATCTTCCAAGTCTTAACAAATACAACATGAATCTTCAACTCTTCACTAATACCCTAAGATTCTTCAAGTCTGAGCAAATACCCTAAGATTCTTCAAGTCTGAGCAAGTAGCCTGTTCACAAACACATATACAAACAAGAAATGTTAGTTAACTAATAACTATTACAACAGACAAAGAAACAGGTCTGTGTGAAAATATGGTCATTTTTGCATTGATAACAGTTCAATAGTTACAAAAGTTGACCCCGAGAAGGCTCTGTTTTAGATCTTTCATCAAAAAATAAGATCATTTACATCTGACATGGGACAGAAAGTCCTTACAAGCCAAAAGATACACAACAAATAAAACAAAAGAAAAAAGGGCAGTCAGAGTTAAAATCTTCAGTAGAACTCTCAAGCGGTGGTTGGAATCCTCAGTTGGAGCATACCCCAGAAATCTCCTTGCTTAACAAAAACAACCTCAGCATGCACCCTTTGGCGAAGCTCTGCATCCTCGGCCCACTCCATGATCTGGGTTCAATTAAAACCCCTATAGCAAAATACCCCATCACAACCCGTTGTGAGATGGTCTGATGGAAGCTCCTAGTGTGCAGTATCTCAACTGCCTCGGATTCTATGGTTGTTGAGGAAGATCCTTGATTTCCCATCCCTGAAAAAAGCTTGAACTGAAGAACTGGAAGAAGAACTTGAAGGAGGTCTCAAACTTGAGGAGCTTGAAGAGCTCGAGCTGTGCTTAAGGGAAGGGCACCGAGCTAAAGCCTTTCGACGCGCCATGCAAGGAAGGAGATGAAAGGACAAAGAATTTGTGCGCCATCCCAAGTATTTAATAAAGACAATAAATTACCTTTTTCGTACCAGATTAACTACTGCAGAATGTCATGATTGGGACAACCCCTTTTTACAGATTTGGACAGAGAAATGACAAGACATTTCCTGCCACAACTTCAAACTCTTCTCTTCAAATCATAGAATCTAATAACAGAATTACAAGAATCTAATTGCAGAATGAAATATGCAAGCCAAAAACAGGAAACTGACCTTGCTTTTTATGAATTCTGTTTGGCAGAAGCTATCTTGGCTATCTCGAGTAAGGTTTCCTTGGTCATCTGACATATACTTTGTATCATGTTGGCCATGGATTCTGCTATTTGCTGATCTCATTGTCTCTAATTCTCTGATCAATTCATGTTTCCTCTGAGAATTCTCTTTCAAGAATTTCAATTTCCTTGCTTCATTTTCACCAAAACTGTTTGCCATTTTCGTAATACCACTTGCAATATCTTCATCAATATGCACTTTTGATCTCCTCTTTGTGGTAGGCTTTCCAGACACTCCTGGTTGATTACAAGCAGCTGATCTTGGGCTAGCTTCAGACACATTACAACCACTTGGTGTTTCTTTACCATTATTTTTCTTTCGACCACTTAAATTATCCTTCCTGCTATTCTTCTCGGTATCAATAGGACTCTGAGGAATTGTACCTGAGTTCTCAACATCTATAAAATCATCTTCTCGAAAAGATGCATCCACCTATTATTTCAAAAA
Source organism: Isoetes taiwanensis (assembly GCA_021234155.1). Lineage (NCBI taxonomy): Eukaryota > Viridiplantae > Streptophyta > Lycopodiopsida > Isoetales > Isoetaceae > Isoetes > Isoetes taiwanensis. The sequence continues at coordinate 14,906,024 of JAJEKV010000018.1, forward strand.
ATGCAGATGACATGAGCTCATTTGTATACATTTGAGCTTCCTCAAATGCTTCAGGGCCAAAATCACCATCGTCACCTCCACCAGGTATGTCTCTTTCATTAGTCTGACCATGTTTCAAGTCTTCTATGAATTCAAACCATGGCTAATTTGAAGGCTCTGCACCAATTTTTTCAGAAGCCTCTTTTTCATGCCTGAACTTTATCTGCAACTTGTCCCATTTATTTCTCAATTGCCTCAAATCTTCCAATCCCTCAATCGAGAGTTGGAGTTTGATCATGATTTCTCTTCATTGACTAGCAGAAAGATTGATGTTCCCATTGTTATGGACTTTGTATTCTTTCATCAAAGAAAGCATTGACCCAATTGCATTATCAGACCAACCAACTGGTCATTTTCTTTTCTTGCTTTGAATTGCATCATTCTGATTGTTATGAATAATCAGAGCCAAAGAATCTTGGGAGGGCATCGATTCACCTGGATTTGTGTAACGGACCTAGGATTTTGAGGTAAATTGTGGATTATTTTATTAAAGGATGCAAAGGAATAATAAGTAAAATATTATGCATGCAGAGAAATACGTCGTATATGTAGAGATTATACGGACAAAATACTGTGGTTAAAAATAAATATAAGTACAGAGAAAAGCATTGGGAAAAGATTGATTGCAGAGGGATTGCTGAAGGAGCGAATCGCGTGCAGAGCTCTGGGAGCGTGTTGGAGCGCAGAAAAAGCAACAAGCGGGATTCCAGGTGGGGATCAAGCTTTATACCTGGGGTTTTCTAGCGTAGTAACTCTGCGCTTGTTTTCTATTGTTTGTTGTTATGCATTCAACAGGGGATTAGAATTGGATTATGTGAGCATGATTGTTAACATAAACGCAAGGTTTATGAGTAGTGATTCTTTGGTATTTGAATACTGTGGCTTGCATGGCTAGTAATGAAATTAATATTTCCTAATATTTCCATCAAAAAGAATAAGTTGTAACCGTAATCTATGATAGAAGAAGCATAGAAGCTGGAATGGTTTAGGTTGGTTAGAATTTGGAAGAAAACGTCATTTAGCCATAGGTGATAAATTATGATAAGGAATTTAACTTAGGGAAATATTACTGAATTAAACATGGTTGCTTGTATCCAACTTTAAATCTAGTACTTATAGGGGCACGTTGCATTATAGTCATAATAATGTTTATATGAGCTCATAAGCAGAGGACAAGCTAGAGGAGATAACAGGATTATAGCACAAGCTAACCCTGCAGTTGAAGTTAGGGCTGCTCGAATCATGGACCCTCCTGTTGAAAGAATGTGCATGTATGCTGCAGTGGACCAGGGTCGTGTAGATAATCAAGCTGTGGTCATCAGAGTTCCAGGTATTATTCATGGAGTTCCTGTTCTCTTTCTTATTGATTGTGGTAGTACACATTGTTTTATTTCCCCAAGGCTGGCAAAGAAACTAGATTTGAATATGATTAGTCGGGACCCTAGATATGTGGAGTTGGCTGATGGCAAAATTAAGACTTCTTATGCTAAGGTAGACAATCTTGAATTCCAAGTAGGAGATCTTGAGTCCCATACTAGTTTTGAAGTATTGAGCCTAGGGAAGTATGATGCTATTCTAGGAATGTCATGGTTGAGGCCATATAAAGCTTGCATTGATTGCGGAGAGCAAACAGTTACATGCCAAAGTCCTAATGGAGATAAGCATGTGCTGGAAGGATTGCCTTCGTCATTAGTGGTTACACATTTGTCCCAGAAAAGTTTTAAGAAACAGATTAAGAACGGGTGCATAAGAATGGGATGTGCATTTTTGGGTACCGCCGAGTTACAGGAACAACCTATTGCTCCTGAGATCCAGAAAGTGTTGGATGAGTTCTCTGATGTGTTTCCTAAAGAATTAACGGAATTGCCTCCACATAGAATGGTAGATCATGAGATAGAACTTGTTCCTGGAGCTGAACCCACATCAAGGCCACCATATAGATTTCATGCATTAGAGATGGCCGAATTGAAGAAACAGTTAGCGGAATTATTGGAACAAGGGTTTATACGGCCGAGTGTTTCTCCATTTGGTGCGCCAGTTTTGTTTGTTAAAAAAAAGATGGGACTTTAAGGTTATGTATTGATTACCGCATGCTTAACCAGATTACAGTGAAGAATAGATATGCATTGCCTAGGGTTGATGAGTTATTTGATCAGTTGGGACAAGCTAAGTACTTCACAAAAATTGATTTACGATCTGGATATCATCAGATCCGGATCAAGGATACAGATATTTACAAGACTGCCTTTAGGACACGCTACGGACATTACGAGTTTGTTGTAATGCCCCTTGGGTTGACAAATGCTCCTGCCACCTTTATGCGCCTAATGAATGAGATATTCCGATCTTTCTTGGATAAGTTTATATTGGTTTTCTTTGATGATATTTTGGTATATTCCAGGACATTAGAGGAGCATGTGGAACATGTAAAGCAGACATTAGCTATTTTGCGACAAGAAAGGTTGTATGGTAAGCTATCTAAGTGTTCTTTTGCACAAACTAGATTGGTATACCTTGGGCATGTTATTTCAGAGAAGGGATTGGAGCCAGATCCTTCTAAGGTTGAGGCAGTTAGGGATTGGCCCACACCAAGGACGGTGAAGGAGGTAAGATCATTTTTGGGATTAGCAGGGTATTACCGCAAATTTGTTCCTAAATTTGCAAAGATTGCTGCTCCTTTGACTTCTTTGCTGGGTAAGAAGAATGATTTGCATTGGACTGATACGTTAGGTTAAAAACAGGTAAAAAATGTTAACAGATAGTTTTTTTAGTTAGTAAGGGAATACTTAGCAAGGTTAGTTAAAAAAACTAAGATATTAAAGGGTTAACACTTAATTTAACAAGGATAAGCAATGATCCATATTTTGCACCTGTGTTGGAGAACCCTCAAGATTTTCCGAGGTATGCATTGTCCAAAGGAGTTTTATATTATAATGGCCGTATGTGTATTCCTAATGATCATGAGTTGAGATTGAGGTTGCTATATGAAGCACATGATAGTCCGTTGGCGGGCCACCCAGGGGTACACAAAACTTTGAGGAAAATGCGCCAGAATTTCTTTTGGCCCGGACAGAAAAGAATGGTTAAGGAGTACGTGGCTAGGTGTTTATCTTGTCAGAAGGTAAAAGCATCAAGGTTTAGGGAGCCTGGAGAATTACAACCTTTAGTAATTCCATCTTCTAAGTGGGAGAGTATTTCCATGGACTTCATTGTTGAGCTTCCCCGGACACGATCAGGTTATGATGCAATCTATGTTGTGGTTGACCGATTAACTAAGCAAGCCCATTTTATGCCTACGAAGACTACTGCTACGGCAATGGATATTGCGAAGTTATTTGTTAAGGAGATCTTTAGGTTGCATGGGATGCCGGCCACTATTTCATCAGATCGGGATACAAAGTTTATGAGCCAATTTTGGCAAGGGTTGTTTCAAAATATTGGGACTAAGTTATATGCCAGTACATCTTATCGTCCTCAAGCAGATGGCCAAGTTGAGCGAGTTAATCAAATCTTGGAGGATATGCTCAGAATGTATGTGCCTAGTCAACCAAAGGTATGGGATTCCTATTTGTATTTGGCTGAGTTTGCATACAATAACACTTATCAAGATTCCATTAAAATGAGTCCTTTTGAGGCAATGTATGGTAAGGAGTGTCGTTGTCCTCTTAATTGGAGAGATCCTCAATGCAATGTTGAAGCAGCTAATGAAGTAGCGGAGGACATGGATGCTCAACTAAGAAGACTTCGCCAAAATTTGGCTGTGGCACAAAATAGACAGAAGCAGTATGCAAATAAGAGGCGTAGACCACTTGAATTTCAAAAAGGGGATTATGTGTTTTTGAGGATTAATCCCAAGCAGAGTTCACTGGCATTTAAAAGTGCAGATAAATGGGCTCCTAGGTATGCGGGTCCGTATGAAATTTTGGAACGTATTGACAAAGTGGCTTATAGGTTGGAGTTGCCCTCGCACTTGAAAGTACATAATGTCTTTCACGTGAGTAACTTAAGGAAGTATGTTTTTGATCCTTCCCATATGTTGGGGGACGATGATTTGGTAAGCAGAGAGAACTTCCTATACCCCCGACCAGAACGTATTTTGCGAGAGGAAACCCGTCGCTTAAGGAGGCGAACAATACGGAGATTTTTGGTTCAATGGGCGGGTTGTCCTGAGGAAGATGCCACATGGGAAGATGCCAATTGGATTCTTCGTGAGTTTCCGGAGATGCGCCCATGAGGACATGGGTTGAATTTTTGGAGGAGAGACTGTAACGGACCTAGGATTTTGAGGTAAATTGTGGATTATTTTATTAAAGGATGCAAAGGAATAATAAGTAAAATATTATGCATGCAGAGAAATACGTCGTATATGTAGAGATTATACGGACAAAATACTGTGGTTAAAAATAAATATAAGTACAGAGAAAAGCATTGGGAAAAGATTGATTGCAGAGGGATTGCTGAAGGAGCGAATCGCGTGCAGAGCTCTGGGAGCGTGTTGGAGCGCAGAAAAAGCAACAAGCGGGATTCCAGGTGGGGATCAAGCCTTACACCTGGGGTTTGGTGCTTGATTAAGTTGTGATTTGATTAGTGTGATGGTTGCTCTCGTCAGCATAAGTTTAGAATTTATTCGTGTCTTGTATTGAGTTGGAATAGTAAAACTGCATGCTTTGAGTTCTTATTTGAGAGATCATTCTATGTCTTGAATTAGGGAAGTTCTTGAACCCAATATGATTTCTTAGATTCAACTAAGGTAGAAATGAGCTGAAACATCATAGATAACGAGATTTGAGCAGAATAATTGAGTAAGGATGAAGAACTGCCAGGAGATGACAGTATTTTTGCAGTCTCTGGCAGAAAGGCATGGGATCTTGTTGGTGTCTGAATGCTTAAGAAAAAGTCACGGAACAGACCTGGAATGGGCCGATTTGATCCAAGAAATTGATTCAGAATAATAAGAATGAGATTCGGCAGCAAAAGTTTACCTTTTTAACTCCGTCTGCATGCCAAGAAACTGATCCAGAATGGCCGGATTAGGGCCACAAGCTGGCCGAAATGGCTTAGAACCCTCTTTGGCAGTAAAATCAGGAAGCTTTATGGGATTTCCAAGCCGAATCAGTGGCCTGGATGCCAGATCCGGCAATCGCTGGTCTGAATTTTATCAAGAAGAAAACCTATTGTAATCAATTTCTACGGCCGCAAACAGTAAGAATAGACTTAGAAATCTCTGTAAAAGCCAGAATCGACTGGGTTAAAGAAGATTTGGCATGGGTTCGATGGCCTGGAGGCCATATCCGGCAACAGCAGACCGGAATCGTGACCTGTTACACGTTAGGTTTAGGTTAAACAAAAAGTAAAGATGTTAACAATTGATTAATTGTTAGTATAAAAAGTTAAAAAGCTAAGGTTAAAGTTTAAAAAGCTAAGGTTCTTAAGTTAGAATTACAATAGTAAGGGTTAGTTGGAGCAAGGAGTTTGGCTCGAGATATATATATTACATAAAATTAAGACTTAAGTTAAGAAGGGGTTATGCTAATGGTTGCAAGTTATCTATAATAACGATATTCGAATGCTATAGGTTAAATATTGCTAAAGTTTTAAATGTAGATATTAACCTTGTGCTAGTAAATCCTGTTAAGGGGTAGACATATCATCTTTTATTTAATGGTAATAGCTGCATATTGCATGATTGAGGATATTATGATTACTGAGTTATGGTTGGGCTTTCTCTTGCTATATGAAGTGTATATTATGGAATTACTGGATGTAAGCTTGTTAAGGCATGGGCATGATGGTGAATTGTATGTAATTGTATATGGTGAAATTCTTTGATATAGACCTCTGGGGCCGGAGTCTAGGTGCGATGGTCTAGACTCACGGTTTGCACAGTGCTATGTAAATGGTATTTTGAACATCGGGCGTTGGTACCGTAAGGTACAACGTCATGCACAGTAAGTGGTCCTCCAATGCTGGACGCAGCGTGGAAGGGTGTGTACACACGTGGTTACCCCGCCTCTATGTCACTGGCCTGATCAGCCGAGTTGACCTTGCTCAGACCCAGAGGAATATTGGTTGCAATGTTGATGCTTTGGTTGCTTGGCTTTTGTATATGTGGTTTTAATGTTGGAATCAAGTTGCAATGGCTATGTTTGGTAAAATTATGCATTGTGGTTATGCTTGTTGGATTAATTACTCGGATTGCAGGGGCGAGGTTACGGTAAGGCTACGTTATGGTTTTAAGTTAATGCTTTGTGGTTACTAATGCTAGCTATGACCTAGATCCCCGATCCCCACTTAGTCCGTGTGACTAACCCCGTGGTTAAATGGTGTAAGCAGAAGTGCGAGATGCTCCGGAAAGTAGCCAAGCTGCAGAAAGGCGAGAGTAGAAGTGTGTGGATTGCTAGATAATGCATTTGATTAATATAACTATTATTATTATGGATCGGCTTAAACTATAATTATTTGTAAACTTTGGCTGTTTTGTGGGATTTTGCCGAGCAATGGCAAGTATAATATTTTTGGGACCTTAGAGCACGTACAAAGATTAAATTCTTTACCTAAGTATGCATGTATTAATTTCTTGAGTTGCAACGGTTAAATAGATCCAACGGTAGAGATCGATGGGATCTCCAGTTACCGAGAGGTTAACTGGCCAGGCCCGTCACAATTTGTGGACAACTCCTTTCTCTTCTTCCTTGGATTGCAATCTTTTGCACCTTGAGGTTGAGAATTAATCTCCATTGTAACGGGGACCGAAACTTGTCCAATCATTTTCTTAGGCCTCTATGAAGGCAATTTTTCGGATCTAGAGGGCACAAAAGGCTTAGTAGCTAATGTAAGGCAGATCGAATAGTTCTTGTCATGATTTGATGATTGATACTGCAAAAATCAGCATTGCATTAGATCGTGATCATATATTATATCAGAAAATTCCAAGAACTATATCAGACCAGATTATTCAAAACTTACTCTTATTGCCTTCGGAATTTGATTTGCAAGGCTGATCTTCTTGCTTGTATGCAGAATTGAGGTCGAAATTGTTAAAGGGAGTCCGACAAATCAAAGCAAGAAGTGGGGCATCAATTCTTGAACAGGGGTCGGAATTGGGGCCTCTATTTCCGGTGAGAGTTTTTGGGCGCCAAAAAAAAAAAAAAAAACGGCCATTATGGCTTTAACCATAAACGTTGCGGGAGGCCTAATGGGAATGCCCCTAACAATAGTTAGGGGCCAATTGTCTCTCAAGGGGAGAGTCAAATATTTGTCGCTCCCCCAATCTCTCGCCATCTCCCATCTCTCCCCATCTCTCATTTTGTCTCTCGGCCCGCATGTCTCTCTCTCTCTCTCTCTCTCTCTCTCTCTCTCTCTCTCTCTCTCTCTCTCTCTCTCTCTCTCTCTCTCTCTCTCTCTCTCTCTCTCTCTCTCTCTCTTAGGTCGGCCACATGCTCGTAAAGAAATCTATCTCTCGTCACATACGGTTCCTCCCCTAAATGTACGTATTTTTTTGGGAGGAGAGGAGAGACAATTGTCTCTCGAGGCTTAACAGCCTCTGTTATTGGCAGAATTTTTGCTGTTTGCCGGATTTTCGATCGTGCATCCATTCCGGCCGACGAACTCTTTGTGGGATAATTCAACCGTAACGTTCCATTCGGGCGCCAAATTGTCGGATATTCAAGCCTGTTTTTTCTTGGTTCAGCGGGCTATGTGGGATATTACATTTCTAGTTTTGCCTCCTCATTCTTTCGATTCCGGCCACTAAACCATGGATCCGGTCATTCTTGGTATGATTGCCATGCTTTTTCGGGCTTTGACACTCGGATTTGCATTACAGAGATACTGTTTGCAGCTATTGGAACTCAACGAGCTCGAAGACCCAATGACCCTGTTCGATGATGAGGTTTTAGAAGATAACAATGGTATGTTTTTTTGCACATCTGCAGCTTTAATGGTTGCGGGTTCCAGTAGGGTTAGAAGACCACCAAGAAGATTTTGGATTGCTCCAAGGCAAAGAACACAGTGGGATAATATCGATAACCATGCTTGGAATTGTCTGCCATCCTCCGAAGACGATATGTGGCACCAATTTTACAGGATGAGGAGAGCCACATTTGAGAGACTGATAGGTTTAATTGTGCCTTACCTTGTCAGGCCCGGGATTAAAGTAAGGCCCCCTGTTGATCCAAGGAAAGCAATTGCTATGGTTCTGTATTTTCTTGCACACGGGATATGCCCTTACATGCCCGGACGAGAGATTTTATGTTGGGAAAGCAACAATGCAAAATATACCAAGAAAGTCACGCTTGTATTGGCTTCAAGACAATGTTTGTACAAACGTTTTGTTGCAATGCCTACAGTGCAAGATTAACTTCGGTGTATTAAGGAATTCCATGATGCAACCGGTTGCCCAATATATATGGTGCGATTGGATCGGTTCCCATATTGTTTTATGGAGGAAACCCAAAAAAAGGACAATGGGGAAGACTATTACAGCGGACATAAAGAGGCACTCATGTCTCATGCAAGGAATTGTTACACATAGCAGATTGTTTATAAATGTTCGTGTAACTAGAACAGGTTCACTCCATGATTCCAACCAGTTCAAGAAGAGCTCCATTTATAATAAAATTGCTTCAAAACAAATTTTACAGAACCACATGGTGACTCGAAGTGGCGTAAAACCAAGAAGGGGCAGCCCTCGACCGGAAGTTCGTAACTATTCCACCATTACTATTAGGTGATTCAAATTTTATTCTAGCGTGCCCTTTCTCCTTAAAGTCTTTCGTCAAAATCAGGGTGCATATGGTAAGTTTAACAAAAGGATCTGTAGGGGCAGATTGTGTGTAGAAAATGGATTTGGCATTGTGAAGGAAAAGTTTAGAATTCTGAAACACTTGCCTGTGCATGTTGGCAAAGCCTCCAAGATCATACATGCATGTTGTGTTCTTTGGAACTTTTGTATAATGGAAGACAAGGGTTGGGATATGCTGCCAATTGAAGAAGACCCTCCACCAATATATTACTATGAAACAGAAGCCATGAACAGGTCCTTAAAAAAACAGGGTGATCAAATGAGGCACGTGCTATTTGAGAATCTGGATAGACATGTCATCCTTTGAATGAATGAATTTTGTAGCCAAGAAAATGAAATCTATATTCAATTATATTTGATTTGATCTCTTTAATTCTCTGTCGTGTATTGTTACAGAATGATGAAAAGTTAAATGTGTTTGTAGCATGAATTTAGAGCTTGATTTGTGACACATAGATTAGAGCTCGAAAACCTTTCATTATCAAAACTGAACAGCATGTCACAGACATTTCTGAGTCAAATGACTTCACATTAATACACATTAAAGAATATAAAATATTAACAACACAGGAATAAGAAGGTAAACCACGTTTTGTATTCATAAAAGTTCAATACATTTTCATATCCTGCACTGTTCAAAACAGTGCAGTATCTCAGCAGCCAGGTTACAATCAAATGTGAGCCAAATGACTTCACAGCATAAAACCAAAAAAAGCACGCCTTCCAAAGAGCATAGGAAATCTGCATCAATAAAAGGACAAAATGGGTTTCTTCTGTCAGAACTCAAAGAGTTACATCAGCCAAAAAAAAATGGCATGCATGCCATTTTCTATATAAGAGAAGCCTGTTTGAAAATGAAAATATAAAACAAAAAAAAGATGGACATAACAATATTTTTTGTTCAAATCCTGGGACAAAGGTCACACTGAAAGATAACATTTCGTATCTCTTGAAGGCACCATTTTTCGTTGTGCCTAACGTAAACACTCTCCATATGGGCAGTCCGGTTCTTAGCAGAATTAGCAGCCCATTCTAAAACATCAGCATCAATATTAACCTCCATCTCAAAGAAAGTAGTAACAGTCTGTTTGGAATAGCTGCAGTGGATTAGCTTGTGGGACAAGACTTCCACTTCAGGGTTAGCTACCTCGACAGAGGGGGAGGAAAACTGACTTTCTTGTTGATGCTCTCGGCTTTCTTCATTCTCCTCTTGGCTTTCCTGCACATGGTTTTCCTGAAAGATGTTCTCTAAGCTGACCGGATTATCACTGAACTCGGGACCATCTCCACTACTATCTGGAAGGATTTCTTCGCTGGTAGTAGGCCATGAAGAGTACTCAGAAAAATAGGACCTTGAGCTGAAAGAAAAGGAAGAAGTTTCCCGAGGCGTAGAATATGAAGAGGAACTGGACGAAGATGAAGACGAACTGGAAGAAGAAGAAGATGGAGATCTCGGGTGTTTTCTGTTCACGATCCGAACCATATTGGCTGAGGCGGCTTGCATGCAAGGAATTGAGAAAAGCTTAAATAGCCTTTACGAATTGGGGTGATTGCGACTAGAAGACAATAATTAATACTAAAGAAATAGGCCAGTACAAGTCATTCAATATTTAGGAATACTAGTGGGTTTGAGACAGTTCCAAAATAGACATTCTAAAAAGCATAAACATTGAAAACGTACCTCTAATCTTTGTTTTTGACAGCCAATTTAGCAATTTCGAGCAATGTCTCCTTTGTCATTTCACAAATGCTTTGAGTCATTGCAGCCATGGACTCAGCAATTTTCAAACTGTTGGCAGACCTTATTGTTTCCAATTCCCTAACCAACTCAATTTTTCTTGCACTTTCTTCTTTCAGGAAATCTAATTTCTTCACCTCAGTGTCTCCAAATGTGCTTGCCATCTGTGATATTCCCATTGCAATGTCCTCATCTATTTGCAACCTAGACTTCTTTCTACTTGTAGGTTTTCCACAAACTCCAGGCTGATTACATGCAGCTGATCTAGGACTTGAAGAATCTGTTTGGTTTCCTGTTGGTGTCCTATTGATTGGAATTTCTGGCATCATTGGACTGCTCGGATTTCCCGTGTTCACATTAGTATTTGAATTGGGTGGATCTTCAAAGTGGTCTTCAAATGCTGCATCTGTTCCAACAGTTTCAAAGAAAGTGTCATTCATGAAAGATTCTGAATAATTTGTATGCAAGTCTGCAGCCTCGAAAGCTTCATTCCCAAATTCGCCATCATCACCACCCCCTGGAATTGGATTATCTGAGGTAACACCATACTTCACCTCTTCCATTCTCTCATACCACTGCCAAGTTGATGGTTCAGAACCCGTGTGGCTACAAGCCTCCTTCTCATCTTTGAATTTAGCTTGCAGCTTATCCCATTTGTTCTTTAGTTGTCTCAACTCCACTAAACCCCCAACAAAGGGCTGCAATTTGATCATAATTTCTCTCCATTGTGTGTTGGAGAGGTTGAGGGTGCCATTGGTTACCAATTTCATCTCGTTTAAGAGATTGAGGAATGTGGAGATACCTTGATCTGTCCATTGCACAGGAGACTTCCTATTCTTTGTGTCTATCACTTTTGAATTTTCCTTCTCATGCACAACAAGAGCCAAAGCAGAATCGGTTTCAAAAGATTCACTCACAATATCAGAGGATGCCTGAATTTCGCTCAATACACGCTTGGATCTTTTTTCCTTTGGCTGTCTTGAAGATGGAATTGGCTCAGAATTAGTCTCCAAATGCACATCCATGGAGATCTGGCCTGTCATTTTCCGGGTCTTTCTTGGTGCCATTTTTTCAACCCGAGGAGGCACGAAAGGCTTGCTGGTTGCTGGCAAAGCAGATCGAGAGGCCTTAGACATCTGAATCCAAATAATTGTATGGAAATAAGGAAGACTTAAAACGAAATTGAGGATCAAAACTTAATGTATGAATGCACAAAAAACAGAATGCAAATCCGTGCGTAATCTGATGAATACCTGGATCGTAATCGGCTAATTGCTTCGAGAAATTGGAAACTTGGAGCAAGAATTAGGCGGCCTTGAAGATCAAGAAGCAGGGGAAATGGCGCCCCTGGTTTTCGGTGTGGGAAACATTTCGGACGCTTTTTCAAAATAAAAATTAAGGCTAATTGTTTGGTTAGTGGGCAATGAAAACGTCCCTAACGGCTGTTAGGGGCGAATCATCTCTCAAGGTGAGAGTTGGGTTTTCCCACTCTCACCCATCTCTCCCATCTCTCCCCCATCTCTCATCTCTCGTATTCTCTCGTATTGTCTCTCGTCATCTCTAAGTCAGCATGTGGCCAAGGCATCTCTCTCTCTCTCTCTCTCTCTCTCTCTCTCTCTCTCTCTCTCTCTCTCTCTCTCTCTCTCTCTCTCTCTCTCTCTCTCTCTCCCTCCCTCCCTCGTCCCCCCCTCCCCGTTTTTTTTTTTTTTGCTTCAAATGCCCGGATGTGCATTCTTGTTCGCATTTGGTTCGCTAAAAAGTTTCTTTTTTATTTTTGCGCCGCGTGTTTTTCTTGTTTGGCTTGCATGCCAATTTGTTGACTTGGATTATTTTGGAACCATGCAGCAAATCCACTCGTATCCAAGGTTAAACAATGGGAGTCAAACATGTTTTTTAAGGGGCTTACAATAATGTACTACGTAATGCACGACCGAAAGAGATTTCGGCCTATAATTTTTTGAGGGGGCACCACTAGCAGAGGCAGCCGACGAGCGCCGGAGCCGCGGGTTGCTGTCGAGGCTAGCGACGCTGCAAAAAAATTGTAGGTAGGAATCTTGAAGGTCGTGCATTATCGAACGTAAACAATGGTTGCGTCAAATTACATCCGGCTGAAGCGAGCTTCTTTGTTCTTCGACAAATGCATCTCTGCTCTTTGGCAAACGTATCTCTGTTCTTCGGCAAACGCTTCTCTGTTCTTCTCTGTTCTTCGACAAATGCATCTCTGTTCTTCGGCAAAGCGAGCTTCTCTGTTCGTCGGCCGATTTGGCAACGCATCCCATTTGGGTAATTGAAAAAGGGCTTCAAAAGATGGGGGAAACGATCAGAATCTGTCGGCCAAATTTCTTGGGTTGATGGAATTGCTTGGATGTAGAAGAAGAGGAAGTACAGGGCTTCGAGAATAGCACACATGGAGTCTTCAGTGGCGCTGCTTCTAAAATAGTGGAGCAAACATTACGCCATATAAAATATGTTGTAATTATTAACAGTATTAATGTTAGCAAAATGTATTAATTTTATGTAAGTTCTGCAACTTTGGGGGGGGGGCATATTCCAATGAATATCAACATACCTTGAACCGGTAGTTGAGAACTCGATTTATTCTATGTTTATGTCAATTAACTGAAGATATTCTACATGCAACTTCTGCCGAGAGGGAAGGATGTCGTCATCAAGGGCAGAATTTCCTATTGAGTAATATAAAATCCTGCATCTTTCCTCAGGCTGATTAATGCAAAATCCTCATGCATGATAAAGGTCTAGCGATAACCCTGCAGCTGAGAAAGTGAGAAAGGAAGACGGATAAAACGAAGAAGCATTTAGTGACATACCAATTTGTCAACGCCATAAGAGATGATTGAAGCGGGATGCCATCCTCTTCCGGGGACAAATTCAGGAGCATCTGGATTCATGGGCCTTGAGCTGCTTGATTCTTCTTCAGTGAGAGTCCGCCTCATCTTTCCCTGCGACCTTGAGCCACGAGGTAACGGAGGCGCAGGATAAAGGTGAATAGTTCTTCGTATGGGAGTCACAGCGACGGTAGGCCTGTTTCTCAAACTCAAAGATTTAGGCGATTGCAGACTTTTGCCATCCTTGAAGGGCGTAATTGCCACTGTTGGACTTTTAGATGGAGCCTCATGTATATTTGGAGGTAAGGAGGGAGACGTGTTTATAGGACGAGGGGAAGAGGGAAGAGGAGTAGGAGCGTTATCTGTTTTCTCGATCTCTTTAACTTGCTTGTCGGCGGAAGTAGTATTAGATTTGTGATAAAGAGGCGGGCGGGAAGCAGAAAGCGCAACTTCCTTATAAGTAAGCGTGGACCTGTTAGAGGATTTTGGTAGGGGGTACGTCAATTTAGGCGCATCATCATCATCAGTTGCAACATTGCCTGCTGCCTGTTCCCCTTGCTCGCTTCTGCTTTTACGTTTTGCTACGGGTAAAGAATCTTCCTTTTTGGGAACTAATTTTCTGCTAGCACTTCCTTGGTTGATAGTGTTCCTGCGCACAATCTTTCTCCTCCATATGGCCAGATGCCTTCCTCTCCGTGTAATTTTTTGCCACCCATCATTTTCTTGACCCTGTGTCGTACAATCGCCCAGCGCTTCATGACTATCGTTCGCAATTTCTAATTCTTTACTGGCATTTTCATCTTGCAAGGCAGCCATCTTCATTTCTGGAAGCAAATACATTTCCTCATCTTCTGATGACGGCACGTTGCGGCCAACATTCGTTTGCACCAACAAGGCAGCCATCTTCATTTCTGAGAGCAAAGACATCTCCTCATCTTCTGATGCGGGCACGTTGCAACCAACATTCTTATGTGATTTTACACTTGAATTGGACTGCACCACACGCAGATGAATCATTTCTAAATCTAACAACTGTGGATGATTTTGGGGCACTTACTACTTTTGTGCATCGATTTTTTCTTCTACTTTCCAAATCCCTTTGCTCCCTGTCTTCTTCTGTATTTATATATTCCAAGAGATCTGATACGCTGCAAAATCCAAGCATAAAAGAAGTTCCTGTAATAATTGAACCATGGCAGTCGTAAGGCGGCAATTTATTCAATCTTTGACTCACCTCAAGTGGCCTTTGCTAGCAATTGTTGCGTCTGGTTTAGGCGCCCCCGTCCTTGCAGCTTCTTGCTGCTCCATGGCTTTGGAATCGAAGTAGTCAAGCCAAGCAGCTGCATCCTACGTTGACAAGACAAAAATCAGCATATATATATCTATATATATTTAGAATCACATTCGTATACCTGTGTTCTAAGGTCATCTGGCCCCAGTTTTGCTTGTAGAATTTGCAATGTCGTTTGTTCATGTTGGACGCTAAGAGAATATGCCTCCATTAATGAAAGCGCAATTGCTATTGCATGATAACTAGCTGCAGTCTGTAAGGTTCATCATATTTGTCAATTTTACAAGAAGTTGTTGGAGACATGCAAAAAGAATAGTTGGACATGTATTGCTAATATAAAGCACTGCAAATGAAAGTGAGTCATAGAACTGTTATTAATGAGAGTGTTTCTACCTGAATGTGATCTGGTCCAAGCAGACGTTGATTACATTTTAAAGCTTCCTGTAGGTATCTTAGAGCAACATGGACATTTCCAAGCCCTTCTTCCATCATTGCTATATTAATATACGTGGCTGCCGTATTTGGGTGAGATGGACCGCATATTAAATGAAGAAGATAGAGCGCTCGTTTCACGTACCTGGCCAGTTTCAAACCTTTAGTTCCATACCAAGTTGAGTCCTCTACAGTAACATTCTAGGCATAGTGCACTTTGTTAGATAGAGAGTGCTAGTGAAATTTTGCTACTTGAGAGTGCGTGCACATGCACATGAGCAAGACAGGGGAAGAGTGAGAAAGATACTTCAGTGCCAACTCAGTATACTGCAATCGGTAATAAAATACAGCCAAATCCCCATAACTCTTCATAGTATCCGGATGATCCAATCCAAGTTCACGTTCATTGATGTCTAGTGCTTTTTGTTGATAAATTGCAGCCTAAATTCACCAAAAAATGGTGCGACTGAGGAACTAATTGTGCCAGCCAAGCCAACATAACAATTTAAGGATTTTGATAGTGGAAAGAAGTCTACCTGATTGAAATCACCTGTATGATACAGAACGACAGCCAACAAACTATATGCTCCTGCAGTCATTCGATGATATGGCCCACAGACACTTATAAGTTTTGTCAAGGCCTATGAACACGCATAAAGGTAATTGAAATTATAGTTATCATAAGGACTACTTAGTGAATTTACATCAGGGAGGATGTTATTGATTACCTTTGTACCATACATAACTGCATCCTCAAGCTTTCCCTTGTCTAAAGCTGTCTTAGAAGATTCGAGCAGCATGCGTCCATCAGCGGAAGAGCACACAACTTGCTATCACATATAATGGGTACTTTCAGACACTATATTAAAGCATGAATTGACATCTCGTTGTTACCTTGAATACAGGTACCATGCTAGTAATATCGTTCTTTGTAAATGGGGTGGCAGTTTCCCAGTCATAGTCCCGTGGTGCAATCTCAATACCAACCTAAGACATGAAAACCCCCATTTGAGTAATAAGATACACATAATTGAAAAATGGTTTTGGTTACCTTGTGGCAAATTCCCCGAAGGATAGCATATCTATGTAGTTCTAGATGAGGATCAGAAGAAAATCTCCATCCAAATCTTTTTTGAATGAAAAGCTCCACCCATCTTCTCATAAGACTTTTGGTAGATTCCAATGCACCATTTGTAGAATCCTTAGGTAGGGTGCCAAACATGGTATTAAAGGCCGTTGCAATGGTGACAGCCAGCTCTGAAGTGCTTCTTGCAGAAGAAATAATAGCACGTAGAATGTGCTTAAAAGCACGAGTTATCATTTCATCGATACATAGACATTTTATATGAGGAAGATTCGTAGAGAGCTCCGCCTATTCTATCAAACAAAAAGACCATCGTGTGACCTGATCAGTGTCTAAGAAATAATTTCAATAAAACATACGAAAATGTATGTTAAGAAAGAAAGATTGTTAACTGTCACCTTTGATGTGGTATCTTTATAGAATTTTTAGACCATCATAAAAGCTCAAATTAATACAAAGACAGCTAAAAAAAATTCTTAATGGGAGTGTTTCATGAATGTTACACCCAATTGGCTGATATATTGGAATAAGGACATAAATTTGTGAAGACAGCATGAACAATATTATTAAGCTTGATTACACAATGTAGTCTTACAAGAGTTGGTAGCAGTTTCAGTTGAAGATATGTTCATGTATGGACTGCCAAGGATGCCACTCAACTACCCACGTTTGAGGATCAATTATTATGACATATCCTCCTTTGCGTGTCAACAATGAGGGGAGCAACAAAGAGCAAACGTATTTAAGGCAAAGAAAGTCGAAGACTCAAAAGGATGTGACCGAGATCAGATAATTTTCGTTCTGTTTTTCCTCCCTAAGATTCCAAAATTGATGCTACCAAAATCTTTACATGACTCGAAAATCTAGAAGTGCAAATCTGCAATTATTTTTTAGCTTTAATTAATGTCCCATAGACACTAACCTCATGAGGTAAATATGAATATGCATCATGATTTTAAAACACAGTGTGGCAGACAAGTGGACCTCTTAAAGAATTAGCCACCAAAGGACAATTCTACAATTTCTTAAATGTATCTAGACATCGTTTTCTTCGATGTCCCGGATACTTAAATACCTACTTGTCACAGAACCTCGGGACTATATTGGGGCAGGTCCATATCTCCTCTCATCAGTTAGAGACTGAAGCTGGTCAGGCCAAGGGCATGTCATGTAAACAAAGAATTTGTCAAATGTGCAATTTAGAGGCAGTGAAATCAGAAGAATGCTTTATCTTCTTGTGTCCAGCATACTAGCACTTTCAACTAGGAGAATGCATCTAGAGGTTGAAGACTTGCTGTATTTATTTAGTCTCATAGACCTTATGGGTCTTTCTTTCTTTCATTTCTTTCCTAGATGCGAACTAGACAAACAGCTTCTTGTTGCGAAGCATGCCGTATTAGAAGTGAATAAAATTTTCATCTTCTCCATTTTCATGTATTCTTTATGAAGCACAATCAACTCGTGCTAATTTAGGTTGGAGACTTACCACACGGCCAAGAGACTGCATTTTGAGGCCTCTGGTATGCATGAAATCTGTTAAGGTACGTCCATCCACAGGAGAGAGTTCAAGTGATGTGAAATCAGAAACCTGAACAAGTATCAGAGCTAAACGGTTATGTGGAGCTTGACAGTTGTTTACTTTTAAACACAAAACAATGCTTGTTAAATGTTATGCATACAATGTGAGAAATCTCTGAGAAACTCACTGCTTACCAGCTTTGGGAGTGCAACGTTGTTATAGTATAAATGTGCACCATCTATAAGGTCTTCAATCGACTGCATCAGCACATATACATATCAAAATGTATAAAGATATTATAAAGTAATGTAGTGTCGAAATTCATAAAGCTCAATACTGTTGCAGAATCTCTTAACCGATTGAAAGCAGATTCAGTAAGATGACTTTTAAGATAATTTTCTGAATCGGCTTCCTTTCCAAATTTTGATTGGTCTGTTTTGTCTGTTTTCACACAGGAATCCTTGTGCTGCATTTTGCCTTCCAATGGTGAGAACTTCAATGTTGTATGCTTTTCAAAATTGGCATTTTTCTTAGAGTTCCCTGTTCTGTTTTGCTTTTGTTTTAATTCAACACTTTTTTTGTTGTTCATCTCAGTCCTGGCTTGAGTCTGAAGATGCTGCACCCAACATGCCCCCAATTCCCATCTGATGAACGATTTGGGTTGCTCTATTTCATGTTCCAATGTTGAAAGACTTTCCTTTATCACTTTCTCTATTAGCAGCATTTCCCTTGGCACATACTGAGATTCCAATGAAGAGTTTGGTTGTGTGTGCAAAAGGATGCGAAGACTGAATACATAGAAGTCCAAAGAATCAACTTGACCACTTAAAAATATCCATAATTGGAAACAGGACTCTATACCTGTTCACATTAAGGGCGTTTGCACCCCCATCTGGTTGCTCTTCTATGTCCAACTCGTTTGTTGAGGCATCCATGCTGCCAGTCGCTTTGCAACCAGCGTCCTTGCACACTAATGCCTCCACTATTACAATATAATTTTTATGACGGATCATAACTAGCCCTAAAACAGGAATATCCTGCATAAGGGAAGGCAAGTAATATAAGAGAAATAATAATGATTGATAAAGCTCGCATTATATTACTGTAACCCACATGAATAGTTGTGCTCTCGTCTGCTGTGATACCCTTCAATAAATTTCGTTCAGCAAGTTCTTTGGATGACAACCTGGTAGCATATGCACCATCAAGTTTCAGATCGAGCTTTTGGCTACCATTAGATATACTTTTGGCAACTGAAATTTTCAACGTGCCCCGCCATTCTTCAAGAAAATGGCCGTAGTCAAAGAATGCAGGTACATCATGCTCATGTTGCGATTCAATATCGTCAATAAGACCCCTCGCTTGAAGAAGGGCATTATCCACAAATAGGTTGTGCAATAGGAAAGCTTTTCTGTCTCGTAGTTGTCTTTCCTCATCAGTTGTACATGGCATTTGAGCTAGAAACTTAAAATCTTGGGCCCAATTTCTTTCAGTATCTTTCCCATCTCGTGCTCCACCACCTCCGCTTCCTCCCCATGCCTTATCTTCTGCTGGCAACGATGGAAATGTTGAGGGGCTGTCCGCTTGAATTGGCAATGTGACCCATGTATTTGATCGAAGACCATAAGGAATATTACCAAACTGCCATTTTACCACTGAGTAAACTAATTAATCTTTTCAACTAGCACCTGGCTTAAAAAAGTAGCTTACCTTGTTTCGCTCTGAAAAGGATCTCACAAGGTCATCATAGGCCTACACGAGATAAACAGAATACTGCCATCACGATGCAAGGACAAGGACTAAACATCTATTATTTTAAGGCATAATAGAGAAACATTAAGTTGTGCGTCTAAACAGAAGATATGCAATGCAAATGAATTTTTCTTACGCTGGTAAAAGATTTGCTCAGCTCCTGTAATAAGGATACAAGGTCATGACATTTTAGCTGTCGTTTACCACAGCTATAAAAGCCAGTTGCACAAGCTGTGACTGGTATTAGCTTCCCATTTGATAATCTTATCTGTAAGTCAGGGTGCCAACAATTGAATAAGGTTAGATTTCTGGTCTTGCGAGAAGGTTAAATTTCTGATGCTAGGCTAATTTCTTGTAGAAAGTACCTCCAATGTAAAGAAGTCCCCTTCAGAGTTCCTTCCTGGAGTCTTTCTTAACGTTCTTCGTATGTCTGTAACATTCATAACACATCGTAAGTAGAGACTACATCACACACATCTAAGACTATTAAGGTTTAGGATGCACTAACACTGTACAGCTGGAGTCAAATGAGAGAAGGAGAAAAATTGATAAAATTGGCTGAGATTTGAAGGAGGACATAGTTTCTCAATGTCACCCTTGTCAGATGCTTCTTTAGCTGTATCTGGTTTATTTTTACTTCTGGGGGGACTCGATATCGAACTCGTCGGGGTACTTTTATTGAATCCGGATGGTCCAAAGAATTTTGTGCTTGATAAAATATCTAAAAATCTTCTTACATGAAATACTGCTTGTTCTTCATTGTAGTTCTCTGCAACATAACATTGATGATTTAAACAGCTCTCGCATTTTAGTATGTTATTAAGAAAACCCACAAAGCACCGCACCTTTTACAATGGTGAGGACGCATGGTTTCAGGTTCACAACTTCTAATGAATCACGCAATCGTCTACCCTTAACCTGCATTGTAACTCAAATTTCAAGTATTTTTTGTAAATTATTACACCACGGCAACAGCTGCACACCTCATGGCTTAAAGAATAGTTGGTGAGGTGGAAAGTCTCGATATTCACCGAAAGAAGTTTCCGAACATCCAAAATACGGTCTGTAGAAATACCCTGTGAAATAAATCAACGAAACCTGGTAAACAGAACTGCACGAGCATGACCTCTAGTTTACATGAATTGGAATACCTTCAGAACAACATGATTCCCCGATGGTAGCTTAATTGTGATATCGACAACAACTGGCAAAACTGCATTTCCAGAAGAAACCAATTCTAAGGCTAGCAAAAAGGATTCTTAAATAACAGTTATCATTTCACTACGCAACTTACTTCTCTCTTCTTTCTTTTTCTTCTCTCCTTTGGTCTTGTTGAATTTTAAACGCCCTCCAGTTTTGGGTGCCATATGAGTGCTTCTATTCTCATTCACTCAACTACATTCTTATTGGAGACTTGAGGCTCACGCAAGTAAATCAGTAAGTTAAGAGAACAAAATTTGGTCAGCTAATAATACTGAAAGTTTACTGATATATTTTTCGTGAGATCATCGTTTTTGCTCAGTCTCAAGGAAGAGAAATAAAGACAATGATAAAGCTGTACCTAACAAGCAATCGATGCAATAAAATCCTCTCCACAGCAATGCTAGAAGCAAAGCGGAAGCTTGCAAACTCTGTCAAAATTGAAAAAAAAAAAGCTATCGAAGAAGAAAGAATTACAGTCACCCAAGCAAGAAGAATAGAAGTGAGGACTGGAATCAATCAATGGAGGACCACTACTCAAGGTCTAATAGGGATGAAAGGAGGATGCAGTATTTGTCTGAAAGAATTACAGTCACCCAAGAAGCTAATAGTAATATCAATGAAGAGCAAGAGGAACAGAAGTGTGGACTGGAATCAATCAATGGAGGACCACTGCTCAAGGTCTAAAAGGATGAACGGAGGGTGCACTATTTGTCTGATTCATGGAAAATGGGTGGCGTAGATCTCCCAAAGAACCGATGGGCATGTATCTAACTTTCCATGGCCTCGTCATGCCTTATCCATGTGAAATCAGTGGCCAGAAATGCTGCCACGTATCAAATACGTTCTCTTCCCGTTGGGGGTTGCTCGTAAGGGTCTCGAATGTTCATAAGCCCTTTCAGTGAAGGATATTCCTTTTGGACGGTCCTAACGGATGTACATATGGATTATTTCTACTACATGGCTAGTATTTCAGCATATTACACTACTATGCAAGATGCAATACTGGAGTGCAGCGCAACATTTGTCTATGTTTAAAGAGGCTTTCTCAGCTAGTGATGTCAAAGGATGCATAGCGAAGAGAACGTTTGAAGGCTACATGTCCTTTGTTCATATATCTTCTAATTTCTATAAGCCAGTATTAATCAAAGCTACCCATAGATGCCATTGTGCAATGCAGAAAGCAGACTTGATTCCCAGGCCATTTAAGGTACAAATATTTTCTTTTCTCTGGCTAGTCCATTGGGTTAGCAATTAAGAGATCTTGTGTTCAAGTCTCTGAGGTATATGTCCTCATGGACGCTGCCAATGTGGCATGACATAAAAATACTATCTATCTATCTCTCCCCTTTTTTTTATTCATTTATTCTTTGCTTTTAACATGTTATGACCATTGAATAGACCTGCTATTGTTTTTTAGCTAACGAGATCGGACATGGTAGCCATGTTTACCTTACCCCTTGTGGCTATGACTTCCCCTTTTCTATGCTTTGGTTGGATTGGAAATAAGGTCTTTAAAGCGTACACAACATTTGGCATCATAGCTATCCGCAAGTCCATGTATGACTTGCAATCTCCATCACCAACCAGATAACTTGCAAATGTCAAGAAGAACTAGATTCTGATACCAAATGTTACGCACTAGCACCTCTAATAATAACCAACACACCAAAAGGGCGGATCCTTCAAGGAAATCGTTAGCCAATCCCCAACCTTTTTAATCTTTATCCCATACCCACGTATCAGAGAGCCTTTCTCGACTCGCGAGTCGAGAAAGGCAGCTCAGAGTGAAAACGACAGGTCTGAGGCCCTTTCTCGACGAGTCGAGGAAGGCATCTCAGAGTGAAAAACACAGATCTGAAGAGTGAAGAATGTAGGTCTGAGGGCCTTTCTCGATTTGCGAGTCGAGAAAGGCAGCTCGGAGTGAAAAATGCAGTTCTGAGGGCCTTTCATAACCCGCGAGTCGAGAAAGGCAGCTTAGAGTGAAAACATAGTTCTAAGGGCCAGAAGTTATTTTTGCAGAGGTACCATTCTAAAATGGTTCACAAAACCCATTAAACCTCTATAAACCTATGAAAGCTACGCATTAAAGCTAGGTAAACCTATGCATTAAACCTATGAAAGGCCATTGAAATTATTAAACCTATGTAAACCTATGCATTAAACCTATGTAAACATTTACATTGAACTAGATAAGTACTCAATTAACTAGCTAATTGGCCAGCCAAATAGATATATGTATAGTATTGCATACATATATCAAAAAATCTCCAAAAATTATGTTTGAAAAAGATGGCGGTTTATAGACGACGACGACGACGACAACAACAACAACAACAACAACAACAACAACAACAACAACAACAATATTAATATTAATAGCAGCAGCAGCAGTAGTAACCAAGCCATTTAGGCCCCCATGCCTCTATGGCAAAAGTTTACAAGAATAGTATGCACTCATTCTAGAGCATTATTAGACTCATATTCTGCCATAAGATTGAACAAATCAATCATGTCTTCTCTTTCTTTCCACATTTCTCTAACATAGGAACTCAAGGTATGAACAGGAAGATCAAACAATTCCTTCAAGGTAGACAAGTAAATTCCATGCATGTTTTTCTGTCTCTAGCTTTGGGTCTAAACAACCATGACAAAATCCCTCTTCAGGAACTAACCTATACATGTCTCAATATGCAAAGTGTGAGATGACCAAATGCAATGAAACATTGAGATTCAAATACCGAATGCTTCTAAGATTTAGCTACTCCTTAACAGATCATATCAATTAAAACTCATAGTTTTTAAGGATGAAAAGGTTAGATGTAGGAAGTTGCAACTAAAAACCATGAGAGAATTGTAAGGTCGTTGCTCTATTATTACAAGTCAAATTGATGATATTCGAAATATTTTAGAACTCTCTTCAACTGCACTTTCGTGTCCATCAAAATATTCTGATAGATATATGTATTTTTAAATTTATTATGATTTGAGTGTTTGCTTCTATTGGAAGATTTCTATCACATTGCTCAATTTGCGGATTCCAAGTATGACAAGATTGTTTGAGTTTGAAGACTAAACCTTGAGTATGATTCTAGAATTGGACTGACATGAATATGGCAAAACTCTTGTCTTCTCATTCATCTCGACATATTTTCTACAATAGTGGATATTGGGTAGTCGCCTATGAAGTACCCACAAAAGGATGAAAAATATGGGGAATATCTAATTATACAACGTGGAATATATTCGATGCACCTGCCAATTTCTCAAAAAGACCTACCTTATAATATCTTATGGGCTTTGATTTGTTAACATCCAAGAGGTCCTTACTAACTTTAGTCTTTAGATTAGATTAACCATAGAAATATTTTAACATAGATATTTGGATGCAAGGTCTGGTATAAACATTCTAACTTTCTTTCTCTCTCTCTTGCTCCCATAGCCACTCCCTCGAGCACCACTATATCAAAACGGCCATGGGACTGTGAGACGTTTGTCATTGCCACGTCAAATAGGACAACAATGGGTGATGGTATGACTGTGCAATTCTCATCATTGGGGCCAATTCCATTGTAGTCTATTGAAACCATGAAGGAAAGCAAGACTGTGCAGTATGCCGCCGCTAGTAAAACACCTTGGGATTGTCACTTGTGTCAGCGCCAGAGCAAACAGAACACAAATGTGAGGGTACAACTGTGCGATTTTTACGCCAATGCCCTCTCCATTGTAGTTCACTGGGAAACAAAAAATATACAAGGACTGTGTGGTATGCCTGCTGCCACATTTTGGCAACATGGAAGAGCCATGTGCATGAAATATGCCTTTGGCTAACATTTGGTTTGACACGTGTGTATGAGCTAATCAAGCAACAAAATTGAAGACATCTACCTTTGAAGACTCTTACAAGACATTTGTGATGAAGAACTAAGGGAGAACATTGATAGGCAAGGAAGTTAAGATTCAAACAAGAAGATTGAGCCTAAATTGAAGACCCTTTGTTAGAGTTTCGAAGACCCCTCAAGGTTCATTGGTATGTGGCTAGATCCAAGTTATTTTGGCATGAATTCCATTTCCCAAGGCATCTTTCATATTCTTACCATCTTGATCCTATTGATGAAATATCCTTCATGCTTCATACCTCCTATCCCCATACTCCATTACCATTTTCCCTGGGCAAAGGCTGGCAAAGTTTCTTTTTTCTAGTCAAAGCACATCACACACCTATTATTCATCCACTTTCTTGAGAAAATGCAAAAACTCCACCAAAGTTGGCTATTCCTAAGGTCTAAGACCATTCTCTCTCTAAAGACAAATCTAGAGAGAGAAAGTGCACACTTTTTTTAAGCCATTTTGAAAAAGCAAATTTGCCAAGATATTGCACAAATCCTAGTGCGTATGTTCACGTGTCAAATATTATGCCAAATCATCCACATCATCTTCAAAATGCCAAATGTCATGCACATCATCACCCCCCAAGTACATCCACATCATCATACACATGTCATCCACCTCATCACCACTTCACAAAAAGTTTTGACAAGAAAAAAATTATTTTGCCACCTTGCTTGCCACATCATCATCTCATTGTGCCATGTCATCACCCATTTGCCACGTCACTCCATAACCTTGCCATCTCACCAAAATTAGCCTCATTTTGGGCCAAAAATTAAGATGCTCTTTTTTGCTAAAAGATTCTCCTCTCTTGTAGAGCATCAAAAAAGATTCCATCTGAAAAAAAAAAGAATATTTGAAAAAGACCTTGTTAAGACCCTCATATTCCATTCCTTGGGAATCGTGCCAAATTTGAGAAAATTAAAAAAAAAAATCCTATTTACTCCCCCCAGCCTAGTCACCCATTTTCCCCAATCACCTTTTGCCCATGGCACCTGGGGCATATGAGGTGGCAACCACATGGAAATAGCATATGAATAAATTGTAACTTTTAAGGTTTTATTTCAAGACTATTTCAGCCTGTGGGATATTTCGAGTTTTTTTTTCAATAACCCTAAATCTGGGTCAAGCCAAGATCTGGATTTTTGGCTCGATCTGACTGACCAATCATGGCCATAATATCCCAATTCAATCTTTTCTAAGCCAAGAAACCTAAACCTGAGCTAAAAGACAAGAAAAGAGGCCGGGTTAGCCAAGATTGAACCAAATATGGAAAAGGGGCTTGGGCTATCAGAGATTGGGGAGAAGCTTGGAGCATGAAGAACATGTCGATTTGGCATGAAGAACATTCCATATTTCAGTTTTTTTGACATGCCTTGACCAAAAAAATCCAAATTCTTAATGTTTTTCATATTTCCTTTGAAATTTTGATATAATACTACCCTTGGCATTGTTATGAAGCTCAAATAGATGCTATTTTGCTTGTTACATGCAAATTTCTGATTTTTTAGCAAAATCCCTGCCATAAACATTAAAATTTTACTGTTCCAAGTCTGCAAGTTTAGCCATATGCAAATTATAACTCCAAATGTTCTGATTTTAATTTCTATGATTCCTTTATTATTCATCTTTCATTCAAAATAAGTTTTTTTTTTTTTTTTTTTTTTTTTTTTTTTTTTTGAAGGACGAAAGCCAAAAAGTTTATTAATCAGAGAAAAAGTATAAAATTTACATGTCTCATCTAACTGTGTAAGCACACAGAGATGCCACAGGAGCACGAGCCTGGAGCACAATGTACTTACTCCAGAATAGGAGACTAATGATAAGAATCAATTCGAAGATACTGAATCCAGATGCGTTCCACCAGTTCTGAGTCAAGGGAAGAACAATCGTAGGGTCGTCAAATATCTTTTTACGGCCTTTTGTAATAACACCGTGTGCGAGATGAATAAATGCCCCGAAAAGATGTGGTGTCTGCGACGCCCCATATCGACCATATGAGCCAACCGGAACCAAGATGAAATGCCCTTTGTTTAGCTGGAGGCCATGCGTTGGGATAGGACGCCAAAAGGATGCATCGGCAGTCCAATGTACTGTTAAACAAACCTTGTAGCCAGGACCACGCTGGTTGAACCTCGGGACAATCAAAGAGACAATGCTCAAGAGTCTCAACGTCCGAGAGGCAGAGCGGGCATACTGCAGATATGCGAGGATCATAGCAGTGTCGAAAGGCATTAACCTGCAGGCACCTGTGGATAACCTGCCACCACAGTACAGAGACTTTATGATTTTAACATCCATAAATCCGTAGTTATGGCTTTGCAAAGTTGGCTGTTCTAAAACTGTAAAAATTTCTGATACGATTTTTGAAATTTTCTTTTTCCAATTCTGCCTTCTCAAAAATCCATAGATCTCAAATTGCTTGTCCAAAAATTCTGAAATTTAAAAAAAAAATGGCTGTAAGTACTTGTACATAGGCACGTGTTGATTATAGTGAAAATTGCACTTAGCTGAGTATAAGAAAGTTGAAGAATAGCTAAAATGCATGCTCATTCCATTGAGAGAAATTCAAGCTTGCACAATTAAACAAGATATGTATATTGTAGCCTAAGATAGCATCTTTGACTAGTTGAGTGGCATACCTTCATTTGCAAGATATAGATAGCTTCAGGATAAGGTGGCAAAATAACTTTTTTCTATCCAAAACTTTTTATGAAGTGGAGATGATGTGTGTATGATGATGTGGAAGCACTTGGGGATGATGTGCCACCATGGGATGATGACATGTCACCTAAGGTATCAAAATGACTTTACTTGGGTCAAAAATTTTGAAAAAAAATAAGTTTTGTGGTAGGTGACACGTGTATGATCACATGGGTGTACTTAGGCGATGATGTGCATGGTATTTGGCATTCTTGAGGATTATGTGGACAATTTGACAACCAATTTGGCACTAGTGCTCATAACATTAGTTTTTATGTGCACTTTCTCTCTCTAGAACTTTTAGAGAGAGAAAATGGTCTTAGACCATGGGAATAGCCAAATTTGGTGAAATTTTTAGCTTTTTCAAAGGTGGTGAATGAATGATAGGTGTGTGATGTATGTATGATGTGTTTTGACCAGAAAAAAGGTTCTTTGCCAACTTACGCTAGGGAAAGTGATGATGAGGCATGGAGATGTGAGTTATGAAGCATGCGTGGTGTTTCATGGATGGGATTGAGGTGGTTGGATCATGTAAGAAGCATTGGGAAATAGAACTCATGCCAAAATGATTTGGAACTAGCCACATACCAAAGGATCTTGAGGGGTCTTCCAAACTTCAAACTTGAGGGGTCTTCCAATCTCTAAACTCAACTTCACTTGCTTGAATCTTATCCTCCTTGCTACACTTGCATGATATCCAATGAATGTCCTTCCCTTGGTTCTTCAACAAAGGTGTCAACTTGTGATCTTCAAAGATGGGAGTCTTCAAACTTCTAGCTCATGCACACATATACTAGTCAAATGTTAGACAAAAATGTGCAAATTGTGTGCACTGCTTTTCTATGCTGCCAAAATGTGGCAGCATCATGCCAAACAAAGAACGATATGCTGGTCCCCCAACCTCTAGTTATGCACATAAGTTCCCTAAAGTTCTTGATGGTTGCCAATGTGGAAGTATGGTTGGCAACATAGGTTTTTGCAAGAGATGAGAGCAAGATAGTATGATAGGCAAGCCAAATGATGTGCAAATGATTATGAAAGCATGAATCTGATGAACCTGCATGACAAATGAGTGTGTAGTTAGTAAAATGGAGTTGCCATGTGGAGGTGTGATGGCAACTTGATGGATGTGTTTGGAAATGATAAGATAGAAGAGGTTTACATGGATTGAGGGCAACTCTTGAGCAGATTATCATGTAATGGAGATATGAGAGGGTGGTCCTGCATAAGACAAAGTGTTTGTTAGTACGAGGGGCTGCTGTTATGGCAGGGATGGCAGCAGCACCATGTGAAGAAATATGTAGAGAAAAACAATGAGAATGGGGTGTACGAATGAGCTTTGCAGGTGCTCCTACATGGAAATCAATCATTTTAGTAAAACTCCAAAAGATGGCCTTGTATGAGCTGAAACCTGCATGTATCTCACTGTTGTTTGCATTAATCACATAGTAGATTCCCAAAGCATGTAAGATAGCCTAAACTTTTCAGAAATCTTGCCTAATTGTTGCCAACACCTAAAACTAACTCTTAAACTACTTTCTAGTATGCCTAAGCTTATTTTTTGTCTTTTCTTTTTCTGCTTTTTAGTTTTAGTATGATCAGCAACTCAAAAAGCAACCTAAGCTTCTACAAAACACAATCTGATTTTTCTCAAACAAACTTAAGGCAACATGCTGCTGCCAATACCTCTTCAAATGCAAGATATTAATGGAATTTGGTAGCTCTCTATCATCAACAACAGATCTCAGACAATAGGAGTCTTTTCCTGCTGCTCTAATCACCTCAAAAGGGCCTTCCCATAAGTTCTCAATCTTGGCTGCTACATCCTCTCTTGCTTTGTTCCACTTGAGTCACAATTCTCCAATTTTGAGAGTACCTTGAAGCTTGTGAGCAGCCTTGAAGGCTGCTATGTCTTTGGCTTTCTTGAGAAGAATTGCATTTTCAGCCTCAAATCTATGCTCTTCTAGTTGCATCAATCTGACACACCTTTCTTTTTGTGCATCCTCCATTTCCAAATTAATTTGATATGCCAATCTAAGAGAGGGTAATTCAAGCTCAATGGAAACAATAGACTCAATGCCATACACAAGGTTAAAGGGTGTGTGCTTTGTGGATGTCTTAATGGTGGTCCTATATGCCCATAAGGCATCATGTAACTTAATATGCCAATCATTTTTGGAGATACTAATGATTTTCTTAAAAATTGACTTTAGAACCTTGTTTGTTGACTCAGCTTGTCCATTGCCTTGAGGATAGTAAGCTGAGCTTTTAGTGCATTTAACTTTGAGGGTAGCTAGCAATGTGGCTATGGCTTGGCTCATAAATTGGGATCCCCTATCAGATATGACCTTAAATGGGATTCCAAACCTAGCACAAATGTTTTCATGGAGAAACCTTGCAGTAGTAAAAGCATTAGCCTCTCTAAGTGGGACTGCCTCAGCCCATTTTGTGAAATCATCGGTAGCTACAAGGATGAATTGATGTTGAGCTGATGAAGGAGGTCTATGGGACCTATAAAATCAAGTCCCCACACTTGAAATGGGCCTGGAGAGGCTATGGCAGTGAGAGGAGGTGGCTGCAACACTCTTTTACCAAAGATTTGGCATTTATGACAACACTTTATTACACTATAGCAATCTTTAAAGAGAGTAGGCCAGAAATACCCTGATCTCAAAGAGAGTAGACCAAAAATACCCTGATCTCAATATCTTCTTGGCTGTTGTATTAGCAGCAAAATAGCATTCACAAACACCTTCATGGCATGCTTCAATGATTATCTTGGCCTCCTCAAGGTCCATCCACCTTAGCAGCACTCCCTCCTTGTCAACCTTGCACAAAACTTCTCATATCATCCTAAATTTCTTGCACTTTTCTTTCAATCTTCTCTCCTGGTTGCTGGTCATATCTTTGGGCACCTCATGCAAAGCAACAAGATTAGTAGACAAAGTACAATCATTCTCATCCAATCCCGCTTGATCATATTCAAATAAAGCATTGGGGAGGTGTCATGAACCTACGCGGAAACAAGGAAAATACGTGGAAAATACACAAGAAATACGGAAGAAATATGCCAAGATCCGCAAAGAATCTGATATATGAACAGGAATCAAGAGTACAATGGCCCGAAGGCAAGCAAGAACATGAGACAGATGCCTAGAAGGCTCAAGACTGGTGTTGAACCGGAATGGTTCGACAAGCAGGAGGTGCCTCCTTATATATCTAGGCTAATGGTCAGGATCGTGCCACTCCAATGGATGAGATCTCGCCAAGTGCCATGCATGCATTTAGGTTCTAGAATATTCCAGAACCTCCTGCATGTAGTGCCACATATGAGGAAGACGTGAGAGAATGTCTTTAACAAATATTGTAGTGCACTTGGCAAAGGTGTGTGACCCACAACTGAAAGGTTGCAAGTTTAAACCCTGTCTTGCGCAACTATCATTTTGCATCCGTGTGCCGACCATCTTTTGTACATACAAGTATAATGTTCGTATGATACAAATATCCCTATGGTCGTCACAAATATCCCTACGATGGCGACGAGTCCTCGGAGCTGGGGCCGCGGTACTCAAACTTGGCTTGCCGGATAACGTCGGTGAAACTCCACAATTTTATCAGGAGCATTAGTCAGATTCTCGACAGGCTCCCAGGTTCTATCACTTGGTGAGTAACCTTCCCAATCGACAAAGTAATACAATCGTCGACGAAGAAATTTGGAGTCCAGAATCTCTCGAACCTCGAACTCCTCATGATCATCAATTTCTACTGGTGGTGGCGGCAAAGGAATGCGATCCCGAAAAGTATTAACTATGTAGGGCTCCAATAGAGAAACATGAAATACTGGATGGAGCCGAACAGCTGGAGGGAGCTCGAGCCGGAATGCCACATTGCTGATTTGAACCATGATCCGGTAAGGACCAGTCAAGCTTGTTGCAGGGACGTGAGGTAGGGAGGTCCCTACAAAGAAGCCAGACAAGGTCACCAACGTGAAATTTAGGAGCTTCCTGCCAATAATGTCGATAACGTTCCTGTGCTCGGTGAAGATGATGCTGAAGATCTGATTGAAGAGCCTGGAGCTTTTCAAGTCGAGACTCGGCACTAGGATTGACATAGTCACCGTCAACGACACTATGTGTCCAGGTTCCCAGGTTCTATCACTTGGTGAGTAACCTTCCCAATCGACAAAGTAATACAATCGTCGACGAAGAAATTTGGAGTCCAGAATCTCTCGAACCTCGAACTCCTCATGATCATCAATTTCTACTGGTGGTGGCGGCAAAGGAATGCGATCCCGAAAAGTATTAACTATGTAGGGCTCCAATAGAGAAACATGAAATACTGGATGGAGCCGAACAGCTGGAGGGAGCTCGAGCCGGAATGCCACATTGCTGATTTGAACCATGATCCGGTAAGGACCAGTCAAGCTTGTTGCAGGGACGTGAGGTAGGGAGGTCCCTACAAAGAAGCCAGACAAGGTCACCAACGTGAAATTTAGGAGCTTCCTGCCAATAATGTCGATAACGTTCCTGTGCTCGGTGAAGATGATGCTGAAGATCTGATTGAAGAGCCTGGAGCTTTTCAAGTCGAGACTCGGCACTAGGATTGACATAGTCACCGTCAACGACACTAAGGGACCAACAAGGATGCTGACCAGAGTTCAAAAAGAACGAAGTCTGGCCAGTGGAGGCATGTACTGAGTTATTATAGGCAAACTCAGCTAGTGGAAGATAATCGACCTAATCATCCTGCTGATAACTGATAAAGCACCTTAAATATTGCTCCAGAGTCTGATTAGTGCGCCCTGCCTGCCCATTACTTTCTGGATGATGACCAGATGTCAGTGAGCAGTCGATATGCAATAACTCCAAATGCCACTTCCAAAAAACTGCGACGAACTGCGGTCCACGATCGCTGACGATAGTATCAGGCAAGCCGTGAATTCTGACTACTTCACGAAGAAGAAGATCCGTTGTTCTCTCACTGGTGATGGTGATGTTGCAGGGAATAAAATAAGCCATCTTAGAGAAACGATCAACAACAACCATGATGACATCATAACCTCGAGAGAGTGGTAGCTCCGGAATAAAGTCTATAGAAATGCTCTTCCAAGGTCCATTTGGTACCGGAAGTGGCTGAAGAAGGCCATGCGAAAGATGCCTTGGAACCTTTGCTCGACAGCAGATGTCACAGGATCGAATAAAAGCTTCGACAGAGCGACGAAGCCCAGACCACCAATACTCTCGACTAATAAGTTCAAGAGCCTTGGCTACTCCAAAGTGTTTGGCCATAGGTGAACCTCACGGAACATGAGTCCATCTCGAACCTCAAATTTATCATAGTCTGATCGCATTTGCTGAGAAGATGATGCAGAGACAAGGTATGAGAATACATCTTGAGTCAATGGATCGGGGGGCAGAGATGCTCGAACAGACTCCAACAAGGCCGTATCATGAAGCCTCTTGAGCAAGGTGAGAGCCATAAGCTGGAACCGATCAGGCCCTAGAATAACCTATGATTGCTGATCAAATGCAGGATCACCTAGTTTGGGCTCAAGGTAAGAGCGTCGAGACAAGGCATCAGGCTTCCCTTGGAGGGATCCAGGATGGTACTTGACCACGAAATCAATACGGGATAATACTTGAATATGCCACCAGCTCTGGCGACGGTTGAGCACTCGAGCAGACTAAAAATACTCTAGATGTTGATGATCTGTATAGACTGCGACCTTATAAGGAGATCCCTCCAGGAAACGTCTCCACTCCTCGAAGGAATCCACTCTTTGTCATAAATAGGATAGTTGATTTTAGCAGCCTGAAACTTCCGTGAGTGATAGGCGATTGGATGCAATTCATTGTCATCCCATCCTGTAACAGGATCTCACCAAGAGCAAAATCAGAAGCATCTGCTTCGACAACATATGGGCACAAAGGATCTGCATGAGCAAGAACTGGCGCCATGGTAAAAGTATGCTTCAGAGTAACGAAAGTAGATTCTGTTTCTACACTCCATTCAAGTGGCACGTCCTTAACCTTAAGACGTGTCAAAAGAAGAGCAATCTCCGAATAATCCCGAATGAAACGCCGATAGAAACTGGCAAACCCAAGAAAACACTGAACATCTCGAACGGATGAAGGTGTTTGCCACTCCAAAATAGTGCTGACCTTTTTGGAATCCATAGAGGCTCCATGTGGAGTGATGTAATAGCCAAGGAACTCCATATTATCTTGCTCGAACTGGCACTTCTCATAACCCGTGCTCACAAAGCTTCTGAAGGACTTGTCAAACATGCCTCTCATGTTCTTCAAAAGTCTCAGAATAAATAAGAATATCATCCAGATAGATGATAATAAAAGTGTCTGAGAACTCTCGAAAGACATCATTGGCCATATGCTGGAATACTGCTGGAGCATTGGTAAGTCCAAATGGCATAACTGTGTACTCAAAATGGCCATATCGAGTACGAAAAGTTGTTTTCCACTCATCACTCTTCCAGATCTGGATAAGATTGTAGGGACCCCGAAGATCAATCTTCGTAAAATAATGCGCACCTTGGAGTCGCTCCAACAACTCTAGGATCAGAGGAAGCGGATACTGATTCAGCACTGTGATTTTATTGAAGCCACAATAGTCAACGACCAGATGCAACGAATCATCCTTCTTTTTGACGAAGAAGATACGCGCTCCAGCAGGGGACTGAGAATGTCGATAAAATCAATGGCTAGATTCTCTTCAATATAATCCCGCAAAACCTTCAACTCAGCGGGAGATAGACCATATATCGGACCATATGGCGGCATTGTCCCGGCTGCAAATCAATAGGACAATCATATGGACGATGCTCTGGGAGCTTGCTGGCCTTGACTTTGTCAAAAACATTATAGAAGTCGCCATATTTATCTGGGAGCATTGGAGTAGACTTCACTAGTGCCGAGCTAACCGGCGGGTGAACTTGGATTGCAAATACTGAACTTGGATCTTGCTTTTCAGATTTAACGAACTTGCGAAGAGGAATTGAGGGCATGAAGAAGCCTCTACAGAAGCAGGAGTAGGAACATGAGGAAGAACAAGAACAGGAGCAGGAGCAGAAGCAGGAACTGGAGCAAGAGCAGGAGCAAGAGCAGAAACTGGAACTGGAGTTGGGACATCATCGACAATATGGTCAGAACCTGGGGCATGAACTGGAGCAGAGTCAAGAGTCGAATCAGAACATGAAGCAGAAATAAGAACAGCAAGGACGAAATCAGGGGCTCATGATAAGGCACGGATCGACTTAGAACAGCAAGGACGAAATCAGGGGCTCACGATAAGGCACGGATCGAAGTCGATATTGGTGTAGAGACCAGAAACTGCAGATGAACTGGAACTAGAGCTATAATCAGCAAATCGAAATGATCTAGTACGCCAATCAATCTATGGGTTATGTAGCTCGAGCTAGGGCAGACCCAAGACTATTGGCGCATGTGGGCTAGTGATGAGATTGAAGGAAATACTACAAGAAACTCCCTCGAACAAAACCTGAAGAGGCGCAGTACATTCTGTGACTGCACCCAAGGAGATCTCACGTCCATCAATCACTTCGATAAAACCCAGTTGCTCAACCTTGCTTCTAGGGATGTCGTGCTTACTGGCGAATGCACTATCCATAAAGCAAGCATTTGCACCACAATCAAGTTGCGCCAACGCTTCCAATCTTCCAACCTCTGATTTCAATGATATAGAGATGAAGGATTCGTTGCTGGCCTTATCCAATGGAATAAACATGTCAAGAACTATGGAAGGAGTCTGAGAAAAGGCGGTCAGCCGACAAGAAACTCCTACTACTCGGACCGGCCCCTGAAGTTTTTCGACTGATTTGGGCACTTCACAGGGCATCCACGAGCAATATGTCCTTAGCGGCAGATAAAGGTCCTCGAACTGCCCGTTCAATCTGCATAGGCTCAGGACCGGACCTGCTGGATTCTACAGATGAGATCGGGGAAGGCGTAGCTACAGGCACTTGTGTGATTGGGGAGACCTGATCACGTCTCTCTTGCCTACGTTCGAAGAGCTGATTATCACATTGAACTGCAAATCTGATGGCTTCTTCCAAAGTTTGAGGGTCCTCCGTAGACAACAATATATCTTTGACGTCCTCACCTAACCCCTTTCGGAAACAATCTCGAAGTGCAACATCATCCCAGGTAGTATCTACCGCAATTTGACGAAATTCTGATGCATATACTGAAGCTGGGCGAGAGCCTTGCCTTAGATTGCAAAGTTTTGTGACTGTTGTGCGCTGACGATCGGTTTCTCCAAAGCATGCCTCAAGCTCTGCAGTGAAAGCAGCAAAATCTTGCAACTCTGGGGCTCCTTTCTCCAATAAAGGGGCAAATCAACTTAGAGCTGCCCCTGTGAGGAGAGAACCAATCAGCCCAACTTGTTCCTGGGCCGTGGGATATCTATGAGGGTGGAGCTGGATCACAAGCCTAATCTGATTCAAAAAACCACGGAGCTTGGACTTAGTGCCGTAAAACTTCTCTGGCAGGCTGATCTTAGGCTCAGATAGCCTCAATCCAGAGCTATAAGCATATTCATGTGAAGCAACACGTTCCTTAAGCTCTTTATTGTCCAACTGCAACTGTTAGCATACTTGAACAAGTTGCTGGACCTGTTGTAATAAAGTCAAAACCTCCTCCATAGATATAAAATCACCAAATACAAGCAAAAAAAAAAAAAAAAAGCTTCGGATCAGAGCAGGCAAGAACGGGTAAGGGATTCCGGTTCAAACTGTCATGAACCTACGCGAAAACAAGGAAAGTACGTGGAAATTACACAAGAAATACGCCAAGATCCGCAAAGAATCTGATATATGAACAGTAATCAAGAGTACAATGGCCCGAAGGCAAGCAGAAACATGAGACATATGCCTAGAATGCTCAAGACTGGCGTTGAACTGGAATGGTTCGACAAGAAGGAGGTGTCTCCTTATATATCTAGGCTAACGGTCAGGATCGTGCCACTCCAATGGATGAAATCTCGCCAAGTGTCGTGCATGCTTTTAGGTTCTAGAATATTCTAGAACCTCCTGGAGATACTACCACATATAAAGAAGACGTGAGAAAATGTCTTCAACAAATATTGGTAGTGCACTTGGTAAAGGTGTGTGACTCGCAACTAGAAGGTTGCGAGTTCAAACCCTGCCTTGTGCAATTATTATTTTTTTTTCCATCTGTGTGTCGACCATCTTTTGTACATACAAATATAATGTTCATATGATATGAATATCCGTATGGTCATCACAGAAGGTAGGAACTTGGATTATTAACAAGATCGATGACTTTCACACTAATATCGTAGGTTTGAACCTTGCAAGTCCATCTATATAATTTAGCTCGGCTGATTTTTGGCAAAGAGAAGAGACATGGGGTTTTGCTTTATGAACACTTGTATGTGGCTACTTTGCAAGAGATGTTCTTGTCTACCTATCATGAGCATGAGGACTGTTGCACTATTCTCCAGCCTGGGGTACCTAAGCTTAGTTTCAGACCACATTTTGCTTGCAAAAGAGACAATTCTATCATCTTTGAGCAATGCCAAACCTATGGCCTTCTTTGTGACACTAATGTAGGCTTGAAAAGGCTTTTCAAAGTCTGGAGGTTTATGATAGCCGTCAAATACCAACCCTATCAAGAAACCGTTTCGTTGGAGACAGAAGAAACCGTTTCGTTGGAGACAGAAGGGATTATCAGGGCCCTACTAAATCATGGCAAGATAGCTTTTGAATCTATAGATAGAGTGGAAGGCAAAGAAGCTGCAAATGACCCAACCTTCAGAATGATCCAGCAGAGGCTAAATTTGAAGCCCCAACCAATTGGTGCGCTACATGACTAAAAATCCTTTCAACCACGACAGATTTTATTAAAGAAACAAAGCCTGATAGGCATGATTTGGATCCGACAGAGGTCGAGCAAGTGCACTCTATTGCCGCGTTGAATGGGCTGATCACCCATCCAACAGATTTCGCCACTAAAGCATAAGTCGTAGAAGTATTTCCGAAGGGCACGATTGACGACTTTGTTGTTCAAAAGAAAGGGGCTCAGATTGATGCTTCTGTTAGCCATGAAGGAGAGACGACGATGCTCACCTCAGACCGGATTGGGGTAGTGGCAGAAGATTCGTTTGCCATTGAATATCTTGCAGATACTGAGTACCAAGCCAACAGCTATGCACAGAAAGTGGGTTGTTACAGAGAGCCCGTGAACATTTTTGGATAAGAAAAGCATACCCCATGCCAATATGGGGATTGGAAGCGAGGCAATAGTTGGGATATGGAACTGTAAGCAGCATGCAGAATGGGATGTTTCAGAAGAAAAGGCAGACGATCCGAGAATTGTTGCAGACAATGCCATGGAAGGATGCCAGAGAAGCTTATTCCCAGTTTAATTTCCCTTGCATCAATTACCCACAAGGCTAGAAAGGTGGATGGGACAAAGATGAAACATGATGTCCCGATGGTAGCCGATGAAAAGCATACGGCTATGGCTAAAGCAGAGACCAAATCCACTAATCTGGATATTAGGAAAAGAGAACAGCTACAAACATAGATCAAAGATGCAGAGGACAAAATTATCTTGAATTTGACAAAGAGGAAAAGTGCTACAGTGGTCCCTTATGCTAATTGCAAGGAGGAGAATGTAGTGAAAGAAATTGCGGAAGCCATTAATGTTGTGCTGGAGAAGAGACTCCAAAGATGATGCCAGATACACCTTCACTATTCTCTCAATATACAAGAAGCAAAGCAACCTGCAGAGAAAGAAATGGAGAATTTTCTATGCCCGACGAAGTTTTTGTGGCCGAAGACAATGTTGCTCAGATCCAAAGAGGGTCTACAATCCCAGATGTAGACCATGGAAAAGCTTACTTAAGAGAGGTACTTGTGTATTTTTTAATGAGTCCATAATCTTTAGATCCTCAAGGGAGGGAAGACTAAATGATGTGAGCAATCTAAAAAATGCTCCAAGAATTGGAGTAATGGCACAACATAAGAACCTGGAAGAAGAGATGACTCCTTTAACATGTTGGAGAGAAAGAGCAAATCTTTGAGATCTGTATTATGAATTTACAGATGATCCATATATGATGCAATCAATCTTAGAAGGCAGCAATACGAATTTGATGTTCCCAGAAGTTGTAAATGTTTTTGATAAAATTCTGCAAGTTAATAATAGAGAATTTGAAAGGGAAAATTCATATGTGAAGAGAAGAATTCCTCACACAAGATTCAAGAACAAGGATATTCAGAAGAAGATTGGAAGATGCAGGAAATGCCAGAAATGGCTAACTTATCAAACTGGCCATGATGATTTTGGCTAGATGAGGTGTTATTCTTGAGGGAGGGTGTTGAAATATGTTCAATACTCCACCTCATCAATATAGGCCACGTCATCCTATGACATGGCAATATTAGAGAGTCGTATCTGTTCATGAAGAGTCGTTTGCTTATGCATATATCTAAGCTATATGAGAAGCTTGTTCTCACGTTTTCTACTCTATTCAATATATATCTGCATTTAGTTATCTCTTGGATTCCTGAATTTATCATTTCATTCCTGAATCCCTTCTTATCCTCTTGCAATTTAATTGGTTTTGCAGATTCATCAACTTTATCCAGATTGGGTGGGGGCATACAAAAAGGGGAATCCTTTCCCTCTGCCAATTGTGAAGCACCATTTTTGTAGCAGTTGCAAGATCTGGTTCTCCACCCTGTAAAAGAAGACCAGATTTGCTAATGATCAATGAAACCATAAACTTAAACCAGAGGGATAATTTCCTACCCTTAACAGCTTTCCGGTCTTTGCATCATGGCATACATTTTTTGACTGCAAGGTATTTATAACCGATGATTTACCAATATTTGGGTAGCCAATGAATCCAACCGGAATAGCCTGTTTATCACTTTTCAGCTTTGCAAACTGCCTTAAAAGTGAGAGAAAAGAACCCTGGAGAAGATGAGACCAAATGATGCAACCCAAAGAGACATTGCTAGTCGTGACAATATTAGCTTGCCAAAAGGGCTCGTAACACTAGTATGAAATGCAAGCGTCGGATATTCTCGTGAAAGAACATGGAGCCAGCCCTTGGCCGCTCGTGATGGCACCAGGTCACACTACACATACGAACGTAAACAGAATCAGGGTTTCATTTTAAGACGAAACTATCTGAGATCAACCTTAGCTTGTTCAATAAGAACATAATTAAGATGCTTGTGTTTGCAATTTTCTTGTAAATGCTTTTCAAGGTGGAAGCATCGAGTACCTTGAGGGTCGTGCACATCTAACACCTGCATAGTTCCAACTTGCACTAAGCCATGTACAACCAAAATATAGTATGCCACGATTAAATTTAGATAAACGTGAAAGTTCTACATTGCTTGCATAGTAAAGCTAAGAGAACAACTTCAAACGAACCTGAACAATAACATCTGATGAATTGATCACTTTATAAATCTCTCCCCATATTCTCTTGCTTTGGCCTTTGTCAAACATGGTATGCCTCATTGAGTCTTGTAAACCTTCATCATTTCCTAGTTGCTCTCCCCGCTGATTAAAGCTTTCTGAATGCACATCATCAAACTGATCAAGGAACCGTGGAATATGCTAATTTTCAAAATCAAAGTAGGTTACAAATTCTCATAGTAACAATAACAAACCTCCGTGCTGAACGTTTTGCCAGCTCCAGTCTTAAGAAGACAAAAACTTAATATAAAGAAAGAAAGATTATAATGAACATTTCTTTCTACCTAATCGTAAGTAAGAATTGTACCATTGATTGCATTCATAGTATCTATGTTACATAACAGAAGCAAAGATGTCAGAATGCATGTACTATGAACATTCTTAGATTCCCGTAATATTCATATCACATGTAGGTTGGATGGTACCTCTCACCACCAGCATGGCCACAAGCTCAAATAATTCGAATTGGGAAGAGTTTTCATAAAATACTCTGTCAAATGAGAAGGAGAGTTGGCTCTCTTTCTCATCCTGAGATGCACAGGAGACAAAAATTAGAGGTTTCTTTGTATGATTCAGCTAGAACTCATGTGAATGATCGAACCTACCTTAAAATCAAAGGATATTTCGTTAGTTAGGCAAATATTTTGTAAGCCATGCTTGCCCTCCTTGGCATTGTCAAGTCTGAATCTTATACAAAGATTTGCAGCATGGCGGTGCCGGTTAGCCGTTTTGCACAGTGGCCACCTAGCAACAGTGACGACTGACAGTTTACAGGTTACTACGAGTTTGGAGTAGTTTTTGGCATATACTAATATATACCATGAATATGCCAAAAGCCCACATAAGCAAAGAAGCAACCCAAAAAAGTACAAGGTCATTTTCATGATTTCTACAAAATACAAGGGCGTTTTTATAAATTGCCACCTCGTATTTAAACCTTTATCTTTACCTTCTTATCTTTATGTATAAGGGAACCTACGCCAGCTGAAGGTTCCCATACGTGGCCTTCATCACCTCCCGATTAATTCAAATCTCTGCAAATCCGTCACTACAGCCTGAATTTCGTTGAAGCCCCCGCAAATCTGTGTCTTTCTTCTGAAAAATGCAACTGGAGATTTCCTATGGCTAAATCTCTGTTTTTCTTGTGAAAAGCAAATGGAAAGGGTTTTCTGTGGCTATGGCGTCTAGAAAACTCGAAGATCCTGTGGCTATGGCATCTAAGAAGCTCCTTATGCATAGCCATTTCGGGCTATCAAATATGTTTGAGAAATCTTTGTGCCATCACTCCTCACCTATTGGCGATCCTTCCGAGGGCACAAGAAACAGTACAATGGGGCGAGCCTGCCATTGCTGCCCTAAATTGTATTATATAATAGAGAAACTACTCTGTTGAGGGCTGCTCCAAATTGCAGAACAGAGAAAGAAATTGTTGGAGTCGGGGGATAAATTTAAGTAATGGGGGGGTGAAGAAGGTTATGTTGCTATAATGTGGCCGAAATGTTAAATGTTATATTTATAACATAAGGTTTTCAATTGTTTGATTGGGGTATTCGTATGTGAAACTGTATTTTGCTGACGATGGCAAGGGTGATTCGAAACCCTAGAAT
Organism: Isoetes taiwanensis; assembly: GCA_021234155.1. Lineage (NCBI taxonomy): Eukaryota > Viridiplantae > Streptophyta > Lycopodiopsida > Isoetales > Isoetaceae > Isoetes > Isoetes taiwanensis. Next base: position 14,947,423 of record JAJEKV010000018.1, read on the forward strand.
ATTGGGCGGGCATCTTGGAGCTCTGGATTCGTGGTTGGCCGGAACTGTGAATTGTTCCTTGGGGTGCTCCAGGGATGGCGGAGCTGCCCCTGATGTGTTGTGGCTGTCTGTTGTTTCTTATTTTGGAGTTCTAGATAAGCTGGGGTCGAGGCCGTTGGCGGGGAGCGGAGGTGGAGTGTTCTTGAAGAGAAGATAGGTAAGCCAGCCGTGTTTTTTTGTGTGGTTTTGTGTTTGTTTGTGGTTTTCTGCCATGTCTATGAAGAGGGCAGCCAGAAAGGGGAAGACTGCTCGTTGCTCTGCCCCTGCTTTTGTGAGCCATATCTTGAATGCCAGTTCTTCGAATTCCCAAGAGAATGGTCGTGATTTTTGTGCTGAGCAGGACTGGAACCTCATAGATGTGAGTGTCACCTTAGGTCTGTCTGGGCAAGATGTCCCTATGAGCTTTTATGATGGCCTTGTCGGATTGCAAATCGGAGGTGTGTTGCTGGGGCTGTGGCCATGGAACGTGGTGCTATTGTAGATCATTTGCATTGTCAGGCTATTTTTAGAGCCCGGTTTAAAAGCCCTAGGGCCATGAATGATGCCATAAAAAAAGATTTTAATTGGGTTTGTAAGCCTCCTGGTGTGATCTTGGTGTGTAAAGCCCTGAAGAACACTCGTCTTCATTGTTTTGAGGGTATGATTGGCTATTGTATGAAGGATGTGGGAAAGGTTCATTATGTCTGCCATCTTCATAATGTAAGTGAGGCTGCCATCGAGAAAGGTAAGGATTTGTATTTGAGGTGGGGAGCTGGTGATACCAAAAACTTAGTTGTTCTTGATAACAAAAACTTGTTGAATCGAGCTGCCCATTTTGTTAACTATCATGGAAACCGTAAATTGACTGCTAGCTTGTTGTTTACACTGGCCAAAATGATTCGTTCTGGTAAATTTACATTATCCATTTCTTGGATTATCCCTTCCAATACTGCCCATATTAATGAGCACCGTGTCCGGGCTGCATGGAGGGTGCTCCTGAATCCTTCTCAGTGCATGCCCTCGGACATGAGGACGATTTTGTTTGGGCTGCCAGCAGAGTTTGTGCCTGTGGAGCGCAATGGGCCTGGGAGGAGGCGGTATTGGGATGATTCCATTCCTATTGATGAACAAGACAATAACTTTGAGGATATTTATGATGATTCTTATAGTCGAGACAGTGATGATGTTGTCATTCTTGAGCCTGGTGTGGATTTCATCCATGTGCACAAGGGTGATTGCACTATGGCTGTTGGGTGATGATCTTGGTTGCCTCTGCATTGTACAGTTGGTTTTTTTTTCATGGCTTTCTTTGTTTTAAGTTGCAGGGAATATGGAGACTGATGGGGAACCAGGTGCTGGCGTGGAGCAACCTGCTGTCTCTTTGCCTGACTCTTTTATTTCTTCTGCTGTAGAAGCATCACACCCAGATCCTGTTGTGTTCTCGGCTGAGCCTGAGGCAGTGTTTTGTGCTCAAGAGTTTGTTAATAGCATTATCCAGGTTGGAACTGAGGCGCATAGGATTGCGGCATCCTTGCGCTTGCTCAGGCGGCAGCTTAGAGGGTTTTATGCCTCAATTCAGAATGCTATATCTGTTGTGGAGTGGAATCAGTTGGGAGTGCCCGTTTCTGAGTTGCATATCTTGCGCTCGCATATGAGCCTTGCGGAGGTCTTGCTTGTGCAAGAAATACGGCAACTAGATGAACTTATTAGGCGCACAGAGTGGCTCCACTATGAACTGATCTGTTTACATCTTGTTGTTTCTGTTCTTGTGTATGGGCTTGAGAGAGCTCCTTGTGGTTTTATATTGTGGAAATAATAGGGTTGTTTCTGTTCTAAAATCGTGTTGAATGTGTTTCAGCAGCATGGAGTTGCTTGACAGGTATGATTGTTTTGCTGGCTCTGAAATTGACATGTGTTAAATCTGTTTCAGCAGCCTGCTGCTGTATAATGTGGCCGAAATTTCCAATGCTGTTTTTTTGAAACAATATGTTGGTACTGACTTGTTTAATTTGTTAGTGGGCTTCGGCCCCTAGGCATACTAGCCATCCCTCTTTTGGGATTCCTAGTATGCCTGGATGAGCGTCGGAACTTCTACTGGGGTTCGACTTCCCAGGCTCATATTTTTGGGTTGCCCCTAGGGGGGCAAACCCTTGTTTATGTGGGTTTGTGGCATATCCTAAGTATATGTTAGAATATACCTAGGATATGCTGGTGACTGCTAAAAACCTGCTCTTGGCTGTAAACTGGCGGTCGCGATTGTTGGTGGGCGGCTGGTGTGGAAACTGGCTAACCGGCACCCTGGGCATGAATTCTATGCAATGCTGCTACTGCCGCCTTGTGGTGACATGGGCTCCATGGAGAAGGGGCGTGAAATACACAAGGACATTGCAGAGAAAGGATTTGAAAATGATGTTTTTGTTGCAACTAGTTTGGTCGATATGTATGGTAAACGTGGCTTACTCACAGAAGCGAGGCATGTCTTTGACAAAATGGAGCCATTAATGCATCTTTGAATGGTGCCATAAATGGTGGCATGATCATTCCTTCAAAATCTGCTGTAGCAAATAAGGAATCAAATATGAAAGTCTTGATCTATGGTAGAACTTGCTGGATTAGAGGTCTTCTTGGGAAGATCTGCAAAGAAAAGGGCATTGGTTATGATTATGTCAATGCGAGGCTGGAAAATAGATCGCAGATTGAATTAGATATTACAAGTTTCAAGCCTACTCATGTTTTCAATGAAGCTGGTGTTACTAGCAGACCTAATGTGGATTGGTGTGAGTCTCACAAGGTTGAGACTATTAGGGCCAATGTTATTGGCACTCTTACCTTGGCGGGTGTTTGCAAACAGAATGGTGTCTTGATGATGAATTTTGCAACTGGCTGCATCTTTGAATATGATCAGGATCATGCCCTTGGCAGCGGCTTCGGATACAAGGAAGAGGACACTCCCAATTTCAGTGGCTCTTACTACTCCAAGTCCAAAGCTATGGTAAGAAACAAATAGCCTGTTTTCTATTTTTTTTTCTTGCTTTTTGAATCTAGTTTATTAGCCTGCTTTGTTCATTGATTCAGCTAAGCAAAAACTAGAAAAAGGATATTATTTTAGATCCTGCATCTGATTTATTATGAAACATGCAATCACCCCAGAAGCTGGACATATTTTGCTCTGACTGCCTGCGAATTTGTCAGCCCGATCTTTCTATGATACTGATTCAGGTTAAAAGTACATTATACTAACTGCTAGGACTGATATTAATCTCTGAAAGCCAATGCAACATGGCTGGAGCGTTTCAGCGAGCTAATGTTTGTAGGGAGGAGACAAAGTTGCCATCATCCATGCAGGGAATCATCATAGCATGTTGTTAAAAAATGAATATTCCTGACACAGTATTCTTCCATTGATGAGTAGCATTAGCATTTCGGCTGCTCACTGCATCAGCTAGGAGTTTGTTGTCAGCACAAGAGGTACACTTCTTACTGTTTCAAGGAGTTTTGTTTCTGGTGATTGGTCTTGACCTGATTGGTGAGCAAGCTAGCTAAGCATGTCCTGAGAGGGAGTATACTGAAAGTGCTGGCCTTGGAGATTGGACATCATTTTTTTGAAATAGGAGTTTCAGCAACTGGCCATTAAAGCCAAGACAACACTTTTGGCAGAGCTATAAAATAGTGATTTATTCTTGCGCCTTCTTTTGGAAAATATACTCAGTTCATTTTGATTAGGCTGGGAAGGAGTTATACCTCAGCCTTAGGATTATTTAAGATGATTAACTGGAGCTTTAGTAAAATCCCAGATCCATTCTTATTACTAACAGTTCTACACCATTCGCAAGGATATGGCAAGAATTGGCTTCTATTATTTTGAGGAGCCTGGCCTGTTGGTTGGTAGGACCGAAGTATCTGAGTCCATTCTTTTGAGTCATTATTATTTTATATGGAGGTTCTATGAACTGCATGCCGATATATCTATGATGGAAATATGGCATGGTGAATGGATTTGTATCACTAAGACGGTTTGCAAAGCCCTTAATAAGTTGTCTCCACAGCTGCTTTTTTGTGAGGATTGGAGATCATATTGTATAGTGGATTCATTTGGATGGAAGATTTATTCAACAAAGTTCCATGACACACTGGTTTAAATTGCCTCTCTTCTTTTGATAATGTGAATTTCATTGTTTGAAGGATGTGAAATTCTTGGCCTATGTTACATAAGGCATGCTGGAACTTCCTGTTGGGTTGGAAAAAGCTTAATAAATCAGAGGCAGCTACAGCCATTATTGGAAAGCTATACATTACATTCACAATTTTCTTTTGATAATGTAAATTTGATTGTTTGAAGGATGTGAAATTCTTGGGCTATATGTTACATAAGACATGCTGGAACTTCCTGTTGGAAAGAGCTTAATAAATCAGGACAGCTATTGCCATTATGAAAAAGCTAGCCAGACATTACACTACATTCACAATTGTAAAGGCTAAAGGCATTAATGTACATAAGTGTGCCAACTATGTTGCAAGGCGAAGCTAGGCCATGCCATTGATTTTAATATCTGCAGTTCAGCGAACATATTGACCCACATCAAACAATTTTTGAATGCTCAAACTGAATTGTCCTCATCTTTATGACTGGTGGAATGTTGATATGACAGCGCCCATTTGTTAGAAACAGCTTTGTGATATTCATTTGGAGGCATGTCCATACGACGTTTGTTTTTTGTGACAAATCATATGAAACAGCCACGACAACATGCATGCATTAGATTAGACATTAAACCGCACAGCGTTGAAATTTGCATGGAAATTGGTGTTCTATACGTGGCTCTAATAGATTTGTAGTTTATAATATCTCCTAGAATAAGGGCGATCAATCGCAGTTCTTTTGTATTTTACTTTTTGTGAGCAACACTTCAACTTCCCCCTTGCATCACTTCAACTATAAAATCCATATTCATGTATTGGAGTTACTTAATCCCAAACACACTGTATAGTACAAGATAAAAGCAAATGCTTCCTCCACTTAATCCCAAACACATTGTATAGTACAAGATAGAAAGCAAATTCTTCCCCTTGTTATAAAGGCATTTATGGAGGAGTGATGAACAAGCGGATGCAAGTCATTAGAATATTTCATTGTAGTAGTGGATGCAATCCATTGTATCACCAAGCCCCTATTCTGATACAATAGAGCAATATGCTTCACTAAGGGTGAAGTTATTAAGTTTTTATGGCCTTTTGTTAGATAGTGAAGATATGGACTTAGGAAGGCTTACGAGCAAAATGCATCGGGCGTAATTACTAGGATTTTCAACCTCTGATGAAAGGTTCCATAAATTAAGAGATGCGTCTTCTGACATCCAACATCACAATAGATACTCCTAGTACAATGTTCGACTCCCCAAGAAGTTGACGATGGAAAAAAAAACTGGATTTTCCTTGTGTATCAAATTGAAATATAAAATTCCATAACACGAGTTAACAATTCATAAATTTTAACATGCCTATATGTTTATATAGCACTCATTCATGCATTGGCCAACTATCACTTTGTTTTTTGGGTTGCCCCTAGAGGGACAATCCCTTGCTTATGTCTTTTTTGGCATATTCCTACTATATGCCAGTATATGCCTTGAAGATGCCAAAAACTGCTCCAAACTTGTTGTAAGCTGTAAATTCTCGGTCGCCCTTGTCGCTGGGCAGGCACGGTTCAAATCGGGTAACCGGAAGAAAGGAAGGATGCATGGAGGCCATCGTCAAGGTAAGCCTGTCTTTTTCCCTTTTTTTTTTTCTTGGTATAGCTCATTCCGAGATGGCCTAGGGATGATTATATTCTTAGAAGCAATAGAATTACACACATACTGAACTGTGTGGGTGGCACTTGTCTGGAGTATTTTCCTGATGAATTTCTATACAAGACCATTTGGCTAGAGTACTCAACTTCTGAAAATAACATCTGTGTTCTTTACGACGTTTTTTATTTCATAGAGGATGGCAGGGAGCAAGCAGGCGGAAGAGTTTTTGTCCATTGCTTAGATGATGTATCCAAGTCAGCTACTCTTGTCATAGCTTATATAGTGTGGACAGAACATCATGGATATGAAGATGTATATAAGGACGTTAAGCAGCTTAGGAGTGTTAGCAATTTGAATTGATTGTCAAAACATGACTTTGAACTATGATTTAAGCCACTTCACCCTCCGGCCATGGAGGGCAACCCTCCGTGCGCAGCACCTTGTTTTATTTGGTCAAAGTGCTAATTTCGAGATATTGAATTTATTCAATGGTTTAGTTGAATCTTAGGGGTAAGTCAAATATGGGGGTTTTGACCCCATCTTGACTTGCACTTGAGGGCTGGAATTCCGCCTCATGGCATATGCTGTGAAATATGCCAGCATCCGATGGTCCCAAAAAATTTAGAGACACCCCAAACGATAATACACCCCAAACCATAGAAGCCTTTTTTAAGCCTTTTATATATACAACACAAGCATGGAGAAAATTATATTATTTTTTGTCTATCTCTCGGAGAAGAAGTGCTCGATTGAATAGGGTTTGTTCAGGCGATCGGGCGAGCTATGGAGAAGCTTTCAAAGTTGGCCAGAGTCTCTGGGAAGTCTGATCGGGCTGGGCACCGCGGCGGGAAGAAGGGCGACAAAGAAATGAAAGAGATGTGGGATTCGGTTGTTGGAGGAGATTCAGAAGTACGCTTCTTAACTAAGTTCTGGAATCTGGTCTCTTAACAGAGATTTCGTACTTTCTGATTATCCTTTCTGGTCTCTCAACTTAGAAAATATGTAATTTCTTATTACCCTTCAGGATGATCATGAAGGTACTAGGACAAACGACGACTACAATTTCATTGATGACACTGGAGTTGAACCGGATGAACGCCTTGTGGGCAGCGATGATGAAGCTGGTTCAATTGGGGACGCTCCACAGGTTTGGCGTTGGTCATTTTTCTTATGACATTTTCCTCAACATTCAGAAGTAATGTTCCATTAACATTCTAGGCAGAAGAAGACGATGAAATTAAGAACATATTTAGTTCCAAGAGAAAAAGAAAGTTGACTGAGCGCACACCTGAAGAAATTGCAATGCTAGTAGAGCAATTTATGGCGAGGCTCGAGGTTGCAGCAGAAGAAGATGCGGAACTCAATAGGCAATCAAAGCCTGCGATTAATAAGTTGAAATTACTTCCTTTGTTGGTCAATGTCCTTGAAAAGTAAGTAATTTTGGAACATAACTTGGAACATATGAAAAATTCTTATGATGGAATTAAATGTGCAGACGTCAGTTCCAGCAGGAGTTTCTTGATCGGGGTATTCTTTCAGTTTTAAAAAATTGGCTTGAACCTCTTCCAGATGGTTCATTGCCAAATATGAATATCCGGCATGCAATTTTGAAGGTTCTTACTGATGTAAGTGGCACGCAACCATTTGTTTCATTCTTTGATGTTATGTTGTATTTATTATTTAGTGGGAAGTGCAGTTTCCAACTCAGCCCTTTTAAATATATGTTGTTTTCTTCTTAGCTTCCTATTGATGTAGAATTTTGCGAAAGAAGGGAACAATTGAAGAAAAGCGGGTTGGGAAAAGTAAGTATGGCTATGATGCAGCTTGTTTACTTAGTTCCACCCTAGGATTTAGTTTTGGCTCATGTAAAATATTAAATGAACGAAACAGTAAGGGTCTTGTATTTCCAGCCATGGAAGGCCTATAAACTGTTGTCCTGTTGGATTCTGAACTAGCTTGACATCTTCTTGTACAAAGTAATACTGATATTGTGCGTCTAGGGGTCTCTTATACAGCCAGGGGAAGGTGTTATGTCTTAGTGCATGGCGCCAATGTGGTATGGTGTAGAAATTACTAACACCAGCATGCATTCTTGTATTAGACCCTGCCAAGTGGATCTCAAATGGAAGTGTAATGTGCAATGAATTATGCCAGCATTACAGCCTCTATTGCACGATTACCTTAAGAGAAAATCTCAAGCAGGTTTAAATGTCTTTTAACTGAAACTTGAACTTGGGATCTCATAATTGCTAGCTAGCCACCAAACCACATGCGAGAGGACTTAGTTAATGTGAACTCAATTTTTGTTTGAAGTCACCTCCTCAAGTCATGGATACCATTTCCACCTTAAAAGCTTTTATTATAGACAGTAATGGAAAGGTTTATTCTGAAATGAGTTGCACTTATAGGTGGTTATGTTTCTCTCCAAACTCGACGAAGAGACTCCAACAAATAAAAAGCTTGCCAAAGACCTAGTGCACAAATGGGTAAAGGCTTTGCTTGGGTTGATTATTATTTTCTAGCAACTGTGTGTAGTCTGACCTCACATTAAATTTTGTAATTACAGAGCCGGCCTATTTTTGAAAAAAGTACCCGATACGAAGAATTACGAATGCATGACGAATCTAGGCCAGCACCGAGGAAAACACCTATAAAGAAGTGAGAACCAGGAGTAACATTTGAACACAAAAGTGCTGTAGCATGGAACAAGCGCAAAAAAAAAGTGTCGTGCGTGATTTTAGATTCGTAATATTGTATTGAATCAGCATTTACAGTTGGCATTCTTGGAATTTATGTGTTTGTTTTGATGACAGGGTGGCGACAAAGCCATCATATAGCGAGGATAGAGGAGGCGACGAACTCATGGAAGATGAATCTGAGTAAGCGCTTCTGTGATTGATGTTGTTTATTGTTGTCTCCTTTGCTGTTTTATTGTTTGCTGTTGATTTATGAAAAGCTTTCCATGTGTTTGAAATAACTAAGTGTGCTTCTCTTAGAATGGGTGGGATGTTTGGAAAATGATGATATCTGATCCCTGCATGCATGTTAGATTTATGTTAATTATGAATCTCCAATTCTAAAAGGTGGGGTATTCGATGCAATGGATAGCATGTGAGGTTGAGGCCTTAGTTGATACTTTTTTCTTGAGCATATTGCAGAGAACTGAGGCCGGGCCAAGCTGGATATAGATACCATGCTTCAAGACCAGAGGCAGTTCCGTTGGATTTCGTTGTACGTCCAGCATCAAAGGTTGATCCTGAGGAGCTCAGGTCGACGCGAGGAAAGCAACAGAAACTAGAGGACAAACGTGCAAAGGTCTTGTACACTAAGTGCTTAATACCATTTCTTTTCCCTATGTTGTTTTGATGGTTGCACATCACGTATAGCTACTGATATACACCCTATCATCCTGTCCGTGTCTCTTCCAATTTTTATGAGCATCATGGCGACATTTTGGTTCTTGCAGATGAACAAGAAATTGCAGCAATTGAAGACCCCAAAGAAGAAGAAATTGCAAGCTGAAAAGATCAGCGTGGAAGGCCGTGGGCTTGTCAAGTTCTTCTAATCAGGGACTATATTCGTTGTTGACTCCAGGTTCAAGCGTTTGTGTATCGTAAATAATTCTGTCAATCTTATTTTCAAAACAGTATTCACACCCTAGTATATCAAGGCATTGATTTCAGATTGCTGCTATAACCATGTGCAATGGCAACTAGTATTACTAATCACAGAAATTTCTCATATGAAATTTCTAGCTTAACCTTCATAAATGCGGGTCAGAAAAGGCACCCATTGTTTGTATTTTAAACAAGAAGTGGGTATACTGTTGTTCCTTTCACATTCTTAATCAAGCCTCTTATATTAGGCAAAAGCCTTGCAGCAAGGGAACCAAAAAAGTGCACATGTATTTTGCACACGAATGATTTAATAAATAAAATGCATATGTGGGTAATAAAGATGGCATCTGGCTGGACAATGACTTGACTTTGCGTCCACAAGAACAACACAGATTATCATGTCGCAGGCCAACTTGCTCCTAGATATGGCAACATATGATATTGGGTATTTTGTTGTATGGTTTGTGTGTTTCATCTGTAACACGTGCATATGTTACCCTTATAGCTGTAAACAACTTGCCGTCCACAATAACACCATATAAGTCCCATTTAATGTGTTTTTGGTTGGCAGATATCCTAAATTGAACAGAGTCGTAGCCCTCCAAAACGAAGTGAAGGCATCAATCTCCACAAGCACCGAGTTCAGGGAGTTCTTGTTTGCATCTGGAAAAAGCCAATATTTCAGTTCAATTCAGAACAGAAAAAACAACACCTGGCAATGGTCTTTTGGAATCTAGATTTAAGAAATTCATGTATTTCATTGTTCTCAATAATTTCAGTCCAATTCAGAACAACAGGAAAACCCAAGAAATCATGTAATTCATATGACATGCATGGAAGCCATCTTATCTCTTGTTTAGTAGCTTGCGCTAGAGTTTGGACATCTATAGAATTTGGGCATGAAGCTAGGAATATGAGGGTCTTTAGATGGAACATAAGAAGAATGGTGTTTATTGCTGCTAGAGGCGCGCACGACTTGCAACATTCAAGGAGGTTAGTCTTGTGCACTCATTGGTCAAGTAACATTGTTATATCCATTCATAAAAATGCGTGTGGTTGCATTGTTGGTCAAGTAACATCACATATGCAGTATTACCATTTATAAAAATACTTCTGAAATGAGTGCTGCTTGTCTTATTGGGTTGTTTGTGGGGCAAATCTTGGGGGATGATGCTTGTCCTATTGGGTTACTCGAAGGGTTTGGTTCTGGACAAATTTTGGGCATAATCGACAAGTTTCCTGTTGGATATAACCCAGCCTACCAGCTACATATTTCCTCTTGATTCCTACCGGAAATATCATTTTAGCAGGAAACTATGTTGTTATTTATAAATTGTATATAATTGTTGAATCGACAGGTTACAACGGTTCCGTGGAATCTCCCGAACCAAGCCTAGGGAGAGGAGTTGGCATGTGTCGTAAAGTATGCCAATTGCATGCGTGGGTTTTTCTCTGGAGATAAAGAAACACGTTAAACGATGACGATTTGGGACACGTTAAACTCCAGGGTTTAACGTATGGGGCATCTCTCCAGGCGTAGAGCTCAACGTTCTTTGCATTGAAGCAACGGTCCACTGTATTGCTCTCATGCCGCTTTGGTCTGATCAGGGCAATTCATAGTGCAACAAGATAAACACCTCGTTATTGTTATTAAGTTTTTGTATTAGAAAAGGGGCTCTCTCGCATGGTTTGGACTATGATTTCGGTCATGTATAGTATGTGAAACCATATGTTTTGCAGGGTTAGAGCAGCTTATTTGCATTTAGTGGTCATGTTTCCTTTTTAGGTTTTTAGAATGTGTTTTTTTTTGCAATGGTAAGGGGCCATTTTCTTAGGACATAGATAAGAATGCACGCCCCTTTCTATTTTTAGAGCTCCGGTGGAGCTGTGCTTCTATTTTATTGTGTTAAAAACCATGAATAGGAGCTATGCTTCTGCCTTATGGGATCAATTTTCCTTATCATGGGTGGGGGTTGTTTCGTGTTTTTTTTTCTTGAGGTTTTTGTTTGATGGGCACTACTGCTACGATTGCACCTGCGGGCGATGGACATGCCAGATATGGCAGCTGCAAGCGGACCTGGAGTCTTCTAATATTGATTTCGCCAATGCAATCCTTTTTTGATTCCTGTGTATGAGCTTGCTGTTAGTGTTAGAGGATAATGCATCTGAGAAGACGGGCGAGGCTGAGATTATTGGGCAGATTTATGAACGTATAGTTGCCGGTCTCGCCTTGGCCACTTAGTCTGAATTGAGTTTAGCTGGTGCTAAATGGAGGTTCGATTCCTCCAGCTTGTTTGTTCCCACAGATCTATCCTGTTTCTTCCGACAGATCTATCTAGTTTGTTCCGCTAGATGGAGGGCGCAACTGTCTTTGCAGATGCCCATACAAGGCTTCCAGTTCGTTGTTGCAGGAAGAGAAGCTGCAAAGGTTTTTATGCACAGGACTAGCAGCAGAGGATTCCGAGAGTCCGCAGTGCTTGCTAGTTTTGCTACTGCTGTTTGCAATTTTTTTCTCCATAATTTTTTTGAACACCCCACTGTGTACTTTTGCACCATTGAAAGTTGCACGGGGAACTCCGGTGGAAAGATGCAGGGCCGTTGATCTGGCACAATAGAGGGCATATTCGCTATATCAATGGTCCACAAAAGAAATTGCAAAACATCCCATAAAGATGAACAAACATGTAGCAAGTTATTGTTATTAATGTGCTTGAAGAATATTTATGTTCCTTCTTTGTTTTTTGAAATGTCAGAATCTAGATGTTTCATATCAATCTAGGTGGTGCCCATAAAACTAAATATATGTTAGACCATCCATTTACTAGAGGGGATGGGTTACAATATTGTGGAGAAATACTTTGGCCACATGTTGACTTAGAGAGCATCATAGAGAATGCGAGAGATCGGAGAATAAACGAGATTAGGTGAGAGTGGGTTCTCCCCACTTTTGCCTTAAGAGACGAAGAGATGATTTTCCTCTGATAGTTGTTAGGGACGTATTTATTCTGTTAGCCCAAACCACCCATCCAGAAATGAAGCCGTCTGAAAGGCCTCCCGAAGAATTTCCCATTCCCAAAGTTTAGGGCGCTATTCCCCCTGTTACTTGGTCTAGAAGCCAGCTCATTTAATTTCACACACCAATTCATTGATGGTCTCATCTGAATCCCTTGCTACCAGTAATTCAATGCTTGCTCCAACTCTTGTAATGCATTTTTTCTAAATTCTGATTACTCGCTCCAGTTTTCTTGGTTTAAACTCTTTTATTTACTTGCTCTCCTTATAATAATCAACCATTTGTGCCGCCTCGGGTGGAGAAAATGGCGTTAAGGAGGACAAAAAAAAAATTTGACTGGACAAATTGAAAAGGCTTTGAAGACAAATTGTGAGTCACCTCCTTCAACGAAGCAATCAAAGAAAAGAAGATCCAAACATGGGTGTTCACGTTTATACTGTTGCTATACGTCATTTATGTTCCTGAAGTTGGACAAAACCCTCCCTTATATAAGGATGCATACTAAGAAAAACTCCTACCTTAGGTTTACCTCCTATCTTTTCTTAGTTTATGTTAACCTTATAGCACTTATAGTCTAAAACTTCTAGAATTCATATATCATTCCCTTCACTTTACAATTTTAACATGAATAAAACTATGTGGAGCCTTGCATATACATACGACAATACATAGTAAAACATGCTTTTGACCACTTTATATTTCATAAGGTTCAATGATGTGAACCCCCCTTGGTCTTGAGTGAAATTCTATGAGTGAGAATTGTGGACATGAAAATGCTTTGATTGTTGTTGTTCATGAATGAAAATCTCAAAGCATTTGAGAGAAAAGTTAGAAAAGCTCCAATCCATTAGATTGATTAAGGTATTTCAACATCTCTGAGCCTTTGAAACTTTGGTCAAATTACAACCTCTTATTAGTAAATTTGTAGAATTGAGACAACTAAGGAACAAATGGGATAAGCTTCAAAGTAAATTCAAGGACGAGAAAGAGTCTTGCAATCAAACAAGTTCAATGAAAGAGGCCAGATATGGCACTACATCAAGTAGTCGAATTTTCCAGGGCAGGGGATGATGGAGACTTTGGCAATGAGGCATTTGAGGTAGCAGGTTTGCACACCAATTTTTTGGATGCATTCATGAATGATAGTTTTTATGAAACAACTCTAACAGATGCTAACACGGAAATTCCAAGCAATCCCTTTGTGCCTCTGGACACCTCTCGTTTCGATTATGCTCAATTATGATTGGGGACGCCTATGATTTTAAGATGTCGAATACGAGTTTGCCTAAGGTTTTGATGGTATATCGAGTCTCTATACGGTTTTGCTTAAGTTTTTTGAATATGAAATACGGGGATTCGAACCTCTACCAAAATAGCTCAATGTCCTAATAAGACTACTTTAACCAATCTAACCAGTGAGCTAATGTGACTATTTTTTATCTTAAATCTATGTTTTTTTTTATAATAACCCATTGAATTGTTTTAGGGATATGGTCTATGGTTTCAAGAATTATATCTATATCAAATCCCCCTGGAACCCCCTGTTATTTTGCTACATATTCAACCTGGAGTTATATTCTAATCTTGGTGACGTGCAAGTACATGATGGCAGGGGGCTTCGACTTCGTCGTCGTGGGTTTTTCCTTGGAATGGTTACTCAACCTGAGGTTTGTCAAAGCCTCTGGCAGAAGGCTTATCACTCGGGTTTTTCCTCAAACCTTCGAAAGAATGGGGTTTTTAAATCCCGATGATAAGCTTTCAGCAGTACGTCAGTCAGTCAATCAGCATTATAATTGTATATTTTGGAGTCCATTTCATATAATTGGATATTCCTCATATTTTTCATCTTTTTGTGGGTATTTTGGAGGCGGCTACCCAATATCCACTATTGAGAAAATTTGTTGAGGAGAAACCTGGAGTTTTGCCGTATTCGTGTGAGCTCAATTCTAGAATCATACTCAAGGTTTAGTTTTCAAACTCAACAATCTTGTCATTAGTTGAATTTGTAAATTGAGCAATGTGATAGCAATCTTCTAATAGAAGCAAACACTCAAACATAATAAATCCAAAAATACATATCTTTGTCAGGATATTTTGGTGGATATGAAAGTGCAGTTGAAGAGAATTCTAAAACACTTCGAATATCATCAATTTGACTTGTAATAAGAGAGCAACGGCCTTACAATTCTCTCATGGTTTTTAATTGCAACTTCCTACATCTAACCTTTTCAAGCTTCGAAGGCTTACTATTTCTCCCATATCGAATATTTACATTCTTAAAAAAATATGAGTCCTAATTGATATGCTCTGTTAAGGAGTAGCTAAATTTTAGGAACATTTGATATTTGAATCTCAATGTTTCATTGGAAATCAACAAATCAGATTTAATTAATAGCCTTTTGATGTCACAAATCTCTCCATAATCAAATTGTTTTACCATTAAAGAAAGATGCATACTAACCCATTTCTGAAACATATAATTAATAGGAAAGTAGATCTTTTACAAAGAGTTATGTCATTTTTTTAAGTTGTAATTTTATGCCATATCAATGCACGATTTTGAATATTCTTCTCTCTTCTAAGTTCTTTTTCAAGATAATGTGTAATTTGAAAGAAAGAAAGATTGATGTTCACCCTTGTATTATGTTTCGGCTGGATGATTAATCCTTTCCACCCCAACTCTCGTAAGCGAAACAACTCTATCAACCTTCATATGCATGGCATCATAAAAAAAGTGCAAAGCTTCATTCACATGTGAATGGGTGTCTGTCTCTATTTCTATCACCCCCACTATCCAATGTAACATTCCCGAGCTTATATATACATTATATGTAGAACGCAGGATGTTACATGTGATACGACCTCTTCTAGATCTCGAATAAATCACCTGTAAAAACCAAGAGCTAAAAAGATAATCCAATTAGTAGGAGAAGCTCGATCCACCCAACCGGATTCACCAGAAAATCTTTATCCTGGAGCAGGAAATCTTTATCCCGCTCAGACCAACAAACTTGGCTATGAAGAATTGGAAGTAGCAGGGAAAATCAATAGAGGAAGAGAGGTAGGGCTCTGGCGATAATTCTTGATGTCTCGTGCCCCTATGTATGTTCCTTTATAGTCTCTTGAAAGGTCCTTAAAGGTAAATTCCCTTTCCAATCTTTGTCTTTTTGGAAAGGCACTTAGCTTTTTCTTAATAAGTTTAAAATTGGTGCCTTGGTTAGGCGCTTGGTCTTTTAAGCTAGAGATCAAGGTTCCAATCCATGTGGGGACGAGTTCAGATGGGTTGATATCAAATTCCGTTATCAATCATAAGCATTTTAAGGAGCCAATGGTTTCATTTAAGTCACTTGTTGGTTGTGAATCACACCCCCGAGCTAGTATTTTGTTCTAATACCGTAACAATCCTTCCCTTTTCGTGATTGAACGTCCTCGTCAATCTTAGGAAAAATTGCTCATCTCAATTCGTTTAGAGATGGCCTCAAGTCAATCTGAGGACTTTCATCTCAATTCATTTAGAAATATGGCCCCAAGTCAATCTAAGGTCTTTGAGCTCAACTCATGTAAAGATATTTGAGCCTTAGGCAATTAAGCCCAATCAATGTATATCATTCTTTAGATATTCCACCCTGGAATTTCCTTGGTTGTCATAACCAGACAAATAATATTTGTTGCAACAAGTTATATATCATGTAATTGAAATAATTTGCAAATTAATCATGTGTCAAAGTCAGTTCATACTCATCCACAAGTGCTTGATACTCTTTGAGTTGGTCCTTAGAATACCATACTGCATCAGAAGGTGGATGAAACTTAAACTTTACTAGATGCCTTCGATAAGAAGATCGACATGTTTTCTTGTCTTGATGTATAAGAATCTTCTCAGGTTCTAGTATCTCTTCATCTCCTTTAATGAGAGGCATATTCGGATAGTCTATCTTCTGCAAAACCTCAGGAGAAATTTCACCTCCCTTGAAGGGTTTTAGTACTACAACATAAAAGACTGGTTGAAGGTTAGGCCATTTCCCATATAGAGGGAGGCGATAAGCATTCTCACCTACTCTGTCTTCAATTTGAAATGATCCATAGTATCTGGGTGCCAATTTCACATACCTTGTATCCATTTTTCGAAGTCTCTTCTTGGGAAGATGTATCCACACCCATTGTCCTTGTTTGTATTCAACTTTTCTCCGCTTCTTTGCCAGTTTGGACATCATAGTCTGCTGACTGTTGAGAATGCGAGTCTTGACTTCCTTCAAAATGTCCGTAAAGTCATGAGTGACTGCATCTGAAGCGGGAGCTTCACCTCCAATCTTTGTGATAGGTGAATCTAAACCACATCTGTAGACAATCTCAAATGGAGTTTTCTGAGTTACCGAATGAACGGTATTGGTATATGCAAACTCTAGCATATATAGATAATCCTTCCACTGAGTTTTCCTTTCTGCTACATAACCCCGTAACATATCTCCAATAGTTCTGTTAACAACTTCTGTTTGGCCATCTGTTTGAGGATGATAGGCTGTAGAAAACTTGAAAGAGGTACCCAAATTCTTCATAAGTCCTGACCAAAATTTGCTGCAGAATATTGGATCCCTATCTGTGATAATTGCATCCGGCAATCCATGTATCCTAAATATCTCCTTCAAAAAGAATTTGCTCGTCTGAGAAGCTGTCATGGTGGACTTACAAGGAATAAAATGAGCTTGTTTAGACAGCCTGTCCACAACTGTCCATATCTGATTGTTCTTATGAGAAGAATTTGGGAAACCCTGGATAAAATCCATAGTAATGTGCTTCCATGGCGCTTCTGGTATTGGTAAGGGTTGTAACAATCCAGCCGGTTTACTAGTTGAAGCTTTAACTTGCTGACAAATTGTATAAGCTTCTACATATCTTCTGACATCCCTTACCAGTTTAGGCCAATAGAATCGTCTTTTTACAGTAGCAAGTGTAGCTTGAACTCCTCGATGACTTGACTAAGGAGGTCATGGCTTCTAGGAGAAACAATGAAACTTCTGAGCATGTTGAAGTACAAGAGAATCATGACACCTCTGCAGCAGTGCCTCCAAAACCTCCTCAGGGTTTGGGTTGTGCCTTTTCAATAAGCTCACATGGAAGACCTTGTGGACCTTAAGGTGCGCCGGGAGATCCAACTTGTAGGCCTGAGAGCCCACTTTCTCCAAGATCTTGAACGGACCGGCCCATCTAGGGGCGAGCTTCTTACAATTCCCAATCCGAAGCTTAGCTTGCTTCACCTTGATCTTCAACCATACCTTATCACCTACCTTGAACTCCCTTATGGTCCTGTGCCTGTCAACTACACTCTTCTGCTGACTTCATGCTGCTAGAAGGTACCCCCTTACTTCTTCAACTAACTGCTGCATCTCTCCTAGCATCTGCTGGGATACTTCGACCTTTGACACAGGATTATGCCAAGTATCTGGGGTGAGGCACTGGTACCCGTAGTTGATCATGAAGGGAGACATCTGCGATGACTCCTGCTTCGTACTATTATAGGCGAATTCTACCAAGTGGATGAAATCATCCCACTTGGATTGCTTATTCCATACATAACTTCTGAGCATATCTTCGATGATGCGATTCGTCCGCTCTGTCTGGCCATCCGTCTGAGGATGGTAAGCCGTGCTCATCGAGAGCTTGGTCTGAATCGTGGCAAAAAGATCCTGCCAGAATGCGCTCATGAACTTAGAATCCCTATCTGAGATTATCTCTCGAGGCATGCCGTGGAGTCTAAAAATCTCCTTTACAAATAGGACGGCAGTCTAAGGCTGTGTCCGTAGTTTTGCAAGGCACGAAGTGTGCCATCTTAGATAATTTATCTACGACCACCATTAGTGCATATTTGCCTCGAAGAGTTCTAGGAAGCCCTGTAATAAAATCCATGCTTATTACTTCCCACCTTGCATTCGGCACTGCCAAAAGTTCCAAGGCTCCCGGAATTCGAAGCTGCTCTGCCTTGGTCTGCTGGCACAACTGGCATTCCCGAATATATCTGGCTATCTGTTTCTTCATTCCCGGCCTGAAATAGCTACTTCGAATCTTGAAATACATCTTTATAATGCGTGCCCGGCTATTGGGCTGCTGTGTGTGTCATGAAGAATTAACTTCCTTACTCCTGATGATTCGGGCACACACAACTTATCTTTATGGTACAACAGGTTGCCTTCCTTCCTATAATATTTGAAGGCTTCCCGCTCCTTATCTGTTCTAGCCTCCTTAGAGAGGCTTGCCCATACCTCCTTGAAATCACCATCAGACGGCAATGTCTCCTCAATTTTCTTACCAAACTCACTCGAAAGAGTTGATATAGCATTACAATGCGTTCTCGTCTCAAATGGTCTTCTAGAGAGGGCATCTGCAACCACATTAAGCTTGCCGGGCTTATACACTATGTCAAAATCATATTCCTCAAGGAATTCCATCCACCTCCTTTGCCTTAGGTTGAGGAGTGGTTGGGTGAAAAGATATTGAAGGCTCTGGTGATCAATATCTAACTGAAACTTCCTCCCCAGCAAATAATGCCTCCAAATCCTTAGTGCCCTGACAATGGCTAACAACTCTTGATCATGGGTTGGGTAGCGTTGCTCCGCGTCGCTCATCTTCTTCGAGTCGTAGGCGACTACCCTTCCTTCTTGCATCAAAACTGCATCTGTTGCTATCTTGCTCGCATCCGTGGCCACTAGCTTATCTTTGCTCGGATCTGGAAGGACGAGGACTGGAGCTGTCGTTAGAGCCTCTTTGAGCTTTTCAAAGGAGGCTTGGACATTCTCAAGCCAAAACTTTGCCCAATCCTTTATCTTATTGCTCTTGGTGAGGTCCGATAAGGGGGACGCCCACCTAACGAAGTCCTTTACGAACTTCCTATAGTATCCTGCCAGACCGAGAAAACTTTGCACTTCTGCCACGTTCCTTGGAGCTGGCCAATCAACTATTGCCTCAATCTTTGACGGATTTGTAGAAATCCCTGCAGTTGTTACCACGTGCCCCAAATATTCCACTCGACCCATTGGAAAGTGGCATTTGGAGAGCTTTCCATCCAACCGATGCCGTCTCAACTTCTCCAACACTCTTCTCAAATGCTGACAATGCTCTTCAATGGATTTGCTGTAGATTAAGATGTCGTCGAAGAACACAATGACAAACTTGTCCAAGAACTCCCTGAAGATGTCGTTCATGAGACGCATGAAAGTTGCCGGGGCATTCGATAAGCCAAAAGGCATTACTGTAAACTCGAAATGCCCGTACCGCGTTCTGAAGGCGGTCTTATGGATATCTTCTTCTTTTATCCTTATTTGGTGGTAACCTGACCTTAAGTCAATCTTAGAGAAAACTTTCGCTCCTTGGAGCTGATCCATCAAATCATCTGCCCTTGGCAGAGCATACTTATTCTTTATCGTCTGCTTAACTTGGCAGAGCATACTTATTCTTTATCGTCTGCTTGTTAAGCTGGCGATAGTCTATACACATTCTTAGGCTCCCGTCTTTCTTCTTGACGAAGAGTATGAGTGCCCCAAAGGGAGACACACTTGCTCTTATAAATCCAAGGTCAAGCAATTCCTGCAGCTGCTTCTTGAGCTCTATCAACTCTGGGGTGCTCATTCTGTAGGGTGCCTTGCTGGTAGGCTTAGCATCTGGAGCTAATGTAATTTCACACTCTACACCTCTATAAGGTGGTAGCTGACGAATTTCATCCGGAAATACATCATTGAACTCCCTAATAAGCCTTGCTACTGGCTTGGGCAACTGATTTCCACTTAGGTCACTTCCCTTCTCGTAACTTGGTTCAATTGCCTCTAACCTCAAAATATAATCCACCTTGTTTCTTTCTATACTCTTTCTTAGCCGCTTCATAGAAATGCACTGCATAGGAGAAGCTACCTTCTTACCTTTTACTATGAATCTGCTGCTGTCCCTGCGCCGTCATGGAGATCTCGTTGCGCTCGCAATCAATCATCGCTTTAGCTGGCTTGAGGAACTCCATTCCTACTATCAGATCATACTTTTCGATATCCATGACTTCTGCCCCCATCGGCCACTTGCTTCCACTAAGGTCTATGTCGAACGTGATCCTCCTCCCCTTAATGTGTCGAATGGCACCACTTGCCATGCTAACTGGTCTTGGCTTTGACTTCAAGACCTTGCTCTTCATTAGGGCAGCAAGCCTAGGAGAGGCAAAGTTATGAGAGCTACCTGTATCTATCAAGACTAGGTATGGACTGCTATCTATGATTCCCTCAGTCGAGATGACTGTGGACTGATTTTCAACATCACCTGACTCAATAGCTGCGCAGATTTTGCACTCGCCTTCTATAAAATCTTTGCCCTCCTGCTGGTCATCATCTTTGTCATCACCTTCGGTTGGAGATTCCCAATCTGCAAGTTCTGCCAAGGCTGCCTGCATGACGAATGGACAGTTGTGTGTTCTGTGCCCTGGCTGGAAGCATCTAAAGCATAACTTCTTCTCAATGCACTCATGTCTCTTCTCCTTAGGGATGCTATCTAAAAGACGCTTGAACGAACTACCCCCTGATCCATCATGTGGCCTACGGTCTCCAAAGTGCTTTCCCTGAGCTTTCCCTTGTTGTTGGCCTCCAGCTGGCGTGTTTGCTGCTTGCTTATTCTGGTACTGCCCTGTTGCTTTACCCTTGAACGGTAACTGCTTCTGCCATGGAGTCTTCCAAACTTAAGGCCTTGTCTTCGGCCTTCCTGACTGTTCTTGGGTTAATTGCTCGAACTAACCTTTTGATGTTACTGTTGAGCCCTTCAATGTAACCTTCGACCGCTTGCCTCTCTGTGATCCTGGGCACATTGAGCCTTAGCCTCATAAATTCCTCTGTGTACTTGGCTACTGATAGGTTCCCCTGGTCTAGCCTATAGAATTGCTGAATCTGCCTGCTAGTGTGCGATCTCGGCACGTAATGTTTGCGGAAAGCCTTACTGAAGTTCTTGAATTTGCAGCTGTTCCGTCTCAACTTATTAGACTTAGCATACCCTTTCCACCATATCCTGGCTGCCCCTATTAGATTGGCTGTTGCAACCTTGCCTATGTCCTTGTCTTTCATGCCATAGGAATTGCCAAATTCCTCCATCTGCCTCTGCTTCCATGCCTGACCTGTCTTTACCTGAAAACTGGCCAAGCTTCCTCGTCTTCCAAACATTACTCATGGCACTGTCCACTTTCTTCTGATAATCATCTGCTTTCTTGTTCTTTTTCCTACCCTGTGATGCATCTGACTCATCCTCGGAACTACTACTGGTCTGGCTGCCAGAGGTGTCTGATACACTAGAGCTGGATGGTGTTGGACTCTTTCTGCTTCTCCTTTTTCTCTTCTTGTCCCTGACATTTCCTTGATTCTCTTCCCCTTTCGGCTGTGGAGCCTCATCAACACCTTGCACTGGAGGTGGAGGTGGTGGTGGAGGTCCGTATTCCTGTGCATCCATCAATGGGGTTGCCCACTGAAGCAGGTTTTGCATCTGGTTTCTCATCTGCACGAGCCTTGCATTCATTGTCTCCACCGTCATTTCATCGTTGTTGTCGTCTTGTTCTCGCCCAAACAAGTTTCTAGGTACCCAATGGTGCTGCGGGCCCTGGCCTTGAGAACCTGAGCCGATGTTCCTTGCTGCAAGTATTGGTCATTAATGCTTGTTATTTAAGTTATGCATTATTCATCCTTATTTACAAGTGAGTTATTGTTGAGCATAAAAGAAATCATGTCAAAATTGCACTTATAAGTTAAGGACAATATATCAATTACTATATGTAAGTTACACATTAATATAAAATACATGATAGTTCATAGAACTGAAGACATTCAATGCAATTTTAGAAGATCAGTAAAAACAGAAAATGTTCATCTTCGATGCCCCTTCATCGATTTGAAGAAGTTCTTGACATCCCTGAGGCGTAGTCCTTTGTCGACGTTCCGCAAGATATTCTTGGAAGATCCCCCTTCGAGTGCTCGAGCCATTTGGGGTGCAGGGAGTTCTGGTGTCGTTGCCGCTACTACCGTTAATGTTGCGTCCCTGAGGTGGCCCCTGGCGAAGTCGAGGCAGTGAAGTGCCACGGATCTCTTAAAGAGGATGATATGATCCATTCCGTGGTCTAGCCTGGCGTGCTGCCCGAAGCCAGAGAGTGCTATGAGGAGCGCCACCGACTCTTCTCCTCGTGGGCTGAACTCCTTGTGAAAAACTATCATCTGCCCTTGGCTGAGGAGTGGAAGATAGTACCAGAGTGCCTTACCCTTCCCTATGACTTTCAAACATGTGCCCCTTCTGTTAGCTGCTTCGCCGTAGGCATCTAATGCCAAGAGGTCTTCATGGTCCCTCCACATGGTAGTTGCGCTCTCCAGGTTGATGCTACTGGATGCCTCCCGCATACTCCTGGAACGAACTGTTCGGCTAGAGCTTGGGCCTCGTCCTGGTTTGTACAATCTACTTTGTATTTGTTGAAACTACTCCTCTGGGATGATTGGTTCCTGTTGTCAATAGATCTCCCTTATCTGCTCATAGGCTGCTATATCTGACATTGTCTCCCCGACGTAAGAGTGTCGCTCCGCTAGCTCCCTTGGGATTTCCTGATAGGAATAGTTGATGAAGTCGCTGTGCTGCTCCTTTGCCATCAAGCCTAAGAGCTCGTCGATTCTCAGCCCTTCTTCTTGACAGTAAGGAAGGTTGAGGATGTCGTTTGCCAAGATGTACTCCTCTCCATCGATGACTATTGGTGATAGTGCTGTGATGCGAATTAATGGCTCGTAGGCTCGCCTGATTTCATCATCATGCCTGGCTATGCGCCTCTCGATCCTCATCGCCTCTCTACTTTCCCAACCTGGGTTCTCTTCCCCTAGTTGCTCGTAGTCTTGCTCAATTTGCAGTGTTGGTGTCCCTGATGTCATGCCATGGAACATGTACTCCGAGGACTCGATCTCGTGAATGTGGTGATAGAATCTACTAGAGTTTTATTATTGTCAACCTTTTACCTCCTTGCTAACAAGTTATAGACAAATTCTTTCAATGATTTCTAGAGTGCAAGAACAGACCAAACAATCTTTCTCAAGCTAAGGAAATAACAAGGAGCCAAATTGTGGTCACTTATCCTTGTTTTTCCTAAAGCACCATTAGCACAGGACTTAGACAATAATACATCACAATACTGTAGCAAGATTCCGATCCACTGTAGCAATTTAGAGAGAGACACTTCCGTTTAACTATTCAATCGTCTGCACGATCCACATTCGATCCTTTCTTCTTGTTTTATGTACATTTACCGACGGTTCCGGCAGAGTATTTGCAGCCAGAGATAGAAAGACGTGTTCATCTAATTATCCCACAGACATAATAGCTTCAACGAGCTTATCTCTTCGACGTCTATTATCCCACATGCAAAAATGCAATTATTTGCATACTAGGCAACCATTGAACCTTAACCACAAATTAAATTTCCCCCTTAACCATTGCTTTCCTTCGAACTTTGTATACCTTAGTCTAACATCTTTTGATCAAGACATCTCTCGAATTTATACCATCTGACACAACAATATTCAACATTCCCCCTTCAGATGCTATAAATCTGTTATTGTACTGTACAGTGTTTCTGAGTTCTTGAAACCTGCTGGCAGATAAAGCTTTGGTCAAGATATCTGCATATTGATTCATAGTGTAACATAAGATAACTGTATGAGCCTTTTCTGCACCATATCCCTAATAAAGTGTACTTGCATTTCAATGTGTTTTGATCTTTCATGCAGGATAGGATTTTTCGTCATAGCAATGCAGCTAGTGTTGTCACAGAAAACTTGTGTTGGACCTGTTTGTTTACAGTTTAGTTCTTCCAACGGTCTTCTTTCCCACACTAGTTCTTTTGCTAGAAGTGAGGCTGCATTATATTCTGCTTCAGCGCTAGAGAGAGCTATGCTGCTTTGTTTCTTACATTTCCACGCCACTGGAGCTCCACCTAGTAGTACAAGATAACCAGAAGTTGACTTCCTCTGATCCAAATCCCCAGCCCAATCAGAGTCACAATAAGCTTCCAAGGTCAGGTTATTTGTACTGTACATAATTCCAACATTTGCAGTCCCTTTAAGATATCTTAGAATCCTCTTAGCTGCTATCCAGTGTTCTTTACCTGGGTTGTTATTATATCT
The DNA here is from genome assembly GCA_021234155.1 of Isoetes taiwanensis. Lineage (NCBI taxonomy): Eukaryota > Viridiplantae > Streptophyta > Lycopodiopsida > Isoetales > Isoetaceae > Isoetes > Isoetes taiwanensis. The sequence goes on from JAJEKV010000018.1 coordinate 14,972,021, forward strand.
ACTGAGCAGATTAACTCCAAATGCTATATCTGGCCTAGTACAGTTTGCCAAGTATGAGAGACATCCTATTAAAGACCTATATGGTATTTTCTCCATTCTTTTCTTTTCTTCAGGCACATCTGGGCACATTTGAGCTGAAATTTTATGTCCTGGCACCAAAGGAGTGTTTGCTACATTGCATTCACTCATGGAGAATTTTTTTAGCATATTAACAACCTGTGTCTCTTGGCTCAAGGTCAGCAACTTATTGGCTTTATCTCTATGCACATCAATGCCTAAAAATCTCTTCAATTCTCCTAGATCTGTCATTTGAAATCTATTCTTCAGTAACCACTTGCAATGACACAAAATAGACATATTGTTTGCAACCATAATATTATCGTCTATATACAAGCCAATAATACACCAGCTTTCACCATCAACAAATCTGTACAAGTTACCATCACATTGAAGTTTTTGAAAACCTTGTTCCAAAAGATAACCGTCCATACATCTATACCATTCTCTTGGAGCTTGCTTCAAACCATACACTGCTTTGTTTAACCTCCATACTTTCCCATTCCCTTCTTCAAAACCAGGTGCAGGTCTTAGATAGATTTCTTCCTCCAATTCTGCATTTAAGAAGGCTGTACTCACATCCATGTGATGGATTTCATATCCATAAGCATTTGCAATTGATAACAATATTCTCAGGCTATTAATTTTAACCAGGGGAGAGAAAGTCTCATCAAAATCCAATCCCTTTTTCTGGGTAAACCCTTGTGCTACCAGTCTTGCCTTAAACTTAGTTGATTTGCCATCTATTCCTTTCTTGATTCTGAAGATCCATTTATTCCCAACTATATTTTTATTTTCAGGTTTATCTACCACAGTGTAAGTCCCTGTCCTTTGAAAGGCATGCATTCCCTCTTCCATTGCTTGGATCCAATGAGCTGAATTTTTTTCTTTTATAGCTTCTTCAAATGTGAGTGGTAAATCATCTATTTCTAGAATTAGAATATCAAATAGAGAATTTACTTCAAAGGTTTCATACCTTTTGCTTTTTCCAGTTTCACTTCGTCCATACAATTCTGTACTAATTTTTGCTTCATCAGCTAATATTTGTGCTTCAGTCCTTCTCTTCATCCTTTGTTTCCTTTCTGGAATTACTAATGGTGCAGGTTCAGCCAACTCCTCATGCTCAGCTTCAGATTGTTCTTCTTCAGAGTGAGCTGGTAGCTGTTCTTCAATTTCAGATCCAATGTCTTTTGTCTCTTCTTCATTATCACTGTCTTCAATAAGATCCCTTTCTTGTACAACCTGTGGTGTTGGTTTGGCAATTTCTGCAATAACAGAATCATTAGTTCTTGAATCTATATCTTTTACCTTTTCATTTACATTGGGAATAGTTTTGTAGTATTTTTCTTCATCAAATACTACATCTCTGCTGATCAATATCTTCCTGTGCATTGGATCATACAATCTATACCCTTTAGAATTAGGATCATATCCTACCAAGTAGGCAACGCATGCTCGGTCATCAAGTTTTTTTCTTACCTCCTCAGGAACATGGACAAAAGTTAAACATCCATATGATCTTAAGTGTGTATAATCTGGTTTTTTTCCTGACCACAGCATATTTGGTATTGTTCCTCTTGTACTTACTGAAGGTAGCATATTTTGAACATATACTGCAGTTCTCACAGCTTCATCCCACAAGAAGTTAGGCAATCCTGAGTACTTTAACATGGACCTGACTGCATTTAATAATGTCCTATTTTTCCTTTCAGCCACACCATTCTGTTGTGGTGAATATCTGCAAGTCAGTTGTCTTTTAATGCCTCGTGTTGCACAAAATGCTTTGAATCCATCTGACAAATATTCTCCACCTCTGTCAGATCTTATACATTTGATTTTCCTTCCTGTTTCTAGTTCAACCTCAGCAACAAATAATTTTAATGCATCAAAGGCCTGATCCTTGGTTTTAAGCAGATAACATTTAGTTTTTCTGCTAAAATCGTCTATGAAAGTTATGAAGTATCTATTTTTCTTCAAACTTGTGACATTAATAGGACCACAAAGATCTGTATGGATTAAATCCAAAACCCCTTTTGCTCTCTTTGTAGATTTTCTAAAAGGTAATCTTGTTTGCTTTCCCAATTGACAACCAGCACATATCTTTGTATTATCTCCTTCCTTGATAGTTATGAATTTGTGTTTCTTCAGCAATTCTACATTTGTCATATTTGTGTGACAGAGCCTATCGTGCCATAAGTCCTTGGTTGGTATTTCAATAACATTTATACTTGGATTTTTTTCCTTTAGAAACCCAAACAAATTTCCAACTCTCCTTCCAATAAATCTTAGAGTATCATTCTGATAGATTTTGCATTGAAGTTTTTCAAATACAACCTTAAAGCCAAGATCAACAAGCTGGCACACTGATATTAAATTCCTTACTAGGTTTGGAACACATAACACCTCTCTAAGCAACACACTTTTTCCTTGCAAATCAAATATTTCTAAGACTCCTGAATCTTTTATTTCTTGGATCCCACCATCACCAAGTTGAACATGACCCCATCTCCTTTTGCATTCTTTTAATAATTTAGGATCATGTACTACACTCTTTTCTGCTCCAGAATCTATAACACAGAAGTTGTTGTCAAATTTGTTCATTTTTTGAGCAACACTAAATACTTTAGTTACCTCAATTATATCATCCAGATTTTCTTCTTCAGATTTGGTATCTTCAACAATATTAACACTAGATGTTCCTCTAGATCTCCCTCGACCCCTTGCAAAACCTTTGCCTCGACCTCTTCCTTTTCCACTTATGCCTTTTGGACTTGGGCAATCAGCTGCAAGATACCCTTTCCCATCACAATTAAAACATTTAAAACCTTTACCTGCATTGGGACACTCGGCCTTCAAATGCCCATACTGATTACATGTAAAGCAAGGTCCAAGTTTGTCTCCTCTTTCAAAACTTGTACTTCCTCCTTTCCTTTGTTTACCTGCATACAACAACTCAGCAGACTGGTCATCATCACCTTGCGGACCTTTTGATTGTTCAAACTCAGTTCGGATCATCCTTAAGGCATGCTCCTTAGAAGTTGCAATATTCCTTATCAGTGTTGCCAATTGTGTATTATGGGAAACTGCCCTGGATAAAGCTAAAATCTGATATTGATCACTCAGGACATTTCCAGCTCCTTCTAAGTCTGCAACAATTGAATCAAATTTTTCTAGAAAATCTGTCAAACTATCTTTCTCAAATAGCTTTAGCTTCCTTAACTGTTTCTCCAATAAATCAATTTGTGAAGAATTTTTTACCTCATATTGGCTTACCAAATAGTGCCACATATCATGTGGTTTCATTCCTCTTAGCCTCAGCTTGAGAGCAGTACCAACTTTGCTCAATATGATAGCCTGCGCTTCCTTAACTTTTGCTGCATCAGCCACCCCTGCCACTGAAGTTGAAGAACTCTTTGCCACTGTGGACTCTGCAACAGCCTCTCCACTTGATGCACTTGTGCTAACTCCAGGACTGGAAGCTCCAGAAGTTGTTGCAGTTACAGTCTGTCCTCCATCTATCAGATACCATAAATTTTCGAACTCAAGTACAGACCTGATACCGTCCTTCCAAACTTGGAAGCCTGTGTCTCCTCTAAACACTTCAATTTGATTCAATAAGTTAGCTGCAAATCTAGTAGACATCTTTAATGACAACCTGTGCTCTGATACCAATGATAGAATCTACTAGAGTTTTATTATTTTCAACCTTTTACCTCCTTGCTAACAAGTTATAGACAAATTCTTTCAATGATTTCTAGAGTGCAAGAACAGACCAAACAATCTTTCTCAAGCTAAGGAAATAACAAGGAGCCAAATTGTGGTCACTTATCCTTGTTTTTCCTAAAGCACCATTAGCACAGGACTTAGACAATAATACATCACAATACTGTAGCAAGATTCCGATCCACTGTAGCAATTTAGAGAGAGACACTTCCGTTTAACTATTCAATCGTCTGCACGATCCACATTCGATCCTTTCTTCTTGTTTTATGTACATTTACCGACGGTTCCGGCAGAGTATTTGCAGCCAGAGATAGAAAGACGTGTTCGTCTAATTATCCCACAGACATAATAGCTTCAACGAGCTTATCTCTTCGACGTCTATTATCCCACATGCAAAAATGCAATTATTTGCATACTAGGCAACCATTGAACCTTAACCACAAATTAAATTTCCCCCTTAACCATTGCTTTTCTTCGAACTTTGTATACCTTAGTCTAACATCTTTTGATCAAGACATCTCTCGAATTTATCTGACACAACAATATTCAACATGTGGCTCTGCTCCCTTCGAGTGTCGAGTAGCGCTAGGTCCAAAGGCTGAATTGAGGGCTCCCCCACCTTGTTGATTGCCTTATACTGCATGAATAGAGCGAGGGCTGCATGGGCTGAGAGATATCTATGCCTATTATGCTTGCAGGTCATGTAATCGGGCATGGTTCTAGTCCTATCCCACAGCTTGTTCTTGCCCTTGGCTCCTCCCCCTATGGCTTGGCTAAGCGAATCTAGGGATACCCATTTCCCTCCCCTAGGCGGCAAGCTAACTTTCCAGGGTAGGATCTGCTGATCATATTGGCAAATGATGTCAGTGTAGAAGGGAGTTCTGGTCAATGTTGCATGAAGATCAAACAGATGGTCGAATACATGGAAGGCCTGTTCAGCAGGAAAATCATGGATGTGGTTGGCAGCATCGTACCATCTAACAAAGCTACTAGGTGCCATTGAGCAGAGGTAAGTGTAGAAAATGGTTTGAAAAGATTGACGAGAGGTTGGAAAATTGCCTAAAATGACAAGAGCAGTTTTGGTGAGAGAAAAATGGAAATGAGGCCCCTTTTATAGACTATAGTCTGCCTCGGGTTTTGTGCACAAGGGTTCTTGATGGAAGAGACTTTTGTTCTAAGGTTATGGATATCCAATTGAGCTACCATGAAGTGCAAATCTAAGCAAAACAAAGCAAGAAACACTACATTCCAGTTTGTTGGGTCAAATTTGGTCAATCCAGGCCAAAAAGGGTCAACCCGGATCGGTTCGCGCAAATAGGCTCTGCGTTGCGAATGCAAGGCGGTTTTGCGCGGACCCACCCGGTTTGGCTGATTTGGGAGATGATTAGTCATTTCTAGGGGTTATAAGATGCTATCATACCTATTTGGGTGGATTCTAATCTAGCTAGCAACTTGTTTCAAGCAAAATTGACATCTAGAAGTGTCAAATTGGGCTAATCGGGTGGGTTCGCGCAAATAGGCCCTGCGTCGCGAACGCAGACGCATTTTGCGCGGACCGACCCGGTTTCGCCCTTTTTGAGCCAAAATCGATTTCTTTGTGCTGGGACCTATGGCATTTAACCTATTACAAGCATTTTTAAGCTTTATACAAAAAATTATACTACAATCTAACTTACTTAATTACATTTTCATATCATGACACGATCAAATTACAGAGGAAGGAACTTATATATATAAAAGAAAGTCAAGTACATGGAAAATTTTTATCCAATTACAAAATTTGAGGCCTCAGGGTGTCTCTTTGCAGATCCTCCACGCCAAATGCAGGTCTTTGGGCATAACAGTTACCCGCTTGGCGTGAATTGTGCAAAGATTCCCCTCCTCAAAGAGCTGAATCAGCTCCGCTTCTGCTGCCTCTTGCGGGGCCCGGGTGGTTAGGGTGTGACCCTATAGTCCGTCCGGAACTCCTGCATCACTTCATGAAGAAGGCGTTCGAATGGCGCCTTCCTTATTAGGAGATTAGTACACTGTTGAAAGTGTCTAATCTCCCTAAACACCCGCGCGTGCCGGGAGTTAGGCCCGTGGTGGGTCTTCTTTCGGCTTCTCCGGCCTGGGTGGCGGCGGCTTCGGCTGGTTCTTTGGCCGCCCTCCCTTCACAAACTTCTCCACGTTCTGCTTGCAGTACCAATCATTATACCTCGTCCAGCGACGGAGGTACTCCTGGTACACCTTCATTCTGCGCTTGAACTCCCGATCCTGGCGGAGGGCGAATGCGCGCTCACCCACCTTCTGTTTCTTCACTACCTTAGGTGGCTTGGGCCACTTAGGGTAGGGTGGGCGTGCGTTGGGGTCTGAAGGTTCCCCAACATCCTGCTCGTGTTCTCCTCCTCTTCCACTTCCTCTTCCTCCTCCTGCTCTCCTCCTCCTCGCGTTGGCGAGGTTCTTCGATAGTCACAGTTCCCCGTGGCTTGTCCCTCCTCGCCTTCTTCCTCCTCTCCTTCTCCTTTTGCTCCCTCCCTTTTCTTTCTGGCTGTCGTCTCCTCCGGCCACTCCGTCACCTTCTCCTTCGACTTCTTCTTTTTGCTTGAAGAAGGGGCTGCTTGCTGGTGAGGCTGCTGCTGGGTCTGGGTCTGCTGCTGCTGCTCTTCGTGGTGCTCCTCCTCACGGTGGTCCTCCTCCTGGTGCTCCACCTCTTCGTCAGTCAGGGGGCAAAGGTGGCGTGTCTCGTCGGTTCGCTGAGTGCCTCTCGAGGAAGAGCTGCTGCTGCTGCTTTGGGGCTCCTCCTGCGATGCATGGAAGGTTTCGTCTGTCGAGGACGACGAGTCCTCATCTGGCCTCGGCCGGAGGTGCTCTGGTACCTGCTTGCCGTGGCCTCCAGCTGCTGCTGCCGCAATCGAAGGGGGCTGCCTTAGGCTACACTTCCTGTAGATTTGCTTGGTTCTTGCTATATCTTACGGATAGGGAAACTAATGACGTAAGGCTGATCAAGAGAGAGAGGGTGGGCAAGGTTTGGGGGGAAATGAGGTGGCAAGAAGATATTTAAAAAGGAGGATGCTCTAGGGAATATTCCCCTACCATTAATAGGTTTACTAATTAGCCCCCCTTATTAATTACTCCCATATACTTAATTATTAGTATACAATTATTAATATATATACTTAATACGTATTATACTTAAAATTTCGAATTTTTCCTAATGGTTCGAAGTATTAATTATGAATTTGCACCATTTTTTACCCAGGTCTCAGATTGGCATGATTCTTCGACCCATATTAGGTGAAATTTGATGCTGATGCATAATTTTCACTTCAAATTTTACTAGAATGTTAATTTGACTCATTTTCTTCTCTCATCTAGCAACTTAGCCTAATCTTATGGACCCACTACGTAGGAGAAAAAATTTTCCCCTATTTTCGAGGTTCTATGGTGGAAATTTTTCATTTCGCACCCTATTAGGCCTGTTAGACTACTTTCAGGGACATGGTCAGTGCTAGTTCCTGGTCAACCAAGAACATCGCTCTGATACCATTGTGATGCTCCCTGCTAAATATATGGCACCCGGCCGTACACTCCGCAGGAAATCCCCCATCCGGTCCTCGACCGCACGGGCCCTCCGTCTATCCCGCACTCTGAGATGACCCTAGTGCGGGAAGGGGACACGAAGGTGTCTTGCGTGCCCTTCCCCTACGGGCTTCTATCACAGTGGAAGCATAAACAACGTCAGAACTAGCAATAACAATACATCATGCTACCTCGAAAAGTAGCCCATCCACATATCCATAACTACAAAGAAGGTAAACATATGCCATAAAACATGAGAGCTCCTACCCATGGCTCCGACTCATAAGGAGGATGACTGACTGGCTAGGCCTCAAGATAGAGCAGACCGAGTCATAACAATGGCGGGGCTGGCTATAGACAGTGGCTAGGGTTCACTCCATCCGCCCCTCCTGTGCATACTTTGCAGAATGAGCTAGATCGGGCTCTGGCATGACTCTAGCCTTCCGAGTACGCAATCTCATGGCATCACCCATCGAGACTACTCCAGGTTGCATCTCCCCGGTCCGTTGAGGCAGGAAGGGTTGCATCTCCCCTTCCCGTGGTCTAGAGGTTCCACGGGCGACTAGAGAATCGTGGCGACACACGATTCTTCCCCGACTTAACCTCCCCAAACAAGAGCCAAGCCAACACTTGCAACTCTTGAGAGGCAGGGCGACATCATTGCCCCAGGAGGTGTCGGACCCATGCCCGGCCCACACGAAGTGACCGACCATAAGCCTAGCCCACTATGGGATCCCCAGTAGCCACGCTCAGCATGGATCCTCCCTCCGTATTGCCTCTAGCCCCGTTGTGTGGTGCTGAGTCACATCATAGCTCCCATAGCCCGGTGGGTTCCTATGCACAGGCCGCAACTAATAGGAACTAAGGGATCTAAACTAGGAGCATACTACATACGGCCCTAGGTCTCTACCCCCCTTCCCAATACAAGAGGAGCAAACATGATCAACCAACATCACATATCATCATACCATGATAATCATAATAAGAACATCTTAACCTAATCTAACTTACACTTAGGGTTCCTTGATTAGGGTTCAAGATGTTGAATAAGGGTTCTAGGATGGCTCTACTCTAGATACGAAATACTAACCAATCTGGAATGCTAACTTCCAGATGATCTACCAAGAACCTCCAGAAGCACTCCCTCCCAATCCTGGCGTCTCCATGGTCTTCGAATTGGTCGAAGCTGCACTTGCTCCAAGATCGAATCCACACTCCGGGGGCTGCTGCACTAGCCTATGCCACAGCAAATGGTGCTCGAAACGGAGTTTCGAGTGCGTAGATGAGTCTCAGGGTGCTAGGGTCAGGAAAAGAGGTCCAGGGTTAGGGTTTGTGCTAATATAAGATAGGGTCCACATGGGATGCCACGTGGCACCAATGGGGTGGGGCCGTGTGGCGGTTGCCCAATAGGATAAGGCCATGTGGAAATGGGCCTTATCCTAAGGTTATCTAAGTTAAGCATTTAACTTAGATGTGCACCCATTGCCACTTCCTAAGGTATACAAGGCTACAAGGGTAGACTTGTATAGTGACGGATCTAGGAATATACGTATTTATGGCGTATATTCCCTTGGAACGTCACAATGAACCTATTTTGCTTCTACATGTGCAAAAATAGGTTCATGGACTAGCCGATATCGATTGTCACAAGTTGTATAGAAGCCTTCTGTGAGCAGTGTAGCTCAACTAGCACTGATGAGCTTCTCTCACTAGTTGAGGATATCAGCATTGGGGCAGGGGGTGTTACTCCCTCTCAAGAGCTGGGGTGTAATTCCTTGTAAGTGATATGTAAGTGGTGGACTGTTATCCTATATTATCGTCTGTCCCTCCACCCCAATCAACGTCCCACATTGCGCCACGTGGCATAGATATAGACCATTAAAATGTCCAATGAAACAGTGTGTCCCTCCGCCCCGATCATTGGTCCAGATCGTGCCATATGATCTTATTGATCCTACAGATAGTTGAGATTCTGCCACGTGGCCTTATTTTTTTCATTTTCATTTTAAAGGGTGCCACATCTATTGCTTGGTCCAGATCCACGTGACAAATACGAATTCTTAAATGTGGGCATGGAATGGCGATTTTCCAGAACTGACGGGCTCTCAATGCAAAATCTGAAGAAGGATCTACCTGATTTAAAAATCCATTGCTCTTTCGGCGGCCGGCTTGATGTGATTTTCATTCTATCATCAGGGCGGGTTTGCTTTGCCAGGCGATTTTTTTGTCCTTGATTGATCAATGCTACAAATTGATGCCTAAATTTATTTTGTGCAGGAGCGGTTGAGCATCTAGGGTTCTTGTAAGTGATCATTATACAAAATGTTTTCATACAATCCGACGTTTGCCTACTATGCGTTCTGGCTGGTCACATTAATCCCAGGGGTCATTCAAGTAAAAGTCGGATCTTCATATGCATTAGACAAGAGAGGCCATCTCATAATCCCTGTATAATTTTGCAAAGAAACATAAAGGGGTGAGCTTGAGAAATGGCCGATAGGGTAGACGAGGATGTGTCATTTGAAAATTGTAAGTCATATTGAAATATGGTTCAAAGTTTTCCTTATATTGTGTTTCCATGCAAAGAAGAAGCAAGATGAATCTGGAGCTCCACATAGAGCATGGCATCGAATTTGAGCCTTTACATTTTGAGCCGGTACATGCATTGGATTCTTTAAGCACCAGGACTGCAACACTAAGTTTAATTTCTATATTTAGGACTGCAACACTAGATTTAATTTCTATATTTTCATGGCTATCGGATTTAAGCCTTTTGCATGCAGTCTATTATAGCATTTGATTTGGCTTTGAATTTTTGGAGCAAGGTGGTTATAAACTGGTTCTTTTGTTTGAATTCCAACGAAAATGTCATAGGGTTCATATACTTCATATGCCAATGTCTTATGGTGCAGGAATGCCATTGGATTTTCATAATGATTTGCTATTTTGAAGAGCTCCACCTGCAACGTAATGCAAGAATGGCAATGACATTCAGTTTGAAGGTATATTTCATGCTCTATTATGGTAGATTTGTAATCTTCACATCAGAACGTCCACTGCTCAACTAAGAACTGTGTTGTGCCTTTGATATTCATATGCACCTTTTTTTGCTTAAATTATTTCCATTGAAACTTACTCTATCGCTTCAAGCATGAATGACCAATTCTTCGCAGATGCCATTTACCAGGCACCTTTCGTTGCTTCCTTGATTGCTGGTTGTCCATTGAAACCATATTCTAATGCTTCAAATGAATGGCCAATTCTTGGCAGATACTATTTACCAGGATTTGATACTTTACTTTGATATTTGATTAAAGCTAACCAAGTATTCAAAACCCAAGCTCATATACTTGGGATGGCTAATACAAAGTTGGGGCAGTTCCATATTGCCCTTGAAATGTTCCATAATATCCAATTAGGATACGTCTGTATTGCTGCTTAAAGCAGGCACATGTGCTGATGAATAATGGTCTTTCACATGGAAGATTATGGAAGATTTTGTTCATGAAGAAATTGTTGACCCTAAACCTGGCTTAAGGATCAACCACAAGGAACCAACTTGAGCTTTCACTCAAATTGGGGTTAGAACCTCCAGATCACTTAAGGTGATCAATCTATGCAAGCAAATTTCAATGAAAAGTCCAAAAACTTGAAGTTTTGTACCTTTCCCATTTCCAGAAATTGACACCTTTGTCAAAACAGTTATGGTATTGATATGCAAATCGATTTTTTGAGTCAACCACTGTAGACTTAGTCAGAAAAGATGTAGGTACTCAATGGTAAAGCTTCTGACCAAGTCAGAAACATAGTTTGTGAGTTATTCGAGCTCAAAGTGCAGTCAAAATTTGGTCAATAGCAGTCAAATCTGAAAACAGTGATCAGAGATTGGGATTTTGGAGTTGCCAGACGAGTTGTTGAGAATCTCCAAAGCAAATGTGCTTTAAGGATGATAAGGAATCTAGGCAAATGGTCAGATTGTCATCTGGATAAGCAAAAGTAATTTTTGTGACTGGATTTGGCAAAATACAGTCAAGAATAGTCAAAACAGAGTGCAAAAATTTCTAACTCAAGTTGTGAGTGGGATTTTTTGGATTTTTCAAGACATATAGGTTCCAGATGCTTCAAGGATTGATGGCAAATGAATCAAAGGTAATCAAAAGTACTCAGGGATTTTCTATAAAATTTTGAACAGAGGAAAAATTGTAAAGGATCATAACAGAGATAATTTCTTCAGATAGGCATCAAATTTCATTGATAGGAATGTAAATCAATCATAATAATGTTGGATAATAATAATTCAGTACTTCAAAATCAACTTCAGTCAATAAAAGTTTCAATAGATAATTTCCAACCAAATCTCTTGTGACTTGATCGGGAGTACTCGAGACTTCCAAAATCCTTTCACCATGCTCAAAGAATGATCACAGAAGGTTTTTGTACGCTTCTGGGCCTTCAAGAAAATTCTTTTGTCGAATCCCATGTTTTTATCTTAGTTTTCAAATGTTTGCTTAATCTTAGCCTTGATTGATGGGTTTATTCGGTTCATAAAGAGTGGGAAGGTCAAAATAGGTAGGTTCCGAGGGCTCTGGTGTCAAATCCGGCGAGATTCGAGGTGGAAGCAGAAATTTAGGGTTCTTGGCTGTATTTTCTCGTAAATAGCGATACTACGATTTCAGTATTTTTGCCCGTATATCCATGGAATATGTTTGTATTTTTTTTTTTTGCAAAGCTAGGCCATGGTTTTAAAAGGTCACTTATAGAAAATTGAAGAGGTGGATCACTTTAGCAATGGCAACCCTAATTTTTTTCTTTGGGAATATGCTAAGTCCTTGGGCATAATGGTCAAGAATATTCCATAAAGTATACAAGTGGCATGGCATAATGGTAAAGGAATTGCAAAAAAGGGTCTTGGCTAGGGAAATTTGCAAAAACAAATGTCATATGAAGTGGGAAAGTATAGAGGCAATGGGGGAATGTGGATGTAATGGAGAAAGGGAAATTTGGGTAAGGCAAAATGAGGTAGGCAAGAGTAAACAAAAAGGAGGGTATGGGTGTGGGAAGAAATGGCTAGAAAATCTCAATGGATAGAGATAGAATATGAACAATGATTGGATGAGAATGGCTAGGGGATAAAATCAAGCACCATGGGGTCTTCCAAACTCTTTGACTTCCAATCTTCAAAAAATGTCTTCCAAACTTCATAACCCAGAATCTTCTAGAGCATACTTTTCGACTAAGCATTTTGACCTCAAATAAAGTACCTCATGTAAATTTGAACCTCGAGCACTTGTTGACCTGAAGAAGGAACATCCTTTGACCTCCATATCAATGTTAAATGCCAAGAGTCTTCCAAACTTTGACCTAGTCTTCTAAAGTAATTTGACCTAGTTTGAATGCATAGACCACAATTAGCATGTTGCCCTTTGGGGGCAACATCTCGCCAAAACAAGAAAAAGGCTGGTCCCCTCAGCCATGTGATGTCAAAAATGGATAACTAGGGGGGTCTTCAACTTTGTGCCAATGTATCCAAGTGGAGATATGAGAGTGTGAGATGTAAGTGGAGATGAAGTGAGTATGAATGTGGTGATGAAATAATATAGATAGAAAAAGGTGGAAGTGAGTGTGAGTATGGAAGTATGGATGTGGTGAGGGAATAATATGGATAAAAAGGCATAAGAAGGGTGGTGGAATGATTGTGAATGGAATAAGTAGTGAAAAGAAAATGAGTGTGTATATGGTGAGGTGGTGATAAAATGGAAATGGAGTGAGTGTGCAAGTGCTTGAAACTTCGCCAAAACAAGAAAATATGTCTTCCTCCTAATCTTCAACAAGTGCAACTCTGCTGTGATGGTAAAGATGAATTGCAGAGTGCTTTTCTTCTTTAGGGAATGAGAATAAGAATAAGGAGTTCAAATGGGAGGTAGGGCTACTTAAGACAGATGAAAAAAATATGGAAGAAGAGTGCACCTGTCATGGAAACACATAAACCAATTAGTCTCAAACCCTTGCAACTCTGTTATGATGGTGAAGGTGATTTTGCAGAGTGCTGTTAAGGTATGGAAAAACAAGAATAAGAGGTTGGATGGATGGTAGGAATGCTTAAGGACAGGTGAATAAAGATGGAAGAAGGATGCTCCTGCATATGACACTTGGTAATTATTAGTATCAACCCTGTTCTTGAGATCATTTGCACTATTACCTGATCAGATCAACCTAGGAATATGAACCAAATTCTATTAGAGTAATGTGCTCAAAGTCAAACTGTTCTACCTACTGAAATAATGTGCTTAAAAATCAACTGATTTAACTACTTTAAACCTACTATAAATCTCTAAACCTTTTAATGAAAGAAGAGGGACAAGCAAGTATGCTGGTCCCAATACCTTTTCAGGTGCAAGATGTTGATAGGATTTGGCAATGGCATCCCCAAGCAACTTCCCTCAGAACCAATAAGAATTAGTACCGCAGGATCCAACACTACAAAGGGCCCTTCCCAAATGTTGTCAAATTTGCCACCGAATCCTCCTTTGACTTGTTCCATTTGAGAACAAGCTCCCCTTTTAAAAGTGCCTTGTATTTTGTGTGCGCACCTTGAATGCAGCCGGATCTTTAGCCTTTTTCAACAAGTTTGTGTTCTCGGCTTCCCATTCTCAGACTCATCCAAATGTAGCAGGGCATCCAAATTTTCCCTGTAGAGCATGTTCAAAAGGTAAACACAATTTGTGAGCTAATCTCAAAGAAGGTAATTCGAAGTTCTACCGGTAGAACCGCCTCTATGCCATAAACCAAATTGAAAGGTGTGTGATTTATAGCTGTTTTGATAGTGACTCTATAAGCCCAAAGGGCGCCTACTATTTTGATATGCCAATCCTTTTGTTGATCTCCACTGCTTTTACGCAAGATATTTTTCAATACTTTGTTAGTAGCTTCACTTGCCCATTCCCCCGAGAGGATAATATGAAGAACTTTTGGTGTGCTTGACCTTCAAAATGCTCAACAAATTAGCAATGACTTCATTAACAAAGGGGGTACCTCTATCGTAATGTATCCGAAGGGAATACCAAACCCGAGCAAATAAATTCATGTAAAAACCTTGCGCAGTGAGGGCATTAGCTTGTCTCAAAGGTATAGCCTCTGCCCACTTAGTGAAATAATCAGAGCCACAATAATATGTTGATGTTGACCTGCAGAGGAAGGATTAATAGGACCAATATAATCTAGCCCCCGATTTGAAAAGGTCCCGAGATATGATAGGATTTAAGGCAACCGGCAATAAAAAAAATTTGTTTTTATAACCTCATAGCAATCTCTAAAAACAAAATAGGGCCAATAATATCCGGACTGAGAATCTTTTTGCAAAGGGTATCCCCAAAGAAATGTCCCCCACGATACCTTTGTGCATCTCTTTAATTATCAAGGCGCATTCTTCTTCACTTACACACCTCAAAGAGATTCCATCCCCGTTGACTTTGCATAGGATATTTTCTATCAGCTTGAATTGTCCGCACTTGTCTTTAAGTCTTCTTTTCCTCGACTTGGAGTGAGGTTTGGAGAAGTGAATCCATATTGCAAAAAATCCCTAATAGGTTGCTGCCATCCTCCTTGGGCTTGACCTCCCCGAAGTTACTTCCAAATGTGCTACCGCAAACGGCGTGTCGAATATTCATTTCATCCTCATGATCAAAAAATATATAAGGCAAGTAGAGGCTAGGATTTCGTGTCAAGTGCAACTCTTTTTACGTAAATATCATAACTTTGCAACTTACAAGCCCACCTCGATCTTTGGTTTATTAGTTGCTTTTACCAAATAGCAATCCCATTGGATTTTGCTTCATATGAACTTGAACTTGGCTTTTCGTAAGTAGATGCCCCCGCCTATTGATGAGGAACATGAGAGCAGCAGCAGACTTTTTTCTATTCTAGTATATCTTTCTTCAAGAGCGCACCATTGCTTGCTTGCAAAAAAACTATGGTGTGCTTATCCCGCAAAATGGCTAAACCTATAGCCTTTTTAGTAACAAAGGATATAAACCTCAAATGGCGTGCTCAAATCGGCTTTTTAAAAGAGTAGCTTCACATATGGATAAAATAAGAAAGTCAAAAGCTTCTTGGCACTCTGGGGTCCATGTGATAGGTATGTGCTTGCTTTCAGATTTAGAAAACTTCCCTATCCTGGTCAACTTAGAGATAGGACTTAAGATATGAGCAAAATTTGGGATATACATCCTAAGGAAACTTGTCATACCAATGAAACTCTTAACCTGCTTCAAATTCTTGGGAGGTACCAGTTTTTTGAGAGCTTCAACTTTATCTTGAGCAACTTGAATACCTTGGTCGATACCTCATGTCCCAAGAGTTGTCCTTTGGATGCAAAAAAGATGCATTTTTTTGGATTTAGATTGACTCCTGAAGTCCTGCATAGAGAACAGATTTTTGCAAGCAATTCCACATGATTATTAGCATGAGAACCCAAGCAAAGGTCATCCAGATACACTCTAAATTCTTCAGCAGCCATGGTTTTGAAAATGACATCCATTGCTCTTTGAAGGTAGCTGGAGCATTCATTAGGCCAAATGGCATTCTTTTCATAGCATAAGTACCCCTGTGGAGTGATAAATGAAGTCTTTGGCTGGTCTTCCTCTTTGATACTAATCTGGTTGAACCCTCAAAAACCATCCAAAAATGAGTACATGTCTTTTTCCTCAAAAGAACAAAGATATAGAATTTCTTCCAAAAAAGGCAAGGGATAACAATCTTTTATAGTGGCTTTGTTCAAATCTCGATAATCTATGCAAATTCTCAAAGTTCCATTCTTTTTTTCCACTGGAACAATGCAGGATACCCATTCAGGGTTGATGATCTCTACAATGACACCTGCATCCAACATCTTATGCAATTCATCTTTGATTAGATCTAAAAGTGAAGCATTTATTCTTCTTAACTTCTGGAAAACAGGCTTGCAGCCCTCCTTAATTTTAATTTCAAATTGACATACCTCCTCTTTGATACCAATAAGCTCAGAATAATCCCAAGCAAACACATCACTTCTCTCTTCAAAGAATTTATTGATCTCTTCCTTATTTTGTGTGTCAAAAAGATCTCCCACAAACAGAGTTCTTTCTTGGCCATGCTTGTTGATTATAACTTCATTGATTGCCTTTTCCTGGGATGCATTTATAACTAGGATGGGACAGAGCTCCTTAGCCTCATCCTCATCGAAATCTTCCTCCTCGTATAGCTCCCTCGATAAATAAGTCATCGAGTATCTCTCAAGCACAAAGCATCGCCTTCCCAATTCGCCCCCTTGGGATATGAGTAATTTCCCAAGAGGTAAAATGAGCAAGCATTCCCATTACCTGGTTTCTCTGGAGCTCCATATCAGCATTCTTGGCTTGATATTCACCATTTACCTGTCTGCAAACTAATTGTGAATCCCCATAGATATGTATAATTGAAATATCCATAGCTCTAGCTTCTTGGAGACCTGCAATCAAAGCCTTGTATTCTCACATTAGAAGTTATTTGGGGAAAAATTCTTCCTACCTTGGCCAAAAGTTTATTGGCAAAGATCTTTTAATATAGCCGCAGATGAAGCTACATTCAATTTCTTTGATATTCCTCCATCAAACCATAAACAACCTCTTACGCCATCTTCGGAGGGTAGTGCACACTCTCTAATTAAAGGGATCAACTCAATTTTCTTGGTGCTAGGAGTTGCTAGACTATATGATCCTAGTGGTTCTTCTATAAGCATTTCTTTGATAAAATGTACCTCGTCATTAAAGCCATAAGAACCATCTTGATTGTAGATTGTGGCCACTTGAGTGCCATTTGAAATGGTGCATCTCCCTTCGCACAGATTGGCCTAGCATCAACTGTAGCCATCCACCTCCTTCCCAAAGAAGAGATCATATATGTCTCAGATCTTCTCCTAGATCTTCAAAAAGCAACAACAACAAAATTGGCAGCTACAACAATACCTTCAAGTGTTAACAGGGACCTTGGTCACAATTCCAACCGGTGCTATCTTAGCATTAGAAAAAAGATTTTAACAAGACAGATGACCTTTTATCTATCTCGAGTCCACATTTTTTCATAACATGATATGGCATGATATTCAAAGGTGAGCCTCCATCTAACAACACATTGGAAAAGAATAACCTCCTAGAGTTGTTTGAGCACAAAAGGCACCTGATCCTCTTCATTTTGGGCCGTAATAAGATTAGTGGCATTAGCAACACCTACACAAGCTACCGCTTCACTAAAAGTAGTTTGTTGTAGTAACTTTTTCCTATAACCAAAGGTGCAATTTTTAACAATGTAAATAAGTCCACACTTACTTTAGAATTTTTTAGTAAAACATCCAACTCATCAAGGTCATGATCTTTCTTACCATATTTTTGTTGGGGAGGTGGAGCTATTTCTTGAGGAGGGGCCTCTATAACAGGTGGTGGTGGCAAAGGATCTCCTAAAATGCTCTAGAACAAACTTGGTAGGCTCAAGAGGTTTATGGGAATCTTCCATACTTCGGGTTTGTACCACCATCACTTCTTCATCTTTGGCATCTCTCAGTAGCTTGTACAAACCTTATAGAGCTAGTAGGCTCTGCAAATCTTACATGGGGAGTTGCCTCGGACTTCTTTTCCCTCTCTTGCTTGGCAAAATATTCTTTAACAAAGGCATCCGAGGTCAAGATGGCCAATTTCATTGCAAAAAGCACAGACCGACATTCCCTACCAAAGTGACCTTTCTTTTTTTACATTTAGGACATATTTGCCAATAACAAATGTCACCGGATGTGAAGTTCTATTGCAATGAATACATTCAGGGTAAGTTCTACCCTGCCCCGCTTGCCTTGAGCTCCACAAGTTGTTTGGTCACCTCTGCTAAAGCCTCACCACCTTTGTCGTCTGCCTTGACTTCTAAAAAATCCGAGAATCGCTTCTTCTTTTTTTCTCTTTATGCACAAAGATAAATACGGAGAATGGGGAGATTCATAATGATCATCGGTGGCATCGGGGTAAAAAGGATCATGATGAAAGCTATGGTGTTTTTCTGGTAGAATAGAAAACATTTTGGTCAATTCAGTGGTCTTGGCAAAAACTTTGTAGATGGAATCAAAACCTTCTGCAGCTTGAATCTTGATAAGCTTCCTGTGAATTTCTGGTCTGGAAGATAAGCCTTTAATGAAGGAGGATACCAAAAAGAGTGTGGGAACAGTGACTTGAACTTTTTGGCATCTATTCATGAAGGTACTAAATCTCTCCTTATACTGGCTCACACTTTCACCTGCATAAATAGAGAAATTTTGCAACTCATTAACAAGGTCTTTAGGAGCAAAGACGCTTTTCCAAATCTGTCCAAAAACTTGGTGACAAGATCATCCCAAGAAGTGGTTCCCATAAGCTTCTCATAAGTCAGCCAAGCACCAGCTTCACTTTCCTCTTTAAAACACTTTTCGAATTGTGATAGCTTGCATCCTTTTTTGAAGCCAAAATCCCTGTAATAGTCTTCAAAGACTTTTAGAAAGGTATTAGCACTCATGCTGGAATCAAAAGTAGGCAATGGGATAGGCATATTCAACTCAAACTGATAAGGCAAGCTTTGAAGTAATCCACTTGCAAAATTAGGGGGAAGAGGTCTATCTCTAAAGGGTTCAGAAGTCTCCCCGATCTTCCATTGGTTCCTGCTTCTGCTGGAAACTTTTGTTTTGGAGCCATGAGTTCAAAATCCGTGTAGAAATCTCGGTAGGACCTCCAAAATGTTGACCCTAAACCTGGCTTAAGGATCAACCACAAGGAACCAACTTGAGCTTTCACTCAAATTGGGGTTAGAACCTCCAGATCACTTAAGGTGATCAATCTATGCAAGCAAATTTCAATGAAAAGTCCCAAAACTTGAAGTTTTGTACCTTTCCCATTTCCAGAAATTGACACCTTTGTCAAAACAGTTATGGTATTGATATGCAAATCGATTTTTGAGTCAACCACCGTAGACTTAGTCAAAAAGATGTAGGTACTCAATGGTAAAGCTTCCACCAAGTCGAAACATAGTTTGTGAGTTATTCGAGCTCAAAGTGCGATCAAAATTTTGGTCAATAGCAACAAATCTGAAAACAAAGGATCGAGATTGGGATTTTGGAGTTGCCGACGAGTTGTTGAGAATCTCCAAAGCAAATGTGCTTTAAGGATGATAAGGAATCTAGGCAAATGGTCGATTGTCATCCGGATAAGCAAAAGTAATTTTTGTGGACCGGATTTGGCAAAATACAACAAGAATAGTCAAAACAGAGTGCAAAAATTTCTAACTCAAGTTGTGAGTGGGATTTTTTGGATTTTTCAAGACATATAGGTTCCAGATGCTTCAACGATTGATGGCAAATGAATCAAAGGTAATCAAAAGTACTCGGGGATTTTCTATAAAATTTTGAACAGAGGAAAAATTGTAAAGGATCATAACAGAGCTAATTTCTTCGATAGGCATCAAATTTCATTGATAGGAATGTAAATCAATCATAATAATGTTGGATAATAATAATTCAAGACTTCAAAATCAACTTCAGGTCAATAAAAGTTTCAATAGATAATTTCCAACCAAATCTCTTGTGACTTGATCTGGGAGTACTCGAGAGACTTCCAAAATCCTTTCACCATGCTCAAAGAATGATCACAAAGAAGGTTTGTACGCCTGGGGCCTTCAAGAAAATTCTTTTGTCGAATCCCATGTTTTTATCTTAGTTTTCAAATGTTTGCTTAATCTTAGCCTTGATTGATGGGTTTATTCGGTTCATAAAGAGTGGGAAGGTCAAAATAGGTAGGTTCCGAGGGCTCTGGTGTCAAATCCGGCGAGATTCGAGGTGGAAGCAGAAATTTAGGGTTCTTGGTCAGTATTTTTTCTCGTAAATAGCCGACACGATTTAAATTTTTTTTGCCCGTATATCCATGGAATATGCTGTATTTTTTATTTTTGCAAAGCTAGGCCATGGTTTTAAAAGGTCACTTATAGAAAATTGAAGAGGTGGATCACTTTAGCAATGGCAACCCTAATTTTTCTTTGGGAATATGCTAAGTCCTTGGGCATAATGGTCAAGAATATTCCATAAAGTATACAAGTGGCATGGCATAATGGTAAAGGAATTGCAAAAGGGTCTTGGCTAGGGAAATTTGCAAAAACAAATGTCATATGAAGTGGGAAAGTATAGAGGCAATGGGGGAATGTGGATGTAATGGAGAAAGGGAAATTTGGTAAGGCAAAATGAGGTAGGCAAGAGTAAACAAAAAGGAGGGTATGGGTGTGGGAAGAAATGGCTAGAAAATCTCAATGGATAGAGATAGAATATGAACAATGATTGGATGAGAATGGCTAGGGGATAAAATCAAGCACCATGGGGTCTTCCAAACTCTTTGACTTCCAATCTTCAAAAAATGTCTTCCAAACTTCATAACCCAGAATCTTCTAGAGCATACTTTTCGACTAAGCATTTTGACCTCAAATAAAGTACCTCATGTAAATTTGAACCTCGAGCACTTGTTGACCTGAAGAAGGAACATCCTTTGACCTCCATATCAATGTTAAATGCCAAGAGTCTTCCAAACTTTGACCTAGTCTTCTAAAGTAATTTGACCTAGTTTGAATGCATAGACCACAATTAGCATGTTGCCCTTTGGGGGCAACAGAAATTATCACATTTCACATGGAATATTATGGAAAATTTTGTTCATGAAGAAATTATCATAAGCTATTTTGCATTGGATCTTATCAATGGTAGCATGCTGTTTCATGTATATGCTCAGACTGGAATGTAGTCTAGGATTCCATGTTGCTTCACATATACGGGTGGCCTTTAAGAAGATTTTTTTATAGAGAACATATATGCCCATTGCCCAGCATGAAAATGCTCCTTTGGCTTTAGAACCTTAATGAAAAGAACTGCGAAGTTCTACATCCAGATGCCATTATAACGTCATAATATAACATTGCATACACAAAATCTGGCAGAGTTATTTCGACTTTGACTTTGCTTAAATTGTTTCCATTGAGACCTTGCTCTATCTCTTCAAGCATGAATGACCAATTCTTCGCAGATGCTATTTACCAGGCACCTTTCGTTGCTTCCTTGATGGATGTTTGTCCATTGAAACCATATTCTAATGCTTCAGATGAATGGCCAGTTCTTGGCAGATACCATTTACCAGGATTTGATAATTTACTTTGATATTTGATTAAAGATAACCAAGTATTCAAAACCCAAGCTCATATACTTGGGATGGCTAATAACAAAGTTGGGAAAATTCCATATTGCCCTTGAAATGTTCCATAATATTCAATTTGAATACGTCTATGTTGCTGCTTAAAGCAGGCACGTGTGTTGATGAATAATGGCCTTTCACATGGAAGATTATAGAAGATTTTGTTCATGAAGAAATTATCACATTTCACATGGACGATCATGGAAGATTTTGTTCATGAAGAAATTATCACAAGCCAGTTTGCATCGGATCTTGTCAATGGTAGCATGCCGTTTCATATGTATGCTCAGACTGAGATGTAGTCTGGGATTCCATGCTGCTCCATATATAAGGGTGGCCTTAAAGAAGATTTTCTTATAGAGAACATCTTGGCCTTAGAATCTTAATGAAAAGAGTTGTGAAGTCTTACATCCAGATGCCATTATAACATCATAATTTAAGATTAGATACACAAAATCTGGCAGAGTTATTTTGACTTTGACTTAATGTAGTAGCAAGATTTCTATTTTGACGTTGAGGCCACACTATTAGAGGACATTGATGCTGGATATCTAAGGATTGCACTGCAAATCAAGCCACCTTTCCATGCTATTACTAGATGTTATGTTTGCCATCTTTCACTTATTTTTAAACTTGATATGTATCAATAGTTGATACAATAGCAGTGCTTTTTTCTACTTTGATTTGGAGCTGATTTGTTTATTGATAGGTAAATGACTGCTAAGATGCATTCAGGTAACCACAGAATCTCTCAACATAAGCATTCACCATTAAAGTAAAATTCAGGTAGCCACGCAGTCTCTCAGCATAATCATTCATCATTATAGTAAAACCAAGTAAATAGTACATTTTAGTATTTTTGTTATGTATTTTAATGCTACTGCATTTCTTTTATATGCCAAATATACACCATACTATAGACCATATAGGGTAGACGAGGATGTGTCATCTGAAAATTGTAAGTCATATTGAATATGGCTCAAAGTTTTCCTTATATTGTGTTTCCATGCAGAGAAGAAGCAAGATGAATCTGGAGCTCCACATAGAGCATGCCATCGAATTTGAGCCTTTACATTTTGAACATGTACATGCACTGGATTCTTTAAGTACCAGTACTGCAACACCAGGTTTAATTTCTATATTTAGGACTGGAACACCAGGTTTAATTTCTATATTTTCATGGCTATTGGATTTAAGCCTTTTGCATGCACTCTATTATAGCATTTGATTTGGGCTTTGAATTTTTGGAGCAAGGTGGTTTTTTTGTTTGAATTCCAATGGAAATGTCATAGGGTTCATATACTTCATATGCCAATGTCTTATGGTACAATAATGCCATGTCGTGGATTTTCATAATGATTTGCTATTCTGAAGAGCTCCACCTGCAATGTATTGCAAGAATGGCAAGACATTCAGTTTGAAGGCATATTGCATACTCTATTATGGTAGATTTGTGATCTTCACAACAGAACGTCCACTACTCAACTAAGAACTGTGTTGTGCCTTTGATATTCATATGCATCTTTTTTTGCTTAAATTGTTTCCATTGAAACCTTACTCTATCGCTTTAAGCATGAATAACCAATTCTTCGCAGATGCCATTTACCAGGCATCTTTCGTTGCTTCCTTGATTGATGTTTGTCCATTGAAACCATATTCTAATGCTTCAGATGAATGGCCAGTTCTTAGCCGATACCATTTACCAGGATTTGATAATTTACTTTGATATTTAATTAAAGCTAACCAAGTATTCAAAACCCAAGCTCATATACTTGGGATGGCTAATACAAAGTTGGGGCAGTTCCATATTGCCCTTGAAATGTTCCATAATATTCAATTTGGATACGTCTATGTTGCTGCTTAAAGCAGGCACGTGTGCTGATGAATAATGGCCTTTCACATGGAAGATTATGGAAGATTTTGTTCATGAAGAAATTATCACATTTCACATGGAAGATTATGGAAGATTTTGTTCGTGAAGAAATTAACATAGACCAGTTTGCATCGGATCTTATCAATGGTAGCATGCCGTTTCATGTGTATGCTCAGACTGAGATATAGTCTCGGATTCCATGTTGTTTCATATATAGGGGTGGCCTTTAAGAAGTTTTTTTTTTTTTGAGAACATATATGCCCATTACCCAGCATAAAAATGCTCCCTTGGCCTTAGAATCTTAATGAAAAGAGTTGTGAAGTCTTACATCCAGATGCCATTATAACATCATAATGTAAGATTGCATAAAATCTGGCAGAGTTATTTTGACTTTGACTTGATGTAGTAGCAAGATTTCTATTTTGACATTGAGGCCACACTATTAGCGGACATTGATGCTGGGTGTCTAAGGATTGCACTCCAAATCAAGCCACCTTTCTATGCTATTACTAGATGTTATGTTTGCCATCTTTCACTTATTTTTAAACTTGATATGTATCAATAGTTGATAAAGTTGCAATGCTTTTTTCTACTTTGATTTGGAGCTGATTTGTTTATTGATAGGTAAATGACTACTAAGATGTATTCAAGTAACCACGGAATCTCTCAGCATAAGCATTCACCATTAAAGTATAATTCGGGTAGCCACGCGGTCTCTCAGCATAAGCATTCATCATTATAGTAAAACCAAGTAAATTAATAGTACATTTTAGTATTTTTGTTATGTATTTTAATGCTACTGCATTTCTTTTATATGCCAAATATACACCATACTATAGTCCATCATGACACATCCATAACTTATTGATGGTACATGTGAAGAAGCAATCTTCTTTCCTCCACAAGCACATAAAAGGCATATGTATGGCACAAAACACTTTGTGGTTATAAGATCCCAATGCATGAAAACTAACTAAGCAACAATTGTGTATGCAGAATTCGCTCATGATACAGCCGCTCAAGAATTGCCTACCTAAAACATCAAGTTTTTACCTTACATATGTGTATGTAGAATTGTATTTTCGAAGAGGTTACGGGTTGAAGTTATAGTGTAGTGTGAAGCAGAACTTGAATAATTATCCAGGCTCTGATGGTATCTCTGATGATATATAAAGACTATCTTTGATGGTATCTCTTTTGGCCAATTTGAATTGTGACACATGAACATGTCCTATCCTTTATTATTGCTTATCACTGTAAGCGAAAACAGAAGCTGGTAAAAATGCCTCCATGGGCCTGAATTTCCCAAACACAGTAAAGACATGGCATGTTCATGACAATACATCCCTACCGGTGATGGGGTTGACTGTATTAGAGGAAGGATATAGCCAAGGTTCCCCCTTGTTTGGTTTAGTGGCTAGTCCATTGGGTTAGCAATTAAGAGATCTTGTGTTCAAGTCTCTGGGGGTCCGTCATATGTCCTCATGGACGCTGCCAATGTGGCATGACGTAAAAATACTATCTATCTATCTATCTATCTTTTGAGAGGCAATGCCTGTCTCCTTTTCTTTCCCAAGTTGTGCACATGAGAAATGCAAATAATGTATGCGAGTCTTCCTGTTCTTTTATTACATAGAATTTTGTGGCTTCTGACAATTTTTGCTTCACATCTAAGTTGCTGAATACATTTTATATTTCTAACACAGCAGCACTAGAGTTTTAACATGTTAACAATTGTGGATTGCTCCCAACTATGGCACATATTACAAGATTAAAACCTAATAATTTATAATTATCGAATAAAATTATAATAATACGTAACATCTTGCAATGTAGATCATTTTTAGACCTCCTGCTATTATTACAAAATTAAAAGGTTGGCAAGTGATCGTATAGAAAGGCCATCACATTAATAGTGTTGGTGGTGTATGTGCACATAACACTGATGTAGAATTGTATTTTCGAAGAGGTTATAGGTTGAAGTTATAGTGCAGTGTGAAGCAGAACTTGAATGATTATCCAGACTCTGATGATATCTCTTTTGGCCAATTTGAACTGTGACACATGAATCTGTCCTATCCGTTATTATTACTTATCACTGTAAGAGAAAACATAAGCTGGTAAAAATGCCTCCATGGGCCTGGATTTTCCAAACGCAGTAAGGACATGGCCTGCGACAATACTTGCCTACCGGTGGTGGGTTTGACTGTATTAGAGGAAGGATATAGCCAAGATATTCCCTTTTGAGAGGCAGTGCCTGTCTCCTTTTCTTTGCCAAGTTGTTGCTTCACATTTAAGTTCTTGAATACATTTTATATTTCTAACACAGTAGCACTAGACTTTTAACATGTTAACAATTATGGATTGCTCCCAACTATGGCACATTTTAAGAAGGCCTCCTGCTACTATTACAAGATTAAAAGATAATAATGTATAATTATCGAATAAAATTATAATAATAAAAGTATAATAATGTAAAATTATCGAAATCCAACGAAAGGCAATTCTCTATATACAATAATTAGAAAATCCTTGATGTCGAACCACATGAACAGTTGTCTATCCCCTAGCATCAATCGACAACCTAGAATGTCGTGCTTTCACTCTGCCCCCATGGCCGACCCTCATCCTACGACGTCGCATGCCATTGGATACAAAATATGCGTCTTTGAGCTGAAGAAAACGAATGGCCATGGCTCTTTGCCTTGGATCTTTACAAGTTTCTGTTTATCACAATAGCTTTGCATAACACACAAATTAATATATTTTAGTATTCTACAACTATTTCTTACATTCTTTGTCTACAATCACATGGACTAGCCACCAAAGGTGGGCAATTTTCTAGTTCTCTATAAGTCATGGGTGCATATATAAAGTGATTCGTACCTGTCACACATGGCTGACTCACGCCTACTGCAATTCCAAAGTATCATCCATGAGGTTACTGCCACCTGCTGCCAATTTTAAAGTATCACCTATTGGGGAGTTTACTCACACCTATTGCAAATTTCAAAGTATCACCCATGAAGAGCGTACTCATACCTACTACCATGATGTCCATAGATGCATGTTACACGTATATGCTCATATCCATGTTACTCAACATTCATTGATCAATTGATGAGGAGCTTACTACCACCTGCTACCAATTTTAAAGTATCACCCATGAGGACCTTTTCACACTTACTATCAATTCCAAAGTATCATCCATGAGGAGCTTACTCATACCTACTATCAATTTCAAAGTATCCCACATGAGGAGCTGACTCATATATACGACCAATTTCAAAGTATTACCCATGTGGAGCTTACACACATCACTAATTCCAAAGTATTAACCATGAGGAGCTTACTCACATCTACTACCATTTTCAAAGTATCGCCTACTGAGCATTGGCTTACATCTATTGCCACTTTGAAAGTATCACACATGAGGAGCTGATCACAACTACTACAATTTCAAAGTATCACCTATGTGGAGCTTACTACCAACATCTACTACCAATTCCACTACCCATGAGAAGTTGACTCACACATATTGCCAATTCCAAAGTATCACATGAAGTATTACTCACTATCCATGAGATGCTGACTCACACCTACTGCCAATTCCAAAATACCACCCATAAGCTTACTGTCACTTACTGCCAATTCTAAAGTATCACCTATTGAGGAGGTTACTTAGACCTATTACTAATTCCAAAGTATCACCCATGAAGAGCCTACTTATACCTACTAACATGCACGTCCATAGATGCATGTTAGTCAATACCTATATGTTCGTATCCATGTTACTCAACATTCATTGATCAATTAATGGGGAGCTTTCTACCACCTACTATCAATTCCAAAGTACTATCCATGAGGGCCTTATTTACACCTACTACCAATTTCAAAGCATCACCCATGAGGAGCTTACTCATACCTACTACCAATTCTAAAGTATCACACATGAGGAGCTGACTCATATCTACTACCAATGTCAAAGTATCACCAATATGGATCCTATACACACCTACTATGAAAACCTACTATCAATTCCAAAGTACTACCCATTCGGAGCTTAGTTACACCTACCACCAATTCCATAGTATCACCCATGAGGAGCTTACTTATACCTACGACCATTTCTAAAGTATCACCTATTTTGAAAACTTTCTATTCTTGTCAGAAAACTTTTTATTTTGGACTGATTTGCTTACTTGTGAGCATCTCAACATTCTATTTTGGCTCTTTGCAATTAAAAAAAAAACTCTCTATTGTTTATGCATAAGCATCTATAATATTCTAGAACTTTCTAGAATTATCAAGAACATTTTATTTTTTATTTTTGAAAAAGTTTCAAAAAAACTTGCTATTTTTAGATTGAGGGGCTTACCTATAGGCTCGGACCTTCCAGTTAAGGATCAAACCCCACGCTTGCCCATTACGCCAAATAAATGGGCTTGCCCTAACAGGCTCGTGGGGATTTAACCCCTTCATCCCTCATTTCCAACATGTCCTATATCTAGTGCATATTCTTCAAATGAAGAATCATAATGTCTTGTTAGCTTGTCTCGCTACAACTATCATTCTTGGGCATCATGTGCAAAATTATCATCTTTTAAATATGCGGTGCATTAGTCACAGGCATGTGGAATAGATGGAATGGTAATTGCAGATGTAATACAATGTTTTAGATGTAATCGTATCCATAGGTGGAATGCTATCTGCTAATATGCGAAGGGTTTTTTTAATCACATGAAAGATATAAGACATTAAAAGAACATCTAATAAACATGTATGCTTGTTCATTGATGTGATTACTATAGGCATAGACATGTGCATATGTTAGTTCAAAATAGATAACTCAATTGTAAGAGACATGTACTTCGTACTATTGCATGCTCTGTGATTATAGTAGGAAAATGGGGCATGCATGTCGATGTGCCTGTTCCAAATAGAGTATAAAATGTGCCACATTTTGGCAGCATAGAAAAGCTACATACATGATTTACATCTTTGGCTAACATCTGGATTAACACATGTGTGCATGAACTAATCAAGCAACAAGATTGAAGGCATCCATCTTTGAAGACTCATAGAAGACATTCATGATGAAGAACCAAGGGAGGACATTGATTGGACATCATACAGGCATTGCAAGGAGGTTAAGATTCAAGCAGAGCACTTGTGAAGGATTTGAGTTTAAACCTAAAGACCCCTTTGTCAAAGTTTGGAAGACCCCTCAAGTTCTATTGGTATGTGGCTAGATCCAAGTTATTTTGGCATGAATTCCATTTCCCAAAGACTCTTTCACAATTTTCTAAGTCCTACCATCTTGATTCCACTCATGAAAAACCTTTCATATCTCATGCTTCCTCTTTTCATGCACCATTACCATTTCCCTAAGCAAAAAGTTGGCAGAGTCTTTTTTTTCTAGTCAAAACATGTCATACCCATCATTCATTCATATTCTTGAGAAAATGCAAAAAAATTCCATCAAATTTGGCCATTCCTAAGGTCTATGATCACATTCTCTCTCTAAAAATAAAACTAGAGAGAGAAAGTGTACGTTTATTGCCATACATTTTGGAAAGGCACAAATTTGCCAAGTTGATGCAAAAAATTCTAATGTAAATGTGCACAGGTGCCAAATGTCATGCCAAATCATCCACAGCATTACCGAAGTGCCAAATGTCATGTCAAATTATCGTCATCATCACCAAAGTACATCCACCTCACCATATTCTTCCATCTTGAAGAGCATAAAAAATGATTCTATGTGGAAAAAAGAAACTTTCAAAAAGACCTTGTTAGACATTCTAATTCCATTTCTTGGGAACCGTGCTATATTTGAAAAAAAAAGAAGTTGTCCTATCTCCCCCCCGGGGCCTAGTCACTCATTTCCCCCAATCACCCCTTGCCACTTGGTACCTCCGGGCTTATGGAGTGGCAACGGGCCCCCACCAAGTGGAAATAGCACGTATTTTTAATAATCCACGTGGGCCAGTTCTTATATGACCTGGTCTCCTAAATCAAAACGGGCCTGTGGGATATTTCGTGCATTTTTTCAAGCTGTCTGGATAATCAATGCTATTTTGGCCCAATTTACTCCCCCACATACCAAGAAACTAAAACCTAAGCTAAAAGACAGAGAAGGACAACAGATTTGCCAAGAACAGAACAGAACAAGGGATTTTTAGAAAGGAATTTTGGTTCAGAGAAATTTTTGAGGGCTTTGGACGATCAGATCGACTGAAATATCTGTGGTACAGACCGAAATGATCATTTGATCTTGAATAAACCTTCCTTGCTTCAAAAAACATGGATTTTTGTGGCAAAAGTGCAAGGTATCTTCACTTATGTTCATATTCGACCTGTGCTCAAGACTACAGAGCTTGGGATTGAAGAAATTCACTGTATGATATTCATTTAAATGAAAATCTGACCCATTGGTAAAAGATTTCCATTCATTTCATGCTTAAGAATACAAATGAGGTAAATTTTGATGGTAAAGCTTAAATCTGAGTAAGAAAAAACCTACTGCCTTTCAGAAGCTTGCATAGACATGTTTATATCTTTTTAAGAGGTGTAGAATCAGAAAAAGCAAGAAAAACAAGCATAAATATTATAGTAAAGAATATCACTAGTTTAGATTAAAAAGGGGTAGGGATTGAGAATATCAAGCATCTAGTGATTGTGCACGTGTTTATCATATAGTTAGCATATTATCTTACATGAAACATTCAAAATTAAACTTCAGGAAGTGCATAGATCTCTGAATTCTAATTGTTCAACATTCATGATAGTTTTTCTTTGAAAAAATCAACCTTTAAGGGCAAACTAATATCTTTTGTGAAAAAATATTAAATACACTTCATGTGCAGGTCTGTCAGAGATCATAGGAAGTGTCAAACTAAAAAAGGATATCATTTTTTTTTTTTTTTGTTGAAGGACGTCAGACTTTATTCAATCAAAGAGTCAAATACAAGTATAAATGCAGAGATAGGAATAAAATCTCAGCGGATAAGCGGAGACCCACCGAGTGAAGCAACCTGCCTAAGCATAAGAGTGCACATTCAAAAACTCCTCAAAAATCAATCGCCTCTTGCAAAATTATGCTCGCTGGTTCTTGCATTAAAACAATTTTTTTTGCAAAAAAGACAAGATTTCTGACGATCTTAGCATGAGTTTTTGTCAAAAAAGTTGATGCACCTTGCTTGCAGGTCCGTCAGAGTTAGTACGAAGTATCAAAAGTGGAAAAACTTGTGTATCTTTCGTCTGCAAATTTTAACTTGCTTCCAGGAATATTGACCAAGTTTTAACTTGGTCAGAATTGCAAATTTGGAGGTCCTCTGCACATTTTCTTACACCAGACTTTTGAACATAGATTCTTCACATGTCAGAGCAACCACAAAGAGTAACCATTCAATGTAATTCAGGTAAGTCTTGTCACTATTTTGAGTTCAATGTACCAATTCCTCCTCCTACTACATGAAAATGCTCAAGATAAAAAGGTAAGAGGGATTTGATACTATACATAAGGCCTTTACTAAAGCCACTGAGATTGCTGATATGTTTTCTTATCTTCCTGATGATGCACACTCTGCTAATGATCCTTTTCTGCCAGATTATGAGAAGGAATACATGGGGCTTGGTCCCACACCAATATATGCTATTCAAAAGGACAAGAAGAAGCCCAAGATGGAGATTTCAGATAGCCCTGTGGCTGATGTCAGGACTGAGATATCCAAAGTTTCTGAAGCCTTGGCTGAGGTTACAAAACAACTCCAAAAGATGAAGGCTTCAAGACTCGAGAAGAGAACTTATCCTCCATGTGATCGTTGCTCATGGAACATTCATTCTTCAGACCGCCATGCATTGAATGTGGTAAAAGAGGACATTTTGATAAGGAATGTCCTGTTTGTGCTTTTTGCAAAGCCATAGGCCATTATGAGGACAAATGTAGTGTGAAAGACTATTTTGCAAGACAAGGCAAGACCAAGGCTGCTGAACCAAGTGCTTCAATGAGAAGGAATTATGATATGAAGAGGAGATTATTGCAGTCCATACAAGAGGGATGCTCCATTCAAAGGGTAAAAAAGTAGTGCAAGCCAATGAGGAAGATAATGCACCTAAAGCTAAGGAAAATGAAGTTAACCAGGTTGTGCCTCCTCCTCCTTGTCAAAAGTACATTAGGAAGGACAAAGAAGGAAGGAAGGAAGGAAGTATATTTTAACGTCCACTGAGGCCAACTGGCCTATGAGACGGTGAGTACAATATAGTGTAAAGTTTCCAAAGACAAAAGAAAACCACAGAAACCCTGTACAATGTGTCTCTACCACTGGGATGAAAAAACCCCCCATGTGGGAGGAAAAACCCTTGTAGTAGGCGTTGAGAGGCCCCATCAGTGTGGGCGCTCAAATTCCCTGTGCTATGAGGGACTCCCTGACGGTGGAGACTTGCAAAATGTAGGACGCGAGACGTGAAACCATTGGCGAAGCCAGCAGTTGATGAATTGCTATCTCAGAGCATCTAAGATCGGCATGAGCTGCTCGGATGTGTGCATATGCTGGGCATTCCTGTAGAGCATGGTGTTCATCTTCTACTATCTGCATGTGACAACACTGGCATAATCTCTCATGCCGGGGGATTCCCTGCCCTCCATCTGTACCCCAGCGGTCTGTCTCAATTCTGAGATGGTGGGACCCTGTCCTTATTGCAACTATAGCTCTCCGTTTCTTGGTAGAGATGCGTGCCTTCAAATACTGGTGGGGGTGAGGACTTTGAGTCTTTACTGAAAAGTTCAAAGATTAGTGTGGATTTACTAACATTGCTGAAGATTGCTCCTTTCCATAGAAACAAGGTGTTGAGTCTAACCAAGGTGGAACAAGTGGCTGTCACAAATCACATTGAAGAGCAACCTACTGGGTTTATTAGCATCCATGTGCATCAAGGTTTAAAGGAACATCTGCTCCCTTTTGTAGGGACTGGAAATGCCTTTTTTATATCTGCATCAGTAGACTTGAGATCTGCCTAACAAAATAATAATGTACACATCATTTGGAGCTGCTAGATAATGCGAGATTGTTAGATATGAGAGACAGGTTCATGCATAAGCATGGAAACGGAAAGAAATGATGAGGATGGAAAGTGAAATGAATTTAAGAGCTCAAAACTGGTGAAAATAGCTAGAAAGCATACAAGTATTCTCGCTTATCCTAAGTGTACCACAGGTCAGATCTGGAGCTTTCACATGAGATTCAGCAATTTCATATATGTCTCCATTTCTCCAATCCCTAGATTCTAAATTGTTTGCTTGTGACAAAAGACATAAGGAGTTATTGACGAGGACTAAGCTGACCTTCAACTCATTATGAGGAAGATTAAGCATTCAACATCTATGTTTTGAAGGTGCGACATGCACCACATCTTGGTTCAGTTTGACTATTGGTTCAATTGCTCTAAAAGGCCTGATATATACTATGTAATTGCAGGCCATTGTTCTTCTATTCTATGTTCAATTGTAGGAAAGTATATTCAGCCTTTCTATTTATTATGACAAAATCCTTGAGCAATAACCAGTATAGCTATCTTAAACAACTTTCTAAGAAACATTATCTGTGCACCTTCATGCAAAACGAAATAGGAAATCCTCATTTAAAAGAAAAAAAAAAGAAAACCAACGACATATGTTTAATTGCTCTTTGCGTGAAAACCATGCGAATGTCATGAATTCTACATTATCACAGACAATACAACCTTGGCACCATTATTTCTCTCTCTTTAACCTGCCATGTTTAACAGAAGGATGGTCAACAACAGTTCTCAAAAACATCCTAACTATATATGATGTAATTCTAGTACCTGCACAAGGAGTGCATGTGTCCTAGTAAAGGACATGTTGGCACACCAATTTGCAAGCCGGGGGGTGCTTGTCTTGAAACTTGGAACAACTCCCTTTTTACAATTGATTATGGAGATCTGCATGGCAACCTTTGCTTCAAAAGCCTATAAGAGAATCATATTGAGTATCATACTTCTCTCATCAGCTTCTTTTAGGCATCTTGCCAATGATTTGTTGCTCATTTAGAAACGTATTGTCGATAGACTTTAGGAAAAACGCAGATAGACTACGATGTGCAATAGATATGCTCCAATCCATCATAAGGAAATGCTAAAGGGCTACTCAGACATACTCCAAAACATCATTTGATGTAGACCGATTTTTGCATGATTCAAAGCACAGCTGATGGACACACATACCACAAAAGAAACAATAAAGTTTTCCTAGATAGCTTCTGTCTTGCACAAACGCCTTTTCCATCTTCGAGAAGAGATGAAAAATAATGCTCCTCCTCAGCCACTGCTGCCACTGGCTTCAATATACCCTGGCTGATGGGGTTTCCATTTTACTTACATTCTTTGGTTCTTAGGCCATGTGATATGGCTACGCAAGAATTGTGCAGAACTCATGATTGAATATTTGATTGTTGCTCTACAGAAAAGCACACAAGACAACATAAGAGATATTATAAACGTGCACTATGACGTTCCCCTAAAATATACGATATAAATACATATATCCTAGGCCCACGTTACTATACAAATCTACATTAGTAGACTTGTATGCACCAAGTGTGGGGGCATGGCCAAGTTATTTATATAACTTAGCCAACCTTAGAAGGTGACCCATTTCCACGTGGCTTCACTCTATAGGTGACCCGCCACATGGACGCACCCTATTGGGGCCAATTGGCCCTCATGTGAACCCTAACACATAAAAGGCCAAACCCTAAACCTAGACCACTTTTGGCTCCACCAAATTCTGATCCACCAATTCGTGCCCACTGCTCCGATTCGGAGATCGTCTTCGACAGCCGAGCTTGCGGTAGCAATCCGAAAGCACAAGGTAGCAGAGGAGGGTCATCTACTCGAACCACCTACTGGAGATGGAGAACCAGGGAGCCGGCAGCAGCTCGTCAGGAGCAGCTACTTCGAGTAGACTCCAGGGAGTTGCACATTGTGTCTTAGTAGAGCCATTCTGGAACCTATAGTCCTGAGCAAGAACCCTAATCAATGAACCCTAACTATAAGTTAGATGTATATGATTAGGATCAGTTGTTATTCTTGTTATTTATCATGTTATGTTGATATATGATGGTTGATCTAAAGTTTGCACCTCTTGGGTATTGGGAAAGAGACCTAGTAGCCATTATTTAGATGATGCTCCTAGTTTAGGCCCATTAGTTCCCATTATTATGCGGCATGTGCATAGAGCCCACCTGGCTACGGAGGCTATGGAGTGGCTGAGCACCGCATAACGGGGTCAGTGGCAAAGTGGAGGGAGGTCCATGCTGAGCGCGGCTATTGGGGACCCATCGTGGGCTAGGCTTATAGTCTATTACCTCGGGTGGGCCGGGTATGAGTCTGACACTTCTTGGGTCAATGGTGTCGCCCTGACTCTCAAGAGCTGCAGGTGTCGGCTGGGCTCTTGTTTTGGGGAGTTCAGTCGGGTATGTGGACGTGTGTCGCCACGATCCTCTAGCCGCCCATGGAGCAACTGCATTCTGGGAAGGGGAGATGCAACCCTTCCTACCTCATCGGAACGGGGAGATGCAACCCAGAGTAGTCTCGTTGTGTGATACCATGGGATTACATCTCCGGCAGGTTATAGTCACGACAGAGACTGATTTAGATCCGCAAAGTATGCACAGGAGGGGCGGATGGAATGTCAACCCTAACCATTGTCTATTGCCATCCCAAGTTATTGCCATAACTCGGCCTGTTCTATCTGGAGGCCCCCACCCATCAGTCGACTTCCCCTTGAGTCTGAGCCCTGGGTAGGAGCCTCTATTTGATGTATTTGATTCATTTGTTGTATTGTTGTATTCGATGACATGGATGGATGGATTATCACTACTTTTGGAGGTAGTTTGTTGCTATTATTGCTAGGGCTTATGTTGTATATTTTGCTTCTGCTGACATAGGGATCCCTAGAGGACGGGACGGAATGACATCTCCATGTCCTCTACTCGATAGTCTAGTCCCGAGACGTGAGTTAGACAGGGAGCCCATACGACGGGTGGCTGTTGGATGGGGAAGGTCCTTCGATATATACGGCGGACTGCCGTATATAGCGCAAGGAATGTCACATGCACAATACACAAAGAGAAGGTAAAATCATGCATACAAACTAAATCTCCCCACCTTCACAGAAACAGCTGCGGCGGAGATCCTTGGTATCGCAAGTTGCAGATATCCGACTCAAGAGGAGCCCCGACAAATTGTTGTGTGCCCGGTGTTGTCGGGCTAATGTCCTGGGATGTGTTTTTACTCGATCTTCAACATCCATATGTGCATGTTCGACAACAGCACATGTTGATATTGGTAAGAATGGACCTTATTTGCTTTTGTAATTATTTTTGTTATTGAAATTGTCTAATGGCAATATCATCAATGTAACAACTTTGCATTTATAAATTTTAGTAGAGAAAACAATGCTTTATAAGGAATGTCGGGGGCAATTAAATCTACCTCTAAAGATGAAAATTTGGAAAAACAGATTCAAAACTTATGCTCAAAATGTCACATTTAAAAGTAGTTAAGCACATCAATAAAAAATAGGTACATAAATGCAAAATAAAAAATCTTGGCTTGGCTCATTAATGTATTTTAGTTCATGATGCAACTTTGAATATGCGTCTTCACATGGCGCACGTCACGAAGGGCCTAGTGTTGTATCTCACTGGTTGCTCCCATGATATATTCACTTTTCTGACATATAACATCTTAGCCGGGGTAAAAGTAAAAAATGTATGCGCGAGTCATTGATGTCTCACGACTATCAAGCACGTGAGATAACTCATCCTAAAAGTAGGGCCGTATAATGGAATCAGATACCGCCTCAGGAAAAAATGATTTATAGACCCTAAAATGTGTTCCATTATATATTCTAATACATGTGAGTTCTTTTTCTACTAAGACGTCAATTTGCCGTACAAAATAATTTTGCAAGGGACAGAGGAATCATGCGGCATTCCGGGGCAGAGGAATCATGCGGCATTCCTAGCACAAAAATCAAAAGCCATCACTTTTTTAATAGATCAAAAACCATCAATTTTTATTAATAGATAAGATTTGTTGACATGTTTGGCCAGAGAGACACGTTAGTAACAGTAACAGAAGAACGACGATGAAATGACCGTTGGACATCAAACGGTCGGGTGTTTTTAGGAAGAAGGAAAGGGGCATTGGTGCTCTGTGTTGGGTGAGAATGGGAGGCGGCGATAAGCTTCTGAATCAGGTGTTCCAGCTGAAATACACGTCCAAAAGCTTAGTGCGCCAAGCCAAGAAATGTGAGAAAGAGGAGAAAAATGAGAAGCTGAAAGTGAAGAAGGCGATTGAGAAGGGAAATATGGATGGGGCTCGGATTTATGCCCAGAATGCAATTAGGAAGCACAACGAGCAACTCAATTATCTGAGGCTTGCGTCTCGTCTGGATGCTGTCATTGCTCGGCTTGGCACCCAAAATAAGATGCAGAACATTAGCAAGTCAATGGCCGGCATTGTAAAGGCTTTAGATGGAGCGCTTGCTGTTGGCAATATGCAAAAGATTTCGCAGACCATGGATCAGTTTGAGAAGACGTTTGTAAATATGGAAGTGCAGTCGGAATTTGTGGAAAGCGCCATGGCCGGCAGCACTTCTTTGTCTACTCCAGAGGATGATGTCAATTGTTTGATGCACCAAGTCGCCGATGATTATGGATTGGAGGTTTCAGTTTTATTGCCTCAGGCTGCAATGCATAAGGTTCCGGAGCCCCACTCCCTCCCCGCTCAGCCCGATGAGGCTGAACTTACTCGCAGATTGGCTGCCCTCAAGAGTCGCGGTTGAATTTCTTGCTCTGCTACTTATACATTATTTAATGTTGTGTAAAATCCTACTAACCTTCATTCCAATATATCAGTTTTGCTCTATTTCTTTATAAATTCTAAATCTATCAAATGTAGCAAGTTCCTGTTGCAGAGGCCAACTAGTTAGGGAGGGGGTTGATTTTGTTATCTTGAAGCATACTATGTGGATATATATCTAAAGATTAAAAACAGTTACAATTTTTTGTTCTTTTCTTAAGATTAACCGTTAGGTTTTTTTCATTTTTCATATGAGTGAACGCCTAAGATTTTTGACCTTTTGGACACCCAATTTTTTTTTTAGATAAAAACTCTTTCTTTCGTGATCTCTTAATGCAACAACTTTCATTTCTGTAATGATTGAATTAGGCATTCTGAAAGATGAAAAAGCGTTTCCTACTTGCAGAAGCAGAAGAACTGTTAGTATGTGGGAGATAAAAAGTATTTGCCAGTGTTCCATTCTTTGCCGAAGGCTCTTATGTATTTGTATCTGCCCTTAATTTGCACTGTAGTTTTTGTGGGTTACAGATCAAAGTTAATAGCTTGGAGGGGGCCCTTCGAGTATTCTCCTTCCTTCTTTGTTTGGCCATCTTCAGCCCTGGCACATGTAAGTTTGATGATTGAGGAATGGAATATGATTTGCTGTGAGAGGCTGCTTTTTTTTTTTTTTCCCAATATGTTTACAGGAGCTCGGTACGCATTGAAGTCCTGGGTTGTTCTAAAGGAAGGTAGGGTTAGCCAGCTGGAGTTGTTTGTGTCTTCGTGGCACAATATTATATTACTTTCCCCTTTAGCGGCTTTTGAGCTTCACGTAGGAAGCAAGCCGCTGCTGCTAATATTTTCTTCTTGGTGTCTGTATTTCATTAGTTGCTTGTAAAGCAAAGCCCCCTTTCTTAAAAGAAAATGGTGTAGATTCTAGGTTCCAACTAGGGATTCAGAACCTCAAGATGTGTATGATAAATCAGGAAGAATACAAATATGATGAAATGGAGAAATTAGATTTCGTGACAGCTTTTCAAAAAAATTGTAGGAAATTGTTAATCTAAGCATAGAAAAGGAAACAAAAATCTCTCAAGAGCATAGATAAAAAATTTCACGAGGAAAGTTGTGATATCAAATGCCATAATGAGCAATTGGAAAAACCAGACCCAAGCCATAAAAGTTACCAAAAAGCAATAGCAACTTCGTCATTCAAGTATCTCAATGGTACAAAATGTTGTTTTGGAGTTTAGTCATTCCAAGTATCTCAATGGTACAAAATGTTGTTTTGGAGTTTATAAGGTGGATAAGGACAAGATCTATAGTGGAATTCCTTCAAGCATTGAAAATTTGCATCAATTGAAATGTTTAAAACTATCAAAGAATAGCATTACACGAAGCATACCTTTCATGAGCAATACGTGAATATAAAATCGTGGTAGCTTTCTACTAATCTTTCTCATAGTCATACATATCTTTCTTATAGTCAGATTATGCATTTCAAGACCTTTCTATTATTCTCACTTTGAAACACTCGGTTTGCTATGTACAACAGTCAAGAATGTTGGCAGGAAGAAATATCTCATCCGCGTCCACTAGCAGCTTGTTATTTGGGATGATGATATGCAAGAGCACGAAATGAGCTAGTAAGACTACATGCATTTGCAAATTGAAAAATCATGCCACATTCCATTCATAAATGAATTAGGTTGGCCCAAGAACAACGGTAATTGTATTTTACATAAAATATTATGAATAATGTTTGCCTTGTATGTCAAGGCAGATATTACTAAGTTTGAGCCACAGTTAGCAATTTGGGAATGACGCCATTTTTTGCTTAGGAATTGGGAAGATCATTTTGTAGTTTCACTTGCTTGATATTTGTCCTTTGTCGAATTTTTCGATCCCTTGTTCAATACATCAAATTACTTTTCGCATTATTTTTACCACTTGCTTCAGTCTTTGTAGGGAGCTATTGATTTTGCAGCTGGCTACCTATGATTTTTATAAACCACATAGGAGATTGGGAGCATTGCAAGGTTCAAAAGGTATAATGCGACTTAATATTTATACTTCTTCATTTTATTTTATTTTTTAACCACACTAGCCCTACCGAGCCTATAGCCTCTTCTGCAATTCTAGTCTCTCCACGTATCACTTCCAAATCAGCAAAAAATGATGTGGCATGTGAGTTCGCCGTTCGATCTCTATTTTTGCAAATCCACGCCTGGAGAAATTAGAAAAAGGCAAAAAAATAGGCAACGGAAATAAGAAGCAAGCCAATAACGGATACCATAGCGCGCTCCCAAAGCTTCACCGCTCAACCAGGTTTGGATTACCTCAACAAAACTTATTTGTCTAGTTATTATTTTCCATTCTCGCCTACGCTTTTCCTTGTCGTTGCTTTACTATGATAAATTGAAGTGATTTTTTTGAAGTGAATGGCAAGGTTTTTTTATGTCAGGTTATTTACTTCTCTCTATTAGCATTACGTCCAATCTCCAACTAAATTCTTGATTTGGGTTTATGAGAGGAATTTCAAATCTAGGACATAATTGTTTCGTATTTAGATAGAACGATCTTTAACATCTTCAGGCTCGTCAGAAGCAGAGTGCAAAGGCAGTACCTTTGTCGAATTACTCATTTAATCTTACCATACAAGTTGGATATGTTTGTGACTATTTGTGAGACCTTTTTGATCTGGGATTGGAAACTAAAATTTAATGAAGTGACCTCCTAAGAATTACTGTAATTGAGTGCGGATAAACTCTTAGTGCTTAGGTATGAACGATAAACTCGTGCCTATGGAACTCTTCATGCTTAGTGCTTAGCTAAACTCTTAGTGTGATAAACTCTTAGTGTGTTTCGATGGTGTACATTGCTTTTTTGCAGATCTTGATCCTGCAATGACCTGCTATTGATGCAAGCCTACCAACACTTAATAGTGAGAGCCCTTCGTATTACCACAGATGCTTAAGACAATAAGGACATTGCTCCATGTTTATGTTTTTTCTAATTCATTTCTCCTTGAGCATCCAATTTTTGAATTTACAGTCCAGCATAATTTTCTAGAAATTAACCACCTACACCATTCTGAATCCATCTAAATGTAGTTAAAGCATTAGAAGTAGTTGTTTGCGAAAGAAAAGGTATTGACATTCGCAGCAAAATGGTCAGGCTATGGCTTAGAAAGAGGAGGGCTAGGAAGGAAAATAGATTTTTAGAATAATTAGAAATCAATATTCCAATTATGGCTGATGCATCTTTTAATTATGGCTAATGCATTCTAGTAAGATGCATTCCCTTTCCTCTTATTTTTGTTTCTCTTCTTTTATAATTGCATTTGGCAGCCCATCGTAGCCGAACTTGGCAGCCTTCCATGCTGGTCATGGCTTTTTGATGAATAGCCTACATTGATAGTTATTTCATCTGTCATGAATAATAGCATCCATTCCTTGAATTTACAGTCCAGCTGAGGTAAAAAAAAAAAAAAAAAAAAAAAAACTATGTGCTTTGCATATGTACTAGAACAAGTCTGCCTGCAGACTGCTCTTGCCCATACAAGAATATGATATAAATTTTTGTGTTTAGGCAAATTAAACGCAGATGTCTACTTGGTCTAGAATCCTAAACTACTTTCAGCAATGAATTTGAGTGCCCATCTAAGAACTTGTGATCTACAACGTAGATGTCCACTTGGTCCAAAATATTGA
Organism: Isoetes taiwanensis; assembly: GCA_021234155.1. Lineage (NCBI taxonomy): Eukaryota > Viridiplantae > Streptophyta > Lycopodiopsida > Isoetales > Isoetaceae > Isoetes > Isoetes taiwanensis. The sequence continues at coordinate 15,013,069 of JAJEKV010000018.1, forward strand.
ACTACTTTCAGCAATGGGCTTGAGTGCCCATCTAAAATGCTTAAATATGTCAAACCGAACTCTATAGGTGTGACTCTCCCCGAATCCATATGATGCTCCCATCATATAAATACGGAAAATTCCCCTCGCCATGGCAACTCTATCACCACAGAAAGGCCCTCCATCTGACTCGACCACTTGTGATGGCCAAGTCTCTGGTTGAAGGCCACAGAGGTGTCATTCATCTCACGTCTTCTGTGGGAATCCTATATAGCAGAAGCGTACATACATGTTAGCATCTGGGAACAATACTAATAAATAATATACCACCACGAAGGGTGGCCCATCATCATCAATATAACTAAGAACAGAATACCAACATAACAAAGGAAATGCACTATAAATAAGGGCTCTACCCCGGGCTCAGACTCATGGGGGTCGACTGACAGTCAAGGCCTCCGGATAACAGTAGACAGAAGTATAACATGGCGTTGGCTGGCATAGAACAATGGCTAGGGTAGTCCACTCCATCCGCCCCTCTTGTGCACACTTTGCAGATAGGCTTAAACATGCTATGGCGTGATTGTAGCCCTTCGGAGATGCAATCCCATGGAATCACCCTATGAGAATACTCCGGATTACAGGTCAGGGAGGCATCCCCTCCCCGAGCATGACGGATCCCTGGGTGTGCTAGAGAACACGTGCCACCCACTCAGTGGCTGCCGCATCCGTACTCGCCTTACTCCCCTAAATCTAAAGGCCGGTTCTCCGTGCCCGTTCGAGTCCAGGACATCCATATAGGCACGTCTCCTGCGACCCAGGGAGTGTCAGACCCATATCCGGCCCACACTCAGTGACTGGCTATAAGCCTAGCACACTATAAGAGTCATGTAGCCAAGCTAGGCAAGACCCCACCGCCGATTCACCATCATACCCATTATTTGGTGCTAAATCCCATCATAGCATCCACAGCCAGGTGGGCTCTTGTGCACATGCCGCATTTACTGGGTTTCAAGGGTTCTAACTAGGAACATCTCTACTTCTAGATGGCCTTTAGGTCTTTACCCCCCTTTTACCCATACAACACAGGAGGAACAGAAAGAGAGCTATCCTTATACATCCATCCATCCATAGCTTCGAATAGAACATAAAATAGAGATTAACCATACATCTATTCATGGTTAATCCTAGATATCTTCTAAGCATACAAGGGTTAATCCTATGACTATCTAGGAATCCAAGCTAAACCAGAATCATAGCTAGATCTATTATCTCTCTGGTTCTCCATCCTTCTGGCTGGGGCAGGGTTGAACAACAGCTCCTCCTCCACCAATCCCTCCCCCAATTCGAATTGGGGCAAATTGGGGTGGAAGCCCCAATTTTGGTGTCCCAAATTGGCAAGCCTACCTTGCTCAATCGATTTGGGCCAGGTGGCAACTCTAGGTTGGTTAATATTAGGGTTTAGGATTAGGTTTCCACTTTAATAATTAATGATTAACATAGCTAACCCTAGCTTATGAATAATTAATGTGCCATTAATTATTCATAGTGACGTGTCATGTATTTAAACTTAAAAAGGTATATAGATACGTGGAACGTCACAATAGGTAAGTTACTTGTGTACAACCAATGAGTCATTTGGTACAACCAATGGGCCATTTGATGCCTTCTTGACAAAACGTCAACCTCCCTGTTGGAGTGGTCACCACTCACCACACTCATCACCACACTCGTCACCACTCACCACACTCATCACCACACTTGTCACCACTCACCACACTCATCATATACCGTATATAGAGTGATATACGCGCATGCACGCGTGCAGGATTTTTGCACGTATGCATTGAGGAGCCATTATCATCACTGTATCATTGGAGAGAGAGAGAGAGAGAGACGGTGTATTGGGAGAGAGGATTTTGCTTGATCTAGCTATGGGGATGATGAATCTTTGTGTTGTGCATTGCCTTGATCTGATAGATTGAGCTTGGATTTGTGACGTTCCAGCACAGTATACGGTCCCAGGACGTATACTGTACTGCCTCGTCACGCGTACACGCCACTCCGACTGACGTGTACGCCAACGTGTAGCCAGGCGGGTAGCCCCTAGGGGGCAACTTGCAAAGTATGTGCATTTGTCATTAATGTGCACATTTACCAATGTGCACATTTATTAAGGTGCACACCTTTCCATGTGGGCACATTTTGCCACCTAGCCATTAAAGGCAAGTGGGCCCATTCCCAATTATCCCACATGCCTAAAGGGATAATTGGAAACCCTAGCCCTAACCTTGTCTATTTAGGAGGAGAAACCCTAACTTGCCCATTTTTCGTTCCTAGGGTTTTAGAGCTCTGTTTTGGCTGCTCCAAGAGCCAAAACCGCCTCCCAGACTCTGTCTGAGAGAATGGCACCATTAGTTTCCCTTGATTCGAGCACTTCAGCAGGATGGTCGAACTCAGGTCAGGAGGAGGAACTCAAGGATCAGGTATTTCGTCAATTTAATAGCCTAAACCATCTTCTAGTCATTGAATCAGTAGGTTTAGCCTATTAAATTGCCCATATAGCAGCCCTTTAGATCTCTAGATACCAGACTCTAACTAAAGAACCTAACTCTATGATATAGATTAGATCTAGTTCTTTAGTTCTTCTGTTCTCAAATCGAACTGTGGAATACTCAGCCATATTATGCCAAAAGGAGTATATAGAGGGGTCTTCAAACTTTGTCAGAGTGTGCAAGATGAGAACAAGGTGGAATAGAGTGTAGGGTGCAAATACTGAGGAGATGGTGTGAGTGTGGTGATGTTGTGGTGATAGTGAGGTGAAATGAGTGTAATGAGTGTGAATATGGTAGTAATGTAGTGTGAATATAGTGTGATGGGTGAATAAGGATGAAAATAAGTATGAGGATGATAAAGAGATGGTGTGAGTGGTGTGAGTGGTGTGAATGATGTAAGGAGATAAGATGAATGTGTTAGTGTTGAGATCTCGCCAAAACAAGAAAATGCATGTCCTTTCTTCAAAAATTTGCAACTCTGCTATGGTGGTGAATATATCCTGTACCCTGGATAGCTGCAAACATGAACTCAAAAATCAAGACAAAGTGAAATCCAACCTATCCAACCTTAACTCTAATTCTAACTTTTCTAAATTCTAAAGCATAAAAAGAGACAAGCATATATGCTGATCCCAGTACCTTTTCAAGTGGATAGTGTTGGTGGGATTTGGGAGTGGTACCCCTGAAGTTAATTCCTTTAACCAATAAGAATTGGTGCCTGCTGGTTCCAACACCTCATAGGGACCTTCCCACAGATTTTCAAGCTTACTAGCAGAGTCTTCCCTTGATTTATTCCATTTTAGAACTAGCTCTCCTGCCTTGAAAGTCCCTTGTATTTTATGAGCAGCTTTGAAAGCAGCCAAATTCTTGGCTTTCTTTAGCAGATTGGCATTCTCAACCTCCATCCTATATTCTTCTAAATGCAAAAGAGTATCCAGTCTTTCTTGCAAGGCATTTTCAAAAGGTAAACATAGCTTGTGGGCTAACCTTAGAGATGGGAGCTCAAGCTCTACTGGAAGCACAGCTTCAATGCCATAAACTAGGTTAAAGGGTGTATGAGTGGTTGCTGCTTTAATAGTAACTCTATAAGCCCAAAGAGCATCCACCAGTTTGACATGCCAATCCCTTTGGTTGTCATCCACTGTTTTCTGCAAAATGCTTTTCAAAACTTTATTAGTAGCTTCTCCGAGCCCTTACACAGGCAGGCTTTCAACCCCGCCACTCAACGATTGACCATATCTTTACGCTGCGGGCACTGATTGAAGACAGCCGGAATCATCGGCTGGACTTGTATTGCTGCTTTGTGGACTTCGCAAAGGCTTTTGATACGGTCCCCCGGGAAAAGCTGTGGGCTAGACTGCGTCAACTGGGGCTCCCGCTGCCTGTGCCTTAAATTCCGCCCGAATCTTTCCTTCCCGCCTCTTAGCTACCCAACAAACCCATAATTGATGCCTAAGATTCTGGATTCACAAAATTTTGAAAATAAATTTGGATCGACGCACAACTTTCTGAAGGCCCATACGCATCAAACCTCAACATTGATACATGCTGAGCATGATCTAAAGATGTTCTTGAAGTATCTGAGTATTCCACAGTTCGATTTGAGAAAATTGGACTGATTATTCTCCTTTTGAGATCTTCTAATGATTGATTTATGATCCTGAGACCTACATTCATCTTGTATTACCTTCACATCAATGAAAATTGTCTGCCAAGTGTTAAAAAAATTGACTGTCATGTTCTTTTAGTATTTTTGCCATGCAAACATTTTTACAGTAAGATATTCTATAATCCCTTCTTGCATATGACCAATTGCCTCTTATTCCCAACTATACTTGCACCTGAGTGCACAAAAAGTTCGAGAAAAAACCACTCCAAACTCAAGTTATAATTTTTTGCATTCTGTCTGATATGATTTTAGACTGTTATCCACAAAACAGTGCCAAAAGAATAGTTTTAGTGATCCAAAACAAGATTTGATTGTTTGCCCCACATCCTTGGAATCTATGCTCCACATTAGTTTTGAAATTTCTCAAACATCCTCTCTGTAACTCAAGTTACAAAATTCTGAGATCTGTTTGTGGCTTTGACTGGTATTGACCAAAAATTGACTCAACTTTGAGATTGAATATCTCACAGATTAGAACTCAGACTCGGTCAAGATCTTTTCCATTGCATGCTTATAATTCTTCTACACAAGTCACAATCATTTGACCTCGAAAACCAATCCAGTTATAACAGCTACATCGATTTGAGTGAAGGCTCCTTATTCTTGAATTGGGAAAGGTATGAGTACTTGATATTTTAGCTTTTTCTCTAAAAAATTCTTGTGTAGACTGATCACCTTAAGTGATCTGGAGGTTCTAACCCCAACTTGAGCACAAATTCAAGTTGGCTTATTGTGTTTGACTCTCTAGCCAGGTTGAGGGTCAACATCTTGGAGGTTCTACTGAGATCTTCCTGGATCTCAGAACTCATGGCTCCAAAACAAAAATTTCCAGCAGAACAAGAACCATTAGATGATGTTGATGCACCAGATCATTGCAGGGAGAGGCCATTGCCCTCAAGTTTCTCAACTAGTCTGCTTCAGAACCTGCCATATCAATTTGAATTGAATGTCCCTGTTCCCTTGCCTACTTTTGATTCTAGCATGAGTGCTAACAACTTTTTGAGAATATTTGAAGATTATTACAGGGACTATGGTTTTAAAAAAGGATGCAAGCTTTCAGAATTTGAAAAATGTTTCAAAGAGGAGAGTGAGGCTGGTGCTTGGTTAACATGAAAAGTTAATGGGGACCACCTCATGGGATGAGCTCATCAAGAAGTTCTTAGATAGGTTTGGTAAGCTGGCTGCTCCAAAAGATTTGGTTAATGAGTTGCAAAGTTTTTCTATACATGCAGGGGAAAGTGTGAATCAGTACAAAGAAAGATTTAGTACATACATGAGCAGGTGCCAAAGAGCTCAGGTCACAATTCCAACCCTTTTTCTAGTCACTGCTTTTATTAATGGTTTGGAAAGGAGACCAGATATCCAAAGGAAACTGCTCAAGATCCAAGCTGCTGAAGGATTTGATTCTATATACAAAGTTTTTGCCAAAACCACTGACCTGACTCAGATGCTCTCTACTTTGCCTGACAAGCATCATGTTTCTCACCATAACCATGATCCTTTTTACCCTGATGCTACTGATGCACATTATGACCATCACTCTTCTATTCCAGTTTATGCCATACAGAAAGAAAAGAAGAAATCTAAAGAGGAGGAAGATAATTATCAAGTTGCAGAGGTCAAGGCAGACCTATCTAAGGTTACTGAGGCTTTAGCAGAACTAACCAAACAATTGGTTGAACTCAAGGCTACAAGAACAGGTAAAACTTACCCTGAATGTATTCATTGCAATAGGAATTCTCATCCATCAGAAATTTGCTATTGGCAAGTGTGTCCTAAATGCAATAGAAAAGGCCACTTTGGAAAGGAATGTCCTATTTGTTCTTTTTGTAAAGAAGTTGGCCATACTGATATTAAGTGTGCTGTTAAGGAATACTTTGCTAAGCAGGAAAAAGAAAAGAGATCAGAACCTAAACCTCCTGTGAGATTTGCTGAACCAAGTACTTCTATAAGATTTATTCAGGCTACAGAAGTTCCCAAAGCTGAAGAAGTTATGGTGGTGCAAACTAGAAGCATGAATGAAGCTCATGTACATACTGAATCAAGTAGACATCCCACTGTCAGGTCTTCACCACCTATAGTGGAATCACCTGCTCAAATGATAGCTCCACCCCCACAGCAAAAATATGGTAAGAAAGATCAAGACCTTGATGAAGTTGATGTTTTGCTCAAAAACTCCAAAGTAAGTGTGGATCTTTTCACCTTGTTGAAGATTGCACCTAGCTATAGAAAAAGAGTACTTCAGCAAACTGGTGGTGAGACATTGAATGCTTGTGTGAATTTTACTGATGCCACTAACCTTGTCCTAGCACAGAATGAAGAAGACCATGGGGCATTCACATGTTCAGCTGCTTTAGGAGGTTATACCTTCTCAAATGTGTTACTTGATGGGGGATCCCCTTTAAACATCATGCCATATCACATTATGAAGAAGTGTGGTTTCGAGGTGGACAAGAAAGCTTCTATATTATTAAGATCTTTTTATAATGCTAAGATAACTCCTATTGGTGTGGTGACTAAAGTGCCTGTTAATACAGAAGGCATTACTGTAGCTGCTAACTTTATTGTAGTGGCTTTTGAAGATATAGGGGATGAATCTGACATCTATGATCTACTTTTAGGGAGGAGATGGTTGGCCACTGTGGATGCTAGGCCAGTCTGGTCTCAAGGGAGATGCACCATCTCCAATGGCTCTCAAACTGCTACAATTTACAATCAAGATGGCTCCTATGGCTCCAAAGAAGAGGTAAACTTTATTAAGGAAATGTTAATTGAAGAACTTTTGGGATCTTACAGGATAAAAAATACAAGATCAAAAAAATATGAAATGGTTCCTCTTATTATGGAGTGTGCACTTCCCAGCAGACAAGGACCATCAGGATTCTTATGGTTTGATGGAGGTATTTCTAAAAAATTAAATATTGCATCATCTGCTGCTATTTTGAAAGATTCTTCTCACAAACTCTTAGCTAAAGTAGGAAGAATATTTCCTCAAGTTACTTCTAATGTAGCAGAATATTAAGCTTTGATTGCAGGTCTTCATGAAGCCAAAGCTATGGATATTGCTAACATCCACATCTATGGTGATTCACAATTGATTTGTAGACAAGTTTTAGGGGATTATCAAACAAAAAATGCAGATATGGAGCTCTTAAAAGATCAAGTAATGGGAGTACTCTCGAGTTTTGCTTCATGGGAGATCACTCACATACCAAGAGAGAAAAATGTGGAAGCTGATGCCTTATGTAGAGAAACCCTCATGTCACATTTAACTGAGGGAGCTATTCCAGAGGAAGATCTTGATGCTAGTGAGGTAAAAGCACTTTGTCCCATTATAACCATTAGTGCATCAGAAGAAAAGGGCACTTAAGAGATTGCAATCACAAAAAATGGTAAGACTAGAACCCTGTTTGTTGGAGATTTGATTGAATATCAAAATAGGGAGAACATACAAATGTTTTTTGAAGAAAGGAAGGATGTATTTGCCTGGGATTATTCTGAGCTCACTGGTATTAAAGCTGAGGTATGCCAATTTGAAATTAAGATTAAAGAAGGATGTAAACCTATTTTTCAAAAACTGAGAAGAATTAATGCTTCATTGATGGGACTAATCAAAGATGAGTTGGATAAAATGCTATTGAAATCATTAATCCAGAATGGGTATCTTGCATTGTATCTGTAGAAAAAAAGAGTGGTGCCTTAAGAATTTGCATTGATTATCGAGATCTCAACAAAGCCACCATCAAGGACTGTTATCCCTTGCCTTTTCTAGAAGAAATCTTATATGCTATAGCAGGAAAAGAGGTGTATTCATTCTTAGATGGATTTTTAGGATTTAATCAAATTGGCATTAAGGAAGAAGATCAACCAAAGACCTCGTTTATTACCCTTTGGGGAACTTATGCAATGAAAAGGATGCCTTTTGGATTAATGAATGCACCTGGATGTTATTTTTAGACCTATGTCTCTTCAAGAATTCAGAGTTTACTTGGATGATCTTTGTTTAGGATCTCATCCTACTAATCATTTGGAATTGCTTGCAAAAATATGCTCCTTGTGCAGGGATTCTGGAGTCAACCTTAACCCAAAGAAATGCATTTTTTTTTCATCCAAAGGGCAACTTTTGGGGCATGAGGTGTCCAACAATGGTATACAAGTGGCACAAGAAAAGGTTGAAGCTCTCAAAAAACTGGACAAACATACCATAGCTTTTGCTAGCAAACAATGGAGCTCAACTGAAGAAAAGTACACCAGATTGGAAAAGAGTGCTGCTGCTCTTATGTTCCTCATTGACAGACAAGGTCACATGCTACTGAAGAGTTCTGTTTAAGTTTATATGAAACAAAATCCAATGGGATTGTTATTTGGTAAGGCTAGTTCCAAACCAAAAATTCAAAGGTGGGCTTGTAAACTACAAACTTTTAATATTTCCATTAAAGAATTACATCAGGTAAAGAGTCCCAACCTTTATTTACCTTACATTTTCTTTGACCATGAGGACGCAGTGGAGGTTGTTGACTTTGTGGATGCTTTAGCTTATTTGCAGGCAGATGATGAAAAGCAAATCCAACAGGATTGGCAGCAACCTATTAAGAATTTTCTACAATTCAAAGAGATGCCCTCAGGCCTGACTTCGAGCCAGCAAAGGAGATTTAAAGAAAAATGTAGGCAGATTAAAATGATTAATGATGTTTTATGTAAAGTCAACAGGGATGGACTATTATTGAGGTGTGTCAATGAAGAAGAATCCGCCCTGATCATTAGAGAAATGCATGAAGGAATATGTGGAGGCCATTTTGCTGGAGACACCACCGCCAAGAAAAAATTCTCGTGTCGGGGTTATTATTGGCCTCTGATATTTAAAGATTGTTATACTGCTATAAAGTCTTGCCACAAGTGTCAGATATTTGGCAAAAGGATCCTCCTTCCAGCTGCATTAAATCCCATCATTTCTCCAGGACCTTTCCAAATATGGGGATTAGATTATATTGGCCCTATTAACCCCCTTCAGGGACAACATCGGCACATTATTATTGTAGCTACAGATTATTTTACTAAGTGGGCGAAAGCTATTCCTTTAAGACAAAGCCAATGCTATTACAACAACAAAGTTCTTACATGAATATATCCAGGTACTGTGCACGGTTTGGTATCCCTCTACAATTGCACTCTGATAGAGGTACTCCCTTTGTGAATGAAGTTATTGCTAATAAGGTCAAACATACCAAGAGCTCTTCCTATTACCCTCAAGGTAATGGTCAAGGAAGGAAGGAAGGAAGGAAGGTACTTTTATCGTCCACGGAGACCAATCGGTCTATGGGACCCAATACAAAAACGCACAAGCGGATTATTGCCCTGATTAAAAACCCCACCGAAGGGTTTTCGAGGAAAAACCGTGGCGAATCACCTGTTGACAAAAATGTGCTAATCATATAAAAATGCGTAAACATGCCAATATATACGATCATGCACCACCCCCGTAGTGCCTAGTCGGACGGACAGGCGAGGGGCAAAGATGACCTCGCAGTCCGGTACCTCTGGATGTATGACCCGGAGCACGCGTCTTGACGGTGTGTTCATCGGCAAATGCAAGGGCACGTCCGCCCGCACTAAGGGGCGCGATCGCCCGGATCGGTGAGCGAACGCCGGGCAACTCTGGAAAGTGTGAGACTCATCCTCAATGGCACCCGCTTTGGCCCCGACAGAGGCACTGTCTGGCCCGGGGCTCCCCAATCCACCGCCCGCCTCGATCGCGAAGATGGTGGGCACCTCGCGAATGGAGGCAATGAGTCTCAAGCTTTTGAGGGGCACCGGGAACGCAGGTAGAGCTGTGGGCCCCGGGCTAACACCTGGGGTTGATGTGCTCCCTTGTAATGGGTCATTTTGACCTGCTCTAGAGCAATGGGGGCCCGAGCTTGCCAAGGAAACAAGCATCTAGGTACTCCCGCGGTATCACCACGGTCGGCATTGCGCCCAATTTGTATGCATCCGTGCTCTGCCGCGTTCCATCCGGGCGAACCAGTCTCTCTCTTTACCCCTCCAACAGGGCCCTAAGCCGGCCACGGACTCATGGCCACAGTGTAAGCCCAAAAAGGGAGCCGAGCATCACCCATAGTAACCACTTTCTCGAAATAGACGATGTGTCTATCAAGGGCTGCCTTCACCGGCAAGAATCCAGTTTCTCGCAGCCAGACCGATAGGGGAATGAAGGTTTCACCCCCAAGTGCCCGCCCAAAAATGCCTTCGCACCTGCTCCAAGTCATTCCGTGTCGCCAAAGAGATGACCGAGCCCCAAACCTCGACCCGCATGCGAGAAGGACAGGCTCGACCGGTGCCCTAACAGATGTGGACCGATGGCCCCAATCATATAGCTCGGCTACGGTGACTTTGTTCCGCGATGGCATAAAGCCGCTTTCGGCCTGCCACGCATAGCGGATAGACGCCTCCCCAGCCAGAGCGAGGGAGGGGAACTCCACCCCCTAGGTACTTGTAGGTGGGCGTGACGCCCACGGTATCCCCCGATATGTGAGTCACGGGAGGCATGGGGTGACGTGAAGAGGATATGAGAACCACCCCGGTCTTGGCGGATTGACGCCGCATGTCCAGAGCGACAAAATGTGTCTAGGGCATCCGGGTGAGATCTGCATAACCACGGGGTGTGTGGGCAGCAGCCAACATCGTCCGCAGATAGATGAGCTGGGATGACACGGTGCAAAAGTCAGATGCCATCCCCCCATGCTCGATGGCCGGGGCTCTAACCGATCAATGTAGAGGCCAAAAAGTGTGGCGAGAGGGGGCAACCCTGCCGGACCCCGATACTACTGGTGAATGCTTGGCCCGTCGGCTGCATCCTGCCAAAACAACTCTCATACAACCTGCCGATTCGAAGGATTTTTCTAAGTTTAGGGTCCAGGGAGGGAATCTCGCGAGCATCTTTCGAGTATATTTCGAGATTCCGGCCTTTTAAAAAATCAATTTTCAATGGTTTAAATGAGAAAATCAAACCTTAGAGTTTTGAGAATCTTCTAGGGATCTTTGAAGATGCCTTCCAAGAATTTGGGAGCATATCTGACCTTGCCACGTGGCATAGAGCATCTTCATGGTATCTAGAATGATACCTAAGTTATCCACCTAGGATCCTAATGTTCCATAATAGGGAAAGGCAATGAAAAAATGGGATGGGAATATGGGATGGAAATGGGCTTATGATAAGATAAAGGAAGAATTGAGGAATCAAAGCAAAAAATGGGACAAAGCATAGGGGGATGGAGATGGGAATAGTTTGGGGAAAAAAATTCTAGATCACCATGGGGTCTTCCAAACTCTAACTTCCAATCTTCAAAAAGTATCTTCCAATCTTCTTACCCAGAATCTTATAAGCATCTTTTGACTATTTTTGACCTCAAATGAAGTATCTCTTATGGAAGTTGACCTTGAAGATAAATATCCTTTGACCTCCACACCAATGTTGACTACCAAGTTCTTCTTTGACTTAGCCTTCCTAGCTTCAACTTATGAACCAACAATTAGTATGTTGCCCTTTGGGAGCAACAAAGGAGTATAAATTGGATTAACAGTTGTCATTATAGGTGTATAGGTTGTATAGGACAAAATTGAAAAATGAAGGATATGTAAAGTATCAACTTGACGATTAGTCGTTTAGCAAACTCATAGCACCCCACAAGTTTTGAGCACCCTCATTTGAAACCACTAAGTGAGTCGGTAGACGAAAATGTTCGCTACTGCCTTCACCGCCACAAACATTGTTCTGTACCGACTCATTTTCCAAAACACAAATACGGAGCGATGACCACCGCGATAAATTTCTTGTATTCAATTAACATAGCTAATGTAAATAAATATACATAAAATTAATGTAATGGGCCACCCTATTATGCCCCTTCACAACATATTTTGTATTGAGACGTGCATGGCATGGTGACGTACTCGTGACGTAACCATTATATGATACGTTACTTGTATCTATATAATCTATAAAAGACATAGAATGGAGGGGAATGCCAAATAGATGGCAGTGCATCCCTCAGGATTTATTTTAGGACTATTGTGTTACCATCAAACGCAAACCTACCCAGCAAAGACGATACTATGAAAAGAAAACACATGCCTATGAATATATAAGTCTTCCAGAGCTAACGACTCCTCGGAGTCTATGAGGAGTCTGATAACAATCCTAGAACTGGTTCTCTCGCCTCAACATAAAAGATAGGAGTTTAAGGCAAAGCTCTTCAGGTTCCCTTGTGCATGTGTCCCCTTTTTGTATTACTAGAAGCTTGATGCACTCTGTAAACTTAACTATGTAAAAGTTTAGTGTTGTATCTCGTATCTCCATGTTTGTCCCTATCTCTAAATTTCCCACACCATAGAATTGATAACATATATACTATCTGTATGGTAATCAATACTACAGTATCTAGGTTTATTTCGAGTTGCAGTGCGACAATGGCGGTGTTTTCACCGCCACACCATCTAAGGTAAATGATGCTTTTTTCACCTCTCCATCTCATCGATTTCCCTAGGCAAATAAATCTACTACCTTGTATGCTTTTTATTTCTAGTTTTGAGTTAGGATGGATTCAATAGCGATAAAAAGATTTCTTATATAAATGATCAACTTGATTGATTCTATCTCATGCATTTCAAAAACTTTGTAAATGTCATTGCTAGATTATTAGCAAACGATCTGTATATTTTGTAGATTTAGCCAGCCCTTTGTGCTACATCCTTTGTTTGTCTTTCTCTATATTATTTGGATAACTAATTCAAGTCTTCTTTAAATAAATTGCAATGTCTAGGAATTTACGGATGGAATCATTAATGTGATGAAAATAGATCAATGATTTCTTCCATGCAGGGCCTGACACAGAGGTAACTCTCAAATTCTGCTACATCTCTTTTAGTCTATTAGATTGCGGATTTGCAGAATACTGAGTCTAATGTCTGTACCAGCAATGAATCTAAGATTTATTTGTCATTCCCTTCCAGTTTGAAATGTTTTATCATATTGGCATTCATACTATTGACTTAATAACTCCACTTTAGCATGTTATTTCGTTTCATTTGTCAATTCTGCTACTCTGCTTTATTTTCTATTCTGCAATTTATAGATATTTTATGACATGTTTGGCTGGCGTCAATCCCATCTTTGTTATTTGCATTTGGCAATGAACTGCAGATTCTTTGCAATCTAGGGATTTTAATATGTCATCATGAAAGCTGGTATGAGCTTTAAGTGTAAGGTTTGTATATGCTAAATCTCCATCAGGCATGTCCTTTTAAGTCTTGATATTATTATCTTTTTCACTGTATGAGCACATCGTTTTGCACTAGTACGATTGAGATTTTGTAGGTTGGCTAAGGAGGAATCGATTTGGTATGTCCTTTTAAGTATTGATATTACTATCTTTTTTTTTTTTTTAACCCTTAACATGTCACGCTTGTTGCCCCCCCTGTTTGGGTCCCATAGGCCAATTGGTCTACGTGGACGATAAAAACCATATTCTGTTCTATTCTATTCCATTCTATTTTCATTGTATGGGCACCCTGTTTTGCACTAACATATTTATGGGTTGGCTAAATGGAAATTTTAGGGTTCAAATCCCTGGGCCTTTGAATTGTTTATGCAGAAGCAAATCATTGTTATTTGCTTTGTTATTGTACGTTTTACTGTAAGAACTTGTTATCAAGTTATAACTCAAGCTAATAATACAAACTGAATAAACATTTAGCAATTTGTTATATTGACATCTATCTATATATAATACTAAATCCAAAATAAGAGATGACATTTTGGGCCGTCTTGTTAGTTATGATTTTTCCTTTTTCGGGCTATGAGAAACGATCGTAAACAAATTTGCTAGGAGTATTTTCACTCAGATCATGGGAGCTTATAATCGATACCTACCTGCTCTGCTCTGATTACACAAGAATCAATTTGTTGGCCAGTTCTAGATGGCGGGAATGCCATGCAACTATTACAGTAGAATTTTTTTTATGGCAGTTTTCGGAAGCAGTTGCATCTCTTTTTTTCACCGCATTCATGCATTCTAGCGGTGCTTCTCTTCTGGCAGAGGGAAACAGATTTACATGGAGTCTAAACGATTCGAAGACAGGAGCAAAGCTTGTACAGTAAGGAAACTCTGACGTGCAAAAAAGCGTAGCTCAATCTGTCTATCGGCACTGATCCAAAGGCTCGAGCTGGGTACATATTGGAATTCGAAGATTTTTCTGATAGAGATATGTGTAGAGACTATGTTGCAAGAGTACTTGGCAAACAGAAAAATCAGGGGCCTTCAACTATTGCAAGTCACTCTTCTGCCCCTTCTCATGTTGCTTCTCAACATAAGCAACTAAGTAGGGCAGATATGGGGTGCGGGATGAAGCTCTTGCAAGATAATTTTGAACTTCAGAAGTTGCACCAACAGCTGGTGGTTAGTGGTGTGCTAAGTGAATCAAAATTCTGGGAAGGATCGAAGCACATGTTAGCACATGTTAGAAAATATTGCAGAAGCATGGCAACAGAAAAAAAGAATAGGACAGATGCTCACAGTTGTGAGGCCAATAAAGTGACATTCAACTTAACACCAGAGATAGGGGCTTAAAATATAGATGCTCACAGTTGTGAGGCCAAAAGAAGAAAATGGTAGATCCAATAAAGTGACATTCAACTTAACACCAGAGATAATTCATCAAATCTTTGCTAAGAACCCAGTAGCACACAGGGCGTTCTTAACAAGTGTGTCAGCAAAAATGACCGAGCTTGTCTTTTGGGAAAGGTATTTTTATGTGGAGTTTCTTTATCAAAAGAGTGCAGATCATAAAAAGTTTATTTATGCCCATATAGTCACATTTCTGTTTCTTCATGTGCAGGGGAGCAGTTGCCATTTCGCAAGAGAAGTTGGTTATTATAGCTATATTGAGGCTTTAGGTTTTGAATAAGAAAGCTTTATGTTCTTTCTATGATTCGGGGATCCTGAATATTATTTGGTTGGCATTTGTAGAAATCGTGTTCTGCTGGTAGGTTGCTTGGACAAGAAGCTTTTGTTTCTGCCTTTTTTATTTTTTTATGGGTCGTGTTTACATATATTTGTGCAGATTTGCAGGAGCCGTGAAAGATTCATTGTTGCACGGTTTCTAATCAGCTTTTCTCTGCTCATTCCTCTATGCATTGCTTGCAAATTGTGATCTTAACACATTTGTCGTCTACCTTGGAAGGAGCCAAAGCTCAGGCTCTTTAAGATGAGTTTTCTGCAAGAGAACTTTGGACATTGAAAATGGATTCGAGTTTGTCCTTTTTTGTCCTTTTATGTGATCTCTGGATATTATGACTGGAGTTTTGCTTGCTGTATTATGCAATTTTTAGGGAGCAAGAATCAAGCATTGAATATGAAAGTTGTCCTGACTCAAGAAAAGGGCTTTGGCAGGCCCAGAAAGCGGCAAATGTAGATGCATGAACATGTCTCATCGTTTATCTGTAGGGAGGCATAACTTTTTGCCAGCACAAATGGGTAAGCATGGCTTTATGACCTTTTGCTAATGAGAGGCAGTTTTATCTTCAGTGATTTTGTTGCATTTGTTATTGCTTGTTTGACATGAGCTTGACAAAACCTTACTGGCTATAGTTTATATATTCTGATATGTTTGTCGTCCATGACAGAAGGGGAAGTCTGTTTACACAGTTGCTTGGGCTTTTGATGATCAAAGAGGTCTTGTACTCATTCCAGTGGAAGTAATAGTATCATTCATCTTAGAGATATAGCAAAAGAACAGCCAGACACGGTAAATGGTTTCTCTATTAGAATCTGGATTCATAGTTTATATATGTTTGTATCATCACAGTATTCAGTATTCATTGGCCCATATTCTTAAAAGGGATGTATTATCTATGGCAGAGCTTTGTAGGCTATGGCGATTTGGCATAGGGCAGCATTGGGGCTTGCCCATTACAATTTCCTCTGGTCGGCCAATGGAATGCTCATTCTGATTTTCATATGCCAAAATGCCAGACGATCTGGCCCCTTCTATCCAGCTGGGTGCAGATACACTCACTCACAAGGTACATTACCTTAGACATCTTTGCAAATTTTTTATCACGCCAGCCCAACCAAGCCTAAACCCTTTCTTGCAATTCTAGCCTATCCATGTAGCAGCTCCACCTCATCAAAAATTGATGTGGCCTTAATTTTCACCGTTAGATTTTTATTTTCAAGATCTACGGCCAGGGAAATTAGAAAATGGAGGAAAAGTAAGAAGGAGATGGAAAATGTCACGAATAACTGCTTGTTATTTTATTTGCCTTGACGTATTCTCCGGGCCTTATCATTTCTTCACCAACGGCGGGATCATTAGCAACAAGTTTTGTTTGCAACTGCTTCTTTGTAAGGTATACCTGGATCCGCGATCTTCTTCTTCATAGTGTTTACATTCATTTAGCTATTTAGGGTTTTTCTTTTACTTCTGGTTCACCATTCTTCCCTCTTAAAGCATGTCGTCCTTAATCTGATTGAATGCATGATGAAGAAGATGGTCAGCGGAAGAGATTTTCGAATATAGAGTCTTAATCAGGTTAGTTTTTTTTTATCCATCTGGTGCTTCATGCCTTCTGTAAAAAATGTTTCATGCCTACGGTCTTGACTACAGACGAAAAGACAGCTATGATGGCAGACCAGCACTCTAATGCCCTTGCTATGTGTAATCCATATCTTTCTTGCATTTCATGATTTAGCCCATATATGATGGACGTGGAGCTTCATTGGTCTGGCAGCCTACAGAGTATTATTATCTAGCCCTTTTCATTATCTGAGTAGTCCAAATCTAGTAAGAGGAAAATCAAGCTGCTCTAATTGCCTAGCACACAGATAATTTGACATTGCTGTCAGAATTCTTGGAAGATGGAAAACTAGCTATAGACGTGTACATCTTCAAGCAGTATTGCATGATACAGAGCTGCAGCCTTATAGTTGTGGGGGGCGGAATGTCATGCCTCAGTACTTCAGAGCTAATAATAACAGAACAAGCTTGCAGCATGCTTTGTGTGCATCCAACATGAAGGCATACAACCAGATAATTTCATTGTGTTAGCACGTTAAGACGTGTTGCAAAAGGTAGAACCATTTATCATTGTGCACTACGTCCTGACCTTGTTATAGGGTGTATAGATATGTATGCAAAATGTGGAAACATAAACAAAGCACAAAAGTCTTTTGATCAATTGTCAAGGGGCATGTTTATTGTCGGTATTCAGCATTGTCAATGCTTTCATGCTCTAAAATATTCTTGGTAACATGTTGGATGAGAAAATAGTTCTGGACAAAGTGAGCTTTCTGTCCATCTCGATATAGTGCAAGCTAAATATATCCATCAACAAGTTCTTTATAATGAGCTTCAATTGGATCTTGTCTTGGGCAATGCACTGATTGAATCTATGGATTTGCCAATGGTTTATATCATGTCATGGGCTACAATTATTGCAGGTTATGAAATTAGAAAATGGACAAAAGTAAGAAGGAGATGGAAAATGTGACGGATAACTGCTTGTTATTTTATTTGCCTTGGCATATTCTCCAGGCCTTTTTATTTCTTCACCAGCGGCGGGATCAGCAGCAACAAGTTTTGTTTGCAACCGCTTTTTTGTAAGGTATATCTGAATCTGAATCTGCGATATTCTTCTTCATAGTGTTCATCTTCATTCGGCTATTTAGGGTTTCTCTTTTACTTCTGGTTCAACATTCTTCCCTCTTAAAGCATGTCGTCCTTAATCTATGTCGTCCTTAATCTGATTGAATGCATGGTGCAGAAGATGGTTAGCGGAATAGATTTTCGAATATAGAGTCTTAATCAGGTTAGTTTTTTTTTTATCCATCTGGTGCCTTCTGTAAAAAATGCTTCATGCCTACAGTCTTGGCTACAGTCGGAAAGACAGCTATGATGGCATAACAACACTCTAATGCCCTTGCTATGTTTAATCTGTATCTTTCTTGCATTTCATGATTTAGCCCAAAAAATGGGACAAAGCATAGGGGGTTGGAGATGGGAATAGTTTGGGGAAAAAAATTCTAGATCACCATGGGGTCTTCCAAACTCTAACTTCCAATCTTCAAAAAGTATCTTCCAATCTTCTTACCCAGAATCTTATAAGCATCTTTTGACTATTTTTGACCTCAAAAAGTATCTCTTATGGAAGTTGACCTTGAAGATAAATATCCTTTGACCTCCACACCAATGTTGACTACCAAGTTCTTCTTTGACTTAGCATTCCTAGCGTCAACTTATGAACCAATAATTAGTATGTTGCCCTTTGGGGGCAACAAAGGAGTATAAATTGGATTAACAGTTGTCATTATAGGTGTATAGGTTGTATAGCACAAAATTGAAAAATGAAGGATATGTAAAGTATCAACTTGACGATTAGCATTAGCATCATCCTCGTTTAGCAAACTCATAGCACCCCACAAGTTTTGAGCACCCTCATTTGAAACCACTAAGTGAGTCGGTAGACGGAAATGTTCGCTACTGCCTTCACCGCCACAAACATTGTTCTGTACCGACTCATTTTCCAAAACACAAATACGGAGCGATGACCACCGCGATAAATTTCTTGTATTCAATTAACATAGCTAATGTAAATAAATATACATAAAATTAATGTAATGGGCCACCCTATTATGCCCCTTCACAACATATTTTGTAACCTTATTGCTAAGTGTAACCTTATCGCTAAGTGTAACCTTTTGTATTTTTTTTTAAGTTTAAACCATTGTTAGACCATTGAATTTCCACATATAAACATTGAATACACCAAAATGTGCAAATACATGCACATTTCAGTGGTTCGTTCAAGCCTGGGCAGCACATGCAGCCCAAAGCAGCCATCGCTGCTTGCAGAGGCAAAAGAGAGCAGAGAAAGAGGCAACGCATGTGGAAGAACTAACAGACTCTAGACTCTGAAGGGCGAAAATTGGCCGGATCTGCTATCGGATATGATCAGAACTATGAGGAAAGAACGAGGAGAGCAAGATTTTACAATTAAGTAGAAATATCATATTGAAAGAGGAGAAACAACAGGATAAAATCAATCAACAGACATAGGGAGATGATGGTGAGGTCTAGCAAAGCGGCTGCCCACAGCTGCGAAGGGCGAGGTTAAGGATGGGCTTCTGGAAGGGCGAGATTAAGGATGGTGCAGACGGACAAGCCATCGCTGCTAAGCAGCAGCAGCAGCAGCAGGGCGCATGCATGAATCCGTCTCTCTTGTGTTTGACGAATGCGGCAGATGCAAGACCCAGACGCAACACATGCCCTGCTGCAACCTCTTGCAACTCCACTTGCAATATCCGGCAACCCTACTGCAGCCAGGAGGTCGGATCCATGCCCGCGACCAAAAATAGAAAAACCTAATTTCTATATCGAACCATTACAAAAAAGCCACTTAAAAAAAAAAGGGCAATCACCAAACCCAACCTTTGCCCGAAATCATATGAACATCTACAGCAAACCTTATTTGTATTGAGACGTGCATGGCATGGTGACGTACTCGTGACTTAACCATTATATGATACGTTACTTGTATCTATATAATCTATAAAAGACATAGAATGGAGGGGAATGCCAAATAGATGGCAGTGCATCCCTCAGGATTTATTTTAGGACTATTGTGTTACCATCAAACGCAAACCTACCCAGCAAAGACGATACTATGAAAAGAAAACACAGGCCTATGAATATATAAGTCTTCCAGAGCTAACGACTCCTCGGAGTCTATGAGGAGTCTGATAACAATCCTAGAACTGGTTCTCTCGCCTCAACATAAAAGATAGGAGTTTAAGGCAAAGCTCTTCAGGTTCCCTTGTGCATGTGTCTCCTTTTTGTATTACTAGAAGCTTGATGCACTCTGTAAACTTAACTATGTAAAAGTTTAGTGTTGTATCTCGTATCTCCATGTTTGTCCCTATCTCTAAATTTCCCACACCATAGAATTGATAACATATATACTATCTGTATGGTAATCAATACTACAGTATCTAGGTTTATTTCGAGTTGCAGTGCGACAATGGCGGTGTTTTCACCGCCACACCATGCAAGGTAAATGATGCTTTTTTTCACCTCTCCATCTGCATCGATTTCCCTAGGCAAATAAATCTACTACCTTGTATGCTTTTTATTTCTAGTTTTGAGTTCTGGATGGATTCAATAGCAGTAAAAGATTTCTTATATAAATGATCAACTTGATTGATTCTATCTCATGCATTTCAAAAACTTTGTAAATGTCATTGCTAGATTATTAGCAAACGATCTGTATATTTTGTAGATTTAGCCAGCCCTTTGTGCTACATGTATCCTTTGTTTGTCTTTCTCTATATTATTTGGATAACTAATTCAAGTCTTCTTTAAATAAATTGCAATGTCTAGGAATTTACGGATGGAATCATTAATGTGATGAAAATAGATCAACGATTTCTTCCATGCAGGGCCTGACACAGAGGTAACTCTCAAATTCTGCTACATCTCTTTTAGTCTATTAGATTGCGGATTTGCAGAATACTGAGTCTAATGTCTGTACCAGCAATGAATCTAAGATTTATTTGTCATTCCCTTCCAGTTTGAAATGTTTTATCATATTGGCATTCATACTATTGACTTAATAACTCCACTTTAGCATGTTATTTCGTTTCATTTGTCAATTCTGCTACTCTGCTTTATTTTCTATTCTGCAATTTATAGATATTTTATGACATGTTTGACTGGCGTCAATCCCATCTTTGTTATTTGCATTTGGCAATGAACTGCAGATTCTTTGCAATCTAGGGATTTTAATATGTCATCATGAAAGCTGGTATGAGCTTTAAGTGTAAAGTTTGTATATGCTAAATCCTGGAAAGGTTGGGGCCCATTGGATAACAATTTCCTTGAAGGATCTGCCCTTTTGGTGTGTTGGTTATCACTAGGGATGCTAGTGCGTAACAAACACACCACTAGGGATGCTAGTGCGTAACAGAAAACTAGCTAAGGACATGTACATTAAAATTGTGCTGAAAAAATTCAAGCAGTATTGCATGATATAGAGCTGCAGCCTTGTAGTTGTGGGGGCGGAATGTCATGCTTCAGTACTTTAGTGCTAATAATAACAGAACAGGCTTGAAGCATGCTTTGCTTGCTTGGAAATGCTTCCAGAGCATGCAACATGAAGGCATACAACATGAAGGCATACAACCAGATAATTTCATTGTGTTAGCATGTTAATGTGCAGTACGTCCTGACCTTGTCATAGGGTATATAGATATGTATGCAAAATGTGGAAACATAAACAAAGTACAAAGGGCTTTTGATCAATTGTCAAGGGACATGTTTATTGTCGGATATTCTGCACTGTCAATGCTTTCATGCTCTAAAATCTTTTTGGTAATATGTTGGATGAGAAAATAGTCCCGGACAAAGTGAGCTTTCTGTCCATCGCGATATAGTGCAAGCTAAATATATCCATCAACAAGTTCTTTATAATGAACTTCAATTGGACCTTGTCTTGGGCAATGCACTGATTGAATCTATGGATTTGCCAATGGTATATATCATGTCCTGGGCTTGTTGACCCTCAACCTGGCTTTAAAGGTCAACCACAAAGAGCCAACTTGAGCTACACTCAAATTGGGGTTAGAACCTCCAGATCACTTAAGGTGATCAATCTGTACAAGATAAATCCAGAGGAAAGTTCAAAAAACTCGATTTTCATACTTTTCCCATTTCTAAGAAATGGGGTCTTTACTCAAATTGATGTAGTGATCAAGAATGGATTGATTTTCTGAGTCAGATGCTTCATATTAGCACAAATAAGTTATGAGAATCCAATGGTGAAGTCCTTGACCAAGTCAAACTAAAATTCTGAGAGATATTTGATTTCAAAGTGAGGTAAAAACTTGGTCAATATAGGTCAAACTGTGAAACAGTGATCAGAAAAAGAGATTTGGAATTACTGAGCATATTTTTGAGAAATTTCAAAGCAATTGTATCACAAGGGTGATGAGAAATGGAGACATGCAGTCAAAGTTCCATTTGGAGATCTGGAAGTATTTTTTGCAATTGGATTTGGCAAAAATATAGTCAAGAATAGTCAAAACAGAATGTTGATTTTTCTAACTCAAGCTATGTATGACATTTTTTGGTTTTTTCAAAGCCTATAGTTCCCAAATGACTCAAGGATGGATGGCAAGTAAGCCAATAACACTTTGGGACACTCGAGAATTTACTGTATAATATTTTGAGACAAGAAATTGCTAGGAAGGATATCAGAAGCAGATTTGTCAACTTGGCAGTCAATTTTCATTGATATAAAGATAAGTAGATCACAATAACAATAGATAATGATGTTTCAGGACTTCAAATACTGTAAAATATCAATCATAGGTCATAGAATAATTTTAGAAGATAATATCAATCAGATCTTTGCAAATCTAATCGAGGAGTGCACAGGGACTTCAAGAACTCTTCAGATCATGCTAAGCATTGGTCAATGTCGAATTTGAGCGCGTCTGGGCCTTCAAAAGTTTTCTGTCAACGACTCCCCAGTATATAGGTTTAGATTTAATGGTTCCGGCATCCCAGGACTTAATTTTAGGCTTAATGTGCTGCTTAGGAGCGGGAATCCAATAATAGATGGTTTTTAAAGCTTAAGGATCCCATTCCGGCGTGATTCAAGATGATTTCCAATTTTAGGTTTTGAACAGTAGTATTTTCGAAGAAATGCGCGATACGGTGGCCGTATTTTCCATGGTATAAACCTGGAATATGCTGTATTTTGCAATTTTAGAAATCTTGGCTATGGTTTTAGGATGTTCCCCATAAAATAGTTAAAGGATTTTGATCATTTGGGAAATGGGGAGACCTTCACAAGCTAGTAGAAAATCTTGATGCCTTTGGGGCATGCTAGGTTCAAGCACCATGGCTAGAATATTCCATGGACACACGTGTGACATGGGTACTTATGGCACAATGGTAAGTGAGACATGGGGGTATAGAAGATTGCAGACGAGAAGTTAGGCTAGGGGTATTGCAAGAGTATGAAAGACAATGGAAAGGACATCTCAAGGGGGAATAAGGTGCGTTAGGAAAAAAGGATTAAGCAAAGTATGGTATGCAAAGGTAAGCAAAAGAGAATATAGGTATGGGGGGAATAAGGGAAAATGACTAGGAAAACTTCAAAGGGGTAAGAATAGGATATGAATATGGAAATGGATAAAAATGGCTAAGGGGTGGAACCAAGTACCATGGGGTCTTCCAAACTTTAACTTCCAATCCTCAAAAAAACATCTTCCAATCTTCTTAACCCAGAATCTTATAAAGCATATCTTTGACTAACTTTGACCTCAAATGAAGTACCTCCCATGGAAGTTGACCTTGAATATTTGTGTTGACCTTGAAGATAGATATTTTTTGACCTCCACATCAATGTTGACTACCAAGCTCTTCTTTGATTTAGTCTCCCAAAATGACTTGACCTAACTTCAATGCATAAACCAACAATTAGTATGTTGCCCTTTGGAGGCAACAGGGCTACAATTATTGTAGGTTATGCTCAACATAGTGAGAACCATCTTGTTTTTGTATATTTTTGTATATTTACCAATTATTGCAGGTTATGCTCAAGATGGTGATAATGATCTTGTAATGCCAAATGTGGAAGCTTGGAGGGGTTATCCAAATTTCTGCAAGCCTGCCATCTCAAGACGTCATATGCATAATTTCATGATATGTTGAGTGTGGTAAATGCCTTCTTTGCCTTTAAGTTCTGTAGGAGACTGTATAAAGCCAGATAGAATTATATGCATGAACATCTGAAAGCATATGGGAGTATCGATGGAAAACACAATCATAAGCATTGGCGATGTAGGGTAGCTATTTAAGATGAAGCGTAGTGGAATTAAGCCAGATAGTATAGCTTTCACTGGTATCTTAACTGCATGTAGTCTGACGCATTCCGGGGTCACACATGCAATCCTCTTCTTCATAGCTTTTACCTTCGTTTAGCTATTTAGGGTTCTTTTACTTCTGGTTCAGTTTTCTTCCCTCTTAAAACATTGTCATTCTTAATTTGATTGAATGCATGATGGTTTCAACAAAATACTTGTGGAGTTCCATTTCTGCATGATCGATCTTAAATGGAGGAATCCATGTCGTATCCTAGACACTTGTCATTGTATTACATTTTGGCACAAGAAGTCTCATCCATTGTGTTTTCTCTGGACTTTTCTTAATCAATATCATTTATGAGGTTAGCAATCTCATCTTCTTACTCTGGCCATATAGCTTGTTTATGGTAAAGGTTCAAACTTGTGTTCTTATATAAACTGCTATTGGTTGGTTTTCATAGTGACTTATTTCAGCAGTTACCTTCTGCATTACTAAACATTGAAAGAGGAGGAGGTCAGCTTGGAAGATTCTTTCCTGCAAGATTCAAAGCATAGCATTGATGATTCTCATTGCCTTGTTCTTCCTTTTTTCAGAGCATGTGTACATTCAGGGTAAAATCTACATTCCAAGCTGTTCATTTAGTAGCATCATATAATGCCTGAAGGTGACTATTCTTATCAAGTTTTGCCAAGTGTCCTCCTGTCCTCCTGATAACAAGAAAATATAGGAGTACAACTATATGTGCATGACACATGCACCTTCTTTTTCACCTATAATGCGTCTAATTTTCAATCATGGTGCATGGTATACGTTTTATTGAGCATGTTATAGCATGGATTTAAGCTTCCGATGATGGTTATTATCTGAAAATAATTATAGATGGTAAGATGCTATGGTTTTGATTCGTTCAGCTGAAGCGCTTTTGTGTGCCATAAAATAGTGGTTGCTGCTTATCTGCTTATTAGTGGTGCATGTGGAATCAGAATTTAAAGCATCTTCTGCTATGCATGCAGAATATTTTCAAGCCAAAAAAGCATGCATGCACAAGATGTAATAAAGAGCCCAATCCTCCAACTGCAACTAGAGAATGGAAAAATTTCCCTTGACACTTCACTAGCGTGCAAAAGTGAAAAAGCCTTTGATAACAAACATTTGCTCAATGAAGATATTCTTTTGCCTTGTTTTGGAAAGAGTGTTAGAAAATATAGGGTTCATTACATATGTCAGTTAAAGGGTAGTTGCAGAACAACATGATCATTATAATCATCAGAGCTACAAACAAGAAGACAGTTGCAGAACTTCTTTTAGGGTTGATTTAAAGTTCAAAGGTTCTAAAGGAAGCAAACATTAAGTTTATATGTTAAATTAATTTCAATGGTCGGGGTCGTGAAAAACAATTTATGCATGTGAAATATTGACGAGAGCAAAACCGAAAAATAGCAAGGCTAGAGAATCCGGCTTGCCGAGCTCATTGATTTGTGCCTGCACCGACGGATCGATTGGATAAATACAGAGCAGAGAATATCGAAATATATACAAAAGATCCGGGTTGAATCGGCTGGAGATGAAGACCTCTAAGTGTTTGGATTTGATCGAATTATGAATGAAACTTGAGTTCATTTTGTGGTTTAAACAATATCACTTTTTTTGCATTCCTATAACTATTGGTTGTGCATCAATAATTGTGTTTATTCTAGCTTGGTTAATACTTGAAGCTAGATTGTTGCTTGTAAAGGACTAAATATTCAACATTTGGTAACAGAGCAGATTATATTTGACATTAAATCATGTCAAGTCGTTTTGGAGCAAGCCTCTTGAGTACTGTAGAGGTGTACAAAGGAGGACCTGGATTTCAGGTGTGGAAGAATGCTATTAAGCATATTTTGGAAGTAGAAGAGCTATGGGATCTAGTTGATCCATTAGGAGCAGGAAGTGCTCAGTCTGGTGCAGACAATGTCACACCAACAAGGTCAGTAATTGGTGGATCTTCAAACACTCAAAGCTATGTTGTAGCTGCAGGATCTGGAGGTACAAATTCTGGAGCAACTTCTGGAACAGTGAGCAGTGGTGGAGGAAGATCATTTTATGCAAGGTCAAAGGAAGCTCAAGGCATTATTACCTACAAGGTTAGTGCTACAATAAGGTTAAAACTTAGAAATAAAAGTGCTAGAGAAATGTGGATGTTCTTGCTTAAACACTATGAAGAGAAAAGCGCCTCTCAGATTGATCTTCTGGAAAATGAGTTAAGGAAGCTAAAGTTGAAAGAAGAAAATGATGTCTCAGAATTCTTTAATAGCTTTGATAACATTGTAGCAGACCTAAGTGGTGCATGAGTAAACCTAATAGAAAGATACCAAGTTTTGGCCATTGCTAGGTCTGTTAGCGAAAATGAGCAGCTTGCTATGTTCATTAGAAACATGGCAAAAACTAGGGAGGAGGCAGACAATATTATAAGGACTGAGGCAGAACAAAAGAAAATGCTCAAAGGAGATGATGATGAGTCTGCAGAAATCCTCTTTGTTGGGATGAGTGTGCAGAAATCCTCTTTGTTGGGAAAAGGAATACCCACAGGCCTCAGACCTTTCAGTTAAGGGTCAAACCCCACGCTTGCCCATTACGCCAAGTAAATGGGCTTGCCCTAACAAGCTCGTGGGGATTTAACCTCTTCATCCCTCATTTCCAACATGTCCTATATCTAGTGCATATTCTTCAAATGAAGAATCACAATCTCTCGTTAGCTTGTGTCACTACAATTATGACCCTTGGGCATCATATGCAAAATTATCATCTTCTAAAAATATGCAAATACTAGAAATGTGTGCCTGATGATGCGGTGCATTAGTCATAGGCATGTGGAATAGATGGAAAGTACCCTTGCTAATCGCTGGCCCCGAGACCTCTACCCCATACACCAGTACTGGTTCCACGAGTGCTCGGAACAAGTGTGCTTTGCGTGCCCACTCGCAGAGATCTATTCTGCGACAGCTATTGTGCATTGTATACAGGGCTTTCCATCCCGCGCTGACCCTTCTTTCTACACACCGTTATCCCATAGCATGTTAGCAGAGAAATCGATTCCCAGATACTTAAAGGTCCTTACAACTTCCATCCTTTGTCCTCTGTAATAGAAGTCTGGGATATCATGCTGCGCAGACAGGATTGGCAACAGTTTGGTTTTCTGCCGGTTGATTGTCATTCCTGCTATGCCACAGAATTGACTGAGAGCATCCAAATGTTCCTACATACTCCTGGCTGTATGGGATAATAAGCCCAGATCATCTGCATAGAGCAACTGTTTTACTGTATATGCCTCTGGCAACTGCGGGCCACCACCTCCATGTTCTTGCATCCAGGTCTCCAACTTGTCAATATAGAGTCCAAAAAGCGTTGGAGATAACGGGCATCCCTGTTTAACACCTATGGTGATGTTCACCCGGTGGTCTGATGCAGGCAAAGTGGCATATATTCCGTATCAAAACCAATGTTGATGGGAGTCAAAAATTTAAAGCTAGGCTTGTGGCTCAAGGGTACACTCAAAAGAAAGGCAAAGATTATGACGAGACATATTCACCAATTGTAAAACTTACAAGCATTAGAGTGTTGCTAACCTTGGGAACAACCTTGAACCTAGAATTACATCATATGGATGTTAAAACAACTTTTTTGAATGCTAAGTTGGATGAAGATGTTTACATGAAACAACCCCCCAGGGTATGAAGTTGGAAAAGACATGGTTTGGAAGTTGAACAAAACAGTATATGGCCTGAAACAAGCTCCCAGAGAATGGTATTTTTGTATGGATAACTTTCTCAGAGAACAAGGATTTGAAAAACTCAAAAATGATGGAAATCTTTATAGGTATTCAGTTGGGAAAAAATTCTACATTATTGCTCTCTATGTAGATGATTGCATAATGGCAGCAAATTGTGGCAAAATTCTGTTTCAGTGCAAACAAACTCTCAAAAACAGATTTCACATGACTGATCTTGGTGAATTACATCAGTTCTTGAGAATAGAAGTAACAAGAGATAGAAAGAATAATATATTACATCTTAAACAAAGCAAGCATATTGACAATATGCTAAGAGGGTTTAATATGGCTGAAGCCAATCCAGTGAAAACACCAATTGTTCCAGGGCACAAATTGACTGCAGACATTGCCATGAGTGAAGATGAAATAACTGAAATGGAAGGGGTGCCATATACGGCCTTGGTTGGGTGCCTGCTATATTTGTGAAATAATACACGCCCTGATATAGCCTATGATGTGAACATTCTTAGTAGAAGATGCCATAATCCCAGTAAAGCTCATTGGTTGGCAGGAAAAAAGACACTAAGGTATCTGAAAGGGAATAGAGACTGTGGAATAACTTATGACTCACAAAACTTAAAGCTTGGAACATATAGTGATGCTGATTGGGCAGGGGATATGAGTATGAGGAGATCAACTTCAGGGTATGTTATTTTCTTAGTTGGAGGTCCAATCACATGGAGGACAAAAAGCAAAGTGCAGTGGCCATGTCTTCTGCAGAAGCAAAATATGCTGCATCTTCCTTAGTGGCAAAGGAAATAGTATGGTTAAGGAGATTATTAGATGAGTTGGGATGCATACAGAATGATCCTACAAACATTTATACTGATAGCCAAAGTTGTATGGCTATTGTCAAAAACCCAGTTGATCATGAAAGAAAGAACTAAGCACATTGAGCTCAACATGCATTTTATCAGAGACTTGGCTGCAAAAAAAGCTTATACAAATGGTATATGTGAGTACAGTTAATCAAATTGCTGATGTGTTTACTAAAGCACTCTCAGAAGCAAAATTCACACAGTTCAAGAACTGTTTAAATATTCAACAGGTGATGCCACCAGATATTTGAAGCAGATTGCGAACATATGTGATGAAGGAGGAATGTTAGAAAATATAGGGTTCATCACATATGTCAGTTAAAGGGCAGTTGCAGAACAATATGATCATTATGATCATCAGAGCTACAAACAAGAAGACAGTTGCAGAACTTCTTTTAGGGTTGATTTAAAGTTCAAAGGTTCCAAAGGTTTATAAGGAAGCAAATATTAAGTTTATATATTATAAATTAATTTCAATGGTCGGGGTCGTGAAAAACAAGTTATGCATGTGGGATATTGACGAGAGCAAAACTGAAAAATAGCAAGGCCAGAGAATCCGGCTTGCCGAGCTCATTGATTTGTGCGTGTATATCGACGGATCGATTGGATAAATACAGAGCAAAGAAGATCGAAATATACACACAAGATCCGGGTTGAATCGGCTGGAGATGAAGACTTCTAAGTGTTTGGATTTGATCGAATTATGAATGAAACTTTGAGTTCATTTTGTGGTTTAAACAATATCCCATCGATCCGAGCCATCGGATCGCCATTCTGGGAAGGGACGAGCGCCTATATTAGGCCTTTTCCGTTTTGGCTCGGTTATCGGCGTCTTCTCACAGCAGTTCTTCTTCTCCTCTCATGGCTTCTCTTCTTCTATGCTCGTTGCTCTTCTTCTATTCTCGTTCCTTCCCTCCCTAGCTTTTCACCACATTTACAACCGATTCCCTCTAGCGATCAACACCCTCGTCATCCCATTCATCCTTAGCCTGTTATGCTTCTTCCTTGCCACCACCACCGTCTTTTTGCAGGTATGGGTCCTAAATTCCTTTTGACCCCACTGTTTTTGCAGGTATAGGTCCTCAATCCCTTTCGCCTTACATTTTCTCTGCTTAATCCGAAGTTTTTTTGGTTTGGCTCTATATATTTTCCTTAAGAATGAGGCACTTGCTCTTGGTTTTGTTGTATTTTTCTCTCTGCAAATTCTGATTGCCTAGTCACGAAGCTATGGTTAATTCCGAGTTTTCATTGTATAGCTCCGTTCTCTTGCATGCAGATTGTTTTGTGGCTCTGTGAGTTTTTAGTATTAGAGGATTCTTGCTCCTTTTTGGCTTTTGGCTTGGGCCTTTTTTCTTCGCATGAGTGGATCTGATCTTGACGGCATTGCAGCAACCTCTTCCACGTTTTCGATTCTTCTGCAGTTAACCTTCAAATTGGGAACTATCTTGATTCATTTTCTGGAAGTTTTTCTCCCTTCTCGTCATTCCTGGGAGTCCTACTGGCGAATTGCTGAGTTCCTTCTTTTTACCTCCAAGTCGTCTTTCTTCTGATTCGTTTTGCCTCTTTTGTGGGTTTTGTTGCTAACCCATTTTGCAGTTCCATGCGAATAGAGGTGGAGCATGGGCTTTGATGATTGGCTGGGGGCATCCATTTTTTGCCCGGGATCTATGTTTCTCTCTCCTCCACCCAATTTCGGCAACAAAATCTGTAACAGTTGTGGTAGCAACAAAATCACAACAGTTGTTGTAATCCGGTCTGCAAGAAATCCTGTTTCTCCATGCTTTTCCAGTTCTTCATGGAGGCGCTGTTGTTGTTTTCACTGTCTCCTGTGCTTTCGCTGCTGCCACAAGAGCTGACATCGGATCTGCTTGCCTGCATGTCAGGCCGGATTTACCAGGCTTCGTTTGCGGATTGGTAAGCATTTTAATAGTTAGATTGCAGCACAACTTTTCAGCTTTTAGTTTTTGCATGCAACGTCATTCAGCTTATTCTGTAACAATCAACAATTGCTTGCTTGGGTTGCACCTGTTCATTTTCACAAGAGATGACTGAAATTCAGTGCTGCATTGGATTGAAATAAGTTTTTGCTGTAATGTAATTTAGAAGACCCTCTAAATGCCTCAGCTGCATACCAAATATTCTAGATGCTTCTATTTATTTTTTCTTCTCAGTATATGATGCTTGAATGCATGTACTGGCAAAAGCTTTTTTCTTGCGGTTAAAGCAAAGTATGTGTAGATTCACGAAATTCAAAGTACCCATTTATGCGCATATTCATAAATACTGTGTTGCAGCACCTACCATTGTACCCTTGCTTGCATCGCAAACCTGATTTTTTTTTTTTTTTTTTTCTGGGTTCATGTCACTTAGGGCGCTTGTGGTGCTCTTTTATTTTCTTCGGTTCCTTCTCATTTGTGCTTTTGAGGTTGAACACATTACTACGCAACACTCCTCGTAAATACTCTTGGCGGGGTTTCTACCTTGGCATATACGAATAGACCTTGCGAATTTTCATTGTGCAAATGTGGTTTTAGCATGTTTCCTATTTGCTGCATTTGCTCCCATGTCCATTTTATTTCGTAATCCTTGGCATAATATTTTGGGGTTATTTGTTTCGATTCATCTTGTTACATATTCAATTTTGTCTGGACATGTGTCATTCCTGTTGGTTTGGAATTTCTTTAGGATGATGGGAGAGCATTGGCCTTTTGAACTTATGGGTGCATTTGTATGGGTTTAACTTGGTCATTAAAGTGTTTTTTTCCATAAGGTGTGTTTTTGCACGTGTATATTGCTTTTGGCATAGGGGCGCATCTGGTCCGTGTGGCATATTATTCTACATGTATTGTCCTTTTCATCTCTGGCACCTTATGTTTTCGTCATTCTTGTTGTTTACCTTGATATTATCCCTATGTTGCATTCCCGTGATCTATTTTGAATTTTTATGTTCGGCATCATTTGAATTTGCCTTTTTTCCTTGGTTTCCACGTTATGCTTATTATGCACTATGAGGGTTGATTTTCTTTTTCATATTCTTGAACAACGTTCTCCCTTTTTTAGGCGTGACGAGCATTACAATGGTTGCATTTGCTTTTTCACGTTCTTGCCTCTATCATGTTTCCAGATGCTTCATGGTTGTTATCTTTTTTGCGTTATGGTTGACATGGTTGTTATCTTTTTTGCGTTATGGTTGACAATATGGTTTCGCTTTATGTTGGCATGTTTTTGCATTATATGCGTTTACATGGTTGTTTGACTTTTTATGTTCGGCATCATTTGAATTTGCTTTTTTCCTATATACGGTGTCTCAACCTAGTTTCCATGTTATGCTTATTATACGTTATTCGGGTGGTATTCTCTTCTACATTCTAGGTTTCCCATAGTTGTTGGGTTATTTTTTGCACTTGTGGTTTATCTTGTTTTTGGATGCCGCGCACTCTTTAACAGTTGTCTGGGTTATTCCGGTTGATTTTCTTGTTTATGTTCTGGCCGCATTTTTACTTTATTTTCTTTCTGTGGCCTATGTGTTGTTTCCTTAGGCTGTGCTGTTGTTTTTCTATTTTATATGTTGCATTCTCATGGTTTCATTCTTTTTATTGCCCCGAGATTTTTTCACCACATATCCCAGGTTGCACTTTGTCTTTTTATGTCCGTTGCCAGTTGTTAAAATATTGTTACCTGACTTGTGTATGCCATCTTAGTTATTTTTAATATTGCTACATGGCTTGTGTTCCAAGTATTCCATATGTTGGGGGTGCTTGCGGTCATGTCGATGCTTATTATGGTAAGTTCCTTTGTAGTATTCTTTTTCGATATTGATTTTTGATGGTTCTTCTGAGTACTATGATGTGGTTTTGGGGATTATAGCATTGTTCATGTTGTTATTAGGGCGATCGTGTTTTATGCTTTCTCTGGCCGTTGGGCTCTTGTCTGTGGTTGTTTTCTTGTTGATTTGTTCATTGGCTTGCATTCCTCTTTTCTGGTATTTATGCTTGGGCTTGAAACATCACTTTGTTGTTTTTTTTTTGGGGACTTCTTTTTTTAGCTCGCTATCATTATGCATTGTGCTACCATTATACATCAAAATTTCTGTTTCTTATGTTTTTTCCTTCTACCCGTTGGGTAGTGCTTTTCTCCACCTCCTGGGTGATGCTATCCTCTCTTTTTTCATGAATTGTTGATTTTTTCTCATTTCTAATCGCTCACATCCCTTTGAGTGCTTGTTGTTTTGCAGTTTGCCGCTTCACCATTATGCACATTCTTGTTCTCCTTAACCGCTCATGGGTGCCTTCTACGTGTTCCACTTCTTCTCGCTCCTCCGCGGTTAGTTGGCGCTTCTCTTCGATCTCACCCTCGCTTCGTTAGCCGTGTCCGACTTCGACACCTCGAGGTTTTTGTTTTTGGGCTTATCGTTTTTGAAGTTACGCCTCATTTTTCCGTTTCCTTGTGCTCCGAAACTTTAGTTTCCGTTTCCTTCTCGACCTTTCTTTTGTGCGGTGCTGGTATGTCTACATTCTCATCCTCAATCTCGTCCCTCGTTTGCCCAGGTATGTTTTTCCTATTGAGGCCTTTATTCATGGCTTTATGCATATGGTATTTGTCTTTTGCTTCACCACATATTTCTCCTATGCTACCCTGAACCAGACCTTAGTATTACACGTCATTTGTATATGTGCTATTTAGCTTTTTTTTTTTTTTTTTTTTTTTTTTTTTTTTTTTGATATGCCGCATATTGCATTTGGCACTTCCTTATACTCGTTCCATTTCTTCTTTTTGCCATAGATTTTGCACTTTGTCATGTTTTTGCATTTGCGAGCTCTTCTTGTACTTTACGTCTCATTGGATACTTACGCACATTCGTTTTTCTACACGTTGTTTTGCATGCTCATTCACATATTTCTATGGGTTTCTTCGCCTTGATCCGTCGAGTTGATTTTAGACCGCATTTCTTCTATGCATGTCCTCGATATCAATTTTTGCATCTGGACTTATGCCTGGTTTTCCATTTCGGTGGGCATTTAATTGCAGTTTATCTTATCATTATACGTCATTTGGGTTTGATCCTTGGTTTTGGTACCCTTGACATTGATGTGGTTGACGTTGTTTTTGCGCTAATGTGGTGTTATTTTTGAGGCATTTCTCCTTGCCATAGATGGCTCCTCAGTCTTAGTTTAATTGCACTTTGATTTGTCCTTGGCTCGTCCATTAGAGGAGGACCCTTTTTTGCACCTCCGGAGATGGCGTTGACTGCTCACCACCTTTATACATCGCATCTGAATGCATTGCTCCTTTATCACGATTGTATGTTCCTTTTTACCTTTTTCGTTTTGGTTGCCCAGGTGCTTCATTTTTACGTAGCCTGATCTTATCAATTTTGTGTTTTTCCTATGGTTGTTTCCGATTTTTTCCTTTGCACTTGTGTTTTCTATCGGATGTTGATGTCGCTAGGAGATTTTGTAATGGGGCTTCTTGATTGGGTTGTGTATATCTTTTCATCTGTTCCTTTTTCCATTTTGGTTTTAGTTGCCATGGGGTTTCTTTATATGTCGCATGATCTTATAAATTTTATGTTTTCCCATGGTGGTTTCGGATTTTTTCTCTTTTGCAATTGTGTTTTTCTTTTGGATGTCGATGCAACTATTTATATGTCGCTTGATCTTATAAATTTTACGTTTTCCCATGGTGGTTTCGGATTTTTCTCTTTTGTAATTGTGTATTTCTCTTGGATGTCGATGCAACTAGGGGATTTTGTAATCGGGTTCTTAATTTGGTTGTGTATATCTTCCTATGGTCTTCTCATGGGTGGTACCCTGTATTACCGTGGTTTCATTTCTTTTTATTCCCTGTATTGTGTGTTTGATGCTGCCACCTATGTCGTTTCCGATTTCTTGACGCCTTTGTGCTCGGTTGCACTTTGTCTGTTTTTACATTTATGCATTTTACACATTATGATGCGTGGTTTCTTCTTCTTCATCTTATTGCTTTGGTCCTTGATCATTATTCCGTCTCTGCGGCGTATTGTGTCTGCCCTATGCCCAGTGTATGCCGCTTCCACACTTTCCTAGGATAAGTTTTCTTCTTTATCTTATTCCTCCTTGGAGCCTTGTCTTGCTTCCGGCTGCATTTTTACCTTGTCTGCATTAACATGGTTTTCTTTTCTTCTCGTTGTTGTCCTTCTCGTTAAGCTGTTTGGGTGTCTTCTTCGACTCGTCATCGTGGAGGACTTGTTTTATGGGGGCGACCTTTTTCTTCGTCTCGTAGCTGGCGTCCTTCTAATGTCCTTCCTTTTTTTCAGTCAGCTGATGTAAAATCTATTCGCGGGCACTTCCGGCTCTTCTCCCTCGCCGTTTTCTCCCCGCGGCTTCGCTCGTCTTTGCTTGTTCTCGTCGTCATCGCACATTTCATCAAATTTTCAACTTCCCTCTTCCGCCATTTTACCTTTACCCTTTTTCGCTCGTCAGTCTACCTCTCGTCGGGCTCGCCCCCCCCGTACCTCAGCATGTACGCTCTTTTGTTCTCCACTTCCCAAGATCCGGGTTTCTTTTCCCTCTCCGGCCCTTTTTGCTCTCACCGTATTTTCCTTTGCCATTTTTTTGCGCATCTCGGAGCCCCTTGCCCTCAATTGGCGCGACGGCTGCTGGCGGTCCTCGTCTTCTCACGCTCGCTACGTGGTGTGCGACTCTACTCAACCTCGCCATGTTTCTCGTCCGATCTTTTTATCTATGCATTTTTACATTCCTATGCGTAGGTTTTTTCCTCTTTGCCTTATTCTCTCAGTTACTTGTTATTGTTCCTTCTTATTATCGTTATTGTTTTTTCTTTTTGGGGATCCATGTTGAAGGGTTCCTTTGTTGACTTATCTCCATCTAGATATATTGGCCAGTCTGTGATTTGCATTCATATCATATGTGCATTATGCGATATTATTAACGGTTTGTTTTGTCATCGCCTTGTTGCCGTTCTCGTTGGCATGTCAGGGCGCTTCCTTCGATTCGTCATCGTGGCGGCGTCCCTTTCTTTTCATTGTTTTTGTTCTCTAATGTCCTTCCTTTTTTCAGGTCATTGCGCTGATGCCATCCAGTCGGGGCGCTTCCTTGGATTCGTCATCGGGGCGGCGTGCTTTTCTTTTCATTGTTTTTTCTCTAATGTCCTATCCTTTTTCAGGTCATTGAGCTGATGTCATCCGTAGCAGGCTTCTTCAGCTTCGTTTTCTCCCCCCACGACTTCGCTCATGGCTTCTTTCACCGTCGTCAGCGTGTAACTTCCTTCGCTTGAACCCGGACTCTTGGATCACGGGTTTATTTTCTCCCCACGGCGTTTGCCTTCATTACATGCCACATCCACGTCGCCCGGTAGCCTAATTTTTTGCGGTTCCTATCATCTCCTTGATACTCCGTCCGGCGGCCCTCTTTTTTCGTTCCTCTCCTTTCTCTCTGTATCCTTTATCCTATTCGACTGCTCGGGGGTGGTGGCGGGAGTGTCTTCTTGCTGTCGGCTTGAGCTGGGGGTTTCGCAGTGCCTATGGTTATAGTAAAGGAAGTCCTTTGGTAGTCGGCCGGTTTTGTGTCTCTCGCGAGTCCCTTCCCAGAATCCTATCGATCCGAGCCATCGGATCGCCATTGAGGAAGGGACCGGCGCCTATCAGGCCTTTTCCGTTTTGGCTCGGTTATCCGGCGTCTTCTCCACGGCCGGTTCTTCTTCTCCTCTCATGGCTTCCCTCCTTCCCTTCCTGGCGGCGGTGGCATGAGTCTTTTTTCATTTGTATTTTTTGTTGTTCATGCCTCTTTTGTTGTTCTCCACCTGTGAGTGTTGCTATTCTTATGTTCCTGTTCCATCGCCCTCCTGCTGCATTGTTCTCCACTTGCCGGTGATGCTGTTTATTTCCACCTCGAGGGTGATCATTATTTTTACATAGTGTTTCTCCCACCGGGTGATGCTATACTGTTTATTTCCACCTCGAGGGTGATGCCTATTTTTACATAATGATTCTCCACCCGCTGGGTGATGCTATCTTTTTCTGTTATGTTCTTTTTTCCTCTGTTTTCATTTTCGGACTTTCTTGGGCAACTTGTGCTATTTGTCTTCTCTGACCATTTACGGGTGTTCTTTTTGGGAGTTTTTGGTATTGCTTGCAGGATTCCGCCATTTTCCGCCGTCTGTTGGGGTCCTGTTCTATTTATGTTCGCCATCACCCCTCTGCTTCGATTCTCCATGGACACATTCGGGGAGCGCTTTCGCCATTCCTGGGGTCGTGCTCTATTTTGCGTTCGCCATCGACTCGTTTCTCTCCGTTCTCCAGGCAACACATTCAAGGTTGTTGGCGACCATTTCTCATTAGGGTTTTCCTCGAAAACCCGAAAGGGCGGGGTTTTTTATCCCGATGAGAAGTTGTCGCCATTACCCTTTTATTTTGCCTTGGCACATTTCTTTTTAGGGGGTAGTCCGATATTGTTCCTATGATCGGCCGGTTTTGTGTCTCTCGCGAGTCCCTTCCCAGAATCATTATTTTTGCATTCCTATAACTATTGGTTGTGCATCAATAATTGTGTTTATTCTAGCTTGGTTAATACTTGAAGCTAGATTGTTGCTTGTAAAGGACTAAATATTCAACAAAGAGGAATGCATATACACGAGGATGCACAGACACTTTGTAAAGGCATTAAGTGTAATGTAGATCTTGTTATACCTTCAACTATGTATTTGGAAGATTGATTCGCTATTAATGCAAAACGCAGTCCCACCAACCTTCTGACTCCTCTGCGGGGGTTTTTTAATCCGGGCAGTAATGTGACCGCTGCGCTTTTTGTATTGGGTCCCATAGGCCGATTGGTCTCTGTGGACGATAAAAACTGTCCTGTCCTGTCTTGTCATGTCCTGTCCTGTCCTGTCCTGTCCTGTCCTGTCCACTGCATCATGATGATTATTTTTGGAGAGAACTTTATATCTAGTAATTCTAACTCCTCACATCCCAACTAAATAAACTACTACAAACATTAAACATTTCGAGCACATAGCTCAAATAGTTACAAATAATTTTTTAGCCCCTACAAATACAATCAACAATTAGCGAACACAATCTAGCATGTCGTAATTATATTTGGAGTTTTACAATTTAGATACCTTATGAGCATACTACAATCATCATAATGCATGTTCAGAGCAAGAATCATAAAGAATGACATTGATGCATATGAACTTAAGAATCACAAAGAGTTACGTGCAAAATTTTCATGTTATTTTTCGTCTACGAGCTGTAATCATACATGTCGTCTCGTTCAACACCGTTTTTACTCAACTTTATAGCGTCACGTTTAAGTTTTATTCCCTACCATTGATCTAGCGGATATTCTCGGTGTTGTGACAGATCAATAGCCATTAGAATTTTAAAAGAAAAAACGCATGGCAATGTCAATAGTGTACAACGAACCTATGGTGGAGGCAAAACAAATAAAAAAGAAGCAAAGTGTTCATGAATTTGCTGCACCCAGCTTCACAAAGGTCTGCCATGTTCAAAGTCGCCATAGCCTCAACACACCAGGCCATAGGATCCCTATACTGATCCACGACACAATGGCCACACCACAGGCCGCAGGATCCTCAAGGAAGCTGTTGTGGTCTGCACACTTCGCCCATCCATAAATAGTCCATGACTCAACAATGCAAAATCGAAGGGCTTCAGAGTTCCATCCTCATATCTGAGTCACAGTAAGATACTGCAGGCTTGTCTAGATTTGCAACTACATTTCGATAAACAGGGGCTTCCGAAAAAGCAGATGTAGCTACAACGTTGGCTTGGATGGATCTAAAACAGCCTTGACTCACCATCTGTAGAACGGGTTACACTTTGCAAGATCTCTTCCATACATTTGATTTTTTTCTTCTGCTGGATGCGGCTATAACGACAACGCTGGGAGGAAAGAGGACAAATAAAACAACCAAACATGCAATAAATAAATAGGGCTGCAACTTCTCAGAGCTGCCCACAACGCATCGACTGTTTTAATGCCCAAATTGGTGCTCTCCATCCAATTTCAACCAGTTTAAAGCCCAAATTGGCTCCTTCCAAGAGGACTCGGATGACCCAATGGACCCAATAAAATCCGGCTAGTTTCCATTGTTCTATATTAGTTTTGGATTGGTTTGATGCAGAAAACATGAGTTAGGTCAAACGATTTTGTGGGAGATGGCTTTGCTTGCATCAGAATCTCAATTAGGCCAAAGTTGCTGCCTCTGCCTAAAAAAGAAAGCAGTATGCATTCTTATCCATCCCCAAAAAATCGGCTTCTTTCCTTCGCCTTTCTTTCTTTTAACCATTGCAAAAAAGCCATCCAAAAAAACCCAAAAAGAAAACATGATCTTAAACTGCTCAGACATTGCAGAATATATAGTTTTGTATACAATACCATACAAGAATCATAGTTCAAACCATTGCCAGAAGCTCCTCTCGCAATACGAAATGAATTGGGCAAAGTATATCATACATGTTCAATTTAACATTACATGTTCAATTTAACCTCAAGATGAGACCTCGACCATAGAAGCTATGATATATCACCACCTATGAAGCTTCCATACTTCACATCGATTACAACATGGCCATAGATGAATGCCTATCTCTAAATAAAATCTAGAAAATAACTGATCTTTCCCTTTCCTTATAAAGCCTATGACGTGCCTTTTTGCTTTTTATTTTTTGGAAAGGAGTTAGATTGCATTCATCAGATCCTAATATAATATTCCATATTTCTACTTCAACTTTCTTATACAACGTTATTACAAACAGATATTGTATTATGAACATAAGTGTTGTTCAAACTGATCATGGCCTCATGGTTCCTATAGTAAACGCTTATATATGCTTCTTCAGTTTGTTCCTGAAAGTTGCTACATCCTAATTTGATTTTTTTTCTTCCAAGATGCAAATAAGAAAGGTCTAGCTGCCATTTCTGATGACATTAAGGTTCTTGCAGAAAAAGCAAAGAAGAATAGCCTGAAGCATACAGACTATGAGGTTTGTGTATAATGTAATTGAATAAAAGATATTTGTTGCACGTTTAATAAGTGCATTGTTCCCTTTTTAAATGCAAGGTAGAACATTTACTGTCTCAAACTTGAGTGGGCCATTTGGAATTCAACACTTCTGTGCAATCGTTATTCCTCCTGCATACTGACTGTTGGTACAAGTAAGTTTATTTTTATTGAGTGAGAAAAAGTGAAGCTGGGTGCGTATTCCTTGTGATATTATGTTGACACCATTACAGAATGGTGGATGGTAAGTAAATGATCTCTATTTTTGTAAGATTTACAAATTAAAGGTATCTGTTACAAATTAGGTGTTGTTGGGGGCACAATGGCTGGGTGCATTTAAAGGCTACATTGAAAACCCGCCAACCTTGCTCTTGTGACAAGAAGCTCTCAATCTTCTAGCCCTTCTGCCTTGCCATTTATTTTCAAAGGAGATTTCGTTTTGGGAATACTTGAATAAATATTTATAGTTCTGGTAATTGCTTTGGTCATATTTGGCAGGAAATTTGGAGTATCATAAGGCACAAGCATAAGTTCTATCATATCATTATCTACGTCTTAGAGGTGTGCTCCTTTGGGCACTGCACCTTGGGGTAAGGATGATTGTCCTTCCTATTGCTACAGTTTGGGCCCGGATGACAGGCAATGGTGCTTCGTCACATGGAAGATAAGGCATTGGTACAAGCTGTGGGAAGGGCAACAATATGGAAGATGGTATCGGAATAATAGACTTGAAATTTGTTTTGAGGCATTCTATTTTGAAATCTGATGGAATACTTGCAAGATTTATTTTTTGCGATTCAGATATACCTATATGTTCTTACATAGAATTGTCCAATCTATCGGATCATTGCATTGATTCTCAAGAGAATTCTGTATTTATTGCATTCATGCCTGTTTTTACACTTTTTATAGTAAACAATAGTAATGTAAGGAAGGAAGGAAGGAAGGAAGGAAGGTTCTTTTATCGTCCACGGAGGCCAATTGGCCTATGGGACCCAAATTACACGGGTGCAGCAAGCCCGTTGCTACCCGGATTAAAAAACCCCCCCTTATGAGGGAAAAATCGTCGCAGCAACAAGCCTGCTGGCAGCTGTACAAATATACATATACACATGAATTCCTGGCACCTCAGGTAGGTGCCCGGGGGCAGAGGTGAGTCCGCAGATCCAAAACCTCCTGGAGGTAGGAGCCAAGGGATCGAACTGACGGCGTACTGAGTAGCTCATGCAGGGGCAGACCAGGTCGCACCAAGAGAATGTCGCGAGCCCGAATCTGACTATAGGCTGGACAGCTCTGGAAGGCATGGCTTTTATCCTCAACAATCCTCAGCGGGCAACACTGACAAAGCCTGTCCTGGCACGGCTCTCCAACCCACCGACCCGTCTCAAGCCGAAGATGGTGGGCCCCTATTCGAATGGACGCGATGATCTTGCGCTTC
The DNA here is from genome assembly GCA_021234155.1 of Isoetes taiwanensis. Classification (NCBI taxonomy): domain Eukaryota; kingdom Viridiplantae; phylum Streptophyta; class Lycopodiopsida; order Isoetales; family Isoetaceae; genus Isoetes; species Isoetes taiwanensis. The sequence goes on from JAJEKV010000018.1 coordinate 15,054,287, forward strand.
TTCATGGGCAACTGAGAATGCAGGTAGAGCTGTGGGCCCCGAACCAGAGTGGGGTTTATGTGCTGTTTGTAGTGTGCCACCTTTACCTGTTCCAGAGCATGGTGGTCCCAGAGCTTCCCCTGGAAACAAGAGTCCAAGTATTCCCTCAGCCTATCCCGGCCGGCGTCTGTGTGCACTTGGACGCACCTAAGGAGAAGCATTGCAACATGATGCAACTGAAATTGATTGTTGATTCCAGGTTATTGGTATTGTTCGTAATTGCCGTTTTATTCTTCTGACCTGCTTTGGCCATGCTTGCTCCTGCCAGTTGCTGGTAGCCAGGTTGTTTAAATTTTAAAATGGCAGGTTAGACTTAGATTATATTAGTCCATAGTAATAGGGCAACATGTTTTCCAGGTTTATGCTGAACATGACTTTGAAAAAATGCCTCCCGAGCTACCAACCCCATTGTCATTTGCAAGGGAGGGCAAAAAAGGTTCTCAAATATGTGCAAAAGCACTGGATGCTCTTTAATTAATAGTACTAAAGGTGATGCTACTTGTCTTTATCAATCTTATGCAATATAAGTATCTATTTTCCTTAATGTTACAGCATGAGGCATTTTGGGGTATAAATGAACCTAGGATCATTCAAATAGGATATGAAAGTGAGGAGGATCTAGAGGTAATGAATAGAAATGAGCGTCCTGGTGCACTTGTAAAGATACCCGTTCTTGCTGCTTTTGTTTTCCTGTCCGCAGCTTGTTGTTTATATTTGTACATGGATTTCCAATGTTGCTATCTCTAATTATCATCCTCGGTTATTGGTGTTTGTTTTGCTAAGGTTTTCCGTGATGCTGGTGGCCAGACAGAGATTTAGCATCTTGGAAAATGAAAATATGCTTTTTGATGCTTCCGCAATGTATTAGGGAACTAAATTTTTTATTTTTTATTTTTCATTTTCAACATAAATGATCTAGGGTGTCATTGTATTAATATGGAGCATTATTCAAAACCTGGGTTCCACCAAAAGCTGTGGCTATTAGAAATTGAAGACTCATCATGATAAACATAAATATAAGATAACAGCAATTTTGCTGCGACAGCCAATGGCGTGTTGCCATGTGCAACACATGTTTTAAAGAATGTTAAACGACGTTTTGTCTTTTGTGACACCAATTTTTACCATGCCGTTCTTCTCTCTTACCCGGCGATTCTGTTGTTCTACCCTTGATTCTTCCCGTTTTACCCAGCATTTTGCCCTATTTAACCCAATAGAATTGCTGTTACCTTTCATCCACGTTGCAAAAATGACCTCTTAACCGTTTGCTGCAAATTTCGAGGTGATGAATCTACCATATTTAATGCTCTGTCATTACCCTTTTTGAGCCCATATTGGCATATATGTGAATGGCATTTGTTTTGGATAGCAAATTTGAAATTATCAATATTGATTTTTTGTGCAATGTATTGAGTCCAATCCAGCTTATAAAGCATATAAAGGTTCATATTTTTTCTATTATAACACATTTGCACTCAATTGCATATTGCTAATTTCTTGTGGTGTTGATGCAACTAGGCATATAATTCTATTTTGAGGTAAGTTTGTTTACTTTCTTGAATGCCGAATCAGATAAAAATTCAAGATGGGTACTGATAATGTTCTTAAGATGGGGTAGGAGTTAAGGTAAGATCAGGAGTTAGGTAAGATCGCAGATGCCTTTTCTTCCCCGGCATTGGAGCAGGCGATGTTCGGCCCTACTGTTATATTAAAAGGTAAACAATTCCTTCAAATTTTGATTTTGCTTTCTTCCAGGATCCCTGCAAATTCTCCAGCAGAGCCGACACCCCCGACCAGGCCGCAATGCATGGATGGCATGGCACACACTGGCCCGGAGCCAGATAGAAGCACGGATGCCATTAATCACTCAGGCTCACCCTCTTGTACAGACACTCATTCCATAATATTATATTATATTCTCCCTCTAGAGAATCAATACACCTTTTACTCGCCCATCTCATTCTAGAACATAATGTTATGTTTGTCATTAAATAACTACTAGATCCTAGTTTTTTTCCATAGTTACTACTAGGTCAAATGGTAGAAACTAAATTTTACTATAATTTGTTGGGAGATATGGTATCACCATATCCAACATCTCCATATATATATCAATACCATCTTCATCGTGTTTTTGTGAAGCAACCCTGGTAGGAACCAAGGTATCTCCAACCTATTTGACATGGCTCTGAGCCTTTTGACATGGGGTCAAGATGTAGTCCAAAGTTGGTTGCCTAACTGGGATTTTCTAAGCTTCAATGCCCTTGGTCGGCATAGACTTTGTGATTGTAAAATATTTTCAGAAAACTTACAAAGTTCATACTTCTTCTTCTTTGCCTCTTCATTCACTTATGTAGGCCTATGTTATTTAATGACTTCTGTTTTGCATTTTTGAACTAAAGAGTGTATCAGCTTCATATGTTTACCAACGATATAACAAGCGACCATCTGCCTCGTGAAGCTTCAAACTATGTAACTGGTGAATGCGGCTATGTAACTATGGAGGACTCATGTGAATTTAGCTGAGGACTTTATCAACTTTACACAGGTGAGGAACCAAAGAAATGTTCGCAGCGGCCTTGGCCGCTGCGATAAATTTCTTGTATGGATAAATGGAGTTTTATTTGTATGTACAAAAAAATGTTTATGTTGGCCATGGTATCAAGTATTTTATTATCTAGAAGTAGCAATTTGAATTAATTGTGAAAACATGACTTTGAACTATAATTTAAGACACTTCACCCACTGCCCATGGAGGGCAACCCTCCGTGCGCATCACCTTGTTTAATCAATAGAAGTTTACTTTATAGTGTGTATGTTGTCTATGGTGCAAGGTTATTCAGAACTTGCAGAACAATCTTAATGGCTACAAAGCACAGTCTTAATGGCTACAAAGCAGCCTTTATTGTCAGACTTAAGTTTTGTGCAAGGGTGCACAAAACTTAAATCTGAACAATATCTCAATATCAATATGTCATAATCTCAATAATATAATTATCTCGACATAAATATTAACAATATAATTATCTCAAAAGTAAGTATCACAATGTAGTTTATCGTAAGACATTGTGTTGAGGAAGACATTTTGGAAACAATATCACAATTTCTCTTGCAAACACTGTCCTGCTTTTGTTGCCTAACGAAAAGCCCAACAATGCTGGGCACTTTTTCTAGTTACCAATAATAATAATGGAAAATAAACAATGTTAGTTGAACAGAATCTCACAACCATTGATTGACCACTTAAGTATGCAAGATTCCAAGTTAAGTACGTCTTATTAGGTATACTAAACCAATAAGAATTGCATTGCCCAGAGAACCATTCACACATCTCTTTCTTTCTTTCTTTCTATTTCATGATCTAGAGATAATGGAAAAGCCATAAGAAGTCAACTTAAAATTGGAATTTAGAGAGAGAAAAAAAAACAAAGGTGGTATTCAACTTGTGAGATAGCCAAAGGGGGTATTCGACTTGTGGAATGGAGCGTGAGTTTAGACGAGTCAAATTCGACTTGTAGAATAGAGCATGAGTTTAGACGAGTCTAATACCCCCATTTTTTTGGGATAGCAGTTCCGACGAATGAGTTTTTCTGTTCTTGGAGGTATTGGACTTGTCTAATATCAACTTGAAATTGTAGGTCGAATATGGGTATTCTACTGAATAACCTAGAAAGCTGACTAGTCTAATACCTCTATTCCTGTGGAATCCAAGCCCAAATTGGAAGCCAATAAGGCCAAGAACCAACAAATCTTACCTCAAATTTCCATGGAGCTAAAAATTTCCTGAACACGCACACACCGCGAGAAAAAAGACAGAACAAAACGCCTCCAAGAAGTCCGGAAATGGCTTAAAGGCCCAGTTTTGCCTATTCCCGATTTGTTAAACATGCAAGTCCTGGAAACAGAAGCTGAGATGAGCGATTAACAGAAGCAACGTGCAGCAGAGACGCACGAGGAGATATTATAGCGGAAGAATTTTTGTCGCTCCAGACATCGTTTGAAGAATTTTGGGGTGCGCCATAAAAAGACAATTTTCAGGCTGCTGCACTCTAAATATTCAGATTGAAGTGCCGAGAGGAGGTACCAGTTGCGCAGCCCAAAGGAACACCCATATTTTAGGACGAGCATAAGACACCGAGATGAGTTTTAAGATATGAGGAAAGTCCTACCTATTTCTTCTACGTCGGAACGAGTTACGCTTTAGCCTCGTTGTTTCGCTCGAACTTGAATTACCTTTAGTTCAATATGGTATTGAAGACTCGTCCCAAGTTGGTTGCAGTTTTTGTCACTGACTAATGGGCTTTCAGACAGCGGAGTATTATAAGTCACTACATCCATCCCAACTTTTTGCAGAACGGGGATCTGAATTCGTAGTTATAAATCCTGGTATAGTATCTCTGAATTAAGCTTTGTAAGTTTTAATAGAATGCCTCCAACAGCAGTGATTATTAGGATCTGCAAATCTACGGATGGGTCTAGCATCATGGCAACTACCGGTCACTGTACCCCACTGTATCGCTTGGCATATAGCAGAAGAACGGAATGCTGATCGTGGATATTTGAAAGGGGCAGTTCGTGAGCAGTCGGTACCTTCTAATGCTGTGAAAACAAATTAGCAAGCGTTCAATAAATGTTGTCAATCGTTTTTCAGTGCAGAGAACTCTTGTCGCCATTAAGTGAGAAGGAACGAAATGATTCATATCAGATGGTATGTAGTCTGTGGTATGTGGTTATACATATACCAGTGTCTTTTGGACCCTATTTGTTGGTTGATTTATAAACAAGCATTTTATATCTGAAGGCAACCTAAAAGGACGAGTTTTCTTGTGGTTTTATGCAGAACAAACATTGATAATATGTATGCGTATAGAACTGATGTGGCAGAAAGCCGATCTGTATCATATAGGCATAAAGCTTCATACCAGGCAGGAACCTAGAATTAGGAATAGACTGGAGCGCTTGACTTAGTCATACAATGTGACTTTGTTGCACCAAATCTAAAACTGACCTGGTAGCATATCAATTTTATACATCATATAATGTGGAGCAGCTTTATATCATCTCATGGAGTTGTTCACAAAGAGAAAATTTTATAAGCAAAGCTTCTTGAACATTTCAGCTTCTCGCTTTATTATAAGATTCAATGATGACTTTATTCGGGTATATGGCAAAGAAGATAGGGTCTTCAATGGCGCATGGATGATCCAATGGTTGAGTTGGAAGAGCATTTCATCTTTATCTGTCCTGCCTACAACATCATGAGGGGAAGATATCTGCCGGTTAGAGATCCAACAACATTGAGGAATATAGTGTACTATGATTAAACATGTATAGCGTTGCTTGTCAATGAATTTTCTTCAAAGTGAAGGAGCATTTTCAAACAGAGAGGTGTCATGCGCCCGCCATAGGTTGACAATGTACTAAAGAAAGGGAATTGCCAACGTCAAGATAAAAGCTAGCAATGTCCAAAACAAAAAAGTGGTCAGCAACACCAAACACAAACAGTCCTTTCAAAAAGGAAGCTTGATAAAAAGCAAAAGGGTGAAAGAAGGGGGCTCATTTTTGGAGTGGCCAGAATGGCAAATGGGGTATCTCCACCAAATCGAACATCTTTAAACAAACGTTTAATAAGTTTCCTGCAATATAATCTTGCAATAGGTTACTTTATAGGACTAGGAGATTCATGTTCTCCTTGCAAGTTCAATAGATTGTATGGACTTTGTATTATAAACCCTGTCGGTCTTTAATAGATGACAAATATAAGCCATTCTTTCTTCTATATGTTTATTGGACCTGTGCGATCTTCCCTTTTTTTTTGGTGATCTGTATTTGCGTCTTGGCTTCTTACATGGCATCTGAGCATTACAGGGAGAGCCTCTAGGGAGTAACTGATTAGGAAAGAAAGAAGTAATAATGGTATCTATTAAAGTTCATAATACTCGAAGATGATTAATTCTGTAAGGAAGAAAGTGCATGTGCTTGCTTGTGCCTTTGTTGGATCTATCTGGTTGAGGACGCAATGATTTAGGATAGAAGGCAGCATAGAAGGTCAATAAAATTAAAGGGGGTGTACCAAGAATCAGAATGTTTATGTGTATCACGTCAAAACTCTTTGTGGAACTTGGCTTGGGGAGAAGAAGAGAGGCAAGCCGAATGATGCGTTACAGTCCATTCTTTTGATGTGCTTCTAGGATTAGATATACATTAGCACAGCTTCATCTATTGGTCCGCACTTCACTGGCTACAAGAAGCAACAGCAGAAGGCATTGGGATTATTCAAGCAGATGACAGAAATGAAGCTCAGTCAGAAGTTGAGAATCCAGAAGAAACAAGGAAAGGAGCTGAGATTCTTTTGGGTTCTGGATATGATCTATAGTGTTGCAGTCCAGAGAATTGGCGAAAAATGATTGGAATCTGTTGGTTATATCAACCGGGTGAAAATACATATCAACCTCTTAGGTACCTCTCAGATAGTTTATAGTTTTATGGTTTTCATCCATTGGTTCGTTTGTGCATTATGGTCAGCACTCTTCCCTTTAATTCTCCTGATCTTGCTGTTTTGATAATGCTCTTTCTAAGTTGGCCGAGTTTGTAGACATGCATTTTGGTCCTGAAAGTTTATTGGCTGCTGCACTTCAAAATTTTGCAATGAGAGATCTTCCTCAATGTACAGAGAAAAGTAAGCGTCCTTCACATGACATTGGATACTTGCATTGCCAATTAATTTCCAAGGAACTCCTCTGACAGTTGCGATAATGCATGGAAGTTATAGATCATCCACGTATAATATTGTTTACTTAATGAAATCATGGGGAATTGCTCACAACTAGCATTGCAGAATGAAGGTGCTGTTAATGCCACATCTGCAACCTCCACCCAGGTGGGTGGAATGTGGCCCTAACTTAATGGGCATCTCTCTTAAGTCAATGGCAGTCTCTACTGAGAACTCTTGTGTCATTAGCATTTTCCATACACTGCTTTGAGCTGATTCCACGAGGCAATATAATTTGCAGCAGCAGGATCAATATTCATCGTTGGGATCCAAACCTTCTTCAAGGTTATGATACCTCCTTCAAAATAGACCTTCCAGGCTGCATAACTACCTCCAGTTACAATAATTTTTCTTATATATCTTTTTGGCATCTGTCTTGTTCAAGCATGACATGGCCAGATTGTACCAGTTGTCAATCTTGGACCTCGATGTCAAGTTTTGCCCGGACTCCTCAAATTGTTCTGAACAGCCACGTTGCTAGTGCAGAAATTTGGCAGCCATTCTGCCTTGCGCTCTTAGTTTCCGGTTTGACCTCTGGCGTCACAATTCAGCTTTCCTCAACAATGTTTTGTTTCCTCTCAACAGTTATCAACTCCCAACCACCATCTGACTTGCTCTGGTACCATGTTGAATCTCTGGCCTTCCAGACAGCAAGAAGCAAAGATACCAAAAAAAGATTGTGGAAGCAAAGAGAGCAGCTAGATGAATTTAGAAAGGAGTGAAGTTTCTATAACAAACTCTAATAAATCCTAACGTCTACCTATCCTAACATTTAGATACTATAACTAGTTGTGCCTTGTTATAACGAGTTTTATTTAGGTTCACTGATGTGGGTCAAATATGGCTTACGCTTCAACACTTCTATTGCATGGCTGATGAGGCACAAAGGCCTAATAAGGCTGGAACATTTGCTTTTCCTATCAGGAGCAATCTGAGAACCACAAGTTGGCTCTCTTCCTTCCTTCTTTCGCATTCACCAATAGATCCTTTGTTTGTAATTCAAAACATTGATCCTTTAGCATTTATGTTTTACCATGAAAAGAAAGACTCGTTTTCTTGTTAATTTATCCATTGTTCCCTGAAACTGGGAGATGAACGAATTCATCTCGCATATGAGTGTGAACATAGCTAGGCCTGAATTCAGACCATTTATTTTCAGATCTAAACTGTTGACTTTTGCAGGTTCAGATGGAATTAGGAATCAACTACCCTGTTGCCGAACATGGCCTGAATGGGGAACCAGTTAAGTTCTATAATATTGTTTCTTTTAGGAAGCACTTCTTACCATCCATAATCAAAGCAAATGAGTTATACAGAACCATAATGGAGCTATCACAAAAGACTCCTATGATTGGTTTCTCCTTCAATTCACTAAAATTGGTTAAAATCTACTAAATCATCTTTGCTCAAAAGGGAACTGTTAATAGTAATAGATGCTTCTGTCATTCCCAGTAATATAGTTTATTCCCTCTTCCAAGCCTTTGCACCCGTGAAGCTTCTGGCTCTGATCAGGATGTTGTCTGAGGATACTCCAAACTGGGCAGCTCATGCTGTCCAAACTGTAGCATGAAAGCCAAACCAAATCCTCTTAAAAGTAGATTCCTGCCGTGGGGCTTGCCCTTTAGCTGAATAACTAGTCAGAAAAGGTAAACAAGTTATAAAAACTGAAATGGGTCGTTGCTGAAATGTTCTGGGCCCCCAAAGTTACACATCTTAATTATAGGCATAATTGGAAGTAGCTTCAACATGCTCATCCATGACTTAGGAGTATACTTGTACACAGAAATATGCATAAAGTGGCTTATAAAACTTTTCTCCGCTAAACCTGATGTATATTGTATTAAGGTCAGGCTGCTGCAATTATGTTGCCCAAGCATTTTCTTATCTCGAACTTGCCAGATACTATTTAACATGTCATAAGCACAGGGGGACAGATATTTGTGCGTAGTATTAATCTGCATGGATAGACGTGTTCTCTCCTATTTTAGGTGTGCTTCTTCAGAAAAACTTCTGCATACACCTTAATGCCAAGTGGCATGTAGGTAGACTTTAATATGTGAAACTTAAAGAGCTTAATGCTGTAAAGAGGTGGAACCTTTGGTTTTATTATTGAACCTAACCACATGAATTTTTTCGAGGTAGGGTGGTGTTGACGATGTTACTTGTAGGAAGTTCCCTACAGAACTCAAAGATATTCAGTATCCTTGGACAGATGTTCATCTAAGAGAAGATCAGACAACACACCAGCAGGCAACTACATTGACAGGTACTCTTATATCACAATTCCTTAGATATGGCAATAGCATGAGATGGTTTTTCTTGAGTTTGAGAAACGTGCATGTATGAGGTACACATTCTTACAAAAACCATGGAAAACAATGCTTCGACTATGAAAAACCATGGCTGGATTACAGAATTTTAAGAACAGATGGGTTTGAGATTGAGAGATTGGGCCCACACACACAACAACACCACCCCCCCCCCTCAAAACCCAAAACAAAAAAAAAAAAAACCCTGGTGCAGCTGATATCTGGCCCTCGATGTTTGGATTGGAGGGGTAGGATTGTGTCGCGTCAGCCCCCGGGGGGGGGCGGGGGGGTGTGTGCTGTATAAGGCACCCGTTTTCAACGATGAATGCGTATTAGTCTTGACATCAACTTGTGCTTTGCAGAATCTTCAGCATCATCCATATGATCTATCCATTCTTTATTTGTTATGAAAAATGTGACTAAGTCCAAGGGGACTGCTTGGTAAAGAACTCTCCACCCAACCACAAGCCCAGATAGTATCTGAACTATCCCCAAGCTCAGAGCTTGTACACAAGGGAACACGCTAAGGAATGATCTTCTCCCTAATACACTTTCCTTATATAGAGACAGCAAGGCTAGCTCTCCTTTCCCCTTTCTCCAAAGCTTCCAAACTAATCTTTTGGCCAATGGCGTTGGGGCTGCCTAATACGTCCTTGGTAGGACTGAAGAATTGAAGAGTCACTGTTTGCATATATCCTAAAATGAAAGAAACGGTAGAATGAAAGAGATACATGAGATAGCTAGGCCATAAGTAAACTAGATAAGAAAAGAAAGAAAGACAATGTCTACATTAGACCCGAAGGGTCTATGAGACCATAACACATACAGAATTCAAGACCTCCAGGAGGAAAACCCTCCTGATATCTAAAGTATGCAAACAAAAATATTAAGTTAACAAAACTTATAGTGAAAATCTAAGAATCTGCTCAGATAGGGTTTGATGGAGATAGCCCATTCGTTCCTCGGACTGCTGCAAAGTAATTCATAATACCCCTTCTTGGCTTGCTTTGATGCTTGATGCTCGGCCTCTTTTGGAAAGACCTTTTTTTTTTATGGCTGCTGATCGTTTTATCTTCTTAGACAGTGCCAAAGTCACCCCTTTAGGGTCAGGATACTTATTCTTCTGTGATGCCTCCACTATCATCATATCATCATTTGACTCAGATGAAAAGAAATTAGTTATTTTTGTTTGCTTCAGGTCCGTTGGATTCTTTTGTTTGAGAATATTTCTCCTTTCTAGAGATAGTTCATATACAAAGTGAGATACACATTTCTGATCGTAATATTCTACCAGCTGTCGTAGAGATGTGGGGTCTCTAAAAAGACAATGATATCTGCCTCTAATGATGTAGTAGGTTGGGCTGGTAAAAATAAAATGTTCTTTTAACTCAACCATGTTTAGACTACACATTGGGCACTTCCGATCTTCACGACTAAGCCCTACCAACCTCAATCTCCAACTGGTGAGATGACACTAAACTGCCCCATAGAGTATCTCACTTTATTCGGAAGATCAATATTCAAATATCCAGGCCTTACGATGAAACCATCTGCTGATATATTTAGGAAGTTATCCTTATAGAATTTCTTTTTAGTAGGCAGACCTTTGACGGGATTTAGCCATGTATTTGAATTATAAAGGCACTCCCAAGTCATGGTGTATAAGCTGATTAACTTGTTGCTGAGTAAAATTCAGATTATCATCCGTTACACTGTATCAAAAAGGTGGGATATTTCCCATAGAGAAACCCATCTCCTCAAACAATTTAGATTTCCTTGAGAACCAACAGCGCTTACCCTGGTCTGCCAATGTTTTAGACGACACATATGCCAACCAGGGAAGTCTTTTTGGACCTTCTTGTGATTGTCCAAAGCGGTGTAACTTATGTAAATAAGTCACTGTTTGAAAGACAATTTTAACCTTCAGAGGTTTCACATTAAATTCAGCAAGCATTATATCATGGGGTATAGAATATTTGCTTCTAATCATTCAAGAAAGAAGAGAAATTTGGAGCCTCTCCAGTTGACCCCGTCATCGGCTCGTAGGTCAACTCCCCATATTTGTGCACCATATAAAGCTGCCGGCTTCACCAACATGTCGAACGGGAAGAGCTTTGTATGAACATCTTGGAAATGGAGTTGGTAGCACTGTTTTTCTAGCTGTACAAGAGAAGCTTATTCTTTTGCAATCCTTGCCTGACTAGCCTCCCTCAATGTAAAAAGAGGGCCCGCAAACTCAACACCCAAGTAGGTGTATGTAGAAACAATTTCTACAGGTTGTCCTTGGAAGATAGACCCAAGAGATCTTTCGTAGACGTTAATATAATCTCTCTCTCTCTCTCTCTCTCTCTCTCTCTCTCTCTCTCTCTCTCTCTCTCTCTCTCTCTCTCTCTCTCTATTTAGAGCTCCCTGTCCAATACTTTTGTTACTACTACTTGATTGAGGGACAGATTTGTTATATGCAGAATTTTTGCTCATAAAGCCATGGACTATGAATAAGCTCTCATGGACATTGTGAAGATCACCTAGAAAGAAGAATCACCACAGGACTCCTGTTAGAAAGAAGAATCACCATAGGACTCCTGTTAGACATATCTTCGTCACTAGGAACTTTAGTTGCTTCAGACAATCAAGCCTCCTGAAGAGAAAGAAGCTGCAGTTTAGGTCAGATATTGAAAGATGACTCTTCTACAAGCTATACTCTGCTCTCTGCTCTATGTCCTGCTAAGAATCTACTACCAATTATCATAAAAACTCCAGTTAGATATCCAATAGCCTCTGCTTTTGCCCAATTTCCAGAAGATGCGCTCTATTTCACGAAGATCCATTAGTCCACGAATTAAAGGCAGTAGTAACCTCAAAGCTTCATCTTTATAACGAACTCTTTCCAATGGATAAGCAATCCTTTACACAAGAATTGCTACACAACATGATCTTCTCTGTCTTATCCATCAGCAAAATACTAAACACCGCTGTCTGCTACGTCGACATGCAATTCTAAGGAAAAAAATAGGTTCCATCTCATTTTGGTCATCAGAAATAACCTTGATTAAAGAAAAAAAAGGAATTCCATTGACAGTTTTAAAGCTATGAGCACCTGTAAAGATATCCAGCATTAATTCATCTTATCCGTTGCCAATCTCGACCAATCTTGGCTGCAATTGTGAGTCCATTCATGGCTCCACAAACACACACAGAAGATATCCGACTCTGCTTTCCTAGATCTGGCCACGGTCCGCCACACGCCAGATGTCATGGACCTAACTCCAGTTCCACAGATTGCCAATCATCACATCTGACACCAAACTACGCAACTCAAGGTCTTCTCCCAAGCATCCGATCCAGGGGGATTCGCTTCAGCAAACACCAGGTCCGAGCAATAAACTCCAGATCAGCCTTGCAAGACTTTTTTGCAATGAGGATGGTCATGAGGCAGAACAGCAAGAGTTGTTTCGTATGGCTTAATAGATGTCTTCCAAGGGGTCTATGAAACCATCAGCAACTAGAGAGCGATCAGTAGCAGGCATGTTATCAAGGTCATAGCAAGAAAATGCAATTCTGTCTGCAACTTCAGTAATCCTTGACAATTCTTTGTCCTCTAACGGAGGTCTATTTGAATGTTCATCTGTAAAATGGTGCAAAGCAAGTTTAAATGACAATTTAGACATATCAGAGTGCACCAAATTCATGTTGACTTTGGCAACAAAAAATATATCAGACTTCTCCATAAGCCCATGAGGATTTCTTGCAACTTGGCCAAGGTAATGATCATCATACATGCTTGACGATTGAAGAATCTCTATGACTCAAAGTGAATTGAAGGAATAGAGATAGATAGATAGATAGATAGATAGATAGATAGATAGATAGATAGATAGATAGTATATTTATGTCATGCCACATTGGCAGCATCCATGAAGATATATGACGATATATGACGGACCCCCAGAGACTTGAACACAAGATCTCTTAATTGCTAATCCAATGGACTAGCCACTAAATCAAACAAGGGGGAACAAAGAAACACAGAGGGAGACGTCGACGCATATAAAAGAAGTGCTAAAACCCTGCGTGACCATGGCCTTTATAGATAGGCCATGTCATCACCACATGTGGCAGGGTGATATGCTGAGTCATCATAATAAGGTGACCATATGGCTAACATCCCCCCCGATGACCAGCATAGCAGAAACAACAAAAAAGAAACTGAAAAAAAAGAATCTCCCTGATGACTACTTTCCCCCGATGAGTAGCTGCAGGTACAATATGCAAGAAGTCCTTCATAGCAGTAAAGTGTCGTCCTGCGAGAGCTTTTGTAAAGCCATCTGCTTTCTGGTTTGTTGTGGTGCAGTGAGAGATATTGAGCTGCCCATTTTGTAACTGTTTTCTAACAAAGCAAAGTTTGATATCCATATATTTGGAGAGGCATCTGATAGTCTTTGGCGTGATGAATACCCAATATTATCACAGTAATTAGTGGCAGGGGTTGTGAGGATTCTCAGATCTTCGAAAAGATGGATCAGCCATAGCATACTGAACCGTAAGCGTGAGAGATTTGAGTTTTGCTTCAGTGGTGCTTATACTATCAGTGTCTTGCTTTTGTGACTTCCAGCCAATTGGATTTCCTCGAAAAAGGAGACATACCCTGTTCGATATTTTCTGTAGTCAATGTCAGTGGATGCCATATCTGAATCAGAGTATAAAGTTAGTTTAAGGTTCAGCACTCTTGTGTATTTGAGTCCATGTGTAGCAGTCCCTTTTAGATAGCGAAGGACACGCTTTGCTGCCTTCCAATGAGCTTCTTTAGGATGATGTACCATGAACCTAGATAGGACTCCGACTGCATAGACAATGTCTGGACATAAATATAACAAGGCACCAACAAGCTGCCTATACAATATACCTACCATCAACATCTTTATCCACAGTTTTCAACGTGAGCTGTTGACCTGGCTCATAAGGATTTGGAGAAGCTGTACAATCTGTCATATTATATTTGACAAGAATTTCTACTATGTACTTCTGTTGCGACAGAAAAATACCCTCAGATGTCTGCCAGTTTTCTATGCCAAGACAGTAGTGCATGATAGTCTTACCCTAGATTGGGGGATCCCGGAGGTGTGATCCCAGAGGACGGGATCCCCGAGGACGTGTGATCCCGGAAGACGGAATCCCCCTTACTGCGCAGTAACTGCGCATATTTTTTGGCCCTTGAAAGGAAAAATGGGGCAGATTTCGTGTGGGATTTTCTCCCTTGATCCGCAACCAAATCGAATGGGGTCAGTTCGAGGATGGTCGGAATGGGCTGGATCAGAGGCGCAGGTAGAAGCAAAGAAGGAATCGAAGCGAGCGCCGCTGTAATCAGCAAGCTTCAATCCGGCCGAAAATCAGCCCTAAACTGCGCAGTAACCCACTTAGCTGCGCAGTTGACTGTGTGATCCCGGAGGACGGGATCTTTTCTGATGGTGATCCTGGAGAACGGGATCACCACCTCCGGGATCCCCCAATCCAGGGTAAGACTATCCTACGCCGTGCGTGAGACCTAAGGCACCAACAAGCTGCCTATACAATGTACCTACCATCAACATCTTCATCCACAGTTTTCAATGTGAGCTGTTGACCTGGCTCATAAGGATTTGGAGAAGCTGTACAATCTGTCATATTATATTTGACAAGAATTTCTACTATGTACTTCTGTTGCGACAGAAAAATACCCTCAGACGTCTGCCAGATTTCTATGCCAAGACAGTAGTGCATGAGACCTAAATCAGTGACCTTAAAACTGGAGGTGAGGGTGGTTTTTGTCGGTTGATCTGCTGCATCCCCTGTCATGATGGTGTCATCCACATACAGCAAAATAATAAATAGCAAGTGATGGTGAAACTTATAGTATAAGCTAGGATCCGCTCTGGATCTTTGGTATTGCATGTCAATGAGAAAGGCATTTATTTTCATGTTCCAACAGCGTGGTGCCTGTTTCAGACCACGAATGCTTTTTCTGAGCTTGCACACATAATTGGGATGCAGCTTATCGATGAATCCAGGGGGCTGATCCATGTAAAGTTCCATGGAGCGAGCGAAGTTCCAGCGTTAGCATAACCTCCTCGACCTCTACCTCGTTGTTGCTAAGGGACTGTTGCAGCAATACTTGAAAAACCCTGATAATTCCTGCTTCCGAGATTGCAATCCCTGCAAATTCTCATGATTCTTGCAAAACTAGCAAGAATAGCCTGTGAAATCTTCTGATGCAGAAGCCTTAGCAAGGTCCGCTCAAGGTGACGGAATCCTTTCTCTTCTTTCAGTTAATCGGGATTTGAGAGATCCGGTGCTCACTCCTTCCTCCAAGCCGGCTCTGATACCATGAAGAATCTCTTTGGCTAAAAGTGAATTGAAGGAATAGAGAAAGACATGGAGGGAGACTTCTACGCAGTGAAGACCAAAGCAGTGAAGATTATCATAAATATCTTCCATTTTAGATAGTTGTTATAAGATAGAAACTCAAATGCATCATAGTCATCTTGTGATTGTTCCAGAGAAGTACGATCCTCAAAGAGACTTATTTTAGTGGATTCTCTTGCAGCTCAACATCATGTCTGTGATCTCTTGTGATGGTTCCAGAGAAGTGCAATATTCAGTTCAAGAGATCTGTTTTAATGAATTCTCTTGCAGCTCAACATCATATCCGTGATCACTTCAACTTCACGCTCAAACATTGATTGTATACAGTCTCATAGTTCTTTAGAGCTTTAAAAATCCCCTTAATACCCAGGGATTCACTTTGTGATCAATAGTACATTGAATGTAGACCAAAATATCTGCATCTCTATGATAAAAAACATGTGGATTTGTCATAGCCTCCCATGCACCTTTCAAAATATTGTGTCATAGTCGCCTTCCATTGTGAATAATTGTGATGAGTCAAAAGTTCTATTCCACAAGTAGCTGCCGATAATGAGATCTGAAAAACATCCAGACAAGAATAATAGCTTTCCATAAATAATATAATATCACTCTAAAATTTTCGCAATCCCATCTTTAAGCAAGTTGTTATATTTGTTCAAAAAATCAACTTTGCAGGCTAGAAAAACTGAACAAAATTTGTTACTCACTCTTGCATATTAAATTGAGCAAAACCGACTTCTCAATCCACAACTCTGGATAAGTCACAACTCTAGATCTGTCCCCAAATGCCACAGATACCCTCAAATCAATGCAACCATCATGATCGGATAAAAAAACTCCAGCTCCTAATTTGGCAGTCTTCAAATCCGGCTCCTCTCTGTTGTAACTCCAAATCTGGCACAAATCCGACCAACTTACGAGCCAAATATAACTGTCTTTTGCCAGTCTGGCTCCGATTTCTAAGAATCAGATGAATTCTACTGCCTTCTTCGTTAAAGATTTTGTCATAATCATTATGGACAGAAAAGGATTTGAACTTCTCTATCTGAGCCCATGCTTTGGCTGTCATTTCCATCCCCCACATCAAGGCTCTATATAAAGCATCAATATTGAAAAGGTGAAGTTTCGCTGGAACATCTTGAAAATAAACATTTTCTTTATGGCATGGCAAGCATGGCATATCCTTTCGTGAGCTTCGCATATGCTGCATCTTCATACTAAAATAGGTCCACTAAGTTTTCACGCCCATGTATAACGAGAGACCACTTCCACTGCTGATCGATAAAGAGCAAGGGGCTGTGATGCATGCAAGCTTGTGACATTCCAAGTTTACTTTAAGCATATGCACTCCTCAACTAAAGCAGACCGTTCACCTCCAAGTGCTCTCTCAAGTGCCAGTAATGATGTTGAAGGACTTCAGGGGAAGAGGATATAAGTACCACATCATCCACATACAGAAGGATGGATCAGCTAAAGCAGACCCATCACCTCCAAATGCTCCTATAAAGCTTTCCAGCTCAGCAATGTACAACCAAAGAGCGTAAGGGATAAGGGGCTGCCCTGTTTAAACCCTATTGTGCTGTTTATTTCATCCTATCAGCCTCTGTGCACTCTATTTCGTCCCAATACATTTCATAGAGTGTCAAGACGGCCTATGAAACTAGAGAGCTCCAATAATCCGAAGTTTAAAAGCCTACGAAGCATTTTTGAGGGACAGTATCAAAGGCTTTGCGGAAATACACAAAGCAGCAATACACTTTCGTTTCATGGCTTTAGCTTCCCCAATGATAGACCACAAGGTAAAAACATGATTTATACCATGGGATGGCATGTGGTCAGAAGAGTGGAGAACAGGTTTAGAAGAAGTTTGATAGCCCTTGCGCTTCTATATGGTTCATTCAGCAAGTTTTTTTCTATATTCTTTCAGTTGGGCCATTTGCTAGACCCAGTAGCACATCCCAACATAAAAGAACATGGTATACCAACAAATAGAAAGCCTATGCATGAATTTTCTTGAAAATTAGCATGCGACTTCTGTTATGTGCCTTTACCTTTACAAATATTTGCATTTATGATGTTGTTAGGATTTGTATATTTTTGAAATTTTATGGCTGGTTCCTGTGTTCTGCAGATTGTGGTGCTCTGGAGAAATATCGTAAGTATGTATGTGGCGAGGAGGCCCTAAGAATTCCTGCTAACGAGCCATTCTTCTTACGCCGGCCTCTTTCTAGAGGACGGTTTAATGTATCTAAAACATACTCAATGCAGCAGGTAATGTGCAGTAAAGGAAATAAGATTTATTAACACCATGGGGGTTCTTGCATCTTGGGCTTGAATTAAATGCTACTATATAAGAAAGTGGAACCTGGATGTTATCATGTGTGGCCAGAATTTGCAGCTCCCCTGTTGCAAGAAGAGTCCATTAATGTCTAGTGGACCTACTATGTATGAGACCAAATAGATACTTTATATCTTCATCTTCTAGGAGCATCCCCCCAGGTTGAAAGTGCTAGGTAGGTCTAGCAAGTAAAAAAAGACAAAACACAGAGAGGTAAAGCTTTCTAAGAAACTTACAACTTTGATGCAGCTCATGATCTTTCTAGACCAGAAATATTTCCTGAACTCACCAAATTCAGGAGAGGTATGTTCACCAGTAAGCAGTAATGAAAGAAGGAAATCAGTTGTTCTCGTTGGGATCACTCTAAAAATGGCCAAGAGGGCTCAGGGGCCAGACAGTCCACAGTTCTTTCCAAACGAAGAAAAAGGCCACTAGGTGCATACAATCATTTTTTTCAGTCCCTTTATATGATGGCATTACACTGCTGACCTGGCATATTGCATGCCTGTTGGTGACATCCACAGTCACGCTCCACTTTCTTTAGTTATTACCTTCACTAGCTAGAATGTTTCTATTAGGCGCCTGTATGCATGGTATTCAGAGCTCAGGGCTGGGATGGAAGTCAGTGGCGCTTCAATTTGAAAACTCACAAGCTGTATTGGATTGGTACGGGCTTTTCAACACGTCTGATCTTATTCAAAAGATAGTTTCAGAAGCCTTGCAATGCTTTCCAAGATTGTATGATAAGAGGTTTTTTTGATATAATTCTCAGGATCCTGAAGTGGAATCATCATATCTTGATAAATTTTCAGTCACCTAGCCGGTTTTCAGGTGGAAAAGCTTAGGATCAGAAGATCTTTTGCGTTCACGACGGAATTATCATACGTTGGTTTGGTGGTTCTGATTTGGTTGGATCTAATCGATTTGATTAAGGGTTTGGGTAAGGTTTGGCATCCAATTGATTTATGTGGCGAAGATCTGGGAGCCGGATTTGAAGATTTGGATTAGAGTTATGTGTCCTCATGGTCTTCTAGCATGCCATGTCATGCCATGCCATGTTGCACAATTTTTATGTTAAGTGCAAAGAATGTCGACAATTGGTCGAACATCTGCTAGGTCCACGAACTTTTCTTTTGCCCGGAGCTCCTGCTGGCGAAGCTGCTGGGTATGTTCAAGATTTCGAGATCTGTCTTATCCCATTCTATTTGCCATCTATACTTCAGATTTATTTCTCAATCCTGAGATTTTCTTAAGCAGTGGTGGCAAGGCCATAAAGAGGCTTGTTGCCAGGAGCAGCTTGCAGTGTACAGGCTTGGGGTCGTTATCAGAAAAAGCTTGTAGTGTGTGTGCATGCCTGAGGCTTGTTGCAGGAGACGCTAGATCAGTTCGTCCTATTTCTCCTTCCTCATGTGTCCTCCTTTTTCGCAAACGCTAATAATGTGGGACTGCCCAATGTTATCCTAAGGTTGTTAGACATGTTAGTTAATGTGCAAATATATCTTGTACATAATGTTACTTATTATGAAAGTAAAAGTCTACTTTCTAATTGTGGCCCTGTAGAGATGTTTTTGCGATTTGGACTTTTTTGAATAAGAGAATAATCTTTTTGGTTGGTCTCCTAATCTGGCGTCTCTTCTTCTCTCCTCCGCTTGCTAACCTAGGTTATGTGACAAAATATCCAGGACGTTGTAGAAAACTATTATATAGGAAAATTTCCAATATATCCCTCAAGGTCTATAAATACTCTCCAATTGAAGAGTATTTTTGGAAATATGGTAATATAGTTTTTGTAGCTCCCCAAATTTAAAAGTTGTCTTCACGAACATCTTAGATTAGAATAAGATATTTCCAACAAGCTCAAATTCATCTGAATCGGATTTGAAATTCCCAAGTTATGCTCATTTGTTTTGTCTTCTATAACAAATTTTTAGAACACTATAACTTTAAGATTCCAACTCTGTTTTAGATTATTCTACTGCTGCTTGGGTCTCACTCTCATCTATAAGTTTCATGAAGGGCCCCTTTATAGATCATCAATCAGAAAAAGGTTTATTGCCTTTTAAGCCAAATCCCTTGTTTCTTTCTGGGGGGTATTTTTGGAATACTTGCAAACTTGAGGGGTATATCTGGAATTTTCCCTTGAGGATATTCAGAAAATTGGACGTGTACAATTGTCTTTTAGTGGATACATCCTTGGAGGAGGCCCGCCTGTCTGCCACATACATAACATTGGATTTGATGCCAACTTCCAATGAATCCCATGCATTCGAACGTAAATTCACTTAGAAACAGTCTTGTTCACAATCTCCTTGTTGAAACCTCTGGAATTCCTCTTGAGACTGCAACAAAGCTCCGGCACTTGCAAACACGAACTGAAATAGCTATCCCTAAGTACATCTGCATCAACCTCACACCTCCTTCCAGGTAAACCTCAAGGTCTCCTAACAAACTTGTCTAAATCAGGCAGGAAATAACTATTAGGGAGCTAGCATCTGCTTTCAGAAGACAAGAGACTCGATCTAGGATAGGGGTCTTATTTTGTGGGAACAGTTTTCTCCTTGCTAATTTCCTTCATATATTCATCTGACAAGGGACTAAACTGCAGGTTTGTGGCGACCTTTCCACCATATGGAATTGGATGCTAACTGAGAAGCTCTTTTTGCCATTAGAAAGCCGCCAAAATCTGTCCGTTCTCTTGGTTGCGCCTGATACACTTGACAACCGAGGTATGCATTTGTCTTTCGAGATAGCAGTGTTTTTCAGGTCAAACAGCTTCCGCATTTGATGTAATACAGATGGCCCATTTTCTCTAAACAACACTTACACATTTTTTGCCTAATCACTGTCATGGCAATTTTTGCCAAATTGAACTTCTGATGCCGCGTGCTTTTCGATCTTGAATTAAGAAGCTATTGACCTTCACCTTTATATTGATCTCTGAAGGAATTATGTAACTGCAGCATTTTCTTTTATCTGTTCCAACTCAACCTTTAGAAGCGGAATAAGTACTTGAATTTGTAAGTATGTTAGAAACAGAAAATAATCAAGCTAAGTGCACACAGGATCACAAGAGGAATATGTCCACCACAGCCCATGGGACAGCAGAAATAACTTGCCACCCAATCTTGATGCTCTTGTATCTTCTTCATTCTTCAAGGATGACCACAAGCCGAATATGGCCACAGCTCATGGACAGCAGGAACGATGAAATAATTCACCATGAAACCTTGAGCTCAAATGAATCTGAACTCCCCACTGACCTGAGAGCTGGCACACAAGAGGAGCATATCACTAGACATTCTGATCTCCAGATTCATGAGATTCCAGATCCCTGTAACTGCCTTTTATATAGGGGATATGACGGCTATATGGCTGTTTTACCCTTCTATGCCCTTATGGGATGCACCTCAGAAGGCGTCACCAAGTACCAAATCCATAGTGCGTTGGATGATACCCATGATCTCAGATCAGTCTACGCCGACTGCTACCGTTTCCAAGTCAAAATCTCAACAAAGTATGAAGTTCCAACTAATCTAAGCAAATGGACAATTATACCTTCTTTAGTAGCTTCGCTTCTTGCACCTATTAGATGTTCTTTTAGATTCTTCGACTTAGATTATAATCTACGAGACTAGTGCATCGATCTAAATGCAACTGTTCATTTTTCTTTCTGATCAATGTCTGCCTTCCTAAGCCTGTAAGTGCGTCCAATATTTCCAAATAAAGTGAATGCCCGTGACAGTCGTCTGAATCTATTTCTTTCAAATATAACCCAGAACTCTGTCACGGTCGTCCAATGTGACTGCTTATGATTAGTCACAAACTGACTCAACACTTCCACAAAAAAAGGTGTAGGCAGGACATCACCAAGCGCTTGAATAAAACGTGGCATCAAATTCCACACGCGTGCCTGGTTCAATGGGCTTTATAACAGCCTAAATCTTCTGTCCAACATATTTCTGTTGAGAAAGGTTGATGTCGTCAGGTGTTTTCTCTCTCCTATTTCTTGGTCCTTGGAAAGTTGGACATATGCATGGTATTATTAAAGCTTATGAATGTGCAGAAGCGTTTTTTATTAAGTGAGCTTGGTGTAAAGCCACAAACTCCATATTGCATGATGTTGGCTGAGACAGGCATGTTACCCTTAGAAGTGGAAGCCCTATGCAGAACAATAACTTTTGTTAATAGGGTTCTCACAATGGAAGTGGATAGATTTCCTCGCCTAGCCCTTGAGCAATCCAAGGATAAGGGGTGGTATTGTGAAGTGAGAAAATGGAGTACCAAGTGGCTTGGACAAAATGTGTGGCCGAAGTCAACTAAGTACAAAGAAGTTTATGGGGAGGTGAAGGCTTGTGCCCTGAAGGAAATGTGGAAGCTTGAACCTGACGGAGATGTTAAAAAAAGGTTCTATCTTGATGATATATATAAGCTGGACACATATGAAGAACAGGAGTATTTGCTTGCAAACATCAACAGAAAGAACCGCATGTTAATTTCTCAGTTACGGTTATCATCGCATCACCTACATGTTGAAACAGGTAGATGGAATGGAACATCTTGAAGTGAGAGATTTTGCCTAGGATGCCTAGACCCTGAAGTTGAAACAGAGAAGCACGCATTTCTGGAATGTTCAGCTTATGAGAATATTAGAACCAAATATGATATACAGAGCCAGACCTTGAGAGAGCTACTAGAAATACCTGCACATAAGTTAAGTGCTTATCTTAGGGATGTTTGGATGGAGCGTACAGACATTATAAACTTATTTAATCTTATGGATAGTTTTGATATTTCAGGTGCTTCGGATTGAGTGCCTATATTACATTGCATTACATTATGTATTTTGTTTGCCATAGAGGCCTGGGGGCCTAAATGGCTTGATAAATTAAATTAAATTAAATTAAATTAATTGTGAGCAAATTTTTATTTAACTTGCACTTGATTTCGTGTCCACATTTTATCAAGTAACATTGTCACACATGGTAGATATGAAAGGGTTCATTCGTGAGAAAATTTAATCTTGTATCTCACACTCTAATGTTGTGTTCCATGTAGCATTAATGGTTTTTACATGCTGGGCTCTGCATCCACAGATATAAAATTTTACCTCCCTGTTTCTCTTATCGTTTAATTAACTCTGGAGGATGCTAGCATAATATGAAGTGCATACTTCTTTTATTCCCTCGAATAACCCCTATGAGTTAGAAAATCAGGACAGTGCCGTGCTATATGTCAGCATTTTTAGAGCTGTAATGGCAGGTTTGCCATTAATAATATGATTTTCTTTGCCATTAATGATGTTAAGGGAGGTTGTTGTTGATAACAGTCTGAGTGTTCTAATGATTTGCAGAAGTGAAGGAAATGTTGTCCATTCTACTAAAGGATCTAAAATTCCATTCTGCTGTCGTTCACCAAGTAATTTGTTTTTTACGTGCTATTTTCTGTCTGTACTATTTAGTATAAGATTCTTAATGTTGCAACCAGGAACCTTATGTACAGAATCTTTAGTATCTATCTTTCTTGTGCTTGTATCTTAGTCAGCGCCAACATTCCATATATTGTCCAGGTCACTATAGCATGTTTTTCGTACAATAGCTGTGCTTAACTGACCATCAACACATCAGTCGAGTACTGAAAGAGAGTTTTAGTCTGAACCTCCCACTTTGTGGGCAATCTCTCTTTTAAGGGTTAAGGAGCAGCAAATTGCTGAAGAGGGATTCTGACCAAGACATCATTGTTCTTCTTTATTTTACTTATACAACAGTCAAAAGCAATCAAAGCAAGGGATTGAGAAGAACAATGATGTATTAGGCATTTTTACTTATCCTAGAATATATGCATCAGCAATGACATTTCAGTGTGATGACATTGAGCTGACTCCCCAGATCTACAGCTGATGAAGATGATAAGTCCGCTGGCATTTCAATTGTAGCTAACATGTCCACTCAGCTATGACGTATCTTCTCATGTTCACATTTCTGTTAAACTTCAGTGTGCGGCTGTACTGTCTCAAAAGATTGGGGCAGATTTTAAGGCTGTGTCAACAGGGGAAGCTTTTTGGACGCGTTTTGGCATTAGATTTTAATGAAACAGCGAGTTGTATTTGACAACACCTCCACAATGCTCACAATCCTATGTATTAAGCCAGACCTTAGTGCCAGAGACCTTAATGCATTCAAGTTCACTTTTTTCTGGGGTGCCAATCACTTTTCTGGTTTTTGAGTTGGTCCGTTCATTTTATCAAAATGTTTGTGTATATTGATTTTTTTTTGTAGGAGTGTATCGCAGCTACCTTTGGAAATGGGGTTCCTTCTGCTTGTGTGGTGAATCTGGGTGCTCAAGTTACCACTATAACTTGCGTTGAAGTAAGCATAAGCTTACCATTTAGAATGAGTAGCAGCATGCAAGAATAAATAAGATCTCATTTGTGCAGGAGGGAGTAGCAATCCCAACAACGCGTTTGGTACTTCCATACGGTGGAGAGGTCAGATATCTATTTGTTCTGAAAGAAAATTTTATTAACAGCTGCAGCTGAGAATAGGATGTTACTGTATGTAGTTTTGCGCAGTGGGGAAGCAAAAGGTTACCCTTAGAAATCATTACTCTAGGTTTGCCATTTGTTAGCATTTCAGATGCGTATACCCGAGTGATGACGTCACATACTGAGGTGTGGATGACTTGGCGTATATAAGCCACTCTCATTCGAGTTAGAGTTCAGTTTTTCTCTCACATGGCTTTTGTAGACTCCTTGAGTGTCTTCTAGCCGACGCAAGCATTTTGTATCTACTTTTTCATTTCGTCTATGATCCAAAATGTCTTCACCATTAAGTAGACTGCGTGGCAATTGATATCTTATATCATGTTTACATTGTCTTTGTTTGTTCTTGAAGAACAGCCTGTAATATTTTGCTTGGGTTCTTGGTTTACTCTTTTAAAAGCCTGCAGCATCTTACCTTCATGACATCTGCTGCCGCCTTCTTGTTTCTACTTGTTGCTTTCCCATTATCAGCACTTCGGTGGAACTAGAGATCGTGAGTCAGATACTAAATGTCTTCACTTAAAAAATGTTAAGCATTGATACTTCCTCAAACTGTCTCATCATGTAAGCTAGGAACATGATAAAGAGTTTTAGTACGATGAAGATCATAAAGAAAGAAAGAAAGAAAGAAAGAAAGAAAGAAAGAAGGAAAGATTTATTAACGTCTACGTAAGACCCTAAGGGTCTATGAGACCATAATATAAACAGAGTTCAGGACCTCCAGGAGGAAAACCCTCCTGTTATTTAAAGTATAGAAACAAAAATATTGAGTTTAACAATCAAAAATCTAAAAATCTGCTCAGGTAGGGATTGATGGAGATAGCCCATTCGTTCCTGTGATTGCTGCAAAGTAATTCATAATACCCCTTCTTGGCTTGCTTTGATGCTTGATGCTTGGCCTCTTCTGGAAAGACTTTTTATGTTTCATGGCTGCTGATCTTTTTATCTTCTTAGACAGTGCCAAAGTCACCCCGTTAGGGTCAGGATACTTCCTCTTCTGTGATGAGTCCACTATCATCTTATCATCCTTTGACTCAGATGAGAAGAAATTAGTTATTTCTGTTTGCTTCAGGCCCATTGGATTCTTTTGTTTGAGAATATTTCTCCTGTCTAGAGATAGCTCATATACAAAGTGAGACACACATTTCTGATCGTAATATTCTACCAGGGTCTCTAAAAAGACAATGATATCTGCCTCTAATAATGTAGTAGGTTGGGCAGGTAAAAATAAAATGTTCTTCTGACTCAACCATGTTTAGATCGCACATTGGGCACTTCCGATCCTCAAGACTAATGTTTTTCGCCCTGCCAACCTCAATCTCCAACTGGTGGGATGACACTCTAAACTGCCCCATAGAGTATCTCACTTTATTCGGCAGATCAATATCTAAATATCCAGGCCTTATGATGAAACCATCCGCTGGTATATTTAGGAAGTTATCCTTATAGAATTTCTTCTTAGCAGGCAGATCTTTGACGGGATTTACCCATGTATTTGAAACATAAAGATATTCCAAGTCATGGCGTATAAGCTGATTGATTTCTTGCTGAGTAAAATTCAGATTATCATCCATTATACTGTATTGAAAAGGTGGGATATTTCCCATAGAGAAACCTATCTCCTCAAACAATTTAGATGTCCTTGAGAACCAACAGCGCTTACCTTGGTCTGCCAATGCTTTAGATGGCACATATGCCAACCAGGGAAGTCTTTTTTGACCTTCTTGTGACTGTCCCAAACAGTGTAACTTATGTAAATAAGTCACTGTTTGAAAGGCAATTTCAACCTTCAGAGGTTTCGCATTAAATTCAGCAAGCATTATATCATGGGGTACAGAATGTTTGCTTCTAATCATTCTAGAAAGGAGAGAAATTTGGAGCCTCTCCAGTTGACCCCAGTCATCGGCTCGTAGGTCAACTCCCCATATTTGTGCACCATATAAAGCTGCCGGCTTCACCAACGTGTCGAACAAGAAGAGCTTTGTATGAACATCTTGGAAATGGAGTTGGTAGCACTGTTTTTCTAGCTGTACAAGAGAAGCATACCCTTTTGCAATCCTTGCCTGACCAGCCTCCCTCAATCTGAAAAGAGGACCCGCAAACTCAACACCCAAGTAGGTGTACGTAGAAACAATTTCTACAGGTTGTCCTTGGAAAGTAAAAGAATTATTTTTCCAATTTTTCCAAGAGGTATTAAATACCATCACTTTGGTCTTGTAGAGATTTACCTGCAGTTCTCTATCTTTGCAAAAGGCTTCTAGGGCAGCCAAGTGTTTTTGTAGCCCTTGAGGAGATGGTGAGATTAGAACCACATCATCCGCATAAAGCAAAATGGGAATGCATTCCTGAGCAAGCATGGAGCCTTCTCCGCCTAATGACTGAACAAAGTTTTCAAGCTCGTCAATGTAAAGTCCAAATAGAGTAGGAGAGAGTCGACACCCTTGTTTAACCCCAATTGTACTGAAAACTTCCTCTGAAAACTGCCCATCTATTTTCACTCTACCTA
This sequence comes from Isoetes taiwanensis, assembly GCA_021234155.1. Lineage (NCBI taxonomy): Eukaryota > Viridiplantae > Streptophyta > Lycopodiopsida > Isoetales > Isoetaceae > Isoetes > Isoetes taiwanensis. Next base: position 15,081,191 of record JAJEKV010000018.1, read on the forward strand.
TTACATTCTCGTATAATGTCAACACTGCCCAGATCAGCTCGTGAGAAAGCCCCAACATTTTGAGCCTCTGAAACAACCTGATATGATATCCTTTTCTATTTAGCGCCAAAATTTCTTAAATTCTGCTTGCATAAGTTCAAATAGTTGTCTCCCACTTTTTAAGCGCTAAATTTTTCTCAGACCCTCCAAGTAAAGTTACGTTATAGAACCAAACATCCCCGAGAAAATCCCAGAACCATTAAAGTGCCAGAATTTATTATGTGTTAACATTATGAAGTCTGCATTTCAAAGTTACAATTCTTGGGTCGACGATCTGTACGGAATCTTGACTTCACATCAAAAGCTAAATGTTGTGCATATGCTGATGTATTTTGGACGTCTTTTGACAGATAATTTTTAATGGTTGACACATATGTGCTGACATGGCAGCCTATGTATTTACATAGGACCATGGTTTATAGTTTATATTTATGTTCATGTATGCCCCTAGGTAAGTTAGGTGTCCACGTGCTGTGCTCTACACGTCACATATGTGACCATCTTCTGTAGCACCGAAGAAAAACAATCCAATCCATCATATTTCATTTTCTGAGTTTTCACTCCATCTCTCTTTCTTTCTGTATTCTGGAGCAGCTTGTGAAATTATGTGGTTAGGCAAGCTGCTAGCAAACTTGGGGTTTGGTCAGCAAGAATCAGTAAAGTTCTACTGTGACAACATGAGCAGTATCTACTTGACCAAAAATCAAGTATTTTACAGCAGAATGAAACACATTGCCACTCATTATCATTTTATTAGGGAAGCAGTTGAAAATGGTATTGCTGATCTAGTTCATTGCAGATCACATCACCAAGTGGCTGATATTTTGACAAAAGGACTTTCCAGGGCAAAGTTCGAGGATCTGAGGCAACGTCTTGGAGTGGTCTCATCATCACACTTTCTGAAAATAACCTGCAGCATTGTCATGGAGTGACGGCATTTGCACATTAAGGGGAGGACTTGTTAGTTTTGTGGAGGAGAGAAGAAGAGACGCAAATGATAGCACCGACAAAAAGATTGACATTCAAAGACGTCCAAAATACAATTCTGCAGGGCCATAATTAGAAAGTTTATCCATCCTAAAGACCACACGTCAACTCCTACATAGACTTACTTTTATACTATGTACATTATCATTTGCACCATTAACTAACATTGCTAACAAGGATTTATCACAAGATCCTTGCAATGGAGCTGCATGGAGTGTTCCTAATGCCAATGCTATTTAGATATTCATCTCTCACATAACCCACGATTGTTTTGGGGCATTGGTGAAGTGGAAAGCTTTGTAACAGCATTTGGAGAGCGGAGGAGTGCATAATTTTTTTATGTGGTAGTTATTATTTCCTAAAGGCCTTTATTGGCACTTGAGAATTCTGTGCAGAAGGGGACGTGAAGTGAACTTGAAGAAAACAAAGGTGATAGTATTCAATATGTCATGAGCTTGCGTGCATCCCAACACCTTTTGTTAGGATATGACATGTTAACTGTCACCATTCTTAGATGACTAGGCATGACACATATGTTGCTGACATGGCTCTCCTATAAAGCCATAGTCATGCTTTGTAATTCTTGATCCAGTTTATTCATAGCCTAGCTATTTCGTGTAATACTAGCATATATGCATACAGTGATCTTTCACGGTATCAGAGCTAGAGTTCAGGATGAATGAGTGCAGGAGCTTAGCAGGTGGAACCAAAACGTAGTATCGGATCTGATCAGAGGAATTGGCATCGATTTTTCTTATACATTTGTTGCAAGGATTGGTCTAGAATGGCTCTAAAACATGCTGCAGGTTTAGAATGGGTCTAGAATGTGGTAGCTCGAAAAATCTTTGCGGAGATTCATTTAGTCTTGCAAGTTTTTCTCATTTAAAAGTGGAAAGGGTTGGATAGATCTTCATGCACATGTCGCTACATTTTCTTCAATCACGATCAAGGTTAGTCAACATGAATTCAATTTGCCTCTTTCTATGTGTGTACATATTCCATTCAGCTGTTCGGATCATGAAGGACTAGTTTAGAACAGTGATTTGCCTGATTGCCTGGGATATGTCATGCACAGAGATCTTAATGGCTGAAGTAAGCTGTTGACAATGCGTTATAGGTATTTGCATTCTAAAAATCAGGTATTGGTTACAATTGATGCATTGAATACCCAACTTTCACATTGGTTCTCTGAGTTATATGAACATCAAAGTCATGAGTTGATGGTTTGGTCTACAGGGCAGTTTGTGGCTTTTCATGAATTTTACGAACAGTAAATCATTGAATTTCTATGATGCTGGCGTGATTGAAAAATGGTCACTAATACTAGATGGTACTAAATCAGAGTTTTTGAGAAAGGGATCTGCATCACAGAAGGTACACCTTGTTGATATGAGTTATAATTCCATACTACTTCTATCGGACAGGAGTTATATCTGAAGTCTTATATCAGCCAAACGAGAATGGTACAAAGGCAGGAGGTTATGGTTTAAAAGCAAAATCCAGTGGCAGCCATGGTTACCTCTGTTGTTTAGTTCATCATATTAAAGGAGTGAAACTAGTGCCCCCTAAGAAAGTGAAGTAGGCAGTAAATTAGAAGAATACACATTCTTTCAAAAATGAAGACAAGATAGGAAATGCTAATATCAGAACAATTTCTTGGAGGAGCCAGGATGGCGATTGGATTCGATCATCTTTCTAGGAATTTTTCAGGGATTTTTGATTTGTTGTTTTAGTAAAAGATTTTTTTAGTGTCTTGGAGGCTTTTATCTCCTCAATTCTGTATGCTATTGGTGACATAGGCCTTATGGATTCAGTAGTCCGTCCTTTCTTCCTTTTTTCCTTCTTGCTTTTCTTTTATAATGAAGATGTCCTTATCTGTCAAAATAATAGCACTTGATTTTTTTCTCCATGAATCTTAATGTGTGCTTTTGTTATCAGGCTTATCATTTGATTGTTTATTCACTCGCAATAGCTTCGTACTCTTTCAGCGAGTTTGATGTACCCATTGCGTTGCCACATTCTCTTCTCTCTATTAAAATAGTCTTCCTCTTGGAACAACAAAGCTTTTCTTGAATCCTTTAGCCTCCAATTTGAACACTTTCTCCTGCAGTACCGCTGCCACCTCCTTGAATGTAGGTTATTTTTGTTCCTGTTGAAAAGCTATCTAGAAGACTTTGATAAACAGAATGGATCATCTGAAACAACTTGGTTACCAATGGTTGATAAAGATATCCTTATCCATCAAAATAATAGCAATTTTTCTTTTTGGAGGTCCGGTTTTGGTCATTTTCATCTACAACTTAGCCGAGAAGTTCAAATTAAAGTCTTGACTTGTGCTTTGGTATCAGGCTTATCATTTGGTCGTTAAATCATTCTCTATAACTTCGTATTCTGGTGTGATTCTCAATTTGATGCACCCTTTGAGTTGCCACATTCTCTTCATCATCTATTAAAATCGTCTTCCCTTGGAACAATAAAGTTTTCCTTGAATTTAATTTGCACACTTTCTCCCGCAATACCGCTGCAACCTCCTCATTTGTAGGTTGTTTTTCTTCGCCTTAATAAAATTATTTAGAAGATCTGATGCAACTTCGTTACCAGTGGCCGCCAACTGAGCAATAATCTCTCTGATTTTGGCCAAATAATCGGATATTCTGTTCAAAAGGGGGCTGGCCGTATGCTCTCTATACAAAGGAAAATGGATAATCTCAAGCTAAAGGACCGTTCAAATATGAGAGATTACCCTGATAAGTTTAAGGTTCTTAGAGACAAATTTTCAGGTGTTGGTGGTGCTATGGATGAACAAACTCTGATTCTCCATGCTCTAAGAGGCTTGTCTCCAGACTATGACTTCATTGTCAATCACTATGAAATCAAGAAAACCATCAAGATCTCTTTCAATCAGCTCCAGCAGCAACTTATGGATGCAGAATCAAGACATAAAAAGCCTGAAATTATTGAAGGAGCTCACTTTTCAAAGGCACAGTCCACTACAACGAGATCTCAGCAATCTTCTGCAGGTTCTTCTAACTCTCCCAATGACATGGTTCTTACACTTTATACTCACAGATTTAGATTTCAGTACTCCTACTTTATGTAGATGACATGGTTCTCACAGGAGACGCCTGTGAACTATTGGCATACACAAAAGAATTGTTAAGTTCGAACTTTGAAATCACAGATTTAGGCCTCATGCATTACTGCCTGGGTCTGGAAGTTTGGCAGCAGTCCACTGGAATTCATTTAAGCCAACACAATTATATATGTCGAACTCTGGATAAGTTTCATATGCTTGGATGCAAACCAGCAAGCACGCCCTATGAACCAGGCCAGACTCTTACCTTAGATCCTACTTCCGAAGATGTTGATGCAACACTTTATCGGCAATTAGTGGGGGCTCTACTCTATATTACTGTTTCAAGACCTGATCTTGTCTTTGCAGTAGGTGTTCTCACAAGATTTATGCAGCATCCAAAGTCCTCTTATTGGACTGCAGCAAAACGAGTTCTTATCTTCAAGATGACGCTCTTCACTATATTTCAGATCCAGAACTCAATCTTATGCTTTATGCAGATTCTGACATGGCCTCTAGTGATATAGAATCAAGAAAATGTCTCACAGGTTACATTTGCTGGAAATCCTATCACTTGGCACTCCAAAAAACAGTCCACTAACAGTCTGAGTACAACTGAGGCTGAACTCAAAGCCCTTTGTACAGCAGTACAAGAAATGTTATGGGTTGTTCATCTATTTGAAGACCTAGGAGTGAAGATTTCTCCAGCATCTCTCTTTTGTGATAATATGGGAGCCATTTCACATGCTAAAGATTCGCAATGGCATCCTCAACTGAAGCATATGGTTATCAAAACATGCTTCATACGGGAACATCTAGAAAATGGCTCACTCAAACTTCACTACTGTCCATCAGAGGATCAAGCTGCAGATGGCTTCACCAAACCAATATCAGGCATCAAATTCACCAAAATGAAAAACATTTTACATATTGTCTCTTTTCCTCTCACGGCTAGTCATCAGGAGGGGTGTTAGCATTTCATATTCGCTCGTGTCACATTGGTGATGACGTCACATTGCTGAGATGGCATGTTGTGGCGTATATAAGCCAGAGCATTCTAGATTAGCGTTGGTTTTTCCTCACGTTATATTTTTATGCCCACTAGCCTTTCAAGGCGTTTTGTATCTTTTCCTTTAGTCCATATATGATCCAAAATGACTTCAAAATCACCCTTGTCAATCGTGAATAAACTGTGGCTGGGTAAGCTAGTAGAATTTGAGGAATGTTGGCTGGGAATTTGAGGGTGGAGGAGTGGCATATACCATCTTGTCTTGAGAATGTGATGATTGTGATGGAGCAGGAAGCTGAACATGTAAAAAATGGGAATGCCACCAAAAATTCGAGTTATGACGTGGAATCATATTAAAATGTGTGATGTTCCTGGTACCAACATGTATGAGTGTGGCATCCCTTTTGGCCAGTTGCTTTTGGCCAGGCAGGTTAATGAATGTTTAAAGTGATTGAAGCAATTCTGCCAGGCTGTGGAGAACACAATATAATGAAAAACAACCTTAAACGAATGAAATTCTTTTGTTTGAAGGTTATGCCTGTTTAAATAGATCACATCGTTATATGTTAGCTAGTCACCATTAAAAGTTTGTGGCATATGTTTTCTGTCCAGGACATCACAAGGACTCTGTTTTGGGTTCAAAAGCAGTGTAGGAATTGGCCACCTATACAAACGGATCCTTTGAATGATCCTTTGGATTTTTTGATGCTGAACCAGTTCAAAGAAGTGCATTGTGCAATAATGGTATGGTTTTCTTATATGATGTATGAGGCACTCTTTTTTCATGGAAAGACATAGAATTAGTCCCAAAACTCTGATCTTGCAGCTTTTTGTGTTTCTTTTTCTTGTTTAAGAGTTGTGGTGTCTATAGCTTCTACCAATTTTTTTTATGGCGCCTTATTTTCCTGCAATTTAGGGGTGAATGACCACCTTCTAGCATTACTGGTTTGGACCAGTATAGTTTAGTCAGAAAGATTGCCACTCAGTTCTCCTGTGTTTTTCATTTTTTGTTGAAGGCATCTAACCAACTACTATGCTCTAGGGGGGTGGTCATCATGTTCCAGTAGAGGTGTATGCTTATACTGCAGGTTTACCTGGGAAGGTTTCGAAAGTCACTTTGACCTCTGTAAATGTATGTTTCTTACATGCATATTCGTTCATGAACAAATGATTTTTGTAACAGTATCCATTATAATTATGGCAACCAGCAGATTCCACCAATGGGCTACTTTCATCCTGCACTCCTTGGATCAGAGGAGTTGAAATGTCCATCTCGTTCATGGTGAGGACCAGGCTCAATCTTTTTTTCCTTACAATCTTTCTTTCTTTCATGTATGTCAATGGGAAAGTCAAGGATGATGGATGAGAAAATTATGGGCCTCTGAAATCATCCATTCAATGGTTCTTCAAACCAAATTTTTATGATCCACCACAAAGAAAAAAGGTCTTCAGAAGCAAGAGAGCTAAACATTTTGAGGATATAACACAATCTGGTTCCGTTCCAACTTGTTGCTCCCCTTTCCATCAACGACATCTGCGATAGTTGTGTTTACGGGTGTAATTATGCTTTGCTTAGAGCTTAATGAATTCCTTGCAATTCTAAATCTGGTTACTACTTGGCATCATTTATGAGGGAATTTGTTGTCTATTGATACATCTGCATAGAAAGATAGAAAGGCCATGTCCACTAAAAGCCCATACTGCGTTGAATTTTCCTCTGCATAGAAAGAAAAAAAGGCCATGTCCACTAAAAGCCCATACTGTTTTGAATTCTCCTTTATGGTCTAACCTCTAAGATTTTGTTATTTGTTTCCCAGGCAGAGTTCTGAAACTTAACGAACACCTCTACATTGCTTTTGAGAGAATAAAACCCCATATACCGTCCATATCAGAAAATCTGGGCTTTTGAGAGAATAAAAAACCCCTTATATCTGGGCTTACCATATATCTGCTCCATATCATCCATAGCTGTAGAGGATGGAAAATCAGCTCATCTTCTTATAAAACCTACAAGATCCACATAAAAATGATTGGTTCCTCAGAGTTGGCACGTTTTCCCTGTTTGGTTTTTTTAAACGATGTTCAATGCTTGACATTGAACGGGGAAGGAACGGACATGCCACAACTCTGCATTTAATCTTATAACTAAAATATAGTTATTATCATTGGGCACGGAGCCTGGAGGCATTGAATGCTTTCAACTCATTTCCTATTTGGCAAGGTCATTTTTCATTGCCACTGCCAAGGTACTATTGTTCTCTGTCTCACATTCGCCTAGTCTGATAGCATCAGGATTGACTCCTTTGAGCTTAGCGTTATGTATTTCTCTGGCCCATTATGTAGGAAGCTGCAGATCTGCTGTTTCTCAGTGAGATTGGCTGTTCTTGCTGCTATCTCCTCTTAGTCACTGGGTTTACGGATGGGCTGAACATGATATGAACATTTATGAATCTTTTTTCTAACTAGTACCAGCAGGCATTATACGGACCATGAGGATATGCTGGATGATGTACTTGATCTTGGAAAGAGAGCCGAAAATCTTGATCAGGGGCTTGGGAATGTTGAAACTCCAGTTATAACACGGAATGTCAATACATCCTTTTCAACAGTGGATTCACTTTTGCCACTTCATCTGGCCATTGTCAACAGTATACTTTCTGCAGGTAACCATTTTTGGCATCCTTTTTAAAGTTAGATTGGTCTTGATTGTACCTTTGTCTTGGTTGGTTAAATAGAATTAGAACTCTTGAAATGTTCCTTTTGGTCAAAAAAATTAAATTTTCACTTAGAAATTTCACAGGTCGTCTGGATATTCAGATGAGGTTTTTTTCCAATATTCAACTTGTAAGTTATAAGTTATAAGTCTTGTTCAGCATCTATCTTTTCTTCCTAAGACTTCTGGTTTAACTAGATTGGAGGCGTTGCATCTACCAAGGGCCTCCCAGATGCAGTAGAAGAAAGGTAAATCAAATCTCACTTTCTTTCGCGATGGATTTCTCTTCCTTTTTTGCTTCTAAACATTTTTATATTATATGGTATAGGGTTCTTCATGCTATTCCGCCACATGAACCTGTGGATAGAGTGGAGGTATATAATCGCATTATTGTCATTGTCAGCAAAAGTAAGTTGTCTAAATGTAACAATTCTTATTGTATGTTTCAGGTCTTACCAAGCCGTGTTGATCCAGCTATTACTGCCTGGAAGGGTGGAGTGGTAAGGAATTGTGTTGCAGGCTATGATTGCGTTCGTTATATTTCTGGTTGTCGTACAATATTTTTTGAGTTTTTTCAATGATGGATATTTTTCCCAACAAGCAGCCTGGTTTTGTCTCCACACCACAGGAAGCATGCTTTAGATAGGATGCATGCGAGTTATAGCAGACTTATAGCATGTGCCATCTATGGAAGTGAAAAGCCAGGTGCAACATGCTAAAATCTTCTAAAGGAGCAAATAACCAAAGCTGTAGTTTGCCCAGTGAGATTGTTTTTGACATATGGGAAGAAGCAGCAAGCATGTTTTATTGGTTAAAAGTTTTTGGAACATGTTCGTTATCATGGTCCAGATGCTAATCCTTGGAATTGGAAGGCTTAGCTTCTAATTTATGTTTCTTATTTGTGCATAGGTCTTGGGTTTGTTAGACTTCACACGCGATTCATGGATACAGTACGAAGACTGGATGGATGGAGGTGTTCGAATAGGAGTGGGACGGAAATACAAGGACTCTATACCTGTTCAAGCATTTTGGTATAATGCAGTGTTAGAGTCATAAATCTTATTACTGATGTTCTCCACAATTTCCATTCATTTGATGCTGAGTATGCACAACAGTTACCTTGTGAAAGCGGAATAAAACAGTATATTGTGAAAGTGGAATAAGACAATACAGGTGACTCTAAATAAAGAATCGCAGAGCAACCTCTTGATGCCGCAAGAGGTCGACCATAAAGGGAACGTATCTCATACGTCGTGTCTTGCCTGAGCAGGATACTTCAATTCTTCCACCAGAGGTCCACTAAAAAGAAAGGAGTACGTCTTCACTTAATTCAGGTTGTTGGAAATAGGCGTAGAAATAGGAGATCGATCTAGAATAAGGTGAGAATGTGGAATTCACATCAATCTGGCAACTGATTAGAATCGCAAACTCAAAGTTGCTCTTATTGACACTAAAATGTCCCAAACTAAAGATTCCTGCAACTATTGGAATGCTGGAAACTGCAGACATAATAGGTACTACTAAAATGCCTTTTCCCCAATTTTGTCAAAAAGGAGAATCGGGTTCCCCCCTCTTGTACAAGGGGAATGACCCGGAGGGCTGCTGGGCTTGGAAAAGTGCCCGACGCATAGGCCCAGGAAACGGCCCTCGGGACCATGCTCTACCTGCGTTCCCAGCTGCCCCTGAAAAAGCGCAGACTCATTGCCTCCATTCGCACAGGTGCTCACCATCTTCGCATCGAGAGGGGCAGGTGGATTGGGGAGCCCCGCGAGGACAGGCTCTGTCAGTGCTGTCAAACGGGTGCTGTCAGTGCTGTCTCCGTGGACGATAAAAATATCTTCCTTCCTTCCTTCCAACATGAAGGGCAGTCAACTAGCATTCATCTGTCAACGGCTTCTGGTGCCACGTCACAAATTGATTGGCTTATACGGTTCAACGAGCCTGATCGTCTACGGTGGGATTGCTCGCTTCCGTGGAAGTACCATACTTTGTGGTACCAAGGTACCCTTACCTCGCTGTCCCTCGCTGTCCCAATCGCCCTCCAACCTGTGTAAGTAACGCTCGTTCGTCACCCCTAAATCCACGCTTATACCAGGGAGCCATCCTTCGCGCACCAGGGCACCCCTCATCGTGGCCATCCCGAGGCATGATTCAATGCTGGGGGCTGGAATTGGCTAATTCCAGCCATAATCGCCAGCGAATGAGATGGATTATCAAGATTACCCAAACCGCAATTCCATCAACAATTTCTCTATCCGGTTTCCCTTGTTTTCGCCCACACACCGGAGCGATGGTGTGTCGACTAGGCCCGAAAACTCACGATCGATGCCACGGTTTGAAAGCAATCGGCAAACCAAATCCAAGCAGCTGGCTAATAACCGGGTTTGTGCGCCCAAAGGCAAGAAGAAAGGGCCATCAGTTAGCGGATCTGCACCTGCAATGTCAAGGAGGCCAACAAAGCGAGGACAATGGATCTGAGGAAGAGATGTCGATAGCACTTTCGACGAGGTAAGTGAGAATGGAATTTCAATTAGAGAGGCATCTAGGCGGTCGGGGCATACCGAGTAGTCTATCGGGGATTAGCCAGTATGGGCTTAATTTCCAAGAAGAATGCAAGGCATCCCCAGATCCCCGACACCCCAAGAGAAGGAATTGGTTGATTGGGCAATAGGCGTATGTAATGTGATATGGGCGTGACTCGTCTTTGGAAGGAGCCGCGTCACCGAGAGATGGCGAGGGAGGCTAATTCGGCCTTTGATAGTATGCCAGGGAGCAAATGGTGGAAGCTTTTCAAGCAAAGGCACCCTGAGATCTCCCTTAGGAGTGCCGAAACATTGGAGGTTTCACGCGGGGCAATGAATCAAGCCAACTTGGATGGCTTCTACACAGGGTTGAAAGAAGTACATGATGAGTTCAGCTTCCCCCCTCAAGAATTTGGAATGCAGATGAAACAGGGATCCAAGCTGAGAAAGTAAAGGGTTTGAGGATAATTGCCAGGAAAGGGGAGAATAGGGTTAGCGAGCTAGTTATGAATACAAGGGAATGGGTGATTATTTTAGTGTGTGTCAATGCAGAAGGGTTCAAAATTTGCCTAATCTCTATATTTTCAAGGGTACAAGGATGAGACAAGACAACATAGCAAGGTGTGAAGAGGGAGCAATTCAGGCAGTCCAGCAATCAGCTTGGATGACCACTAAATCAGGCAGTGCAGCAATCAACTTGGATGGCTATCTCATTTTCAGTCTAGAGTCCCTAGAGGGGTGTCACCTGATCGACCTCATCTCATACTGCGGGATGGCCATGGTAGCCATGTGGAACTAGATGTCATCCTTGCTGCCAAAGAGATGGGTATATATTTTGCCCTACTACCTGCTCACACATCGCATAGGCTACAACCACTAGATGTATCTTGCTTTGCACCATTCAAGGCTGCATTCAAAAGACTAAGGGACTATATGGTGAGGAAGGGTAGGACTGAACCAAAGAGGGAAGACATAGTTGAACTCATTTCCCGTGCCATTGCAAAATGGTCTAACAAATTAATCCGACATAAAGGCAGGTTTTATGGCAACTGGAATATGGCCATTTAACCCAACAAAAGTGGTTCCTGGAAGGGAAGGATCAAGGTTTGCAAGGGAAGGCATGTATGTGCCTGGACCACCCATTGGACAACCATCAACCGAGGTTATAGATGAACATGAGAATGATGTACCTAATGTCTTGCATGAGAGTGTTGTACCTAATGTCTTGCATGAACCATTGGAGCAATTCGAGGGCTGTGTGCAGGGCATGGATATGGGAACCAATGTTGTGGAGGGCTACAACATACAAGAAGTTGATCTACAATGGAAAGAGCATGTCCAGGCATCACTTTAACATGCTGGTGCTACACATGGGACCATGCAGCAGGTCCTCCGCCACCACCAGAGGGAATTGATTGTGGCCAAACCTCACAGGTCCAAGCAAAGCCAAGTACACTAGGGACATCCTCGAGAAGGAGAGGCATTGCTCCTAATCTACATGGTAGAGTTCATATCAGCAGTGATGGCTTCTGCCAAGCTCTTGCAGCAGAGAAGACAAGAAGGGAAGAGGCTGAGAGGCTTAAGAGGGAGCAGGTAGCCTTCAAGAAGATTGAGGCAGCAAAGAGGAGGGTAGAGAAAGAGGAGCCAGCAGAAGGGCTGCTGCAAACATGGCTGAAAGGGAGAGTAGAAAGCAAGCAGAGGCCTTGTATGAGGCCTCCACTAAGAGGCTGAGGGATTTCATGTATCCAGCTGGCCAATCAAGAGTTCGGGCTGTATTTGGTTGCCAAAGACCACTGAACGAGGTTGCAAAGCAAAGGAGGTGGGCTGTTAGGCTCAGGCTGAAAGGCAGACAGGGTTTAAGTCCTACTCATTGCAGTGCACCTAGAAATAATGTGGATGTGGATAATTCTGAGCCAACCAAACAACCTACTAGAGACACAAGATGTGGAGTGCAGTCTCGAAGACACTCACTTATGTGAGGGAGACGAGGTCAACCCTCAGTCAATCAATATAGAGGTGTGTATTCCTTTGGTCAAGCCTACAGCAAACAAGGTAAGCAACATTAGGAGCCCCTTGAAGAGATGGGATCTTGCCAGCAGTCAAAGACAGTTCAGCACTCTTGCACGCTCCTTGAGTTTGGACACACAAGGTTGGATTAACTATGCTGCAGCCAACACAAGGCCAGGAAATGAAGGTGTGCCTGCAATTGACAAGGCCAGGCACATTAGGGAGATGGCTGAAATAGGGGTAGATGCCCAAGCCCTTGCAATAGCACGGGGTATGGATGATGGATGAGGGTTTCTTCAAGGTTTGGAGAGCAGACATGGCAGAGGTATAACTCTTTTTATTTACAATTCATTCAATATATCAGTTGGTAATACCTTTGTCTACGCAGGTCCAAAATGCTACATCAGCCATCTCCTTGAACCAGAATGTTACCGATTGGTCTCCGTGGACGATAAAAATATCTTCCTTCCTTCCTTCCAACATGAAGGGCAGTCAACTAGCATTCATCTGTCAACGGCTTCTGGTGCCACGTCACAAATTGATTGGCTTATACGGTTCAACGAGCCTGATCGTCTACGGTGGGATTGCTCGCTTCCGTGGAAGTACCATACTTTGTGGTACCAAGGTACCCTTACCTCGCTGTCCCTCGCTGTCCCAATCGCCCTCCAACCTGTGTAAGTAACGCTCGTTCGTCACCCCTAAATCCACGCTTATACCAGGGAGCCATCCTTCGCGCACCAGGGCACCCCCCATCGTGGTCATCCCGAGGCATGATTCAATGCTGGGGGCTGGAATTGGCTAATTCCAGCCATAATCGCCGCGAATGAGATGGATTATCAAGATTACCCAGCTGCAATTCCATCAACAATTTCTCTATCCGGCTGTCCCTTGTTTTCGCTCCACACTGGAGCGATGGTGTCGACTAGGGCCCGACCACAGATCGATGCCACAGCTTCGAGCACTGGCAAACCAACGGCAGTGGCTAGTAAGCGGGTTTGTGCGCTCAAAGGCAAGAAGAAAGGGCCATCAGTTAGCGGATCTGCACCTGCAATGTCAAGGAGGCCAACAAAGCGAGGACAATGAACGGAGGAAGAGATGTCGATAGCACTCGACGAGGTAAGTGAGAATGGAATTTCAATTAGAGAGGCATCTAGACGGTCGGGCATACCAGAGTAGTCTATCAGGGATTAGCTGTATGGGCGAATTTCCAAGAAGAATGCAAGGCATCCCCAGATCCTGACACCAGCCCAAGAGAAGGAATTGGTTGATTGGGCAATAGGCAGGGCAGAACAGGATATGGGCGTGACTCTGGCTGCTGTGAAGGAGCGTGCAGCCGAGATGGCGAGGGAGGCTAATTCGGCCTTTGATAGTATGCCAGGGAGCAAATGGTGGAAGCTTTTCAAGCAAAGGCACCCTGAGATCTTCCTTAGGAGTGCCGAAACATTGGAGGTTTCACGCGCCCGGGCAATGAATCAAGCCAACTTGGATGGCTTCTACACAGGGTTGAAAGAAGTACATGATGAGTTCAGCTTTCCCCCTCAAGAATTTGGAATGCAGATGAAACAGGGATCCAAGCTGAGAAAGTAAAGGGTTTGAGGATAATTGCCAGGAAAGGGGAGAATAGGGTTAGCGAGCTAGTTATGAATACAAGGGAATGGGTGATTATTTTAGTGTGTGTCAATGCAGAAGGGTTCAGGCTGCCTAATCTCTATATTTTCAAGGGTACAAGGATGAGACAAGACAACATAGCAAGGTGTGAAGAGGGAGCAATTCAGGCAGTGCAGCAATCAGCTTGGATGACCACTAAATCAGGCAGTGCAGCAATCAACTTGGATGGCTATCTCATTTTCAGTCTAGAGTCCCTAGAGGGGTGTCACCTGATCGACCTCATCTCATACTGCGGGATGGCCATGGTAGCCATGTGGAACTAGATGTCATCCTTGCTGCCAAAGAGATGGGTATATATTTTGCCCTACTACCTGCTCACACATCGCATAGGCTACAACCACTAGATGTATCTTGCTTTGCACCATTCAAGGCTGCATTCAAAAGACTAAGGGCGGACTATATGGTGAGGAAGGGTAGGACTGAACCAAAGAGGGAAGACATAGCTGAACTCATTTCCCAGGCCATTGCAGCTGGTCTAACAGTGTCCGACATAAAGGCAGGTTTTATGGCAACTGGAATATGGCCATTTAACCCAACAAAAGTGGTTCCTGGAAGGGAAGGATCAAGGTTTGCAAGGGAAGGCATGTATGTGCCTGGACCACCCATTGGACAACCATCAACCGAGGTTATAGATGAACATGAGAATGATGTACCTAATGTCTTGCATGAGAGTGTTGTACCTAATGTCTTGCATGAACCATTGGAGCAATTCGAGGGCTGTGTGCAGGGCATGGATATGGGAACCAATGTTGTGGAGGGCTACAACATACAAGAAGTTGATCTACAATGGAAAGAGCATGTCCAGGCATCACTTTAACATGTTGGTGCTACACATGGGACCATGCAGCAGGTCCTCCGCCACCAGCCTGTAGGAATTGATTGTGGCCAAACCTCACAGGTCCAAGCAAAGCCAAGTACACTAGGGACATCCTCGAGAAGGAGAGGCATTGCTCCTAATCTACATGGTAGAGTTCATATCAGCAGTGATGGCTTCTGCCAAGCTCTTGCAGCAGAGAAGACAAGAAGGGAAGAGGCTGAGAGGCTTAAGAGGGAGCATGTAGCCTTCAAGAAGATTGAGGCAGCAAAGAGGAGGGTAGAGAAAGAGGAGCCAGCAGAAGGGCTGCTGCAAACATGGCTGAAAGGGAGAGTAGAAAGCAAGCAGAGGCCTTGTATGAGGCCTCCACTAAGAGGCTGAGGGATTTCATGTATCCAGCTGGCCAATCAAGAGTTCGGGCTGTATTTGGTTGCCAAAGACCACTGAACGAGGTTGCAAAGCAAAGGAGGTGGGCTGTTAGGCTCAGGCTGAAAGGCGGACATACAGGGTTTAAGTCCTACTCATTGCAGTGCACCTAGAAATAATGTGGATGTGGATAATTCTGAGCCAACCAAACAACCTACTAGAGACACAAGATGTGGAGTGCAGTCTCGAAGACACTCACTTATGTGAGGGAGACGAGGTCAACCCTCAGTCAATCAATATAGAGGTGTGTATTCCTTTGGTCAAGCCTACAGCAAACAAGGTAAGCAACATTAGGAGCCCCTTGAAGAGATGGGATCTTGCCAGCAGTCAAAGACAGTTCAGCACTCTTGCACACTCCTTGAGTTTGGACACACAAGGTTGGATTAACTATGCTGCAGCCAACACAAGGCCAGGAAATGAAGGTGTGCCTGCAATTGACAAGGCCAGGCACATTAGGGAGATGGCTGAAATAGGGGTAGATGCCCAAGCCCTTGCAATAGCACGGGGTATGGATGATGGATGAGGGTTTCTTCAAGGTTTGGAGAGCAGACATGGCAGAGGTATAACTCTTTTTATTTACAATTCATTCAATATATCAGTTGGTAATACCTTTGTCTACGCAGGTCCAAAATGCTACATCAGCCATCTCCTTGAACCAGAATGTTACAGATAAGGTATGTCATCTGTTGGCCTGTGATTTGGGATGGACAAACCTGTGTGCCTTACTACTAAATCCTGTCAAATAATGCAGGGTGATTATGACTCGGACAAGACAGTAGAAGAATAGAAGATATACTTAATGGCCAAAGAAGCCATGATAGAAAGATAAAGACAAAACAATATGTGGTATTAGATTTTGTAATTGCAGTAATATATTCCATTCAAAGTGCCTCTCGGGCAAATACATTGTTGCTTCCACAAAATGCCTTCACAAAACACTATTGCAAAATGGCACTAGGCCTATTTCAAAATACAACAAAACAAAAATAAATAAACATAGAAGGGCAGGTTAGAAAGGGTCGTCCATTTAGCCAAGGATCACCAGCATTCACCAGCTCAGGTCTCCTGATTAACAGGACTTTCATGCTTTGCTTCTGCCGGGTTTGGATGCTACTTCTACCGAATTGTAGACAACATAGGTATTAACCCCAATCTAGGTATAGGATTTTTTGGAACAATGGTTCAAATATCAGACATAGGGGCATTTTGATCACTTAGAGAAATACAAGGGCACTTTCGTGATTTAAACAGAGCACAGGGGCTTTTTTTGCCCCTGGGCGCTCATGTGGGTTTCTGGCATATTCTAAATATCTGCTGGAATATACCGAAGATATGCTAGAAACTGCTCCAAACCTACTTTTGCTTGCGTTATGGGTCGCTGATGTTTGAACCGCCTAACCGGCAAGGCAAATAGAACTCTAGAGATAACCCAGACTAAAGGTCTTAGTTCAACTCATCAACCTAAGCATTTTTGTGTCAGTTTCACAAGTTCCCTGCAATCCAAGGATAGACAGAACTTTCAGATGATGTTGTAGGTTTTTTCCGTTGGAGTGCTCAAGTGAGGCCGGATCTTGTCACAATATGTTGTTTTGACCACAGCTTCTAACCCATTTTCTTCTTTGTACGAAGCTCTGGAACAAATTCCAAGTTTTGGGACTGAACAGGACTTATTCTGGTCATCCATTTGCTTGTAATGTTGCATTAGAGGCCTTATGAATGTACAAGTATGGTGGTTTATCTTCTTTTGATATACAGAATTTAATATAATGGATTTATTATGGCTTAACAAGCATTAGGAACTGCTCTTGAACTGGTGGTCGCCAGTGTTGCTGGGCGGCCAGTGTGGAAACTGGCTAGAAAATATAAACTATTTATTCTTCTATTCCAGTTTGCACTTATGTTGCAGGTCATTGCCATTATGTGCATTCTTCTATGGATAGTTAATAGCGGTCACTTTCATGACCCAGCACATGGAGGAATTTTACGTGGTGCTATTTACTACTTCAAGGTGTTACTGTTAATATTTTGCATTATTGATCAATTTAATGTCGACTGCCATTGCATGCAGGGCAGCCCTTAAGGACGAAAGTTCGCCAAAAGGCTATTTTTTAAGGGTATCGAGAAATTTTGATGCTATAGTTTAGTAGGGCCCGTTATAGATGAAAAAAATAAAATTAGCCAACTTTTCTACAAACAAAACTCACTCCACTTGAAAATTCGCCACATCCACTAAGCGTCATAACTATGGATTCGCCTTATCCTCTATCCTTCTTCTCGAAGATTTCTTAAGGAATCGCCTAATATTCTAGGCTTTCTTCATAATCTAATCTATTCTCCATATCCATCTAGGTACATATGATCATTTTAAGAGTTATTTTTGTAGCTATTGTGTTTCAAATACTTCTAAGAATGCACTGGAGAGCATTTTTTTACAGACCTCCCTTTTAATAGATTTGTTTTATCTACAAGGATAAGCCACGTTCTCGTTTGCAAAGGTTAAGTTGTGGTATTGCATCATGCAACTATAGTTATAATGTGTTTGTATCCTTGATTAAATATGGATGCCGGTGAATAAAATTTCACCACAGAAATTGCACTTGGAAAATAAAGACACTTAAATCTTGGCAAAATAATATTGGCCATGATTTGCTTAGATTTCTATAAAAAACATTCATGTCTAGAAAACATTCGCCAACATAACTAATCTTGCAACTCTATTATTCGCCCGACCTTCTAAATTATGCGTAGACAAATCTGGACTTAAGGGCAACCCTGATTGCATGTCCATAAGATAAGATGTATGTCTTGATAAAAGATTATTATGAACTTGCTGGGCATGGACCAGCATGGCGGCTTGCAGGGCCGCGACGATGCGGTTTTGTCACATGGCATCTACATTGAAATCTCCCATGAGGACAGTCCTGGTGGTTTCCATTGGGCTGTGGATTGTGATGTTGCACTCTCGGCAATCGGTCGGATGTTGTCGAGATATTGCTGCATATTCCCGCCGTGGTACATGTATATGTTTTTCGTGTGCATGACGGTCCCTGTGGTGTGGTCTTGGAACGTGGCAAGGATGGCTGTGACCAAGGGCTCTGTGACTTGTTGGTAGTAGGGAAGCTCGAGCCTGTCGTCATCGTCGAGTGTGGTGGTTCTGCACGCGTTGCTGTTGAGTAGGCACTTTTACTTAGTTGTCTCGAAACAATCTCGAAGGTGGATGTGTCGTCTGATCTCGTCTCTTGTAGGTAGACGATGTCTGATGAAGTCAGCTGTGGGTCTGCTAGTATGTGGTCGATGTACTTCGTTGCCATGATGGTGTTGAGCATTGTTGCGATGAGTGACGGTGGTCGTTTGTCGTCGAGGTTGGGGATGGTCATCGTCCACGGCATCTCTCTCTGCATTCTTTGGATCTCTTTCATAACTCTATTGTTGACGATGAAGTTCCAATTGGTGAGTGGGTGCTTCAGGAACAGTCCTTCCATTGTCTTCACTCGCGAGACAGCCATGTAGGCCATTCCCTACATGTGGATGCCTCTGGGATTGAAGTATAGTTGTTCGACTGTGCTGCCCTATGATCTGTGTACTGTCCTGGCCGCGGCCGGTTGGACGAAGAACTGGCATCTCATGATCTTGTGCCTCTCGTTTTTGCTTGCCTGGTATAGCTTGGTCAGCTTCTGGATTGGCGTCCACGTTGGGTCGATCCCTTGGGCATAGAGGTGTTTCAGCATGTCTTGAGAGTTTTTTCCTGTTGTGGGCTTCATGAATGATATCCAGAGTGCCTCTGCCTCGCCTGTGCCCGCATGCCGCTTTAGAATACCATCGACACTGTTGACGAGGCCGTCAGAGTCTGTGGATAGTCTGATGCTCCTCCTCAGGCAGCCGTTCTCGTGCATGTTTGTCGAGTGGAGGTGGATGCCTTGCTCTGGTACTTCGGCGTAGATTTTGTTGTTGTGCTTGTCCTTGTCTTTGTTCTTGTGGAAGACATGCGGGAGGCATGGGTTGCCAGGTGCTGTCCAGATGCAAATGGAGTTCATGTGGTGCAAGTCATCTGTTGTTTGCTCTGATTTCATCATGTGGGAGAGCACACGTACGAAGGGCATGTCACCTCCTTGCCTTACGATCTCAGTGAGCTCTTAGTACCTGGGTTTCCACTTAACTCCTCCCCTCCAAATCAAATCGGAGGTGTAGGAGGATAATATTTCTCGCAACTGACTACTTGCATAATGGCTATTATCTATAGAGAAAGCTACATTGAGATATAGAGAGATAGATGTATGACTCTCTGGGCCAGACACCGAATGAATTTAACAATGCAATGGGTAACTCTTAATTGTTATTTCCTATCAAAATCCATCATCAGAGAACTCGCTTCCACTTCATCCTACTTTAAAATGGCTAGATTAGGATTTGCAAGAGAGATGAAGAATAACTTTACCTACACAGCACAGCACAGACATCGATGTTTCCATGCACAAACACTTTCATAGATCCTTGAAATGAATACTTCACTATCCCAATTCTTTAAATAGGCAACATCTAACCGTTACATGGCGCAGAATGTGGACATTGTAGATGAGCATGCAATGCGCACAATCACAGTAATTGCTGACGAGGAACGGGGCCTGGAATTGCAAACCCTGTTGAGACCAGGCTTTTGGGTCTCCAGAGTAACTTCGGTGTAAGAAAGAGAAATCTATTGTATGAGTTTGGAGATTGTGTGAACACCATAAAGATTCTAAGAAATGCCAAGATGGCATCCATTGAAGGGCCTGAAGTTCTGCTTTTCTTATTGCCCAGAGATGGTGCAAACATTCGGTCACTGTCAAGCACGATCCATGACCAACCTATACACGTCAACCTGCTAGTTGTTATTGTCGGGGTCAAAGAACATGGGATGTTCCCTTGTTTGCTAGTCGCAGATGTGTGTCGCGCCTGGTGTCGCGAAAAGGATGTTGTTGAATTGAAGTTCTGGCCTGAACAGGGACACATGTTTGAGAAGCTCAAATGCTTGTTTGTTTCAGGGCATAAACCCATTGTCTTATTCAAGACCCTGAAGGTCAGTATGTTTCATGGCCAAACTAGTTTAACATCCGCGGAGGCTATAATGGCATTCAAGATTGTAGAGGACGCAGTGTCAAGCTGGTTTCTAGTTGAATTATGGTTTCCAGACGATGACAAACGAAGTCTTCGCAGCACACGTTCTAGACAATACCAAGGCATATGTTTTGTTGCTAAACCTAAGCCAAAATTGTCCTTGCTTGTCACCTTCTTTGATACGGCTTTCTACTAATCAAACATTCTTGCATTTGCAGGTCTCAGGCACATTGAGAATATAATTGGTGACAACACGGTCGTGAAGACGTGCAATGGTTGCAAGAAGGCAGTGTCGGACAGGGTCTGCGAGAATTGCGGGAAGGACGGCCTGACGGAAGATTTAACAATGTTCGGTGATATTCACTGGATGCAAGACGCTAAATGTGACTATGGTGAGAGCATTGCTTGATAAATTCCTCGATTATCCATTATGAGGGGCATTGGCTACGATGAAGGCAGATCCTCGATCATTGGGCCAAAGTGTATTGAAAAGTCGTGGTAAATGCTCGTTTGAGTTGAACTACTGACTACAAATCATTGCCTTCGACATGTCCTAGGTTCATTGGCCACGTATTAATAAACACCATATGTATTGTTCAGAAGTATAAAATAGGTCAATTTGAAAGATCCAAAGATAACCTACTCTTCCTCTATGCAACAAATAACTTACATGCATGAGCCCATGGCTTCACATACAATTTCATGAAATAAAGAATCCAAGTTCTATAGCTTGAGCATTAATGCGATAAGTGCACTTCTTATTTGCACAAATATCAAATCATATGATTACAAATTATGATTCCACACGATGAGATTTTAGCCACTCTACCCACAGAAACTGGAGGGCAACCCTTTGTTGTTATAAATTGCCCTTATTTTTACTACATTTTTTTCCCATCCAACAGCTAAACCTTGTTTTTAGATGAGAATAGAAAATTGTACAACTCGATGTTTTTCCAAGTTTCCCATCCAACAACCAAACCTCATTTTTAGATGAGAACAGAAAATTGTACAAACTAACTCGATGTTTTTCCAAGTCTAACATGATCCGACAAAGCAAAGGGAAGACGAGAACAAGATAGGGGTGCAAATGTAAAGTGAAAAAAAAAAATCTAAGGAACCCAATCTTTTTGCAAGAGAGCATCAAACATCCCAGATGCCCCTTAATTGCGCACTTTTTGCCCTTTAATAGCCCACCTTAAGAAGATTGAACTAAATGCATGGTCTATTAATGGGCACTTGTGGGCCAATGAAGGTCAAGTGTGAGCATTTGGTGGTCCATTAAAGGGTTTTTAGTAGTCTATTGAGGAGCATCAGATAAACTTTGAGATTTCATTATGTTTTATGTTTCATTATGTTTTTACGTGGGCGCTTTATGGGCACCCTCCATTATACTTACGATGGAGGGAGCGAATTCCAATTTCTTGCAGCAATTGTCCGTGCAAAGAATCAGCAATGGGTCTGTGGCAGAAGGACCATATCCTCGTCAAAGATTTGAAGTCCGGCTGTAGAACACTGATCCGCCATAGCCATCAAAAAGGGAGAATCGCAGGAGAGAGTGCATTGATGATTATCATGTAATTAATCTTGGTTACGACCATAGTGAATCCGTCGGAGTTAAGTCAGGATGCCCAAAAAAGACTTTGTTGTATGCAGAAACCTCTCCAAGTTTCTATAAAATTGGGGAGGTTTCCAAATTTTCTGAGTATCCAACCCAAAATCGGCCAGAGATAATTTGAGCGGAAAGAATATATATAAGGAAAGCCCATTTAGTGGGCTTTCCTGGTGTGGAAACAGGCGACGCGCGGCAGTGCAGAACCCTGTTGACACAACAGGAAAGTCCACTAAATGGGTTTTTTCTATAACGTAGAGGACAGTTAGGTGTTGTTCTGCGCCATGTGTCAGCCATCCAATAGCTGGAGCTGAGAATCGCCAAAAAAAAACAATTGAGTATTTTGTTACTGTACTTCGTGGAAATGAATGTGTCCTTCAAAATCGCCACAGTGGCGGCATAAGGTTGGACGAGAGGGCATAACAGCACCTAACTGTTCTTTACGTGGTAGGGACGAGGTCCGAGATTCCAGCTGAATGATATTCCAATATATAAACTATCATTTCCACTTCGGAGTGATATAATGGAGTGTCATTGCATGTAAGTATAACTGCCCTATTTGATTCTTCTTTTCTTGATCATCTAACTTCGTTTCATGGCTCTAGAGCTGTTTATTTGCTAGATATATTAGTATTTCAATTTACAAGCTACAATACATGGAAGAAGGTTCAAAAGGTTAAGTTGTTACAATCTTTTTCCTTAGTTAAAATAAAAATTTGCTTGTTCATTGAGATGGAACGCCGCTTGCATGTAAAGAAAGAGTATGAAGCAATTTCTCTTTCAATTCATGGACTAGTTTGGAGATCTAAATTTTTCCCATAATCAGATTATTATGTAAGGACGTTGTATCACTTGCAAATAGGGCCTATATTGTTCTCCATGTTTTTTGTGGACCATTGACTTAGTGAATATGCCCTCCATTGTGCCACATCAATGACCCTCAATTTTTTCAATGGAGTTCTTGTGCAACTTTCAATGGTGCAAACGTGCACAGTAGTCTATGCACCGTTGGAAAAAATTGAGCACAAATGGTAGCAAAGCTCGGCATCAAGCACCGCAGACTGCCGAAAAGAATCCCAGCCAGACCAATTAGAATCTCCAATTGAGAGATGCATATGTAAATATGATGCTGGCTCTTGCCAAAACTACCAATTGAGCGCAGCTGCAATGTCTTACCCAAGTTTTACTTATCAAATAAACGCCCGGCTCGCATTTTGGGTCCTAAAGATAATCACAATAAAGCTTATTTGGAGCATTTGAGGAGGCATGAACTTTTGAATTAAACAGGCATTGTAAAGATTTTCCTTGGCATCCGCTTTGCATCTCCGTGCTGATATGCGGATGAAGGAAACCTCAATGCGGCCCTTGACTATGCAAAAGAAGTATCCCGAAGTTTACGGCTCTTGTTCTCACCGCACGGAAAGGGGCATTTAGAGGCCGAGGCGAAGTAGTAGATGTTGCCTTGGATGAAACAGAGAAATGAGAACAAGCGTTTCTCCTTCGCACCAAAGCAAAGCCACGCAGTTGCCCGTGGGGAAATGATGCATGCAATGGAGACATATAAACCGCTTCTTCACGCCATTCAAACTCGCAGCCCAAGCCGCAAGGGCCACGAGACTCCTTCGCAAAGACAAGCCATCTTAAAGAAGACCTATAGGGGCTTCCATTCTGTGAACCCAGAGCCCCCAATAGCTTCCATACTGCAAACCCAGAGCCCCAAAGACTGATGTCATCCAAGTCGATGTCAAAACCACGAATCCAAAACCATGGCTACAGTTTCCGCATGGGAAGAGGCAGCACCTACGTCGTGTGTGCTGTGTATAACAACCTGGCCTTCAAGTTTTAATGTTGAGATCAGATCTCAGCCGTTGGTTGCACTGGTGTTACCCACCAATAACACTTAAAAAAGTGCATAAACACCTAGTTTGTTATACCAAATGGCCATAAACATCTAGCTTGTTATGAAAACCACCATAAAACCACCACAAAACCACCATAAAACTCTCGGGCTCAGGTTGTTAAGGCAGATAGCACCCTATCCGGCCCTCATTTGTTATAGTAGGGCATAACACCCTCGTTCCAGGGTGTTATCCCTATCATACCATGCCCAAAAAAGACCAAAAAGAAAACATGACCTTTAAATGAAATTAAGCTCCTCGAACACGATTTTGCATACAATACGCGTTAGAAATCATAATACCAACTATGCAAGAAAGGCCCTCCCGCAACACGAAACAAATTGTGCAAACTTAATGTATGCATGATCATGCATGTGCCTTATGCTTTGTAAATCAAACCATCTCCATAGTTCCTTTTTAGAGGTGATTTCCTTTCATTTCAGCTTAGTGTAAATTATGCTCTCATTTCAACATCTCGATATTATTGGACTTTATGGTTGCTTTGGTACTAAATGGGAATTGGGTAATTTGGTTTTGGTAGGGAGTTAGCATGTTTACAAGATCGTTGGCGAAAAATTAATGGCAACGTCATGTGTTTTGGTTATAGGCAGGATATTAGAGAATATTGGAAGTCTTATGATCACATGATTATGTTTGTTTCCTGCCCTGCTTTTCTGTTATAAAAGGCAGATAAACGTGTGCCATAATAATTATCCAGAGAATTTTAATGAAATTTGCAGCAAGTGGCCTCCTTGTATTATAAAGCACAAATGATCTGTCAAAACTATTCTTTGATCAAGTTGATCAGATATAATTAAAGGAACGAATTCCAATAGTACCAGGATATATACCATACCATACATACACTTCAAAGCGCCATGTCTCTATTTCCATGGCGGAGGAATGCCCATAAATAGGCTGACAGGAATTCCTCAAAAGAATGAATGCGCACTATACATGTGTGGACTCGAACTACAAAGAATGCCCATAAGTTGAAATACGCTGGGCAAAATGTGCTAGCACCAACAACTTACCAGCACAAAAAATCAAGTAGAGGCAAGTGGTGCCAAAATGGGCACCTGCGATCCATTGTGTTGTTCTTGCACATGAAGTTCTGGACGCATACAATCAGGGGCTGGGTATGTGTAGATAGAAGCAGCAACCTTACGGGGTTCATGACCTTTTGCATCATTATGATGGCGCATATCCTGCAAATGCCTTGAAAATACCTCCCAACTGTAACATTAGACAACAACACTGAGTGATCTGTATAATAACTATTCATGCACATGAAATGGCAACATTAATTGCAGGACCTGATATTAGGATCGTCTAGAAGCAAAACCAGCTTTCGTTTATCAGGTCGAATGACTTTTGCATAGCCCTTGTTGAGAAACCTTCTATGTCCAATTAAAAAATGAGGGAAATTTCCTCCCTGAGTTGTCACAAAAACTTCGCTAAACAAGCAAACAGTGTAATCCAAGGCTGCTAGCCTTGATGAGTGATTCTGCAGATTAAAGAAAAAAACAATGATTAGGATCCATTAACTACAAAGACTAGAAATATCAAAGATTACCTTAAAGGGATCAAGTTCCTGTGCAGTCAAGAGCGTCTCCTTTGTTTGAAGTGCAGGAAACATTTGCTTAAGTGGGAGCATGTTCTTCTCTTCTTGGTAAATTTTTCCAGCAGCTAAATAGATTGGCGTAGAATTCCCAAATCCCATGCCTCGTAACATCATACCAACCTGTACAGCAAACCCAGCTTTATGAGCCTTCCCAAACCTATCCAATAGCGCCACAGTGGCTAAATTAATCTCCCTATTGGCTAAACCTGTGTACCTCTAATGGCGTAAGTGGACATTTCCCATCCATCCTATTAGCATCTGGACGAATAATGCGGCCTGTTCTATTAAATTTGCCTCTCCAACTCCGCTCACGTGCAGCATCCATCTCATGCTTTTCCATTTCACCACCGTCATATATACAGCATGAGAAAGCAACCATGTCCTGCATCATACATGATGCATAAGGAGACTAAGTTAAGAACGACAATAAGGGAGATCAGTCAATATGAAATCTGAGGTAGCTCAGTCAAGACATAAGCATGCACCTCTTCAAATCGGAGGTGAACAGCAACATATTTTCCCTGGCTTTCACTGCTGTGTTGAATCATCCGGTCAACCAATTTCTTCCCAACATCTGATATTGACTGTGCGAACCTTAAAGCCTCAAAGTTTGTCTTACACCTTAGCTGTTGTATATTCTGTGGAATTTGCTGAAATGACAGTCTATTGGCAAAGGGGGAAATTCTAATAACTCTGCACAACGTAAAAGAGATATAATTATTAACTTTACTGCAACAGTATCAGCTTTTTTTCTTTTGTAAACTCTAGCATAAATCAGAAATCTGAAGATAATAGCCGGTTCTGTTCTTTAAAACATAACGTGAGAGACAAGACTCAAAAACTTACCTATTCTCGAGCAATTTGGGAAGAACTTTTTCAAGATAGAAGCTTGCTGGTGCTAAAGCTTTCACCCTAAAGTTGAAGACATTACTTAAATTTCCGACACTTTCCATTATTTCATCAGGGAGTTTCTTCACTACCCTAACATTTGTAGCCAATGAGTTAATGAAATGATCTTCGTCATAAATCTCTCCAAATTTACTGCAAATAAATAAAATAGAAATGTTATAAAGAATAGTATGTATAATGTCAAATAATCATATAAATCCGAGAACAAAGATAGACCCACAACTGGCTTAAGTCCAAGTTCCATCTTTCTAAGACACGATAAGGTTAAGATTGAATTAAATGCAATTCTCACCTTCTATCTTGCCAAACACTATTAAGATGAAACACTGGTACAACAAGAGTAGCATTCAAGAGTGCTGCCACAGCCACAGCATTGCAAATCTACAAATCAATAATGATGACTGCATAAGCCAATTTTATATGGGTCTTCGAAGAATATAAAAAGACAAAAACAAAAAAGGCACGGAAACAGAAATATGGGTTGTCCCTTTGCAATATAGCTGCAGACAGAAAACTTCAAAAATTTTCACTTCAAAACAAAGAGTGTGTCTCATGAAATGGAGTACGAGGTTAAGCGACACACTTACGGATAATCTTTGCTGATTGAGCCCTCCATTAGCTTCTATGACAAGGTACCCATTTGATACTGGCAATCCTAAAGGGGAAAAGAATTCAGTAAAAACTCCCACAAAACTACAAAAGATTTACCATTTCAAATAACCTAATTGGCAAATAAATTTCTTAAGCCTAATGTTTATAGATATAGCTAAGCCGATGTCCTTTCAACAAAATGCCAGTTCAGCTCAGGGGATAGAGGAACGCATTGGCGAGAGTCCAGAGGTTATTACCATTAAGATTGTTGCTTTCGTTTAAACAGGGAATCCAACCTTGTCCTTCTTTTGGGTATTCCCAAGCTGCTTCCAACTGCCAATAATTACCAAATATGTGTAACCAATCTTGGACATAAACATTACATGCTAAGAACATCAGTTTTGAGTCTCCCTTTAGAGTAAATACGTTACAGTACAGAAGGCACAAAATATTTACAAATCCTATGTAAAACCACATCCTGCTTAAAGATAACCCACCCGAACAAAGCTGTGGTCCATCTGCATTGCTGGCCATAGGTTCTTGAACACTTCAGGACTCCGGTAGACTGATCCTGGTGGATCAGGCTTTTTTTCTCTTGGCAAGTCCAATGAAACAGTACCCATGTACAATAACATGCCAGATATGTATATGATTGGAGCAAGCAGAAGAAGTTTGTGTTGTTTAAGCAATACAGACAGCACTAGACATGAAACTCTTTGCATAAAGGTCCTTGGGGAGGTGGGACTTCCCACGCCCTGCATCCTCCCGAGCTTTGTGCGGCCATGTCTCAAAGGGGACTCCCTTGGTGATGAATGAGGAGAGGACTTTCCCTTGGGTGAGAGTGAAAGTTGACGCATAGGCTTTATCCTGTTATTCTGCATTAATTTTGTCCATGCTGCTTCATAGGTTTATATCAATTTCAGATACTTTAGATTGAACTAAAGCAATATTCCTCCGTAGGATTCTAGCCTTGGGTATGCCTAATGCATTCCCAAGAATGATACCAAATCATCCGTTATGATCCAGTTCACTGATTGAACCACTCTAATTACCAAGTAGGTATCTCAAGATCTAAAAGAAACAGTGAATTAATATAAATAAACTCCAACCCAGAAAAGGGTTGTCGAATAAATAATGTTCTTCACAATAAATGAAGAAGACATAAATAATCGTCTCATAAACTCTACAACATATCTCGTCTGTACTGAAAAACAGAATGTAGGAGCCCCAAATCCACTACGAGCTCCTATAGGACCACCATTTACTGGACAGGCTACATTCAACATACACTGAAGATCCGCTGCAACAACCAGGATTGTCCAGAACAGATCCCGCTCCAATTACAAAACCAATCCCCGGTGGAACTTGATGTAGCGCATAAACCCGAAAGCCTGCACGGAAGTCCCATAACGAATCCCTGCCCTAAAATATCAGCAGCCAACTCCCATAATCTGACCAATAACCAAAATCGAGATCGCCGGACCTTCCCGCATCACAGCATACCTCTCCAAAAGCTTCCATAGCCGCACAAGCCCCGGGCAGAGGGATTGATTCAAAGGTTTCTGTTTCCTCCTCTCTCCTAAAGCAAGTCGCCCACAAAACAGACGTTTTTGGGCTTAGATTCGGGATTCGGCCCATTTTTTGTTTTCGAAAATTTTTACCGGCAGGTTTCCCTTTGTCAGGGGAGATGCCTTTATTGAATGTCTGGTTCTAGCTAAGGAGCATTAGATGAAATGTAAACTAACTACAATAACATGGCATCAGTTGACCCATGGAATTGGGATGTAGGTACCAAAATGTCTCATTGACTTTAATCAAATAATTTGCATATAGCTTGAGGTGCACAATGTATAAGATGCTTTTTTATATATTTTTTCCTATCACCTAGAGGACGTATTTTATGAGGCCTCTTAGTCATACATATAGAGTGTGCAATGTATTCATGTGCTTCAATTTGAGTGCACAATGTATTCATGTGCTTTACTTTAACACTTCCAATGATTTTAGCAGCAGGTTTAACGTAGGGCTTGACCCGTTGTATTTTCGGTTCCCCCTCTTCTTCAAACACAAGGGATAGTTTAGCGTTTTCTTCACTCTTAGGATCGATGTATAGCTTGGGGGAGAAGTTCAAAAAGCAAAGAATGAGAAAGTTGCGTGAAATGATGATATCAAGGCCTTAACTATTGAGGTACTTATATAACCTTGGTAAAGAGTTGAGAATCTAAAGATTTTTTTATTTTTTATTTTTTTATGGATAAAGGATTCTATTGATATTGGGTAAATACTACATGACTATAAAGCAAGTAGACACGTTCCTGCACAAGTTTGATGAGGGGATAGTTACAGAGTCAGAGTCGACCTTCAACCTTTTACATGATATTGAAGACCTCTAGGCGCTGGAGTTTGATGAAGGTTCCCCAAACTACCTCTTTCAAGGTATTCTAGTCATGTACGCGTCTGTACTTTCTTAAACACCTCTCCAAAGCATACACCAATTGTATACATGTGGTGTATTCTTCACGGAAGACAATAACTCTTCTTCTCTTCTATATGCTTCATAGCATCCATGCCCTGACTATTTAAAGGACAATGCGTTTAAAACGTACCCATTCCACTAAATAAATGCCCAAAGAATCTGGTTGGGCCCTAGTGTATTGCCAAACCTTTCCTCGCACCAATTCCGCATCACTTGCAAATCAATGCATTGTTCCAAGGTTTCATCACTCGCTTTCATATGGGACACAATGGGCACACTCCTTCTTTATATTTTGTAACTTTTGTGTTCACCTGGAGGGCTCTATGCACAACTTACCAAATAGATGAGCACACCCTTTGGGGGAGGGGGGGGAGGGGATTTTAACCATACCCCCTTCCACATGTTCTTAGTTTTGTTATGGTAACTTGCATATTCCACTTGGGATCTAAGGAGATGGCACTAGACCTCTTCAGGCATTTGTAAGCTGAACTGAAGGGAAAGATGAAGAACCCAAGTCTTGATCCCTATGGTCGGGCAAAATTGTTGCTATACATTTTCACATTGCTATGTCATAATGTTTTAGTCCAAGTTCATTTTAAACTCTGCCCATCCAAACTAGTTACTCTTGTACCATGATGCACAGTAATTTATGCCACAGTTGATCCACCTCCTTACTACACGGGCATTTACTATTAAAGCTAGGGGTCCATTCTTATTATAGAAATTCATTGGAATCCACCACGATTTGGTGGTAACAGCATCCATATCATTATTGTTTAATGTAAATAGCTATTTTATTGTTTCCATGCAGCAAACAATTCCTTAAAGAAAGGGGATGTGTCAAAACATGGTCTTAGACCATTGAAAAGTGACCGTGGAAGCAAAACTTGTACTGACATTGTAGCCTACTTGGATCAGAGTGGCAAGTCAATTGTCACAAAAAAGAAACGAAGCTAGGCAATTGGGGCCTTGAGCATGAGCATGTGGAATGCTCGTGGATTGAGCCAAGTGAAAGTAGATGCAACAATTGAGACATGGAAGCAACAAGATATCTTGCTTTTTGTTGAGATATGGGAGCATCAATCTCGTCCTTTGCCAGGCATACCAGGATATATTTTGATTGGTCATTCGTGGAATGAGAAAAGGGAAGGACCTGGGCGTGGATATGGAGGTATAGCTATTTATTGTAAAATGCAAGTTGAGCATGCTTTACAGATAATGAAAGAAAATAAGAATAAGCAATACTTGTGGTTTAAAATCAAGACCACAAATGTGGATCTTTTTGTAGCAGTCAGTGATTTTGTTCCACTCAATGCAAGCCTGTACAAAAATAAAAACTTTGACATAGATGACCCTCTTGGTAGTTTATATGCAGATGCTTTGGAATACAGTGTGCATGGGAAAGTATTCATCATGGGTGATTTCAATGCCCGTACGGGCTGCCAGCAAGCGAGAACATTTGTAGATCTCATGGATGCATACTTAGATGAGCAAGACGAACCGTTCGTCAGATGCTCAGAAGACAAGCTTTCAAATACAATGGGAGATTTTTTGTTGGAGATGGGCACAATCTGTGGCTTGAAAATTGTAAATGGCATTGATAAGTTTCCAAAATCTAGAAGCTTTACTTGTTTCAGTCATACAGGATCAAGTACAGTAGATTACTTCATGGCAAGTGATCTAGAATTGGTACAAGCATGCTTTGTAGGGAGGAAGTTACCAGAGTCAAACCACTCCCCTTTGCATGTGGAGCTCAAATCAGCCACATATCCCGATATGAAGCACTCTTTCTTTCATCCAAAATTGAGAATCAATTATAAGCAATGCTTGCCATAAAAAAAAAAACTCACTGAGGATCTAATTGCTTCTACTACATGGACCGGAAATATAGTGGAGGATGCAGAGAAATTTATCAATTTGATCTTCTATGCTGCAAAAGAGACTTTTGGTCTCACCAAAAAGCCCAGTGCAAGGGCGGCCCTGCAATTCATGGTGGGATGCTGAGTGTAGAGAAGCAAGAGCCAGACTGCCACGTAACTGCATCAGGAAACCCAGTTGGTATAAGAGACTTCTGAGAAGCAAAAAGCAAGCATTTTTAAGAGCAAGGCAATCTGATTTGAAATAGCAAATAAAGCAAGATCCGAAAATATTTTGGAACAAATTAAGCAAAAACTCAGGGCAGCCAAATTTAGAGGTAGGCGCTTTGCTAAAGTTGGTGCAAGATATTTATGAGGTGGGCAATCCAGAAGGCATGCCAATCTTGGCCATTGATGAAGATCTTTTCACTGAAATAGAGGTAAGAGATATGCTATCAGGGATGGGGAATAACAAAGCACATGATCTGGCTGATCTATGTATTGAGCTTTTTAAATGGGGAGGAGACAAAATGCTTTCTATTCTTATAGATTTGCTAAATAAGAGTATCAGACAAGGCCTACCATATAGTTGGAAGTTAAATAGAGCACACCCAATTCATAAATTAGGGTAGCACTTTCGCCAAAATTTTGGGAAGCTTGCTGGGATACAAGTTGAGCACCTGGGCAGAATAGAATGGCAAGCGCTCCAATTTTCAAACGGGCTTTCGGAAAGATTTTAATACGTTAGATCATGCATTAACACTTCGTGTGTTAGTAGAGAAAGCAAAGGCACCATCTGCAGCATTATATATTGCATTTATAGATTTTGCAAAAGCATTTGACACAGTGCAGAGGAAGGAGTTACGTGATAGAATGGAGCAGCTCGGTGTTCCAGAAAATATAAGAGGAGCTATCTCACAATTGTATGCAGAGGTATTAATCAAATTATCTCGGGAAGTAAATCCTGTGATAAGGAACACTATAGGGGTGCGCCAAGGATGTCCTTTATCTCCTACATTATTCGGCCTTTTTATCGATGCGCTTGAAGAATGGCTACATGCATGCTCTTTGGCAGGGACTCAGCTTGAAGCTTACATAGAACAGTTATTACTGTATGCTGATGATGTGGTGCTATTGGCATCCAAGAAACATGTGCTACAAGAGCATTTGCATAATTTAGCGGCGTTTTGTGCAGCAAGGCAAATGAAAGTAAATGTTGCAAAATCCAAAGTTATGGTGCTCGGGACAAGGGAGAGACCCGAGCAGGAAATTGAAACAGTGGAGAGTTTTAAGTACCTGGGGATAGATTTCTTCTCAAGCTACAACTGGAAGGACTGTGTCAAAAGGAGATCCACAGGCGGGAAAATGGCACTCTATGGTATGCTTTCTAAATGTTCTAGAATTTCTCTGCATGATTAGAGGCTTAGAAAGCTTTTGTTTAAGACATTGGTTCAAACCTTCCTATATGGGAACCTAGCATCTATGCAAAGTTATGGAATCAAATAGAAACAATTCATAAGCTATTTTTGAGAAATGTGCTTGGCTCAAATACCATATGCAATTATGCTTGCAGAGGCAGGTATGTTTCCATTAGAATTGGAAGCATTATTTTAGACTATAAATTTCATTAATAGGATTAGAGATTCAATCACCAGAACGCTTATCCCATCAAGCAATGATGCTTTCAGAGCAGCAAGGTTGGATGCATGATTTCAAAACCTGGGCAGGAAAATGGGGTCTGAATGATGAAAATTGGCCTGAATGTAAGACAAATGCAAAAGCATTATTAGAAAGACTTGCAATTGAATGTTTATGACAGCACCAAGGTAGTAGAATGCTTCATTATAGAAATCAGATAATTCTAGAATGGGACTCGCATGAAACCAACAAACCGCCCGTATATCATTTGGACCCCAACAAAATACAATGCTAATAGAGACTGGGCTAGTGTACCTGCCGAAAGCTTATCACCGGGATTAAAAAACCCCGTCCTTTCGGGTTTTCGAGGAAAAACCCTAGTGATAAGCCTTCGGCAAGGGGCTTGGACAAACGTAAGGCATAAAAATCGCTCCCAAAACCCACGAATGGAAAAGTGGAAACAGATGCCGCTCGCTAACCTGTACCTGCACATCACCAACAAAACAACAAGACAAAAACCTCCCGTGAGTGGAGGGTTGATTACGTGGCGTGCCACGCGATAAAAATACAATAACAAAGAAGGGGGGGAGGGTGGGTTCAAAGAGAATAAGGTACTGCTGAGAGAGAAGAGGAAGCGCCGATGAGAAGTCGAAGCTTAAACGCGCCTAAAATAGCGAACTCCCAACCAGAACGGGCATGCGCCCGAATACCAAAGGACTTCCTTAACAAACTAGGATCGAGGACGAAGGTCACAGGATGAAGGCTAAAGGCCGAGAAAGGACAGCATGAAAGAAACGCCAAATTGGCCAAACCAGGCAGGAAGAAGCCCCTCCCCTGCCTGGAAACAATTCAAAGAGAATAAGGTACTGCTGAGAGAGAAGAGGAAGCGCCGATGAGAAGTCGAAGCTGAAACGCGCCTAAAATAACGAACTCCCAACCAGAACGGGCATGCGTCGCCCGCATGCATGCAAAACATGCATGCTCGTCCCATTCTAGAATGGCGATCCGATGTCTCGGATCGATGGGAATCATATGGGTGAGTATAAGAGCCAAGAGTATTTGTGGTCAGAAATGCCGACGCATCTAAAGCATGTCATAGCTCGTTATAGAACGAGCTCACATAAATTGAGAGTTGAGACAGGCAGATGGTCAAATACTCCACTTGAAGACAGGGTATGCAGAGCTTGTGATATTTATAGTGTAGAAGATGAGGCACATGTACTCCTGCATTGCACGGCTTACAACGAGATCAGGGAACAGTTTGAAATCCAAGCGTAAAAATTTATCTTATCTTATCTTATCTTATCTTATCTTATTATGAGTTAGGATTATATTTGAAGGCGGTAGATAGTCATCGTACTTTGATATTAAAAATATGATGTACTTTGCTGGTTTTTTAGTGCTCCATGGCCTCTCAAGGCCCTAAGTGAGCAAGATCAAATAAATAAATAAATAAACTATTTTTTTTTTTTTTTTTTTTTTTTTTTTTTTTTTGAAGGACGTCAAGCTTTATTCACCAACTAGAAACCAGAGCAACATAAATGCAAAGACAGGATTATAACCCCAGTGGACAAACCGATCCAACTGAGCACAACCACCTGCCTAAGCAAAAGAATGAATCTGAAGGTAAGTATGCCAGATCAGCACTTTCTTCTCTTGATCAAGAGAAGAACAATTGTAAGCCATAACAATTTTATCTTGCGCCCACTGAAGAACAACCTCATCTGCAGTATCTATGCCCTTAAAGATAAACAACCTCCTTCTCTTCCAGATTGACCATAAAAGCCACCCGCATCTGAGATGAAAAGCTTCGTTTCGTTGTTTGGGCCAAGCATCAGGATAGATAGCAAGCAAAATTTGCTGGCTAGATCGAGACGTGCCAAAAAGGGTCAACAACCAAGACCATGCCTGCCGAAGCCTCTCACACAAGAAAAAACAATGCTCAATACTCTCAACCCTTTGCTGGCATAAAGGGCAGAGCTCTGAAATCCGATTATCCATTTTATGGACTAACCTGTTGACTCTGAGGCATCTATGGATCACTTGCCACCACAAAACTATATAGTAAAGCTTGATGCTTGAGTTGTAGACCTGGTGTATCTACCTTTTCCGCTATGATATTCCAGATGAATTTCACTACTAATATTTTGCTTTGTAGGCTTATGTCTATCATGCCAATACCCCCTTCTTCCTTTGCCCACTTAGACTTCCACTATGCGATTTTGACAAATGCACCTTCTTCGTTGCCTCCCCCAATAAAATTTCAAATGGATGCTTCCATCTCGTGTGCCTTATTAGTTGGTGCAATTAAGAGTGAGGACGCATAGTTGTGGGTGCTACGTAGTGATTCGCTACTACAATCCTTCCAGTTAGTGATAGCTTTGCAGCATTCCACCAATTTAAAGGTCTTTGGAATCCAAAAATCATCTCGTCCCAAATCCTAATTGTACGCACATTTATTCCAATCAAGATTCCTAGGAGGTTGGAGCTTTTCTTTCTAAAATGATTTTCTATGGAAGACGTTCAAGACAATTAGGATGTATGCCTTCCCCCGTCCACTGTGCATAACACTTCAAATTTATGAGGCATCCTAATGCTAAAGAGAAAGCATCGAGCAATTGATTTGCGCTCATTATGTTGCCTTCCTCTGCTTGTAAAAAGAAAAAAGAGTTGTTTGCATATTGATCATATATTTGTTGCAATCCGTCCCACATTTACAAGCCTTGTAATAGACCATCTTTTGAGGTTTTTGGGTAAAATGCTAGGAAAATCCCTTTGCAGCTCTATTAAACAAGAATGGTGCCAGTGGGCATCCTTGCGCATTGGTGAAGGATTTACCATATCTCAATTTTACCACCATTTTGCCTAGGAAACTCCACCTGATACTATCATATGCTTTAGGGAAATCTAAGTTGATATATGCCACCCTTTGATTTGTTTTCCTTGCCCAGTA
The DNA here is from genome assembly GCA_021234155.1 of Isoetes taiwanensis. Taxonomy (NCBI): domain Eukaryota; kingdom Viridiplantae; phylum Streptophyta; class Lycopodiopsida; order Isoetales; family Isoetaceae; genus Isoetes; species Isoetes taiwanensis. The sequence goes on from JAJEKV010000018.1 coordinate 15,117,100, forward strand.
GCCTTCAAAAGTGGTTGTTACATTATTTAAGATGCTTCTACCAGGAGAAACTCTGATTGTACACAAGGGATGTTATTTGCCAGTATTGATTTTATATAGCCTTTGCTATACTTTTATAGATTGCAGACAGAAGCGTGATGGGGTGCCAATCATTAACATCCATTAGGGTGGATTTGGGATCTCAAAATGACCTCGTAAGAGCCATTCCACGTCAGATTTCTTATTCTCCTTCCCAATGCCATGTAGATTACCTACCCTTCATAATTATAGATTCTCACGGATTTTGAGAGATCGCGCATTTATTGTCCCATTTTCACATATTAAAAACAAATAAAAAAAATTTATGGCATTAAAGCATCGCGGCTAATGATGATGGCTTACTGACATCCACAGGGCAAAGGAATTTGAATATAGAAAAGTGATGGTTGATGTTGAAGAGGAGGGCGCTGATGATATCCATTTCTCATTGAGAAAGAAACAAGCTTGGGATGCTCTATCAGACGTGTTCCCATATATACAATGAATACATCTCAAAGAACAATATGCAAAGAGGTTTGTGGAAGCCCCTGGGTGCATGCACTTGGTTTTGTTTGAAATGGGACAGTTATGGAGTGAACAAGGCATGGAGAAATCCCACAAGCAGCCAGCTTTTTTCATAGAAGCACTGAAAGGGGTGGAGGAAAAATAGCCACCAACCCTCTTATATATATGACAGAATGGAGATATGATTAATAGCTATGCCAAAATAACTTATTGTGTTGAAGAGGAGGAGATCATCAGAATAGCATCGATCAAAGAAGTACTCCTTTAAAGAAGGAAAAATGTCCGTGAAGATGCTAATAAATGACGTTATACTTTGCAACGCAAAGGGTTCATACATTCATGAAGTACAAAAGTTATAACGTTTGTGTTTAGATACCTTTAATACAAGAAGTCTTTGACTGATTTTCACAATAGATTCCTTTAAAAATTCATTGCTATCTTAAATTATAGCAAAAATGAGTCTTAAAACTCTCTAAGTAGTAGAAGAACTCTTTTACTTATTATCCATTTGATGACCATTTTCTAAGAAAATATGATATGTGTTAATAAACATTCATAAAACTTATGAACATTGAACGTCAAAGCCATCCTTGTTTAAAGCGGATCATACGACGCGAAATCTTCATGTGCAAAAATAATTGCATATAAGAAATTCGTATGGTGTGATCCTTCCGTAAAAAAGTAAGTAGAAACACAAACATTGAACTTACAACTTAAGGTAAGCAAATAGTCTCCTACTTACACTTTACTTTAGAACAGATTTTAATGTTATTTTTGTATAACATAACATCAAGATGGAATATAGTAAATTTGTATGGTGTGACCTACTTTCTTGTTTGTTGTTAATTCAAATATAATATAAACATAAATAACCATTCAATAGCCTTCCATTTGCATGTGAAGTTCAAATAGCAAACACCTTCTTAATAAACCAACATTTTACACTTTAAATAAGATTTTTTTTTTTCATTTTACTTAAAAGCTATTTTTTTCAAGAATAGAATGATTTTTAGCGTCCACGGAGACCGACCGGCCTATGGGACTCAAACAAAAAAGGGAGCAGCAAATGTATTACTGACAGGATTAAAAAACCCCCGCCCGAAGGGTTTTCGAGGGAAAACCTTAGCGAAGAATAAGTCCGCCGGGCATCTTTGTATAATTGTGTAGGACAGTTCAATGCCGTCCCGAAAGACACAACTGAGTCCGTGCATCCATAACCTCCTGGAGGTATGACCCCAACAAACCCACTGACGCCTTATTCAACAACTCATGCAACGGTTGGCCAAGCACTAGTAATCGAACATACCGCTCTCTGATATGGGCAAACGCTGAGCAGATCTGGAGGGCATGACATTCATCCTCAATGGCGCCCTGGTGGCAACACTGGCAAAGCCTTTGCTCTCGTGCCTCCCGAGCCCAACGTCCTGTCTCAATACGGAGGCCATGTGCACCCGTGCGAATGGAAGCTATAAGTCTGCGCTTCTTCATGGGCAACTGGGTGTATAAGTACTGGTGTGGGTCTCTCGTGAGCCTGGGATTGACTTGCTGCTCCCAGAGCTTGCGAAGGAAAGTAGCATCTAGGTACAACTTAAGTGCCTTGTGATCTTTCTTTGTCCTTACATGTACACATCTGTTTGCCTGTACACCCCAGCGTGAGAACCACTGAGCTTGCTTGTCCTTCTAGCAGGCTTTCAGGTGTTGGGGACCCATGGCCAAAGCAAGGTTGGGCAAACGTGTATCACCCATAGCGACCACCTTCTGGAAGTAAATGATATGGCGTTCCAATGCAGCCCGCTGAAGGGGCAGAAAACCTGTCTCCTGGAGTAGGATCTAGTATGGAACTGTGGACTTTACCCCAAGGGCTCGTGCCAAGAAGGCTTTCTGCACCTGCTCGAGGTCATTCCAGGTGTTGAGGGATATCACCGGACCCCATACTTTTGCCCCATATAAAAGGACCGGCTCGACCAATGCCCGAAATAAGTGTGACTGGTGGCCCCAGGCATATAACTCTGCCTTGTGGCTGTTATTCTGCATGGCATAGAGTGCTTTCCAACCTGCCGTGACCCGCAACCTGATGGCAGCATCCCAATGGGTGGTATTAGAGAACTCGATCCCCAAGTACTTGTAGGTCGGAGCCACCTCTATATCCTGTCCCTGGTAGGTGAATGAGGGAAGCCTTGGCAGCACCCTAGTTTTGGCCAAGTTAACTCGCATGCCGGTGAATCGGCAAAAAGTGTCGAGAGCATCTAGGTGACGTTGCATGTCCTCTGGAGTATAGGCCAGGAGGTTGACATCGTCAGCATATATGAGTTGCCGGATTGTGTGATGCATGAGATGGGCGCCCGCACCTCCATGCTCAGAGAGCCAATCTTCCAGCTGGTCAATGTACAGGCCAAAGAGTGTGGGGGAGAGGGGGCAACCTTGACGCACTCCAATACTACTGATTACCGGCTGTCCTGACGATGTGATACGGTCTGAGCATGCCTCGTACAGCCTATACACTGCATTCGGCAAGTCAAGGGGAGTCCCCAGCTGCCGCAGTCTGTCCCATAACCTGTCCCGGGGCACTGTGTCAAAAGCTTTTGCGAAATCCACGAAACAACAATACAGGTTTTGTCGGTGATTCCTGCTATCCTCAATCAATGTGCGCAGAGTGAAGATATGATCAATGATGGAATGCCTGGGCCGAAAACCTACCTGTGTGAGAGCTCGCACATCTGTCTCCTCTGCCCATATTGTCAGTCGCTGCTCAAGGATGCCAGCCACCAGTTTTGCAAAGAGAGAGCTGACCATAATAGTACGATAGTTGGCTGGGCATTGAGGGTCCCCTGCCTTGTATATGGGCACAACTCTACTAGTGGTCCACTGTGGAGGGAAGCCTTCTTGTAATGCTTTGTTGAATAACGGCATGAGAACAGGCACCAGTGGAGGCCCATCCCATTTCAGAAGTTCCGCATGCATGCCATCTAAATCTGCTGCCTTCCCATTAGCCAGACGTTGTAGGACCATGATGACATCCCCCTCTGTGATGACCAGAGCCGTGCCTATCTGTGGAGGGACTGGTGTCCGGCCCCCGAGCGGGTCGTAAAGCTGTTGCAAGTACTGTACCCATCGCTCCGAGGTGATGCTCCCTATGGGCTGTGCAGTCTTGCTCAAGACCCTTCTCCAGAATGTCTTGGGGTGCCGATCCAGGAGACCAAACATCTGTTGCTGATGCTCTGCGAGGTAACTGGCTTTCTTGTTCTTGAAGAAGGAGCGGTATTGACTGATGGCCTGTGAGCGGGAGGTGGGATCAATGACTTGCCAGAGTGTGCGCTTGAGCTCCCGACACTCATCATCGAACCACCTGTTGCGGGGGAAGGTGGTAGTGCCCGAGGTTCTCCGTGAGCGGCCTCTCCCAAAGCATCTCTCAGCAGTTGTCAGAAGCAGGTGAGTCAGCGCAGCAGATTGCTGTTGAAGGGTGGGGAGTTGCAGCGGTCCTGCCAGGTCATGCTCAAGCAGCTGGGCATAGGTCCCTGCACGGCGGTAGTCCAGGCGCAGCTGGGGCACCTGTGGTGTTGAGGCAGTAGATGCACGGGGAGCTTGCCAATGGAGATGCACGAACGGGGGCTGGTGGTCCGAGTCCACTTCCTCGTCTTGAGTGTCTGTTCCAATGGAAAAATGGGCAACCAGGTGCAGATCCTGTTCCTCAACCAGCAGATAATCCACCACACTGGAGCCGCCCCCTTGGTTCTCCTGTCTACAAGTGCAGCAGCTGGAAGATGGCCATTGTGCCAACCCATTACAAATAACTAGGTCAAAGATACTACCCAGCAACAACAATTGCCTGCCGTAGCGCGAAATATGGTTGTCGTCTGACACCCTTGACCAAGCCACCTCTGCGGGATTCAGCTGCAAGACGTCCTCTGCCAGGGGCTCAAATTTTGGGACCTGCTCGGCTCCTATGCGTGCATTAAAGTCGCCAACCAACATAACCTTGCCCAACTGTTTGTGCTGCTGTATGTCATCATATAAATCGACATAGGGCTCCGATCTATCCACATCCGAATGAGTGTTATAAAAGTTGCTTTCGGCATGTGGAAAGTAGCATGCTGCTATGAACAGAACGCTGCCACTGTCATGCTGCACGCGCACCCACAAGTATCGATTGTACCTGTCTGTTTTGTGCAGCGAGACTGAATGCCCCAAGGTTGCACGATAGTAGCAGGCAACCCCGCCATGTCCTCGCTTGCCTGTGCACTCATTGAACACCGAGAAATGCAGATAGCCTGGGAGGTTCGACAGCCTGTGCCCTACATGTTCCCATGTTTCCATGAGGAAAATGAGATCTATATCTGGTGCAATAGAGTTGAGACTCTCCCCTTTCTGCCAAGGGAAGCCCCGACAGTTCCAAGATACCAGCCGGAGGCACAGTTCCTATTTGTTGGCATTTGATGTAGACGCTCGATGATCTGTTCCGATTGCAGGGGGAACAGTGTGCGGCGCCTGAGCAGCAGTTGCAGGAGCAGTTGGAGCCGCGGAAGCAGGAGGTGCAGTAGAGGTACTGGTGGCAGTAGCAGGAGTGGCAGCAGCTTGGCGCATTGCATCGGTGACCTCAGCAGGTGCCAGCCTAAAAATGCGAAGCTTGCCTCGGACCAGGCCTGCAGCACCCCCTCGGCGACGGACGTCCCTGACTTGAGCCAGCTGCTGCCGGCGGGACTCCTGTTGCATCGGAGTAAGATCCTGATCGACATACAGAGTAGTCCCCTTCAATTGCCTACTCTGACGCAGAATTGCCTCACACACTCGCATGTCTGCCACCGTGAAGGCGACAACGCGTGGGCGATCTGTGCGTTGAGCCCCAAGGCGGCTTGCTCGAACAATGTGCACTGCATTCTGAAATGCCATGTGAGATAGGATCTGATCCTGGATGCGCTTGGTGAGATCCTCTCCTGCCTCCTCCGAGAGTCCACGCACCACTACATTATGACGCCGGTGGCCCTGCTCCTGCTGCTCACTGAGTTGCGGGGCAACATTAGCGGTCCCAGCAGCAGGTGATGCCTGTTGCCTGTAGCGTGTGGGCTGTTCACATCAAGGGCGGTGTGATGTGCGAGATGGAGCAGGTAGTGTCTGTCTGCATGTTTGGCAACTGGTGGGCTGTGGAACATGTGTGCTTGTCTGGCCCCGTGTTGCGGCCTCTGCTGCCTGGAGTCGGGAGCCTAGCTCCTGTTGAAATCTCTGCTGCTTGGCCAACTCATTCGTGCACTGCCGTAAGTGTTCATGGACCTCGGCATGGAGGCCCCTGCCTTGCTGGGTAATGGTTGCTCGGAGCTCCTGTATCTCCTGTGTCTGTGTCTCAACCCTACTTTGTAGGGTTCTTAGCTCTGTCTGGCTGGCTTCGAAGGCGGCTCGGGCGTTCTGTATTATGGTGGCAGACCCCTCAGCTTCCGACTTGAGGCGGGAGATAGTTGCCATTGTATCCTGCTCAATACCCTGCTTGTCCCGTGCTATAGTCTCTATGGTGGTGAGGAGGGAATCCACGCGAGCTCGCAAGTCAGCAAGGCCCTGCTTATCCTGTTGCCGCTCAAAGTGTGCCAAGCAAAGCCCGTCTTCTAACTACTGCACGCGGGTCCCCATCTCTGCAATCCGTTGCCTTTCGCTGCCAACTGTCTTTTGAGTACATGGGACGCCGAGGATTGTATCTCTGCTGCGAGTCCTGCAATCCGGGTTCTGTTGCTCTCAATCTGTGCCTCCATTTATTTCATGGCCCTCGTCTGTGCCTGTGTCGGGCTGGAGCAGCCTTCATCCATCTGCCAGGTCAATCTCATAGATTGGGCCTTCGCCCGGGCCTCCCTCCTCATGGAAGAGGTTTCTCCCTTGTCCTTGGTATCCGACCGGCGGTCCCTCCTCCTGGTTCTCCCAGGTGGGCGTGGGCGTGGGCGTGGGCTGGGGCTGGGGAATGTCTCCCTCCAAATGGGGGTCTGGGCAAGGGGCTACAGAAGCGGCCATGAGGTTGTATGGTATGGAAGAGTATTAGAGAGCTAAAGGGTTATTAAGAATTGAGAAATGTTTAAAAAGCATAAATGATGCCCGCCCTCAGTGGTTGGCACGAGGGGGTTTGGGGGGGTTCAACCCTGTGGGGGGGAGGTTTGATTTCGGCTATTGTCGGAATTCTTTTGGGATGGGCTTGGTTTGAAGAAGCTTTTTGGAATAGGTCTGGACACAAGGAAGAAGCAGACACAAGAACACAAGAAAGAAGCAGGGCACAAGAACACAAGAAAGAAAGAAGCAGGAGGCGACAAGGAAGAAGCAAACACAGTCCACTTCGATCCGACCTATTGGACGGATGGTTCTTGGCGCAGCCCTTAGCGCCTGCGGCTAGGGCGGCAGCAGAGGAAGGAGGCCGCCCTCCTCTCCTCTCTTTCCGGCACTGCTGCAGACCTTCTTGCAGATCAAAGACCAAACCGGTGCTAGTGGGGTTTGCCGGTGCTCCAGACGATTTTGCCTTCAAAGAATTTGCAGATCAGATTTTGAAGCAGCTTCAAGGCGGTCTTTTGGATTCAGGCTGGTAAGCCACTAACGTGGCATTTTTGCTCTCAATCTTTAGAAGAATGATGATTTATATCACACCGAAAGGGCGTAGAGTCTATAAGGTGGAGCGAAATTTAAGCGTAGAATCTTTAAAGAAAGCAAACTTAGGGGTCTTTTCGGCGGTCTTTCTAGTTGGATCTTCTGGATCATTTGGTTTTTTCCCCTCCTCTTGCTCTTTCTTGCTAGCGTAAAGATCCGAGGTGTTTTTCTTGGAAGAAGTTGAGTAAATTCTTGATCTCGACATTACGGTTTATAAATGAATGTTGGGTTATTTGAGATTGCCGAGCTAGGGATCTATTGTGCCAGTGATGCTTCCATATCAAGACCGGATATCATGAGCCGATTTTAGGGAGAGTTCTCGTGGCTGGGCATTGTGTCTAGCCCGATTGTCGGCTTGACCGGGCGATCCCGACAATGCAAAGATCTCCTTTTGATCTCACATACGGTAATAAAATTGTATAATTTGATCATAGTTTGAAGTATGGGATTCCCTGAACAGAACGGGAGAGTGTTCAGGTTACTCTTCATCTCTTTCCATCTTCATTTCTAGTTTTGCAAGAGGTTTTGGAGCATTCAAGATTTGTTTGTAGTCAGGGAAAATGGGTACTTGGCTCCTATAGTACTGCTTTTAATTGAGACGAAGAAGAGGTTGAGAGAGGCTCATGTGTTCTTTAGTTACAGACATGATTCAGATCCAGATGGGATCCTTTGTACTTAACTTATATCTGATCCATAGAGGGATCTCTGTATTGTAATTCTTCCTATCTGATTAATACAGAAACTTCTTTCCTTCAAAAAAAAAAAAAAAAAAAAAAAAAAAAAAGAGAAAAACACAAGAAAGAAGCAGGAGGCTACTCACCCGCATTACAAGGAAGAAGCGCACACAAGAACAAGAGAACACAAGCGTGAGGCTTACTCACCCGCACACAAGGAAGAAGCGGAACCTAAGAACAAGAGAACACAAGAACAAGAGAACACAAGAAAGAAGCAGGAGGCTTACTCACCCGCATTCCAAGGAAGAACCGCACATAAGAACACAAGAAAGAAGCAGGCGACAAGGAAGAAGCAAACACAAGAAAGAAGCAGGAGGCGACTCACCCAGACACAAGGAAGAAGCAGACACAAGAACAGTAGAACACAAGAAAGAAGCAGGAGGTGACTCACCCAACATATTTTGAGTGTGCCAGAACTTAGAGTAGAACACAAGAAAGAAGCAGGAGGCGACTCACCCAGCGTAACTTAGAGTAGAACACAAGAAAGAAGCAGGAGGTGACTCACCCAGCATATTTTGAGTGTGCCAGAGCTTAGAACACTCTATGGCCACGCCCTGGGTCGCCCTGGTGAGAGAAGGGGCTAGAGAGAGAAAGTTGAAAAGGAGGGCTAGAGAGAGAAAGTAGTGGAGCAAGGTGCTAGATGGGGAGAGTAGAGAGAGGAAGTTGAAAAGGAAGGCTAGAGAGAGAAGTTGAGCAAGGCGCTAGAGAGAGAAAGTAGAAAGAGAAAGTGAGCTAGAGAGAGAAAGTAGAGAGCAGGGATCTAGAGAGAGAAGAAAGTGAGTAGGGCGCTACACCAAGCGAATAATATATATGCAAATAAAAAGGGACACACTAAATTCGCATAGTGTGATCCACTTTCTTATTTGTTGTCAAATTAAATTTGAACACAAGTACCCATTCCTATTTGCATCTAAAATGCTTTACCACCCTCAAGTACATAAGTTATTAGCCCTTTTTAAAGAGCATATCCTTTTTCAAGAAGGATCACACTAAGCGAATAGTGTAACGGACCTATGGAGACAGCTCGAGTGGATCTTGGTGTCGCGTTTCTGAGACACCAGCATAAATTGGTAGAAGCGACTACTCATAAATGTCTAGACAGTTTTGCCCATTTGGTTAAGGGCATGTCGGTTAGGAACGTTACATTTGGTATCAGAGCCAAAGTTCAATTCCTCGTGGCAACATTGGTGTGTTCCACATGCTTGAGGGCAAGCATCTCAGGAAGGGGAGGAATTGATATGGTCTATGGGGTATGGGATAAAGCCTGGAGAGGTTGGGGCCCATTGGATAACGATTTCCTTGAAGGAATGTAAGAAGTTTATCAAAGGGTTAGATAAAACCAACTCAAACAAACTCAACCTTATAGATATTCAATGATCTTGCCTTAGATACAATAAATCAATAATCAAAAGATCAAGTTGAGTACTTATATTCTAGCATTGTTAAGCAAATACACCCCTTATTCCTTAATCTACACCGTACATAAAGTTCCTCATTTGTGGGGTATGCAAGTACAAAATTTACTATACTATATAACAAGATTCGCAAAATACTATAAGATTTCAAGCGGAATACTATATGGTGTTGATTTCGTACGTGCAAAATACAATTATGAGGGCTCTCGCTGCCCTACGTCACCCTTCGTGTGAATATGCACCCAAACCAAAGGGGGTTTAAGGGGGATTTTAATTTAAATGTGTTGGACCCAATGGTTGTGTTAATTAATGTCAATGGTAGTTATGTGTTGGTTGTTAATGTCAATGGTTGTTATGTGTTGGTTGTTATGTGTTGGGGGATTTAATTTTTATATGTTGGATGTTAATGGTTTGTGTTGCAAAAAAAAAAAAAATTGGCCCCTTCGGGGCCTTAGGGACGTCCCCCCCCCGGTGTGACAAAAATTTTAGAATTCAAACCAGAAAAAAACTAGAATTCATTTGAGGCTTTCATCACATGTAGCTTTTGAATTTGATCACAATTAGAACATAAGTAAAAGTTACCATAAAGATAGAGCAGATTGATCCCATTATTCTGAAAGTCATAAAGTTTGCAACACCCATACACAAACATTTTTCAACTGGAATTTAACAGCAGCCTTTGGCCTCCATGGATTCTTGTGGTGAGAAACCAAAGTGGGAAACGTTTCTGCTTGTTAGCACAAGAATCTAGAAGCCTTGGAATTTGCTTAATAACTACCTCAAAATCTAAAAATACATGGTAATTTTTTGCAAGCTTCATTCGGAATGAGCCATAAAACAATATCCAATAGCGCAATCCTGTATTAATCAGCTGGTAGGATGTGAAAGCCTACCAAACCCGGCCGAAAAATTGCTGTTTTAGCATAGATAACTAAACCAAACATATCCATATTATACACTATCAAAAAGATCTCGGAGAGAGCTTTCCAACGCAATAAAAATTATCTCAAACAGAGCTCTGGATCAAAAGTTATGATAAGAAATGTGTTGCCGGCGGGGAAACTGCACTACATGCGCCCTTCAAGCCCTTCATGTGCCATTATGCACCACACACACAAAAGGAGGGCTTTTGTTGTGAGCCATTGGTTGTTGACCATTAGAAAAAAAAGGCTAAAATCAATGGCCCTTCATGTGCCCATTATGCACCACACGCACAAAAAAGGGCTTTTGTTGTGAGCCATTGGTTGTTGACCATTGAAAAAAAAGAGGTTAAAATCAATGGCTCAGAAATGGTGCACTCTAGATGTACGCATTAGTACATCCATTTGAATACATCACGAAATCATAGGAAAACCTTAGTGAAAAGCGTACAAAAACACAAAGAAAACCCCCTGTTATTATGCTACATATTCATAACCATTGAACAAAATCATATTAGGCATTGTTCAAATGGGATCGAGATAAACACTGTAGCTTCGAAATTAAACTGCTTCAACTCATCCAATTCTTACCTTCACTTCGCCCACGATCAGTGTAAATTCAATGAATAATACTTTGTCATGCTTCTTGCTTTATCTGAGCAGTCCGACGGTCATGCCAGACCGCTTGCTCCTTTCCGAAATCATCCGATCATCATGCCTGTTTTGCATTGGACCGAGAATTATTTAAACTAAATTTGGCTCCAGGCATATCGACAGCATCTTCAAAATATTCCTTTAAATCATGTTCATGGTTTAACCATTGAACGTCCCTATATCTTATTAGATCATTTATGACCTAATATATGAACTTCTATATAATCACCATTGCTACTTTGACTCAATAGCAAGAACTAGGTTAAGCAAACCATTGTCCTGCTTAGCACTAGATTTTTTAAACCACATCACGACCTTGTTCTGATATACCATCATACAATATGCATGGCAATAATCTTTCACAGTTCATCTCAGCAATTCTCAAGACTGTCTTTCAACTTTGTTGTATATTCTGACAATGAATCTAATATTATGACATGAACCCCAACAGGATCCACCCTTTTGGTGTGTTGGTTATCACTAGAGGTGCTAGTGTGTAACAAATAGTACATATGCAAAAAAAATGGAACATATTAAATTCGCATAGTGTAATCCACTTTCTTATTTGTTGTCAAATTAAAAGTAAACACAAGTACCCCTTCTTCTTTAATGCTTTATCACCCCAAGTACATAAAGTTATTAGCCCTTTTTAAAGAGCATATCTTTTTCCAAGAAGGATCACACCAAATGAATAATACATATGCAAAAAAAATGAAACACAATAACTTCGCATGGTGTTACGCTTTCTTACTTGTTGTCAAATTAAGTTAAACACAAGTACGGCTTCTTATTTGCATCTAAAATATTTATCACCCTAAGTGCAAGTACTTTAATAAATGAGCACGTCACATATCCACACTTTACTTTAAATCTCACACACACACACACACGCACGCACGCACGCATGCGCGCAATTCTCTACTTACAAAATGCAACACCAAAAATAATTTTTCCAGTGATTGGTCAGTGGAAATATACATATTTGTTAACCAAATTTTGGCCTTCAATATCGTCAAGTTGGCCTCGCTCAACTGCTTACTGCCTATATGATCCATTGCCAGCGGCTTTGGATGTTCATGCAACATTTTTGTATGTTGAGTCCTTTGTTGTTTCTGGTTTGTTTGGCTTTTTGGATTGCCCCTGTTAAGGGGGCAATTCGTTAGGGGGAGGGTTGGTTTTGGCATATTCTGGCATATCAGGGGTATATCTGATAATCTGACGGCCGTCATTACTGATTGTTTTTCCGGCGGTGAAAAACTTTTTGGTTTTTTTGCGTATGAATATACACTAAGGTTTTCCGTGTTTTGGACGCCAAATTATTTTTCCAGCGATCGGAAACTCGTTTTTTTTTGTGAAAAACTATTGGTTTTTTAACCTTTGGGCTAGAGATTCCTTTTTTTAGAATTTATCTTTGGGTTTTTTATTTTTAAAACAAGCTATTTTTTTATTGGAATGTATTTATAGAAAAGGATTTGTAATCCCTTCACTAGCACACCAGCCTTGAGATTTGTTCGGGTGCTTGGACGAGGACGGTGGGGTTTTTGTTTCCGACAGTTTTCTTTATTTGAGCTTTTTCTTTCTAGTTCTGCCCTTGTGTTGCAATTGTTGTACCTTACATTGGCCTCCCCTCTCAGAGTGTTACGACCTAGTATGTTGCTTCTTCATGTAGGCCTGCAAAGAATGTTGTCTTGGAAAGGCTATGCGAAGGATGTTCTCTTCAAAAGGCTATACGTTAGAAATTGTGAACAAGCATCCTTTTCTTTCCCGCATTGTCTTAGGATTCTGGAGGTCCTTTGTAAGCTTGTATGAATGGTAATCTTGCTCCAATTTTATTCTTTCAACGGAATCATATCCTCAGAAATATATGTTGGAAGACAAAAAAGTTCAAATCCATCAGGAGTTGTAGCACGAGATGAAGCAAGAATACCACCTTTTCTATTGAGGCTACTTGAACTCCATTGGGAAGACCACCGAAGCACTAGATGAGCAAGAATGCAGATCCAATTTTCTGACAGGTTTATGGCCTCACGTTTTTTTATTGATGCTTTTCCTGGATTAACAGCAGTTAAAGAGGTAAGAATTATCTTTATGTTTGTTTGCATACAACACAACCTATTAATGGTCTGTGGCTTTTAATATAGGTACATTGATTAAGTCTTTACGAATAGCGATGCAGTGTAGAGACATCTTCCTTCTCTGGTGCTGCAGTGCTATTGTTAAAAGCCTTCATCTAATCCTTTGTAGAATTGCTGGAATTCTTTGGAACACCTTGGTCTGTTACATTTCATACCATAATGTATAGTTCATGGATTACCAAGTGTTGGCCCATGTATACTCATTCTAAACAAGGAGCTTTTACCAATTGGATGCAGGTCTTTCACATGGTGAAGGACATAGCAGATAAGTGCGCATATGTGCAGACCACATTTGAAGCACATGGTAATACTGGATATAATAATGAGATAGATGGTGTCACTCCTTTGTTGGTGATGACAGTTGAAGAAGATACATATGATGGTGATGAGATACATGGTATGAGTCATTTTTTGGAGATGACAGATAAAGGGAATGTATTTGTTGAGCAGATGCTAATGCTATAGACATGGTGATGTGATAAATGAGCTGAATTCTTTTTCAGAGATAACAGATGAAGAAAATGATGTATGTGTTTATTGCACCTTGCTAGGACATTCAATTGATGAATGCCCAGTCTTGGAGTATTATAAAATACATTCTATATGTCCTTATTGTGAGAAAGGTCATGTGGCAAGTGAATGTCAAGTTAAAGAATACCATGAGCACCAAAGGAAAAATTCCATCTGCAATAGCCACTCTGAGAGGAAAGAGCAGGGATTTGCAGTACTTAGTTCGATTGAAGAAGAAAATACAATTGTACAAGAACACTGCTGCTCAGACACTTCTGCAAGTGATTTGGTAGATACAAATTTTGAACGTTGTCATGCTAGCATAAATGGAAAAGAGCAGTTTGATGCCAATACTGTTTTGATGCAAGAACATAGCTACATAATAGATAGGCAAGAAATATATCATAATGAAGAGGATGTGCTAGTGAGTGTTACACCAGCATCACTTTCACAGAAGCTACCCTTGTTCCGCACCGAAAAGAAACGGTTTCGAAAGTGTTGCACTAATGAATTTTGAAGGAGGGATTCAGCAAGCATTTGAGCTCGCACAGAAGGCTTGGCAAGATTCAGAGGTATGCTTTGATATTGCAAAAATGCTTGAAGAATTAATACAGGGATGTGGACCTATCTTGCCGCTTACCACGCATAAATGTGGATGGCTTTCAAACTTCATTGTTCTGATCACATTGATCATTCTGCAAGAGTTCATGCTGCAAAACGTACTGCCCATGTTGACACTCCTGCTGTTAAAACCTTTTCCATGTTGCCTTCGCTAAGATAAGCTCTAATTACGCCAAATCAACTGTGCGCCTATTCTCCGCTTTGAGATTTGATCTATTGTCCGCTTATGGAAGCATTCTCGCATTTGTCCATGTCTCCCCGATCAAACCGTTGCTTTATCCTCCGAAAGTCACCAATTATCCCTATGCAAAACCTTCTACTTCTGCTAAACAAACCCTTATTCTGAACATGTCTTTTTTCTATCCTAGTCATTGGCTATTGCCCATCGAAGCCCATGCTCTGCCAAAATCGTTTTTGTTGAACAAACTTTTGGGTTATTGCTTGATCCTTCACCTGCTACAGAAATTTATGTCAAAACATCAAATGATTTCCCTGAAGACTTGCTTTCATTCCAAATTTTCCTGCAAACTTTGCTCTTGCATTTCATCCATACTCTGTTTTTGCTTCTGTATGCCCTAAACACTCTCTCTAAAATCGGAAGTGGATGATCTACAAACCCTAATTTTTGGCTGAGGGGACCAGCCTGTTTCGTTTGGGCTTATGTTGGCCTGCTGGCCAACATTGTTACATTTCTGCCTTTCTCGTTTCACAAAACATGTGAACCTTTTCTTCCCTTTCTTTTTGTGGGGACATTGATATTTTGCTATGCCTATCCCATAAAAATTCTGAGCTTATTATTTGAACCATTACAATGTGACCCTTTCTTACGAGCAATATTTTTCATTCAAGGACAAAGGGGACTTGCATGCTTTGAAAAAGCTATGTTGAGAATGAAGTAACCGCTTTATGATACCTTTTAGAAGTCGGTGACATGGTTTTTTTTAGAAGTCGGTGAAATGGGCACTTTTAGAAGTCGGTGAAATGGAGCGGAGGCAAGAATAAAAGGAGGGACGCCAGACAAAAAGAACACAGACCGATTGCAAGAGAGTCGCTTGCACAACTTTGTCATGATAATTCTTATTGTACTCTTTTATAAATTTTGAATATTGAGTTGAGAGATTTTGTTTGCTCTTGTTATATTCCGGTTGGATTTGGTGGTTCAGAGACATCAAATACACTATTATATACTGCCAAAACGCAAATCGTGAGCTTCTTTGCCAAAATCGCCTTGACACCCGACAATTGTAAATTACGACACATTAACAATTCGACGCATGAAAGACATTGTGTATCCAAGTCATGTCGAAAACAGCAAGGACGTAACAGTAAGCAAACAATTGTACCAATCACAAATATATGCAAGTAATTTCAGTATGTACTGACATATGGCCTGCAGATCAAAGGCAAAATTGAAGCACAAACTAACAATTTCGATAGCATACGATACGTTTGTACACATTGCACAGCTGAAACGTATGAAGAAGAACACTGCGCACGATGTCAAACTGCAAATTCAAAGCTAGTACCAACACTTGCTGGTTCCATCTACAGCGATACAGGCAAAGCATACAAAGCACTCTTCCGAAATGAACTCCTTGACAAAGCATATGGAATGGACGATGGAGAATTGTATAATGAAATGATGATGTCGCCACTAAAATTCCGTGAACGAGTATCTCAACAAAATCCAACAGGGATATTCAAAATCAATTGTGCAAACGTAATCATCGAGTACGAAAACAACTAGACAATCAACATTCTATGAGCTTTCTGTCTGTTTTAATAATTGTAGAAATCTTTGCTTTTAAAGCAAAACTAGACACTTTTATATAAATGATTTACTTTTACGTGATTTTAAAAATTCAAATCCCATATGTTACTCATGTTATTCAACACTAAGTCGAACCCTACACCTCAAAGGACTTAACCATTCAACACAAACACATGCTAATAAATAATGTTCAAAATCTACATCTAAACATCAAAAAAAAAAAGTTACGCATCACCCTTAACAACACAAAAAAAATACACATGAATTGTCAACACGGGATCAGAATAGAAAAACAACATCTTCGTGATATTGGCCACTTACCTCTTTGCCTTGCAAAAACAAAGACATATGCAACGAAATGATTCATCCATGTTCCTATACTACTTTCAAAATAATTAAATAATTTAAATAATAGATAGGTAGATAGTATTTTAACGTCACACCACTAGGCAGCATCCAATTGGACATGTGACAACACTACATTGCTTTGTTGGGCCCTGCCCCCAACCACTTTACATTGCGTCTGTGGGTTTTGACACCTAACAGTTCAAAGTGCGATTCTGGGCGGTCTCTTTACCACTAGACTAAACGACCAGACGCATGAAGATACATTTATAAAGCTTTATTCATAATAGCATTTTGGGGGCAATCCACAGTGCTTTGCACCTTGTTAATTTTTATTCTTATGTCTTTTCCTTTTGTTAGTTTTAACATTTTTCTTCCTTTTGCTTGTTTTTTCTTTTCCTTTTTTCTTTGTTTCGTTTTTTCCTTCTTTCTTTTTTCGTTGCTTTTCTTTCAATTTTTCCCTTTTTTTCTCTTCTCTTCTGCTCCCCTTCAGCGCTGCCTGTCGGTGCTGTGTACGGCCGCCCTGTCAGGTATGCCCATCTTTGCCCAGTTTGTTTATTGCTTTTGTCATTTTGCTGTCCCTTTGTGTGTTCGGTTTTGTCTGTTTTGTCGTTCATCTTTGTCGTCTCTTTGTTTGCTTATTGTCCTCCTTGTTGTCTTTCCATTTGTGACCCGATTTTATTCTGTTTCTTTCTATCTATCTATCTATCTATCTATCTATCTATCTATCTATCTATCTATCTATCTATCTATCTATCTATCTATCTATCTATCTATCTATCTATCTATCTATCTATCTATCTATCTATCTATCTATCTATCTATCTTGTTTCCTTTTAGTTTTCTCTACTCTTCTTGTAGCCCAGCTGTTTCCATTATGCCACCTTCTTTTTTCCTTGTTGCTTTCTTCTCTGTTAGCTTTTGTCCTTCCTCTGCTTTTTCTTCCTTGCTCTTTTGTCTTGTGCATGTTTCTGTCTTTTGTTCTTCGTTTTCGCCTTTGATGTTGCTATCTTCGATGAACTGGCACATGTAAGCACTAAATTGCCTTGACTCGATTGTGGAGTCAGTTTGTGATTCCATTATATTTTGAGTCAATGCCTAGATAAATTTGGTTAATTGTGGAGATTATTGCTTCTTGTCAGACTAGTCTAAATAATCCACATCTAATTTTAGAGTATCCAGCTTGTGGTAACATGATTAAGATCTTCAATTCCCTGTTGTGCATATAAATGCACTCAAAGCACTCTTACTGCACATACAGTTTGCCTATATAGTTATTTCATATGATGGTTTCATACTAGTAGAATTATTTGATGCTTTCCATTTTCTAAGTTTGGACATCGATAACAAGTGGATTGCTGTGTTGACGCCTGCAGTTCCCAAGTCTAGTTACTATTTTTATACTAACTTATGCTCTTGGATGGTCTGCAGGTACCAGCATCAATCCTTGAACTTAGCTCTTGGATTCGCGTACTACTTTGCATTCTTATATCATTCTATATGTCTCCCACTGAATATATCCTCCTCTTTCTTCAAGGCTGTGATATTAAGTGGTGATCTTGTATGTTCGGACGCATTTTTGCTTCTGGCTAGATAATGTGATCTTTATAACCAGTTTTCAATCTCTCAATTGTTCTTTACTATTCTGTATTTCACTAGATTACCATGAAATATTGTGGGCTACATAACATTGTTATGATTGTATAGCTTTGTTATGTTTCATTGTGTTATGTCATTTGTATGGCATATTTACACACACTATTGATGGTAATATGCACAACAGGGAATCAATCAAAGTAATTTTACTATTGAAAGTCATCTTTTTCCAAAAAGACCACACCAAGCGAATTATGTATATGCTAAAAATTTGGAATACACTAAATTCGCATGGTGTGATCCACTTTCTTGTTTGTTGTCAATAGATAATAACATCAAGTCCCTCATCAATAGTCTCTCATTTGTATATAATATAAGTATCATTGCAAGTTATATTATGTTTTATGAATTAAACTTTTTCAAAGAGGATCGCAAAAGCAAACTACAAACATTTAATCAATAAACCAACATTTTACCAACAACCAAAGCTTTATTAAATAAGACTTTTATGTTATTTCAACAATGTTTCCATATGTGACACTTTGTAACTGGCCCAAAAGCTCACGAATGCGACATTTTACACATTATGTCTTTGGAGCTTTTGTGTCGTGGCATTAGTAAACACCTCTAATGAAGCAAATACTTTGTACTCATCTTTTCAACATCCCTAGCTGCACGTCTTATCAAACATTTCTTCATTGCAAGTGCATCATTCTCATAACTTTGAGGCTTGCACAATTCGCTTAAAAGAGGTCATGGGAGGACTTTCAAGCTCGGCTGCCACAACTTTACAACGTAAAACTAGACGCCCTTTGCCCTGAATGTATATCTTGGAAAAGCATGTCCCTTATGTCCACATGTTAGATAATAAGAATGCTAGTAATGCTTTTCCTTAGTCTCAATCATCGACATCTGATAAACATAGCCCAAAGAAAAATAATTGATTCAGTGAGTGAATATAAATCAAGAAGAGGAAAAGAAAAAAAAAAGCAAGAATCACATGACGCGAAATCTCACTGCATATTTACAAAGTGCATATGCATTTTTGCATAGCGTGATCCATGTATTGTTGGGGGTGCAAATTTGCAAATATCCTCCTCTTCAAATCCCTTCCCCCCCCCCCTTTTTTTGCAATATACTATCCATAGCATTTATTTTGATGCCTATACTTCTACCTATTCATTGCATATGAATGTACTCCATGGTCACTCCTCAGTAAGGATAGCATTCTCATTCACGAGCCTATGGATAGATATCCTCCCACTGTCATGTCTTCATTTTTTTGTGAGTGATGAACTGCAGAAGCAATGTCGGAGTATTAGGAGAAATGATGGATGCAACCAGAGATACAGATCGGACGTTGGATCGTTAAGAATGAATGGCAGGGAGCAATACGATGAATGGGCAGAACTGAAAAGTTGGAAAACTTCAGAATGAAAATTTGGATAGTAAGAAGTGGCATGTAACGTATGTTTGCTTGTCTGCACATTGCCTCACCATTGTCGCTTGATTCTATGCTTGTCTATTAATGGTATAACATACTCACCCATGAACCTATGGAGATATAACCTCCCACTTCTTGACCTTGAGTGTTCTGTAAATGGGGCAAAAACACAGACACTACTAGAGATATGGATTCCAAATGAAGAGTGAAGGCGGAGAGGATGCACGTAGCAGTGCTAGAATGAACAATAGAAATCTTGGCGCCAAAATTTGATAAGGTGGTTGGCGCATCTGGCCATGTGCACAGTAGGCGGACAAAGTAGCCATTATTTTGGTCCGTGATATGATTCTCGGAAAATGCGGGCCATTAATATGGTTGCAATGAATGCACAAACATGTTCTATTAAATTCTGCCATGTGGATGCCAAGTAAGCCTGCTCCTTCCTCTACTTACCAACTAATACTGACTTTGGTAAAAAATGCGCAAACCACATTAGCCGCGAGAAACATGACGTGGAATTCTAGCATCCAAGTTAATGGCCATTTTGAGATCTCAAATCTGCCCTAATGGTGCGGTTCTTTACCCTCGGGTATTAAGGCAATGCAACCTGTATTTAATTTTGGATCCAAATTATTAGCTTGTATAAAATCTGTGAAGGCTGGGAATATGCTTTCTTTTGTTTGCTCCCAGTTCTTTTGAAAAAATTCAATTGGTATTCCATCCGTTCCAATAGATTTATTTTTGTCTAAAGAAAAATGTCTGACACAAATCTTCTACTGAAAATAGAATAGAATAGAATAGAGCTTGAGTTAATACGTGATATTGCTCCTGTTTTATCACTGGCTATTTCTTCGAGATCATTAACTCTTCAAATACATCTAGGTGAGGCAATGATTTCTTCTCAAAAAATTGTTTAAAATAATCATGTAAGAATCCTTCTAGTCATATAAACACTTTAGGATCGAGTCGTCGTCTAATGTAATACTAGATAGAGCCATTAATCGTTTTTTTGCTTTGCTGCCTTAAAGAAGAACTCTGAACATCTGCCTATTTGTTTGAGCCATACCAAACTATCCTTATTTCTATTTAACTGTATTTTCAATATTCTCTTTATTTTTAATCTCCTCAAATACTCTTTTCTCTTCCAATCCCTCAATCTCAATGACACGAAAATGTGCATAAAGTTTGTCCAAGTCTGCTCGCTCCTCTTGTTTTTTATCTGCCTCACAGTTTTGCAAAGTTTTTAATGCTTGCCAATGCTTCTATCAAGGCTTTCATACGCACGCTATGTGCAAATGTAGTTTCCCACAATTCGTTGCACTTAGATTCAAATGTGATTCCATCAAATATCTAGTGGACATGAGTTTCCCCTTATTACTTTCCCTTTCGATTGGTCTCGGTGGACAATAAAAATCATCCATTCTTTCTTTCTTTCTTTCTTTCTTTCCTTCTTATAATATTGATTTCCTTTTGGCCATCTTGTGCTATATACGGCTCTTTCTTCACCTTGTGCTATATAGGGCTTCTTCTCCACCCCTGTTCAAATATATCTTTAGCCAATATTATGAGGCGTATTTTTTGTTTTTGCGCGCCCCCCTTTTCCTATCTATTTATCCTTATATTTTGCCAAATAATATATAGCTTTTGTGCCATTTGCCTCAAAACATTATTTGTGCTCTACCCGAATGTAACGTTCCTAGCCGACATGCCTTAACCAACTGGGCAAAACCGTCTAGACGTTTATGAGTAGTCGCTTCTACCCATTTATGTCGGTGTCTCGGGAACGCACACCAAGATCCATGCGAGCGGTCTCCCATGGGTCTGTTACAATCTCTCCCACTAGACTATGCTCGTCCTCGAGCATCACAAACCAAGTCATGACCTACCGTCCAACGGTATTTCGGATCATACTTGCCCCCATAGAGACTCGAACTCGAGCCCTGCTCTGATACTAAATGTAACGTTCCTAACCGACATGCCCTTAGCTAACTGGGCAAAACCGTCTAGACGTTTATGAGTAATCGCTTCTACCCATTTATGCCGGTGTCTCGGGAACACACACCAAGATCCACTCGAGCGGTCTCCCATGTGTCTGTTACACCCAAGCTCCTATCTCAACTTTGACATCTCGTTATTTTTTACACAAAATTTTATTGTTTTTTTTTATGTTGGAGTACACTTTAAAACCTCCAAATCATTGTTATCATTGTACACCTTCAAATTATTATTATCATCATTTTTTGGTGTTCCAGTACACCTTAAAACCTCCAAATCTTATTATCATTATTTTCTGGTGTTGGAGTACACCTTAAAACCTCCAAATCTTCTATTGTACCCTAATGGAGAAAAACAAGTTGAAGCATTTGGGCCGAGAAGGCCGACCCATTTTTTTGTTTGGGCGAGATGTTGACCGGGATTTTGGTGTCCAGTCAACATAGGGAATGGAGATGATTTTTTTTTTTTTTTTTTTTTTTTTTTTTTTTGGGGGGGGGTGTTAGAGGTTATTGTGGTTAAAGACCTTCAAAATAATTTTAAGGGTGGAGATAAAGAGGTTGAAATGAATGGTGGATATGAAGAGGTTGAAATGAAGGGTAAAAATGAAGGGGTTTGAGCATAAATATGTTTTGAGGAGCACGAGCTCCTCCTCTTTGCCTTGTTCCTCGATTTTGTGGAGTGTGGCAGCCTCTACATGATTTGGTTCAAGGACCCTCCATAATTCAGAGACATGGAGAAATCCTTATTTTATTGTACTTCTTTTTTTATTATATAAAGAGTTATTTGGGGCCCAATGAATTCTTTAATCTCTTGTTTCACTTCAATTCCTTCTATTATGATTCAATACCTCTGTAGTCACCCAATGATATCTTCTTTGCCTTTTGAGGCCACCTGTTTGCGGAGTTGGGAAGTCCGGCAACACCACTCACAATTTCAAAGATTGCCTCGCAAAGGTCCTGGGCTACCTCTACCATGTTGAAGTCTCCAAGCTCAACCATGCTACATGATCTCAAAAGTTTTTCACCTTATTTTGTTATCTTGTTGCTAAATGATAATTGATCACCTTCCAAATCTATCTACTATGGAGGTGGTTACTTTGATTGTGCTCGTCCATGCAATAATGTGACTGCACTAGAGCTTTCCTTCGTGAAATCAATTCCAACGTACTCGTTGTCTTGTATAACATGCCAATTTCTTCTTCCTTACACTTGTATTCCTATAGAACTATAATATCCGAATTCGTTCTCAACCTATTGCATTTAAATTCCAAAGATTTCACCCCTTTTGGTCCCAACTTGTGATTTTATAAATTCATATATAGATAGATAGTATTTTTATGTCATGCCACATTGGCAGCGTCCATGAGGACATATGACAAGAATTGATCCCCTCTCCCCCAAGGCTAGTTTCTTTCAACTGCATCTCAGAATCATACAAGTTGCCAAGGGAAGGGAGTGAAATATTTTTTCTTTTCATTACATTCATGTTGTCTGCGTCCACATTGGTCTTGTTCTTTTTCCCTATCAAAGCAAGAGAGGATTATCTAGCATCTCCATATTTTCGGGCATTTCTGAGACTGCCCACGTATTGTTGTCCCTATGAACCACAAAGCTCGTTTCTAAGTGGGTCTTTTTTATGGCACCTCTATTCATATCTATTGTATCATCTTTTCCATCTGAAATCACCTCTGTTATATAGACAGACAGTGCAGAGTAGATCGAGAGGCACCCTCTGCATTTTACTGCGTGTGCCTTCAACTTGCCTGGCAATATTTTTGGATCTTATTCTACGTTTGGATAACACCATTTGCCAAAGGGCCTCCTGATTTTTCGAAACTTCATTGGGGACTATTCCTGCATGTTGAACTATATGTTGGACATGTGTGAAAGGAGGGGTAACAATAAAAGAAGCGTTCATTGATAGAAGCTTAGCATTAATACCCTACATTTTTCTATATTGTTAGAGATGGATGCACCTACTGCTATGCTCTTATCTGATAATGTAGTTTTCCCTTGTACATTTTCTTTTGTAGCAAGAGCATCTGCTTTCTCTTTATGTATTGGTGTGGGGGTTGAACCAGATTCTTTCCTATTTGTATGGGGCAGCTTGATTAATCCCTCTATTTCTAGATTAGAAAACATCCTTCTAATCTCCCACATGGATCAATTTCAGAGGAAATCTAAAGTAATATGGTCCACTTTTTATTGTTACTCCTTTAGGTATACCGGCACTAGCTAGAATAGCAACACATATTCTGTGATAGGATTCATCACGCCCAATCCATGAAAGATGCCAGGTATGGTCTCCGTCTGCTTGAGGCGCTAGGAGTATTATCTGATAAAAACAACACAGTTCGGGAAGAGGATAAAGACAGGGTTTTGTTGTGTTTTAACGGGCTGCAGATAATTTCGTCCATGCAGAAATCAAAGCAGTACCAGCATGAGCTTCAGATATGCGATCTCGGAAAGGTATGTATTCTATGCTGCGAGAAGAACCCGTTTGATTTCTTATGCAGAGGGTATATGGCCCGAAATATTGAGAAGCGGAAGAAAGTGGGAGAGACATCGACAGGGAAGAAAATTAAAAATTGAGTTTTCAAAGACAGGAAGACCCTATCTGCAAGAGAGTATGCTGGGGGGATGATAGATTAGGATAGATTAGGATAAAAATATTTTCTCTAAATCTTTGCTACAGCTCCTTTGTGACAGCTCCCTCATCTGCGTTACACCACTTATATTTTGTTCTCTGTTTAATGTTTAATTTCTCGGGTAGTATACATGAATCAAAATTAGGCATTTTTGTAATCAAGAATAGATTTGTATATCAACTGCGCTTGAAACTGCCAAAGGCACATGTATCTGGAAAAACAATCTCTATGAATATATGGAAGGACTTTCGGCGTGTATGCGTAAAACAGATTCTCTATATAATTTAGGAGACGAAAACACCAGGATAGTGCTATGGATTAGATGGTACTACGAATTGCTTTCATTCTGATCCCATCTTGCTTGCAGTTTATGACATAACACCAATCCGACCACCCAGCTCTGTAACTTGTTAACACCCACACATCTTCTGTTATGATTATGCAAAGACTATCACTATCCCTAACTATAGGAATAGTTATCTTTCTCCATGTATTACCCTCCCCACGATTGTATTTTTCATAAATTGTATAAACTAGGCGACGTACAAACTAACAAATGGTAAATTCTCATCATACATGGTTAGTTACACAGTACGCAGTATCAGTATCCACCCAAATACAAGGGAAGATGACAGCAGACACGACCGTAAAGGTATTAGTTAACAGATAGAAACCAAAGGGCACATGGACAGATACACAAGAACAAGGAAGAGTTATTGTACACATAAGCAGGAGGAAGTAGAAAACGCAGATATTGAAAATAGCAGGCTTAGTAGTGGTAAAAAAAGATACATAAACAGGTGGAAATAGGGGAATAACGAAAAGCATATATTGTGGATAGCAGTATTAGTGATAAAAGATAAATAAACAGGTGGAAACCGCAGGATACCAACACAGTGAAAGGCAGAACGAAAGGATAAAATGCGGTAGACGCAGCGAAACAAAAACAAAGGACGAATGTACGCTGTAACACGGTGGGAATCAACGTTAAGCAAAAAGGTGGCGAAGGTGGTGGACTCGGGATGAACTCACAAACAGGTAAACAGATAAACGCCAGAAACGAGGACGAGTCAGACCGAAATACGGACAGAAATGTAGACGGAAATTAACAGACACAGGGACGACGATAACAGTGAAAAACGGACAGTGAAGGCACGTGGAGGAAAAGCAAATCATAGGAGCAAGAGTGGACAGCATAAGTGCGGAACAGAGAGTCCCAAACTCCGTCGCACGCTAGTATAGCGAGGGCTAGACCCACCAACTGGTAAACTGAACCACTCCAAATCTAGAAAAGGTAACTATACAAGGTCGCAAGACCATAAGAGTAAAAGGTGGACAGAATAAGATACGGGACAGAGAAGCCCAGCCTCCGCCGTACACCAGGATAGCGAGGGCTAGACCCACCAACTGGTAAATCTGGACCACTATAAACTCAAAAATATCGCAAAAATGCATAAAGTGCGAAATGCGAATACACAAGAGTAAAAAGCGGACGATATAAGTTACGGGACAGAGAGGCTCAGCCTCCGCCGTACACCAGGATAGCGAGGGCTAGACCCACCAACTGGTATCCCTACCGCTATAAACTCATATTCATACAAGTACAGTGTACGACCCCAGGCTAGGTCGCGGACTCATCGAAAATGGAGAAGTGCATAAATAAACGCAGGAAGACGAGCACCATAAAGGAAGGAGATCATCGCCAGCCAATCATTAGAGAATATGGGATACTGAAAGACCCAAATGACAGAGCAAATAATGAATAGTGGAGGCAAAATAATTAATTAACGGTGATTCGAATATTCAAAATTTCAAAACCAGGATTAACGGTGAATTTCGAATTAACGGACCGTTTGAGGGCTTCAATATAAATACTTTGTAGAATGAATATGACAATATCGCATCGTACAGTCTGTAGTGATCACCCGGACGAAGAGCACAGCGGCACGATACACCTCGTAGCAATGGCGGAAAGCACCAGCCTTAGTCAGCTAAAGAGAGCAGATGCGACAAAAGCACCCAGCAAGTCAGCAGGACTTCAGAGATTTTCTAGCACAGACAAACAAGCAGCTGGAGACTAGGATACCCAGCATGGATGCACTCAACACGCTGGCAGAATCAGTCAACCGTAACAAAGTGGCCATCGCCAGCATGGATGTGAGGATAGAGGGAGTGGAAAAGACAAGCGAGGAAATGCAGCGCAGAATGGACGAGCTGGAGGAGGAGAAAGCAAAAATTCTGAATAGGTTGGTTGAATTAGAAAAAGGAAATGTTCAATTGAATGCATGGGAATCATTTGATAAAATAAAACCGCACATCATAGAGTATGAGGAACAGATGGGGGTCCTGGCACATGGGCAAGAGGACATGGCAATGGGGAGGGCAATAGCAGCATTAGCCCCCGACACGAACCAGTACAGAAGGGAAGAAAGAGGGGGAAAAGAGGACGGCGTAGACCGAATAGCGCAAGCCGGGAACATGGTTCCAACCCCGACCATGAAGACAAAGGGGAGACCGAGAAGAATGGGAAACGGAGAAGAACACACGGAGACCCCGAGAGAGCAACCTCGAGGAAAGAAACGCTGAAGATATGGTATTGGAACTGTACTGGGTACCCTTGGGATGACGGGAAGAGGCTGGAAGGAGCACACAGTTGTAATATAATATGTTTAGTAGAGACATGGGAACACAACATAAAAAGGCTGCCAGAGGAGGAAGGGTACTAGCTATTCACATGTTGGAAGGACAAAGAGTTTAAGAGTGGAAGAGGGAGTGCAGGATTAGCCTGTTATGTAAAGGAAAATGTATGTATTTTGCAATCAGATGTCAATAAGAGATACATGATTTTGAATATACAGCTACAAAACAAAATGGAGTTAATTCTGATTTTAGCATACTACCCACCAAGCAGTGATAAGCTAGAACTATTAGAATTGGGGGAGACTATGATGAAATGGAAGGAACAAGGATCAATGATATTAATGGGTGATCTGAACGCCAGAACGGGGCAGGAATAGGCACAAATAGTGAGCGTGGGAAATACAAATGGGCAATGGACTAGCACGACAAGATCAGAGGAATGGGATAGATATACAGAAGACAGAGCAGAAGTCAATGCCAGAGGGGAGCTACTACTCGAGATATGTTCGACTACAGGGGGCATCATAGCCAATGGAGTACAGAGGTGGGAAGGGTCAGGGAAGTACACGAGCCAAAATGCACACGTGAGAAGTATAGTGGATTATGTGATAATGAATGACACAAAAGCGGAGATAGTATCGGGATTCAGGCTCTTAGAATGGCCGATCGGGAAAAGGGAGAGCCACAGGCCCATACAATTGACACTTACAGGGAATGAACACGCCTCGAGTGACAGACAACAAGAGACAGAGGAGGCTAACGGGAAACTGAAAATACAGTTTCAAGAGAAGCATGTAGACGTATTTGTACGGTATATCAAAGAAGAGATGGGAAAATGGAACTGGGGGGCACACAGGGCAGACGAAAATGGGGACAGGCTTAATGATATAACAGTGAAAGTAGCAACGGAAGTTTTCGGAAAGAGAAGAAGAAAAAAGGGGAAGGATGCATTCAAGGCCTCGAGTTGGTACGACGATGAGTGTAGAGAACAGAAAAGAAAGGTTAGAGAGCAGAGAGGGAGAGAGACATACCAATCCGAAAGAACGGTGTATTTGAAGATGTTGAAGGCAAAGAGAAACAAAAACTTGGTACAACACCAATGGGGACTGGCTAAACTTCTGAAAAAGAAACCCTGGAAATTCTGGAAAGGATTTAAAGGGAAAGGACAAGGGAATCAGAAAAATGGCAGCACGCAAGACGATATTGGGGCAAATGGGTGGGAGAGATACCTGGAAAAACTGTATAAGACCGGAGCATCTCCAGCACCAATACCAGAGTTACAGGGGATGGACAAACCGTGTTTTAGCACACAGGAAGTGATGATAGCACTAAACAGAATGGCCAATAACAAAGCCCCAGACCTATATGGATTAACAGCGGAATTATTAAAATGCGCAGATACAACGTTAGGAAAACAGGTGACAGATATATTCAATGGCATCATACACACAGGACTTCCAGCCAGATGGGCGTATACCCCTACACAAGGGAGGGAGCAGACAGGAACCTGGAAATTATAGAACCATAATGGTGAGTTCCATTTTTGTAAAATGGTTTGGAAAAGTTTTAGACAATAAGCTGAAGCAGTGGGCAGAGGTAGGGAACCGGAGAGCACAGGGACAGGCAGGGTTCAGGCCAAAACACTCAACCACGGATCACCTAGTGACCCTCAGGATATTGGTAGAACAGAATAGAAACCAGGGAAAGAAAGTAATATGCTGCTTTGTGGACTTTAGGAAAGCTTATAGAAAAACTAATACAAAGGCTTATAGATATGCAGGCACCAAAGGATATGGTAGGGGCAATTGCAAGATTGTACTATAATGTATATCCGAAAATGGAAGAAGAAGGGAAAGCATTAGATTGCGACATGGGAGTCAAGCAGGGATGCCCGTTATCCCCCATACTGTTCGGAATATACATAGATGCATTACAAGAATTCATAGCAGAATAGCAAGGGGACAGAGACGCTCCCACACTAGGGGACACCAAAGTACCCATCATGCTATATGCAGATGACCTGAGCATGATGGCCACAAAGAACAAGGGAATGCACAGGTTACTGAAACTGTTGGAAAGCTTCTGCGAAAAGACAGGACTGACAGTTAATCTCGCGAAAACCAAAATAGTCTTTTTCGGTCACAAGAATAGACATAAACCGTTCAGATATTTGGGAACAGAGTTAGAAGAATCAACAGAATACAGATATCTGGGATACGACACACATGGCACAGGGAAATGGGCTAAAGGGGCAGAATACAAGATTCCAAACAGCCATCGGAAGTTACTACAATATGAAATTTTTTTGCAATAAAAGCAGAATAATAAACTGGGAAATCAAATGTTATCTGTTCAGCGCAGTGGTCGCAACCACACAACTATATGGGCAGAGGCCTGGGGACCGGGGCTAACAGAAAAGAAATGGGAGAAACAGGAAGGAATATTCAGGCAATGGGATAAACAGGAATTCAAGTTGAGAACGAACACACCACAAACAACCATAGTATATGAGACGGGGCAGAAACCAATGGAAGTAAGGGCGTGGGAAAAGACCATCAGATATCTCATAAGAAACAATGTAGAAGGGAAATGGGGATGAATCTGAGCGACCTGATAAATGAAGGAGAATGGAATGATGAATGGGCAATCAAAGCTACGCAAGCTTGGCTGCAAAAACACACAGGGCCCAAGACAATTTGGCTCATGACTGTATTCAACCCAGAACAGCAGATAGGACAGCAGATGTATCAGGATAATTTACTAGGGAAAGCCAGGAAGGATATCCTAGCAAGATTTAGAATGGGAAGCCATGACCTAAGAATTGAAAAGGACAGATGGCGGAGAATAGAGAAAGATGATCGGATATGCAGAATTTGTGACAGAGGGGAAGTGGAAGATGAAAATCATATGCTAAATGAATGTCCAATATATGAAGGCATCGAGAACAAGTACAGAAACGTAAGATGGGGCCAACCTTTACACACCATGATGGCAAGGACAGAAACAATGAGGGAACTGGCGGACGCAATACGGGAGATGACGGCAAGACACCGGGAAGTACATAAAGAAAAAGGGCTTCTGTTATGAACCGCCTGAGAGGCGCACCATACCTGCCCAGAAATGTTTAGCTCAAAGCTGATTGATAACGACGCATCCGTGCACGACCTTGAAGCCGATCCAAAGCGGGATGCCGGTACTAATAGAAAAAAAGTGAAGCCTTCAGAAAAGGCTACAACGTAAACCAGCATGATGTGCTAGTAGCACCCATCAGGGAGCTCGCCCATGCTACATAAGTCCACGGGCCTCAGGGCACAAGGGACAATAATGTATCTATCTATCTATCTATCTATCTATCTATCTATTCTAATCCTTTTTTCTATTAAGTGTGCTACATAAGAGCCCAAAGTATTAGTGATGTTCTTTACTTTGGTACTAGCAAATCTTGAAGTAGGTGTTCAATTTCCAACCACCAAGATAATTTAATGGCTGAGAGTTGATTGGGAGAATAACCTGGGGTATAAAATTGGTACAAAATAAAGTCACCTACGAAGGGATTTACTGCTTGAGCTACTAACTTATTCACAACTGCTTTGTTGTAAAAAATAATTAAAAAGAAACTTCCCTCTATTGCTTTTAGTAGTTGGTGCTGGGAAAATTTTAACTTCTTCAAATGTGCTGCTAATCTTGATCCCAACCTGTGAAAGCCACCTATAAAGTATCTTACTATTGACTACAATATCAAGTTCTCTTATGTTTTTCCTGTGCAATTCATGGTTGATTTCTGCCATTGGGAAGTTTGCTTCCATTTATGTATCTGCCCTTTTGTCAGGTGTTCTTGGGCTCGTTGGAAAGCTTATCGAACGAGCTTTCCGTCGGTGTATGATTTGTATGGTGTTTCCTCTGTTTTAGTCGCCGGAATCCACCTGACAGTCCCGGCCCTCTATGGCAACCCCTGACAGCATGCATGCGTTGAAGAAAAGAGCCCGCAATTTGGATACCTCGTCCCCCATCGAAAGCGTGTATCACAGCCGAGGCAATCGTGGTTGTACAGAACAGCCGGTTCCCTCCGTGCTAAGTCGACAAGCTTGGAGGCATCACGGGACCAACCGCCCGTGGGCTGCGCCAAGAAGCAAAGCTTCTCCAACGTAAGGAGCCGAATTTCCCTTGTGGAAGTTCGCCTCTGATTATGATTGCGGGGGGAGCCCAAAAGGATAATGACCGATAAGAGGGGAGATACAAGCAACAACGCAGCTAGTCACGGAGATGGGGCACCGCTGAATAAGGTCCACCAAATGGATGGAAGACATGGCGCAAGCACGGGCCGACATGAAGGGGTTGCCGCCGGATTGTACAAGTCACAAGCATGGCTGGTCGGATAGATGCTAAGGAGAAGGATGTGGAAGCGCAAGGGGCGTGCCCAATTCCTTGAGGAAGCAAAGGCGCATGTGCAGACATGTCGTGAAGATGCTCACATATAGAGAACCATATGGCCCACTTTACAAAGAAGAGATGCAGGACCTCCGAATGGAGGTGCAACGAGTCCGAGTGCACCACAAGCCGTTCGCACCAGCACCCCCATACCGCAGGCCGAGGTGGCTCAGGGAATCGAGGGTACTTCGTGAGGAGCAAGACATCCGTGCACGCCGCCAACCTTATTGTGCGGGGATTGCCTGAGGAGCAAGGTGAGGATTTGCCGTGTAAGCTTACCACCCCGGTACTTGCAAAGCTCCAATTACGTGATTTGGTTATCAAGAGTCCAATCGTATCGGAGGACCCAGCATGAGACCCTGCTAGTTAAGTTTGCGCCTTGGATTGGGAGGCAAAATCTTTGTTGTTGCACCGCACTGGGCCGCTTGAAAGGTACGCCCATATACCGGATCTCGATCTCACGCCACCGCAACAACGGGAGAGAAGCCAAGAGTTGGTCAAGATAAGAGAGATTCGACAAAGCCGGAGGGGCTGGCCGGTTTGGTTAATGGCAAGATGAAGGTATATGTGCCTCCTCGCCGACAGCGATTCTGCGAGGCGATTCCCACGAACAACAAGGCCGCAGGGGAAGCGGTCCAGGGCATCGTGCCGTAGGCGAAGCGGGAGAGGGCGGATTGAGGCCTTCCACAACCGCAAAGACATCCATCGGGATCCCGCGGAGCGTGCTGCCCGAAAGTTAGTCCAACCACGCCAGCCGCCCTCGTGCACTCGATGGGTCCACAAATAAAGAAAGCATAGGGAAAGTGTCTTCGCATTGTTTCGGAATTGTAGGGGCTTCCCGCGGCGTATGGGCGCGGGGCTTGAATGGGATCGCGACGGACATGGACATCGCCTTCCCCGCAGAGACATGGGAGTATGAAGGGCATCGATTGCCGACATTCGAGGATATCGGCATTTCTCACTTGCTAATGAGCGCCATGGCGACGCGGTACGGTGGAGTGGCTTGCTACTTTAGGGACGCTTTAGCATGCAAGATCACACTTCGTAAGTCCGATGCATTTAACCGCTACATGTGGGTAATGGTATTAGAGCCCGGTCATGTCCCATTGTTTCTTGCTAGCCGCTACATTCCCCATGCGGGCTCTAAGTTCTACCAGGTACATGATGCGGATTACAGATGTCCGTGATGTCGATAGGAACTCGTATGATGACATAGACCGCTATACACAGCAGGGACAGGTGTTTTTGCTAGGAGATTTCAATGCTCGTACGGCGCAGTTGCAGTCGGTGACCTTCCAAGGTGACGCTAATGCCGATCCGCTTTGGCTTGAGACAAATTGCTACTCAAAGATACACGCACTCCCGTGGATATGGTGGCTAGACCATTTGGCGTGCAAATGGTCCAGCTCTGCCAGGTTTTTGACATGGTAATTTGTAATGGTATGCATCGATGGCCACACTCAGGGGGTGTTACTTGCAGGAGTGATAGGCAAGATGGGGGAGCTAGTGTGTTGGATTACCTTCTCGCCCGTAGCAAAGACTCTGACATGGTTACACACTTCTCCATTGGCACAAACACGGGGGATGAGGAGGCTTTGTCGATCACTACCCGCTTTATGTCACGTTGAATTGGGAGCACTCAATAGTGGAGACACCGCAAAGGGGCGTGGAGGGTTACCATATATCCCACGCCATCGTAAGGCGAAACAATGAATCTGTGTTGGTGCGGGAGTTGCTGTGGGGTTTGATAGCTTCTACACACCGCAAGACAGTGCATGGTCGGTGAAGGCGCCAGCTTTTACCGCCGGGCTTCCTTTGTAAAGGAAGGACCCTCCAAGGAGGGACACCGCCAAGATTTTCATGAGAACCCGTGGTTTGATGTTTGATTGCAAGGCTCTAAAGAGCCAAATGCGCTTGTCATAGATCCACGCTTCGCGCCACGTGCCCCGCAAGACTATAAGCTCTTCCTAAAAGCCAAGAAGGGGAGATACATGGCAGAAACCCCAGTGAGCTCGCTTGACATGCTCATGGCGAGCCAAAAAAAGCTTTTGGCGTAAGGTGTTATACCGTGGCGCCCGTGCTGGTAATGTAAGTGTGGAGCAATGGATGCACCGCTATGGACTTATATGACCCCCGTGAGCTAATGCCGGGTCCCGAATCGTAGGAGAGGTGCCGCAGCTCACACGGGAGGATGTCCGCCAGGGTCTCGTGCATCCGGCGAATGGCAAGGCAAAGGATTTACAGGGGCTGCAAGCCGAGCTGTTGAAATGGGGTGGCCCATCTATGGTAGGGCCCCCGACGGTGATCATTAATCAAGCTCGAAGCGAGGGGCTCCCTCGAGAGTGGATGGTTAGTAAGGTTGTTCCCCTGCATAAAGCCGGTAATACGGATGAGCCGGGCGAATTACCGATGATTATGGTAAGCTCGGGCCGCTTGCAAAGCTCCCGGCAGGGTGGTGGAGAAGAAACTCACTAAGTGGGGGCGAGGAGGCGGGGTGCGGGCAATTGGCAGGCGGGGCTTTCGCCCATCTCACTCCACGAATCGACCATATCTTCACTTTGAGAGTATTGATGGAGGCAAGCCTAATGCGCGACGAGACTTGTATTGCCGCTTTGTAGATTTTAAGATCGCATATGATACCGCCCCCGTGAGACATGCCGCGGGCGAGGTTGCAAGAATTGCGAGTTCCACAGAGTTGCGTAATGGGGTGCACCAGCCTTTATGATGGGATTTATGCCGCGACCGCCTTATGAAGATCGGGCGGGTAGCTAGCACTATGGGAGTTAAGCAGGGCGCCCGCTGTCTCCAACGCTTTTGGGTTGTACATTGATAGCTTGGAGACGGGATGCAGCACCATGGGGAGCCGGGTGCAATTATCCGAGGCGACCTATGTGAGCCGCTTACTATATGCGGATGATGTAGCTTTGCTAGCCCATACGGCCAGCCAGTATGCAAGAAGATTTGGATGCCCCCGGTGGGTTCTGTGGGGCAACGGAATGACAGTGAACTTACACAAAACTAAGCTTCTCACGATCCTGTCCTCGCAACACCCTATCCCTGAGTTATATTACGTGGGGCAGAAGTGGAGATGGTGCGAGCTTCAAGTATCCGGGAATTGATTTCACTACTAACATGCCGTGGGATGAGTGTGTGGAGAGGAGAGCCGCAGGCAGGCGGAAGGCTTTATATGCAATTGCAAAACGCTGCGTGTTGCCTGGATAGATCTCGCGGATCGGGCGAGGAGAGCACACCTCTTTAGGGCTTTGGTCGAGCCGGTGCTGCTATATGGGGTGGAGGTTTGGGGCCCAGCCAGCTAGCAAAAACACGGGGATAGGTTGGAAAGGGTGCAAAAAGCTTTCTTGACATATAGCTTGGGAGTGAAGGACACCGCATCGTGACGATTTTGTTGTATGAGACGGGGTTACGCCTTTACAAAGATTCGCTTGCGCAGCATCTTACTTGCTTCCATAAGGTGGATGGGATGGATGAGCATCGCTGCCCCCACACAAAGCGGTGTTGTTAACGCAGGGGGCCCCCGGGGTCAAAGAGGGTATGGCACGAGCAATCGTAAGGGATGGTTTAGAGGTGGTCTATGGATTACCAAATGATGGTGGCACCGCAGCATTCTCGACGCGCAGTAATAGGCAATTGGATGCGGGCTATGCCACCACCCCGTGGGATGCCTCTACTCTTGCAAAGCCCAAGGCGAGCACTATCACGCCGAGTTAATCCCCGCCTTTGAGCATGGACCCCATCGGTACTTGCCAAAGCACACATCTCGTGAAGAAACGGAGAGCTATTGCTGCCATAAGGGCGGGTTCCCATTACCTCGAATTGAAACAGTCACCGGGGGTGAATGGCGGGCACCGGGATCCCTGTGGAGGAGAGGATATGTCGGTGTTGTGAGATGCACATGATAGAGGATGAGTACCATGCCCTCCAAAGATTGCCCAAAGATATGCCCGTGTCCGAGCAAATACACACCGATCTTAGATGCTCGACACACCGCTACATCGCTTACTCGCATCACCTATGGTAGCCGACCGGGAGCTTACATCCCGCGGTTTTTCCGGCCGTTAGACTTGCTCTTCGGGGGCATGGTATTTGAGAGCCTACTGTTAGGGTTTTTTCTCCCAAGTGGGGGTTTTTTCATCCCGGTAGTAGGGTTCTACTGTACAGTTACATTGTTTGTTTTTGGTGTTGGGGTTTTTGGCTTCTTTGCCTGTTCTCTGCATGTACCGTCTCATAGGCCTATGGCCTCCGTGGACGTTAAAATAAACTTCCTTCCTTCCTTCCTTTACCACTACCATTGCCTTCAGATGTCGCGTTTAGATCTTAAGCGAAACCCTCCTCCACCATTTTAAGTGCCTCACTAATTGTTCCACTTCTACTTTCCTCCGATATTTGGTTTTGAATCCACTCTGAAAACCCTAATCTGCTAATTATTCTCATCGATTCTTATCCTTTCTAAGCAGTACCTCTCAGATATCTCCTAATCCCCCTGGCCTTGCTTGTTTTGGATCATTACTAACTGTATTTACCTTGGTGCTCATATCATGGCTCTGTTTTTGTAATGTAGAATTAATTCCTCTATCATGATTCTGCTTCTAAAAAATCACATTATTTGCATAGATAGAGGAAGAAATCTTACTTATGTTTACGCCCTTTTGATTTGCTTGATCACTATGTGCTTCAGCTCGCAACATGATCTGGTCGTTACTATTAATTGCTCCATCAGGTGAAGCCTATGGCATGAAAGAATTAAAAGCCCCATCATCGGGCGCAAGGATTTCCTTATATCCTTGTTGGAGACCAAAGGCCCTTTTAGTAGATGCATGATTTTCTATAGCCCCCTGCTCTTCCCTTGCAAAGGAGCTTAATCTAGTTCCATTTTCAGTTGCTAATGCTCCCTCGTTGATTGGAATTCTATTTCCTTCAAATGCTCCATACTTGAAGATACCTTGTAATGGCAGATTTACTCTACCTCATCCCGCCTGTGTCATGGTGTTGTATAGCTGCTTCCTTGCTCTTTCCATGGGGGTCCCCAGGATGGCAAATTTTAGTTTCATGGTGCCAATTTGGCACTTATACAACATGTTGTTGCACATCTCCATCGATGATCCTTCTATGCCAGTTTTGAGGTTGCAAAAAACCTCTCCAGAATTTGGGGATTTTGTCCAGAATGCTAAAATTGATCCCTCCTGTAAACTATTTGCGAGTCTGGGATTATTTGCGAGTCTGGGATTATTGCTGCCTCTTGAGCAACCGTTCGACTTGCTGCCTCCACATCCGCCACATCAGCATCCATTCTAGAAGAAGTAGAACTCTATTGACCATGATTTTCAATAAATGTACCACAAAAGGCAAGGAAAAACAAGGAGAGCAACGTGCAAGAAGAAGAGGGGCAAGACAAAGATGTTATGATGAAAATGACACATGTAAAATGTATCAAATACGGTAAGTATGTACAAAATATAATTCCATGGTGACAACTACCTCCAAAATGGTCAATATACAACATCATCACTTAAATGCATCACATAATATCCAAATTTAAAGACCATGATTGAGCAATCTCATAAAATGAAGATGGGTCTCTCATCTCTGATCCTGAGCAACTTAAGTTCTTTATGCATGGCCACTTTTCTTCTTTTTTTGATTCTTGTCGCCTTCCCTTCCAATCATATTTTCAGGAGGCATTACTTGCAAAGATACATCCTATTATATCTGAGGAGCAAAGAGCTACTCTAGAAGAAGAGATTACGGTGAATGATTTAGCATATGCTACCTTCCTTTTGAAGAAAGGAAAGTGTCCTGTGATTCATGGTATTC
Source organism: Isoetes taiwanensis (assembly GCA_021234155.1). Lineage (NCBI taxonomy): Eukaryota > Viridiplantae > Streptophyta > Lycopodiopsida > Isoetales > Isoetaceae > Isoetes > Isoetes taiwanensis. The sequence continues at coordinate 15,153,939 of JAJEKV010000018.1, forward strand.
CTATGGAGTTCTTTCAGGAGTTATGGGATTGGGCTGGCGATGATGTGTACGATGCGTTTCAGGATTTCAAGAGGCAAAGGCGTCTAGACAAAATTCTTAACTCTGGCTGCATTTCTCTCATTTCCAAATGTAAGGAGCCTTCATCAATTTCGGACTACCGCCCTATCACCTTGCTATCTTCTCTGTACAAGATTTTTGCCAAAGCTTATGCACAAAAGCTTTGGGATATTCTTGTTGATTCCATATCCTCTACATGGTCAGGATTTCTCCCACGACGATGCAATGTAGCTGCTGCTTATGAAGGTATTTATTGGGCTCGACTTCAGGGCCATGAAATTGTATATTTGAAGCTGGACTTTGCAAAAGCGTACGATAGTGTTGATTGGGCCTTCTTAGAGAAATGTCTCTTACGCTTTGGTTTTGGTGCACAATTCACAGATGATATCATGAGGCTTCATTATTCTGCTCGCTCTTCTATTCTCTTCCACGGGGAACCCTCAACATTCTTTCAGGTGGGTCGTGGCATCCGTCAGGACTGCCCATTAGCTCCATTATTATTTACAGTTGTGGCAGAGGTCCTTGCCCAGGTCTTCTCTCTTGCCGCTCAGGAGGGAATTTTGCATGGACTTCCTATGAACAATGGGTTGCAGGAGATCTGTAATCAATATGCGGATAACACTTTCCTTTTTTTGAGGGCAGATGAGCAAAATTTGCAGAATGCCATTTCCTTGTTGGATTCTTTTTCCCTAGCATCTGGTATTTTTGTGGGTTGGCAGAAGTGCACAGCACTATGGGCATTGGACTCTCCAGTTCCACCATGCGTAACTGCCTATCCATGAAAGATCCTTCCCCATAGTAAAGCAACCAAACTTCTTGGTATCCCTGTAGGTGTTCATATATTCATCAGGAAATGCTTGGGAGGCAGTGATTAAGGGCTTGGAAAAGCACCTTTTCTGGTGGTCCACAGCTAACCTTTCCATGGCGGGATGAATTGTTGTGGCTAAGACAGTTTTAAGTAGCACCCATGTGTATATGCCTTCATTCATGTTGGCTCCGCAGTCAAAAGTACAACTCATTGTCGGGGTTGTCAGGAACTTCATTTGGAGGGGAACAGAGGGGGATGCTACTGTCAAAGTCAGTTGGGAAAGTGCATGTTGCCAAAGCATTTTGGCGGCATTGGGATGATCAATTAAGGTGATGAATTCTAAGTTTATTTAGAGATTTTTGAATAATGTGGAGGAGTCCCCAGGTTCCCGTCTTGTTTATCAGTCTTTGCAAATATGTATTTCTTTTGGGTCTCCATCTATTAGACCATTTTTTCCCTGGGCTCTATTTTATCTACTGACCGCATACCCTGATGCTTCTCCATTTCTTAGAAAATTTCTAGTTGCGTGGGAGACTGTACAATCTCTCTTTCATTTTCACCATCTTGCGCACACTAGCACTATTGCAAGTTGTTGGTGGATTCCATTAGACGGTGGTCCTCTGGTATCTTCAGTCCACCCGTTGATGCAGCGTCAATGGAGATCAGCAGGTGTATATATGATATCGGATTGGTATAATAATCAAAGACAGTTGCTGACATGGGAAGAGTTTAGAGCTAGTTCCTCCTTTTAATCTAGGATCGGGCTATTTGGCAGAAGGTGTCTTCAATTCTTCCTCCAATAACACAAGTGGATGACCCCCAGCCTTGGGTAGTTCATGAGCGTGTCAAAGCAGATAAGTTGGTGAATTCCATGTACAAGGTCTTGCTTGATGCGGACGTCTTGCCTCTTTCATCCAAATGGCCTTTGGTCATTCCTAGGGACCGGCAAAAAGCATTATGGAAATTGGTATGGGATAAACTACACCATCCCAAAGTATCTGTTTTATGGTGGCAAGTCATTCATTGTTGTCTGCGCGTTAATATTCTGGTGCACAGATTTCCTCTAGAGGTATCTGCATCCTGTGTAAACATGTCAGGCATGTTTGGTCGTGGCTTCAAGGCCTCTATCGTTGCAATTTGAATAGCCAGCAGGTGGTATTCGTAATCTATCCAAATGGTTGGGAAATTTTGGCAAAAAGGGCGTTTCATTTGGCTTCTGCATGGATCATCTGGTCCATTTGGAAAAGAAAAAATCTTCTCATATTCAAAGGTCTTGCTTGTTCAGATGCACAGGTCCTTCTTGATGCCCAACAACGAATTGTCAAAGCATTCATGCACTCATCAATTGCTAATGAGGTGAAGAGCCATATTTGGAAGCACTATCTTCAGATTCACACTTATTAATGAGATTTTCTCTCTTCATACTGGTTAGATGTTGTATTTGAGTAGGGTGGATTTGCTCGGGTGGACATTCTCTCCACTGAGTTTTTAGTCCCCATTGTCCTTTGTAACAAAAACCATAACAAAAACCATTATATTAAATTAAATTAAACCATTACATTAAACCATTACATTACCTTTAAATTAAATCCCCCTTCAAACCCCCTTTGGTTTGGGTGCATATTCACACGGGGGGTGACTCCGGGCAACGAGAGCTGTTGGATAGGCATATTCACCCTTTATTCTTTAATCTACACCGTACGCAAAGTTCCTCGTTTGTGGGGTATGGAAGTATGGAATTTGCTATACTGTATAACAAGATTTGCAAAATACTATAAGATTTGAGGTAATATACTATATGGTGTTAATTTTGTACGTGCAAAACATAATTATAGGGGCTCTCGCTTTCCCCTCGCCACCCCGTGTGAATATGCACCCAAACCAAAGGGGGTTTGAAGGGGGATTTAATTTAAAGGTAATGTAATGGTTTAATGTAATGGTTTAATTTAATTTAATATAATGGTTTTTGTTATAGGTTAAAAAATTTTTTTGCCCCTTCGGGGCAAAGAACAAACAACGTGACTTCACACTTGGATGAGTTGATGTTATATTTTGTAAATAATAATATGTCGGATGTAAAACATGTAGCAATATCTAATAAGTAGCAATATAACAAAAAAAAAAAAAAAAAAAAAAAAAAAACAATAATATGAAGCCTAAGAAACTATAATATTATAGCATAATGTTTGTAGCATTTGATTCTTGCGTAGACATGTCCATAATGGTAGACATTCAAAGGAAGGATGAGATTTTTAAGTTTTAACCTTATAGAATGGGCAGTAGATATAAAGGAGGTGCATTTCTGAAGACATAGGCTTAACGAACCTATTTCATAGTTAATTTTCTGCAAAAGTACAACTCGACAACTGTATATCTAGCATAAGTGCATGAAGCAGACATCAAACATGCCAAAGGATAATGCTGCATCAAACATTCTGCAAGACAGGTATGGCTACATTATGGAGCAAGAGCGGCTGCATTCTGGCTGTAAAGTAAAAGCATTTCAACTTTAAGCATGAAATTTCTTTACATTGCAACAACACCTTTGATAAAGCAAGAAAATAATTATATATGGCACCGTACCATAGATTCACGGCAGAGCATCATGGCAGATGGAATGGTATCACATGTTGGATTAAATAAAATCGTGCTTGTTCTTGAACACTACATTCAAACACAAATCTATCCAAGCAGCTCCCTGCTCCCATCTATCTCTGAAGCCAAATTTGCTGGCTCCATTGCCTGAGCGATAAGGTACCGTAGCATGATGATTTACATTCATTCTCGCTTCGTTTCCGTGCTAGAATACGTGATATCTGCAATCCTCCGCTAAATGCTTGGTTAAAGAGCGACCTCTAGAAGCTAAGAAACCGCGGCTCTTTTGCATCCAAGCACCACGTATCCTTCTTTTTACCTAAGATGACTTTCGAGCAAACTCAGCCATCTACACCTTTAACTTGCCAAAGGAGCAACCAAGAAGAACATCATAAGATCAAAGCATTCTAGTTTGGTAATATCGTGCATGGATAAAGTATTCGTAAACATATCTGAAAATATTAAATAAGATAACATTAAAGAGCACCTAAGGCGGACATATGGAAAGGTCTTCAAAAGTCTGTAATAAATAAGATTTACTGCCAATCCACAAGCGATGCAAAAGAATGGCAATCCATCCACAACAAAGAGCAGCAGATGGATTGCAAACTCAGCCTGAATAAGAATCATGTTAGGAAACCCATGAACATTAAAAGAAAACAAATATACGGGCAATTGTTAAGTTCTACCAGTACCTTAATTGCAATATTTTCGGTTTCCACCGTGGAAACACAAAGCTCTTCCACAAGTTCTCGCAAGGTAATATAACCCAGTGGCTGCAACGGAATAAAAATAATACCCGGCAAAGATTTAGAAATTCCTAACCCAGTTGCTGCTTGAAAGATTCGGATTCTCGGGCTACCAAGTCGTCCTGATCCGCCAAAGCCTCCCAGCAATCATATGCCTCTTCGCCCTTGAGAAGTATACATCGTTCTGCATAACAAAAGAAGTGAAAATGTGTGACAAACTCTAGAAAAACAGGAGAAAAACAAGATTTTGTGAAGAAGAATACCGGAAAGGGCTTGCTCGGCCTTCTTAAGGAAAGGAGGTTCCTTGATGAGGCGGCTAAGTCTAGACTGGTTGAAGGGCTCCATTTTAGGGATAGAGTTGGACTGCTCGGCCAAAGACATTCTGATACGCGGAGGGTGTTTGGATTGGGAAGCTTGAGGGGCAGACTATTATGATAACCCTAGAAAAAAAAAGTCAGGACCACCCCCAACCCAGCCTACCATTCCTCTTTTTATGGGTAGCTCTCTAAAAGTATAACCGTGAGGTTCAAAGATGCCTTGCAAAAGAGCATAAGGAGGGCCTTTGACTTCCTGCGATACAGGATTTCCCTCTTTATCCCAAGAGTCACCCCGTCCCTCAGCACGATAGAAGTGACAACCAGCACAATGTCTCAGCTTCAATATTTCTACAATATATGCTACTGAAAGTGGAGCACAGTCGGGAAGAAGTTTAATATGAATCGTCCCAAGCTTGGTTTCCAGTCCCACAATACCCTGGTTTTTTCCAAATACAAGACCAGATGTCCAGAACACTTCCTTGCTGGAGTCCTGGACGTCTGGGTATAGAGGATCGTCCTGCTTCTTCAGCCAACACTCGCCATACTTAGAGCCGCATCTCAATCGATCTCCACAAAAAACCCAAGAGTCGCACTTGCAAGAATCAGAGTCATCGGTGCACATGGCCTTACAAGCTTCGCAGCACGCAGCTGAAGAGTTAACTTTATGATCGGATCCCCATTTCACAACCGATCCCCATAGTTCCTGCTTCTCGATACCCCTGCAACAAGCCCTAGTTACTAATTCAGCTCCTTCTTTTACTATTCTCCTTCTCGAAATCCCAGGTTCTGCCTCAGGAATTGAAAAGCCACCATCTCGAATAAGGGGAGAAAGAAAAAAGTAGGTTACGATGCAGGCGAGTGTAGCTATGGCGAGGAAAAGGGATGGGCTTGATCCCTCCGCCTGATGTCGCCGGAGAAAAGAAGAGCTCGACATCTGCATGCCAAGTTTGAAAATTCGTCTAAAAATGGTGCATTGGAAAAGGGCTTCCATTGTAAACCCTTGGATTAAAGACTCCTAGGGTCAATCTTGGCCATTAAGATGGGTAAGGGGAGCAAAAACCATTAAGAATGTGGAACTAAAACATAAAAATACCGCGCGCACTCTAGATATACTGATCAGTACATCTCGTGGAATACGCTCTCAAAATCATATGAAAACCATATTAAAAAGTGTATAAAAATACAAAAGAAACCCCCTGTTATTATGCTACATATTAAAGGCTCAAGTCCGCCAAAAAAAAAAAAGAAAAAAAAAAACAATATGGCTCAAAGTATCTAAACAAGATGGCTAGGCAACATTGGCAAAAGCAAAGGTCATGCAAATGGGATAACAAGGGCTATTGCATCTTAAGTCTAACAATATGAAGTTCCATAATCAACAACTCGATATAGCAAAGCAAATTAAATGAGTTCTCCATGAACAACTCGATATAGCAAAGCAAATTAAATGAGTTCTCCATGGAAAAAAGCATTTCACAAGACAAATGTTGTGCACAAATCAAGTAGATACTAGTTACAAACAAATTACGATGGAGCAAAGCCTAAGGACATGTTGAAACAAGATATGAGTAAGGCCAGATAAGAGGCAAAGGAGGAGCTAGCTACACTAAGGTAGAGAATAGATAACTACAAAGGTATTGTTAAGGAAACTCTCAACCATTACCACGAAAACAAATACAGATGATAGCAAGTTAGTGAAACCATTATGGCCGGGATTAAAAAACCTCGCCCTTTCGGGCTTTCGAGGAAAAATGCTGACAATAATGGAAACACTAACCTATGCTAGAGTCATAAATCATTAAGGAATCTATACCCTCATCCTGACTAGCCTTGTGTTTTTGCCAATCTTTTTCATCCAAGTTGTGGAATCCTTCTTTGTCTTCTCTGTTGCATTTTGTTTATGTATTTCAATTGCCGCATTTGGTCCACTTGCCGTTCTATTTCTCGTAGAAATTCTATTGCCTTTATCCGATTTACTCCTTTTGCTTGGTTCCATGGTTGGTGGTCTCCGCAGTTTCAAGGATGCTTTCCACCTTGTTTCTTGAAGAGCCATTGCTTCCGGTTCTTATCATCAATGGGTCCCTTCATATCTTCGATCTTAGAGTTCCAGCTCTTACTCATTTTTCTGTTTTTGTGTCAGTCCTTCACTTCCTTTTAGTTCTAGTGACCCCTTGCCTCTAGTTTATAGTTTGCTTGGAATTTAGGGCCGGATTGCATTAGAGTGCAGTGTGCCTTCGTCCTTGCATATCCAAGTTTTATGATTTACTCTTTCTGAGGTACAAATTCAAATGCAGCGGAGAAAATCATTGAAGCCTCTGGCCTTAAAATCGTTTGACATTTTGTAAACTGTTGCGTAAACCAGATAATTAGTCTATTATCTTCGTTTTTAAAGCTTCAATTCAGAGTTTCATTTCATCAGCATAGAAGATTATAATCTTTGCCTACGACAAACAGGGCCTAAATCGGGCAACATGTACGCCAGGGAAAAATAACGATTCAGCACATGTTCCCCTGTTTTACCCCTATTGCTTAGTTTGTCAGAGGTGATTTTTCTACCTTTGAATTTTGATTCTATTAGAGTTTAGTTAGATTACATATTCAAGCTCTGTAGTTAACTGTTCTTTTGAAGTGCAGATTCATACCCAGTAGAGAGAATCGTTGAGGCCTCTTCGCCATAGTCAAGATAAACTGGCATGCGGGAAAAAAACTCGGGGGATTTAACTCTCAAATCCTTTCCAGCAAGAGATGGTCCTGAGTTTGGATTGTGATGATGTTTCCCAGTTGTTACAGGAGTTGTGGTACTGTTATAGGTAACCGTAGTGGCATTCTCAGAGTATTTGGGGTGCTTAGCCATCCTGTGTTTGCCAATTACTGTGTCTAGACGAGGTAGTTCGTTAGCTTGCTTTAATTTCAAGCTTCAATTTGGAGTTTATTGGCTTTATCGCATATGCATTCGGTGAGAGTATGGAAGACTTATTCCGGCTCTTCGGCATCTTCTGCTTATAAAGCAATCCCATTTCGCAGGCTATAGCATCTCCACATTTCATAGCCAAACAAAAAGGGAAATACAAGTTTAGTGATGGCCTTGAGCTTCAGCATAACTTAAAGGACAGAGCAATCCCATGCGAAATTAGTTCTCTGGGATCTGGTGATGATGGTATTAGCATGGGTATTAGCAAAAGGGACCTTGCAACAGGAGAAGCCTTCAATGATATAATCTGTGTAATTCGATTGATATTAAATGAATATAGTGATCTAGCTTGTGGCCGGGCGCTTGAAGCCATCTGCCCAAATCTTGATGTCTCTCTAATGGCCTCTCTACGGCATCTGCAAGATTATGCCCATATGCCACTCTTACATGCCCTGAAGCTCGTCAGATCCCATCTGCTTAAGATCTCTGTTTGTGTGACGTTCCACGTATTTATACGGTCTACTATACGGGACCCGTACAAATACAAGCACGTCACTCCCTAAAGGTACGCTACCATGGGGGTATGGGAACTTAATTGCAACCTAGGGGGTTACCTTACAAAGGATTAAATTAGCTATGCTAATTTAACACATTATTAATAATAACCTATAACCTAGGAAATTAGGATAATTACCAATTGGGAAGGCGCCACCTGCCCCAATCGATGGGGCAGCATGGGGATTGCCAAGTTTGGATGCCAACTTGACCCCTATCCCTGGGATTGACTCCTGAAGATCGACCAAGGAAGGCCAGAAGCTGAGCGCCATCAACCACTTGCAGAGAACCGCCATACCAGTCGTCCCTGTGAAGTCACAGCTGAATCTTCAACCGCCAGGAGATGGAGGCGCCCCATGGGAATGAGTCCAGCCGTAATTCGGTAGGTGGCTATGTGAATTCTAGATAACACTTGGTTGTGTCCGCCTTTTCTCTTCTTTTTTTGTAATTCAGTCATAGAAACTAACCCTTGTTTGTGCAAACAAGTTCTCTTTATATTCAATTCGGTTTCTTACTCAAAGGATGGATTGTTAGTTCTTTGTTTCATCCGACTCAAACGGGGGATTACGGGGGTAGAGGCCTCTACAACCGTGTATGGTAGTATGCTCCTAGATAGCTCCAGAAAGTCCCATTAGATGCGGCAGTGCACAAGAACCCACCGGGTCCTAGATGCTATGGTCCGGCTTAGCACCGCACAAGGAACACAAGTGGTGACATGAGGGGTGGGGTCTTGCATGAGCATACAAGGCTCCCGAGACTCCTACAGATGGGCTAGGCCTGATAGCCTGGCCACGAGGGGCCGGGTATGGGTCCGGACACTCCCCGGGTGGGAAGGTGTGATCCGTGATGGAGCACCTTGCACTTTGAGTAGATTTAGGTGAGTAAGTCTGCACGGATGCGGGGTCGCTGATGCGGCACGTATTCTCTAGCTCACCCATGGAACCACCGTGGATTCTGGAAGGGGACGCCTCCCCTGCTGCCTCATCGGACCAAAGGCCATGAACCCGAGTAGGCTCGGAGGGTGATGCCCCGGGTCTCTGCTCTCCCCAAGGCTATAGCGGCCATAGCATGAATTGACCCATCCGCAAAGTGTGCAATGAGGGGCGGATGGAGTGGACAACCCTAGCCAATGTTCTACGCCAGCCAACGCCATGCCAAGACTTCGGTCTCGGCTGATCTCTTGAGGCCCAGCCGCCCAGCCGTCAATCGATCCTCACCGGAGTCCGAGCCGGGTAGAACCCGGGGTTTGGGTGTTTTCTTAGGTTTAGATGCATATTCTATGCCGTTGGTATTTGGATGGATGCGCCACCCTTCGTGGTGGTTATTTATATATAATTTATGCTGTGTGCTAACCCTTGTATTCATGCTTCCGCGACGTAGGAGTCCCATTGAAGGCGTGGGCGAATGACCCTTTCAGAAACCTTCTTTCGGCATCATTTCATAGATGGCCCGAAATAGACCTGGGTTCCCGCCATGGCAAGTTGGTTGCCATGGGAGGGGAAAGTCCCCGCATGTATACGTCCCGAGGGTCGTGATATATTCGGGGAGCGCCACAAAGCAGAGTCAGAGCCGGATTTCGGGTTGCTCGAAATCATAGCACCCCAAACACTAACTCGTAGCACGGTAGTTAGGAGGAGGCTAAGTCAATGTGTCGTAGTTCTCTTTGTTGTTTGGTTTGGTGTTAGGTTAAGTTAAGAAATTGTAGCTTTGAAGTGGAGGGGCCAAGATTGGAGGCCTAGCAGGTGCCAGTGGGGTAACTCAAATGACAAAGATGATGGCTCCATTGGATTGGGCGCACTCGAATTACCCTAAAACAGTCAACTCCAGGCGAAAAATAGTCAAAGGCAGGCCCAAAAACGAATTCGGGCGCCGCTTGCTTTTTGTCGCTTTGCAGTCAAGTTAGAAGCACCCGAAATCTTTGCCGGCCGGCCGAATTCGGCCGACGCGAAGTCAACGCTGGCCCGCCAGTCAACTTCTCAGCGCCGCTTGCATTTCGACGACACCCACCGAGGCGTAAACCCCAGATAATGCCATCGGCGCCCGACCGTATGTGGCGCGTATTTCCGCCGTATATTTTTTTTAATAATAAAATTTTTAAGTTAATAAGAAAAAAATTTGAAATTTTAAAAGTTAATTGGCCGTTTAGCAAACCATTTTCTGTCATTTGCTTTTGCTTTCAAGGCCTCCAACCGCTGAGCCGCTCTCCGCCATCGCCACCGGACCGACCTTGATATCAAGCGCCCTTGTGCTTTGTGCCTCCTAGCCCCTCTCGCCATCCTTTTTAGCCTTGAATTTCACTATTCCCCATGGCTATTACCAAGAGCGCCCCGGACCCGGCCCACCATGAGCATCGTGGAGATCTACGCCATGATTGCTAAGCACATGGCTACTCCCCCAATTCATCGACATCTTGTTGGATGAGCTGGTCAATAGGTTTGAGAACAATGATAGGATTCCATATCCCGCCTATCACTTCTAGCCATTCCTCATCCGGCTGAACCCCACGCCAGCCTCCCCTACACCCTTGTTGAGCAACCCCGATATGGTGATGATGCTCATCAAGTTTTATCCTCCCGAACAAGAAGGCCATAGGAGGAGGAAGATGTCGACGGAGGCCGACCGGATTAGGGTTTTGCCAGGGAAGACGACCACCGGAGATTGAGCGGTCCGACACAAAGAGCGGCTGGGTAGGGAGTACCGGTATTCTCTGAGACGGCTTTGCTGGCCATCGATGGCGTATTATTGAGGTTCCCCATACCAATGGCATGAGGGTTCCAACAGCTTTGTCCGGGAGAAATCCCCGACATCGATAGACTATCCGACAACTATTCGTGATAGATATGGGTCTTCGGCCACAAGGTACCACGTCAACTTAATCGCCGCGTCGCAGCCCAACTTTTTTGCTCAAATCCAAGAAGACTTAAGGCAAGCTCGAAGAGCGCGAAGTTGGAGCAAGAGGAGCTGACCGACAAGATCACGGGACCAACGTGGGAGGAGGTGCATCCGGGAGTGGCTCGAACCCAAAACCCACACATTCGACCGCTAAGCCCGGCGAAGGGAGTTGCTCATAAGGCCGGGCAAATAATATAAGGATAAGTTAAAGACCGCCGGGCTTTTGGGAAGAAGACCAGCCCCAACGAGGCGCAGAGAGTGGATAACTCCCGCGGGGTTGTGGGGCTAAGACGGTGCCAACATCGTCGGGCCTCCCCTCCGCAATGAAGCCTCCATCGGTTCGACCGGTATCGTGGCATTGCGGAGATCCGCAAAATTTCAGAAGTCCACGGACCTTCCGGACGAAGTCGCCTTTTCGGAGGGTCGGTACGAGATCGCACGCCAATTTAAGACCGATCTCCGCTTCCGCATCTTTGTAATTTTGGCGCCCCAAGAGGTCAGCCAAGCCTACTTGGTAGCACTTTTGGTGATGCCAACCTTTATGCTATCCACGCAAAGAGGGTCACCATAATGCCTAAGGATTTGGCCCTCACCCGTAGGATACGGGGGAGCAACCTTAGCCTTCTTGGCGGGGATCCGCATTTGTACATATTTTTTTGATAATTAATAAAGAAGCTTTTATTTTGAATTAAAAGTTTAATGTTTTTTTCCATGTTAAATTTAAAATAAAATGCCGACGCCAAATTTTATTAAGAGGGTTTAAAAGGGGATTGTAGGGTCATTTTAAACGCTTTTTTTCCTCTCCCTCCCTTCTAGCGCCATGGCTGCCGCCACCAAACCTTTGCCGCCTCGGTACCTTGATGGAGAGAAATGGGATCCACAGTGTTCCCTTCGACCGCTGCAGCCCTTTGCTATGCCAACGCATAGACCTCCTTGCCAACATGCAAATGCGGATCCCGGGACTATGCCGGATTCCTTGACTTTACATGGAGGAAATGCTTCCTCCTGTATTCCTCTAGGGGATCCTCCCCACTTGTATTTGGAGCGAGAGATAGTTCGGCAGATGCTAGGGGGGACACACATGCTTATGACGCCCGAAGGGGAAACTCCGATGGGGTAAACACCTACCGGTGGTCCAAAGATCGTGGGCAGCAAAGATCTGAAGCTACTTTCGCTCTAGCCATCCTCATGGACCAATACGCTGAGGATGAAACCTTGCCGGCAGAGAAGGGCAAGCCGCCGTAATCCTCCGAGGAGGGGGATGACGAGCATATAGGAATGGGCTTACTTTGCCCGCTGGAAAGAGCTAGCGAGGAGCTACCACCGCCGCGCGACCAATCTATAGGCTTGTCGGGGTTAGACGGCCTTCCATTATTTATCACCAGGGGCAGAATACCTTCTCTTGGATGATATTATCCGGACGATCACGTAGTGGTCGGATATAGACGCAAAGCGCAAAGACCATGTACTTTATGAGCTTGGGAGTATTGTATGGATGATTTCATCGACTTCACTTCTACCGAAGCTTCCTCCCGAGGTGCACCCACCGCCGCAGCCCGCCGGAGACCCTAGAGCCGGGCGGAGACTCTATTACGCCTTCGCGACTTTGTGATGCAGAAACCAGGCTTCGCAACCCCGCACTGTGATGCCTTCACGGCTATGGGACCTCACGTCCCAAACATCAATATGGTTGAGGTTCCTCCCCGCTCGATGATGAGGGTGAAGATTTATATCATAACCCCGCATAAGAAGGAGGAGCAACAGAGCTCAAGGAGGAAGAAGTCCCCATGGACTTGATAAGGAAGTGGCCGCGATCCGAAACTCCGCAAGGGAAGGCGCCGCAAACCACCTCACCCGCTTTCTTTTGTCGGCCTTCAAATACGGGCGTGTTCTCTTCATAGCCCCGACTTAGGGCCGTGGGTCGGCTTCATGGTGGGCCCTCCCGCACTTTCTACCCTCGCCGCCACAAGAAGCTTCCCTATCGTGACGCTTACGCATGTACTGCACGACGGGATCTTGCCCCTTACGCCTTGGGCCGATATTGCGCCTTTGATGGGCATGAAGCTCCTCACCGCAGCCCCATTGGCCGCTTGCTTATCCACCGGAGGTTGCATCCGCTGGCGGCGCCACCGCGGGACCCCTCGGGTAGCTCTGCCACACACCAACCGCCCACCACCTCCTAGGGCTAAGGATAAAGAGGCAGGCCTAGTTCCCGAAACTACTGGGTGTTATATAAATTTTGTTATATATATATACACATGTAGTTATGAGATTTTGATTGGCAATTGCTTAGACCATATTGAAAAATGTGTACCTTATCTACTTATTAAATACAAAGCTTTCTTTGATGAGTATAACTAAATTGTTTTTTTTTTATGACATCCTCTTCCAAAGCATTAAAGTTTAGGGTACAAAGTGGAATTACAAAATGTTCTCTATTCATTCCAACTATATTGCAGAGGAAACCATTTGGGAGTATGAGGAAAGAATCACCGACATGGTTAGAGGGGACGATCCCGGGTCCGCCGCACTGACTACGGGCCGAGATATGGTGAATATCCGTGAGAGGGGAGGAAGGCTATGAAACCAACCACCGCCACCGGGGAACTCTATGACCCCGACAAAGGGCTGAGATAGTTAACATCCTTAGAGATCGAAGCTTTAGGATCTAAAGATGACCCCTCGTGTCGCACTGGGACTATTGGAATATGACAAGGCACGAAGCCTTTGAGGACGCCAACGACCATCTTTGGCAACTTTTTATGCGATGCGCGGCTCTTTAACCTTCGATTATCAGCCCAACATGGGAATACCAAGCAGCCATTGTCCAAGCCTCGGCACGCTTATAAACTCGTCCGAAATGCACGGAGAGTACTCGCCACGCGATCCTCAGACTTCCCTTCGCCAACCCCTAGGCTTGGTCTCTTCCGCTGTGTTTTCGTTGTTGTGGGTTACGCCAGGTGCCAAGAGAACTTTAAAAGTTCCCATTGTATCATACCTACTTTTGTCTCAATCCATGTATCAATCAACCCGTTGTTATAATCAACTTGAATGAAATACAAGTATTGTCTTCTATTTGTATATACTTTTGTTCAATTAACTTAAAAAAGGGATTGCACATTAATGGAAATCGCTTATATATTCATGAATGACTCCTATAGATCTGCACGTAATGCCGCTTGGCAAACACCCTCCAACGCCAAGAGGGCTCACCCCCTCAACAGAATTGATGTTAATGAAAAGGCAACTCGGCGAAGTTACAAAAAGCTTATGTGTTGCATACCAATCCACCGCCACATACTCGAGGACGGACCGAATTACCTCCGCGACCATTGAGTCCACCTCGCACAACAGCCCTCTCCTCCCAGAGCTAGCCCCCCCCACTGCATGTGGGAGGACTCATGCTAAGCGCCATCGGTTCCTCTAAGGATAGCGCCGCTTCTCACATTCAACCACTTCGGGTTCTTCGGTTCCTCGCTATCGACAAAGACCATTCAAGGCGAAGGATAAGGAATACCGAAAACCCGCTGATACGTACCATCACTAGTATATGGAAGAACCGAAGTTGGCTCAGCTTTGATGGGAAATCCAGAGGAGGCTTGAATGCGAATCTTGGTTGGACTAAATGAAGGAATTCGAAAGTCCTATGGAATGACAGAGAAAGATACAGGGAAGGTCGCCACCACGAACCTTTACCGAGCTGCCCGTATTTGGTGGAAGGGTTACGCCAGAGCTAAACACCGGATAGGAGCAGATGCAAGTTCGTGAAGTTTGCTAAGGCTTTTAAATCGCATTACGCGCCCTCGCTACCACAAATGCCAACAGATTCGACCTTCTACAAAGTTGGAACAGAAGGGCATGTCCGCGGCAGCCTACACCGACGAATTCATGCGCTTGAGGTTGTATGTGCCAGAATGAATGAGAAAAGAGCAAGAGGGGCTACATTGAAGGGTTGGCCCCATCTATTAAACGAATGGTCAAGGCTATCGATCCAAAGTCGAAGAGTGAGGGCGGAAGCCAAGGCATTAAGCCTTGAGGAAGATACGCCAAGGAGCCAAGATCCGCGACCGCCCCTTACTCGCAGCCCACGGCCGCCCACACCTTACAAACCCCGACGCCAAGTCCGGGGCCCTCTCAAAGACAATTCCTATGGACGCCAGAGAAGAAAGTTGCTTTTAGCACGCCGGATAAGCGTAACAATACCGGCAAGGAAATTCGGGCTCTTACAAACCCATTCCTAAAGAGGCCGTGAGAACAGCTCCGGCCGGATAAGGCATGCTACCGGCAGATGAGGCCCGACACTTCATGCGTAATTGTCCGTGACGCCACGCAGACGCTTCAACCGCCATGGCCGACCTCGATTGGGAAGATTTGGAGTCCAATCTTGCCGCGGAAGACGAGGCTCCCCGAGTACATTCATGGTGCGCCTCATATTCTTGCCGCTATAGAAACAAAAGTAACGCCGAAAGTCAGCCTTCATATTTCTACAATAGGCCAAGTAGACAAGAAGCCCTTCATAATTTTGATGGACACGGGTAGTACGCATAATTTTGCTTCTCCTAGAATGGCCTGTGTAATCGCACTGAAACATTGAGATCCCCGACCTAAGCCGGGCCACATTAGCTAGCGGTAAGATCGTACATACCATGGCCAGCCGATTAACCTTTAAAATGCACCGCCAAAGCACCAGCTTGCCTTGGGTGCCGAAGTTAATGGACATTGGCAAATATGATCTTATTGTGGGAATGGAGTTTTTAGCGCCCGCTAGGGCCCACATAGACCGTGGAGAAACGGAGGTCACCTTCAACGCCGCTAATGGAACACGTGTGACAATAAAAGGTGATTCATTACACTCCGCTATGCAAATCAATGTCACTAAAGCAGCTAGGAAAAGCTATACGCTAGAATGAACTTCTTTGCCTCATTAGACTTGCTTCCATTGAGTCGGACTCAAAACAAAGCTGCAAGTAATCGACGCTTTACCATCGGGACATTGCTACCCTTCTTCGAGAATTTAGCGATCTTTTTTCCGTGATGAGATCCACAAGCTTCCTCCTTTTAGAGGGGTGGAATGTGAGATAACTCTTGAACCGGTACTAAGCCTACCAAAGAAAGCCCCCGCATCAATGAGTCCTCCTGAGTTAGCGAGCTTAAGAAACAAAATTTACAAGAGTTACCGAATTTGGGGTTTATTCGCCTAGTGTTTCACCATTTGGCGCCCTATTCTTTTGTCAAGAAGAAAGATGGCTCCTTAAGGATGTGTATTGATTATAGGCAACTCAATAAGCATACCATCAAAAATCGCTATGCTTTGCCCAGGCGCATGATCTTATGGACCAGCCATAAGGAGCAAAATATTTCTCAAAGATTGATTTGGCGCCCGGTACCATCAGATAAGGATTAAGGAAGAGGACATCCATAAGTCCGCTTTTTAGCATCTCGATATGGGCATTATGAATTCACCGCCATGCCTTTTGATTGACCAACGCCCTAAACGCTTATGCGGTGATGAATGACATCTTCCGCCAATACTTGATGACTTTGTTGTCATTTTCTTTGATGACATTCTCATCTATAGTAAAACCTTGCAAAGAACATGAACAACATCTTCGATTAGCTTTGCAAAAGCTAAGGCCCATCGCTCTTTGCCAAGTTCTCTAAATGCAAGTTCGCCACTCAGAGGGTAGACTATTTGGGGCATATTATCTCAGCAGAAGGAATTGCTACAGATCCAAATTTAAGATAGAAGCAAAGAAAGGATTGGCCCATTCCAAACAATGTTTTGGGTCCCGAGTTTCTTGGGACTCGCCGGGATATTATCGGAAATTTGTTAAAGATTTTGCAACAATTGCCGCACCTCTTACTAATCTCACAAGACATGAGAAAGTAAAGGATTGATGGAACATTGGAAAACAAAAGTCCAAGTCGGCTTTCGTAAAACTCAAGGATGCTTTTAACATCCGCACTACCCCTTACCTTGCCCGATCCTAAAAGGATAAATCGGTAGCCCACCGATGCGAGTAAGATAGCTACCGGTGGTGTCTTGATGCGTGAGGGGAGAGTTGTTGCTTACGATTCAAAGAAGATGAACGATGCAGAAGCAAAATATATCCTACCCATGATCGAGTTGCTAGCGGTTATGCGTGCTCTCGTATTTGGAGACACTACCTTCTTGGTAGAAGATTTCACTTGGATACGGATCATCGAGTCTCCGCTATCTATCCACCCAGCCCAAATCTAAATCTCCGTCAAATAAGATGGATGGAATTTCTCGAGGAATATGACTTCGAGATTGTATACAAGCCAGAAAGCACAATGTGGTTGCGATGCTTTGTCACGCCATCCCTTTATAACCCGCACCCATTGTAATGCCATTTCCACACTCACCAAAGAGTTTGGGAAGCAGATAGAACAGACCTTGGCCCACCGATCCCTAATTCTCAGAATATTTGGGAAAGTTTGGGTAAGGAAGCCCAGATCGATAGAGAACGGAAGCATTCCGCTCATATAAGAAGGAGGGCAATTTATTATATTACAAAGATAAGTTGTGTGTTCCAAATGACTTCGTGGGTGCGAAAAGTTGATTCTCCATGACACACACAACAGCCCTATAGCAGACATGCGGGTTTTATGAAAACTTACTTTAAGATCCGCTCCAGCCTATTTTTGGCCTTCCATGAAGAAGGATATTGCTAGGTACATCAAACAATGTCGTTTGTCGCCAGAAACCAAGGCGGAGCAATTAAGAGTTCCCCGGGAGTTGCAACCTTTGGATGTGCCCAACGCCAAGTGGGAAGTCATAACCATGGATTTCATTGTGGGGCTTCCACGCATCTCGCGGGTATGATGCCTTAATGGTCGGGGTCGACAAATTATCAAAGATGGCTCACTTCCCCGCCATGTCGCACCAATCACACCGCCGACACCGCCTTGCTCTTTGCTAAGGAAATTTTCAGGTTGCACGGATGCCAAGAGTAATTGTATCGGATAGGGATCCTAAGTTTGTCGATGCATTCTGAAGGATTTCTTCGCCACCATCCGCACCAAGCTTGCCATGAGTACAGCCTACCATCCTCGCATTGATGGTCAAACGTAACGTATCAATCGTATTATCGAAGATATGCTAAGAAGCTATGTATGGAGTAAACAAATACAATGGGCGGATTATATTTACTTGGTGGAATTTGCCTACAACAAAGACAAAGCAGAGTCTTCTAGAATGTCTCCTTTCATGATAAATTATGGCTACCAATGTCTTACTCCGCACACATGGCATAATCCTGTTTCTAAAGTGGAGGTCTCTCAACAACTCCTTCTAGAAATGCAGCCTTGGTGGAAGAAGTTCTGGGTTACTTATTGGCCGCACGTAGTCGCCGAAGAGTCTAGCGGATAAGCACCAACCCCACCTAATCTTCCGTGGGGGCGAATCGGTTTGGCTTAAAAATCAAAGTAAAACAAGCCAAGCTTAAAATTGGTAATCTGAAGAAGCCGGCACCCGATGGGCCGGGCCATTCAGATTACCGAACGTGTGGGGAGAACAAGCATATCGCTTGGACTTGCCACCCCGCTTGAAGATCCACAAGGTCTTTCACGGAGTCTTCTCAAGCAACACACCCCGATCCGGAGGAGGTTTTGGATACCCCTACCCTCCTAGAAATGACCAAGAGCACCTGAAATAGTGCCCAAGCTCTTCTTGATCGAGCTTACAAAACGCACCGGAAGGACTCAAATGTTGCAATACTTGGTCAAGTGGAAGCACTTACCGCTTGAAGATGCTACCGGGTGATGAAGATAGACCTTGAGAAGCACTATCCGGACTTCATGCGAGAATCTCAAGGTCAGCACCATCAACGATGCTATCAACCCCGCTCCCGGCGGTAAGCTTGAAGGCTTGATTGATCGAGAATCATGTTTTAGAGGGGTAGACGCATCGTATATGATAGTAATAACCGATGATGAGATCACCTTCGTGTTCTCTAGGACGTAGTGTATTGTTGATGTTGACATGACCACGAATTGCTAGGAAGGCATCTAGTAAATAGATCATGTTAGATGCGGCTATAAGGGGAATTGCAAGCCGCATACACATGATAGATTCCCTTCTAGATATTTTTTTTCTTTTATTTCTAGGGGGTGGTCCCTGCAACCACAACTTAATCATACTATTAACCTACGGGTATATGGTTGTGTGCAGGCCAATGAACAAGTCGTCACCTGCATTGTATAGAGGGTTGCTGATGACCCAACTTGTCCCGTATTGCTTTTGTCTACATGTATGAACTTTATTGTCAGAATGTTTTAAATCGGACTCCGGTCCTAAACTCCTTTGGTCATAAGATTGTATCGAGCACCCTGTTGCTTGTACATTGATATTTTAACTTCAATGTATTACTATCCAAATTACTATAATCTCAACGTATTAATGTTATATTCTTAACTTCATTCTCTAATGCAAAGGCTTTTACGATATGTATTCAATTAGTTAACCCTAATGCCGAGGACAAATTATTTTTAAGGAGGGGAGAATGTGACGCGTTCCAATGATTTATACGGTCTACTATACGGGACCCGTACAAATACAAGCACGTCACTCCCTAAAGGTACGCTACCATGGGGGTATGGGAACTTAATTGCAACCTAGGGGGTTACCTTACAAAGGATTAAATTAGCTATGCTAATTTAACACATTATTAATAATAACCTATAACCTAGGAAATTAGGATAATTACCAATTGGGAAGAAGCCACCGCCCCCAATCGATGGGGCAGCATGGGGATTGCCAAGTTTGGATGCCAACTTGACCCCTATCCCCGGATTGACTCCCCAAGATCGACCAAGGAAGGCCGGGTCGAGCGCCATCAACCACTTGCAGAGAACCGCCATACCGTCGTCCCTCGTGAAGTCACAAATGAATCTTCAACCGCCAGAGATGGAGGCCCCATGGGAATGAGTCCAGCCGAATTCGTAGGGTGGCTATGTGAATTCTAGATAACACTTGGTTGTGTCCGCCTTTTCTGTTCTTTTTGTAATTCACCATAGAAACTAACCCTTGTTTGTGCAAACAAGTTCTCTTTATATTCAATTACGGTTCTTACTCAAAGGATGGATTGTTAGTTCTTTGTTTCATCCGACTCAAACGGGGGATTACGGGGGTAGAGGCCTCAACCGTATGGTAGTATGCTCCTAGATAGCCTGTAAAGTCCCATTAGATGCGGCTCATGTGCACAAGAACCCACCGGTCCTAGATGCTATGGTCCGGCTTAGCACCGCACAAGGAACACAAAGGGTGACATGAGGGGTGGGGTCTTGCATGAGCATACAAGGCTCCCCGAGACTCCTACAAAGGGCTAGGCCTCGATAGCCTCACGTGAGGGCCGGGTATGGGTCCGACACTCCCCGGGTGGGAAGGTGTGATCCGTATGGAGCACCTTTGCACTTTGAGTAGATTTAGGGTGAGTAAGTCGGGTACGGATGCGGGGTCGCTGATGCGCACGTATTCTCTAGCTCACCCATGGAACCACCGGTGGATTCGGAAGGGGACGCCCCCCACCTGCCTCATCTGGACCAAAGGCCATGAACCCGAGTAGGCTCGGAGGGTGATGCCCCGGTCCGCGTTCTCCTAAGGCTATAGCGGCCATAGCATGAATTGACCCATCCGCAAAGTGTGCACAGTGAGGGGCGGATGGAGTGGACAACCCTAGCCAATGTTCTCGCCAGCCAACGCCATGCCAAGACTTCGGTCTGCTGATCTCTTGAGGCCCGGTAGTCACCGATCCTCACCGAGTCCGAGCCGGGTAGAACCCGGGTTTGGGTGTTTTCTTAGGTTTAGATGCATATTCTATGCCGTTGGTATTTGGATGGATGCGCCACCCTTCGTGGTGGTTATTTATATATAATTTATGCTGTGTGCTAACCCTTGTATTCATGCTTCCGCGACGTAGGAGTCCCATTGAAGGCGTGGGCCGAATGACCCCTTCGTGTCCTTCTTTCGGGCATCATTTCATAGATGGCCCGAAATAGACGGAGGGCCCTGCTCATGGCAAGTTGGTTGCCATGGGAGGGGAAAGTCCCCGTATGTATACGTCCGAGGGTCGTATATATTCTGGGAGCGTCACAGTTTGTGAATATCTTTCTGCTTTTGAACCAGCTCAAATGTTAGCAGGCAGATTACAAAATATTCAAGGGGCATTGGAAGATATGCATGATATTCTAAAAATTGTCGCCTCTGCAAAGAAGGAAGCCCAGGTATTGTGTATGAAAGATATCATATGTAACTTGTTGCGGCAAATTGGGTCATATAGAGAGGAAGCGAGGAATTATGATCTCACTTCCTTAAATGTAGGTTTTGACTAAAAAACAGAGACTATCCTTCTAAAACAGAGGGGCAGATTGCCCAGCAAATATGAGCTCTCTGGGATTAAGGCTATTTTAGGCCATCATTTGCAAATTCCAAATGTGAGTGTACTGGTTCTCTATTTAGTATTTATTATAATATAACTGCTAATTGTTTCCTTTCTACCAAGCAACCAAATTTGAGTCTATAAAGACAAAACTGCAGAGGTCCAAATGAAGGTGCTATATGAAAATATATTCTGGCCATAGCCATGCTCGGCTAAGAATTTTGCTCTCCCACATTGAGAAGCCCAGATTGTTCTCAGCCAAGTTGGGTCTTATAGGTTTGACAATAACCCAAAAGCTTCCGGTTCAATATGTTTCTATAAGCAATCCAGTTCACTGCAAAAAAATCCATTGCCTTGGCTTTAACTCTGATTGTGTCTGTTTGTCTGTCCTAACTGGCACAGAATCCCACTGTTACGGATCCTTTGATTACCAAGCAGAGACTCTATAATTGCCGAGAAATCGCCCAGTTTCTCCTTGGATTTAGCTTCTGCCTCCTCCTTCTGTAACCATCCGGCCCTCCTATAATCTTCCCGCCTGCGCCCTATAACATGCTGCCACCTTTGCTCGTTGGAAACCCCTGCCCACCTACTGGAATGTTCTAGAACATTCTAGACAGTCGCGGGTAAGCACCGTAGAACATGCTAATTTTCTTGTATATCATATCATAACATATCTATGTTCTTATGTTTGTCGCGTCCGACCGTTGATCCGAGATCCTACTGCTCACGTGGCTTTGGGGCGTATCGTACGACCCAGATAGCTTGGGAGTTTATTTGTAGATTATATGTAAGCGATCCTACGGTCCAGGTTGATTTGATCCTGATCGTTGGTCCGAGATCCTACGGCTCACGTTGCTTTGGGACATATCCTATGGTGCACATGGCTTTGGGAATTATATGTAATAGATCCTGCGGTCCAGATTGTTCTTAATCCTGATCATCGATCCAGGATCTTACGGCTCAGGTGGCTTGGCACATATCCTATGGTGCACATGACTTTGGGAATTATATGTAATAGATCCTATGGCTCATGTTGTTTTAATTATTGTCACGTAGTAAGATCTCGACCCTTGGTCAGGTCTAAGATCCTACGGTCCACATTGAATGCTCATCCCTTAAGAAAAGGCTTTTAAAATTTTTATGTTGTGTGGGGGATTTGAATCCTGGTCATTGACCCCCCAGCCCCCCATTCTAACCACTAGACCAGGCATTAATTCCATAAATAATTTATGTTTCAAATATACTTAAGGGTAATATTCTAATTAAGATAAAATAGAGTATAACATTCTAGCTAGTTCAAAAGAGCTCTAGAATGTTCTGGAAGGCTCTAGAAAGTTCTAAAATCTTCTAGAAAGTTCCAAAATATTCTAGAAAGTTCTAGAACATAAGAGAATCTGGGGGAATCTAAGAAAATTCTTCCATAAAGTTCCAAATTGTTCTAATAAGTTTCTAGAATGTAGGGGAATCTACGGGAATGTAAGAGAATCTAGGGAAATACTTCCAGAAGGTTCTAGGATATCTTGAAAGTCTCAGAATATTCCAGAAAGTCTTAGAATGTTCTAAAAAGTTGTAGAATGTAAAGGAATCCAGGAGAATCTAACGGAATCTAAGAAAATCTCATAAAATGTAAGAGAATCTAGGAAAATATTTACAAGCCTAAGGGAATCTCTTAAAATCTGGGGGATCTAAGGGAATCTTCATAAAATCTAAGGGAATCTAAGAAAATGTTGATGAAATCTTAGAGTATCTAGGGGAATCTTTATAAAATCTCTTTGAATCTCATATGATATAAGAGAACCTAGGGCAATCCCATAAAATCTAAAGGGATCTAAGGGAATCTAAGGGGATCTTCATAGAATCTTGGAGAATCTATGGAAATCTAATGGAATCTAGAGGGAATCTTCTAAACTTTAGAGGAATCTCCACGAAACCTCTAAGAGAACCTTGGTAGAATCTTAGAGAATCTATGAATTTAGAGTATTCTCAAGAGATTCTTTTATAATGTAGGGCACGACAAGAACTTGCACCGTAGGAACATGCTAAAACTCAATATCTAACATATATATGTTCATGTTCTTATGTTTGTCCCACTCAATCCGACCGTTGATCTGAGATCCTACGGCTCACGTGGCTTTGGGACGTATCGTACGGCCCAGATGGCCTGGGAGTTTGTATATAGGTTATATATAAGCGATCCTACGGTCCAGGTTGATTTGATCCTGATCGTCGGTCCGAGATCCTACGGCTCATGTTGCTTTGGGACACATCCTACGGTGCACATGGCTTTAGGAATTATATGTAATAGATCATGCGGTCCAGATTGTTCTTGATCCTGATCGTCGATCCAGGATCTTACGGCTCACGTGGCTTGGTACATATCCGACGGTGCACATGACTTTGGGAATTATATGTAATAGATCCTATGGCTCATGTTGCTTTAATTATTGTCACGTAATGAGATCTCGACCCTTAATCGGGTCCAAGATCCTACGACCCACGTTGAATGCTCATCCCTTAAAGGAATCCAGGAGAATCTAACGGAGAAAATCTCATAAAATGTAAGAGAATCTAGGAAAATATTTACAAGCCTAAGGGAATCTCTTAAAATCTGGGGGATCTAAGGGAATCTTCATAAAATCTAAGGGAATCTAAGAAAATGTTGATGAAATCTTAGAGTATCTAGGGGGATCTTTATAAAATCTCTTTGAATCTCATATGATATAAGGGAACCTAGGGCAATCCCATAAAATCTAAAGGGATATAAGGGAATCTAAGGGGATCTAAGGGGATCTTCATAAAATCTTGGAGAATCTATGGAAATCTAATGGAATCTAGAGGGAATCTTCTAAACTTTAGAGGAATCTCCACGAAACCTCTAAGAGAACCTTGGTAGAATCTTAGAGAATCTATGAATTTAGAGTATTCTCAAGAGATTCTTTTAGAATGTAGGGCACGACAAGAACTTGCACCGTAGGAACATGCTAAAACTCGATCATGTTCTTATGTTTGTCCCACTCAATCCGACCGTTGATCTGAGATCCTACGGCTCACGTGGCTTTGGGACGTATCGTACGACCCAGATGGCTTGGGAGTTTGTATATAGATTATATATAAGCGATCCTACGGTCCAGGTTGATTTGATCCTGATCGTCGGTCCGAGATCCTACGGCTCATGTTGCTTTGGGACACATCCTACGGTGCACATGGCTTTAGGAATTATATGTAATAGATCCTGCGGTCCAGATTGTTCTTGATCCTGATCGTCGATCCAGGATCTTACGACTCACGTGGCTTGGTACATATCCGACGGTGCACATGACTTTGAGAATTATATGTAATAGATCCTATGGCTCATGTTGCTTTAATTATTGTCACGTAATGAGATCTCGACCCTTGATCGGGTCCAAGATCCTACGGCCCACATTGAATGCTCATCCCTTAAAAAAAGGCTTTTAAAATTTTTATATTGTGTGGGGGATTTGAACCCTGGTCATTGACCCCCCAGCCCTCCATTCTAACCACTAGACCAGGCATTAATTCCATGAATCTTTTATGTTTTAAACATACTTAAGGGTAATATTCTAATTAAGATAAAATAGAGTATAACATTTTAGCTAGTTCAAAAGAGTTCTAGAATGTTCTGAAAGGCTCTAGAAAGTTAAAGAATCTTCTATAAAGTTCCAAAATTCTAGAAAGTTCTAGAACATAAGAGAATCTGGGGGGATCTAAGAAAATTCTTCCAGAAAGTTCCAAATTGTTCTAATAAGTTCTAGAATGTTGTAGAATGTAGGGGAATCTACGGGAATGTAAGAGAATCTAGGGAAATACTTCCAGAAAGTTCTAGGATATTTTGAAAGTCTCAGAATGTTCCGGAAAGTCTTAGAATGTTCTAAAAAGTTCTAGAATGTGAAGGAATCCAGGAGAATCTAACGGAATCTAAGAAAATCTCATAAAATGTAAGAGAATTTAGGAAAATATTTACAAGCATAAGGGAATGTAACGTTCCTAACCGACATGCCCTTAACCAACTAGGCAAAACCGTCTAGACGTTTATGAGTAGTCGCTTCTACCCATTTATGCCTGTGTCTCGGGAACGCCCCATGCGCATTCAAAGTTCGAATACTCGAGCGGTCTACCATGGGCCTGTTACAGTCTCTCCCACTAGAACTATGCACGTCCTCGAGCATCCAATGCTATACCATGTCACAATGATTACCAAGTCTTTGCAAATTACCCATGCATATAGGCACCCATGGAGACTCAAACTCGAGACCTGCTCTGATACCAACTGTAACGTTCCTAACCGACATGCCCTTAACCAACTAGGCAAAACCGTCTAGACGTTTATGAGTAGTCGCTTCTACCCATTTATGCCGGTGTCTCGAGAACGCCCCACAGGCACATTCAAGGTTCGAATACTCGAGCGGTCTACCATGGGCCCATTACAGGGAATCTTTAAAATCAGGGGGATCTAAGGGAATCTTCATAAAATCTAAGGGAATCTAAGAAAATGTTGATGAAATCTTAGAGTATGTAGGGGAATCTTTATAGAACTCTTTGAATCTCATATAATGTAAGGGAACCTAGGGCAAAATCATAAAATCTAAAGGGATCTAAGGGGATCTTCATAGAATCTTGGAGAATCTATGGAAATCTAATGGAATCTAGAGGGAATCTTATAAAATTTAGAGGAATCTCCACGAAACCTCTAAGAGAACCTTGGTAGAATCTTAGAGAATCTATGAATTTAGAGTATTCTCAAGAGATTCTTTTAGAATGTAGAGCATGACAAGAACTTGCACTGTAGGAACATGCTAAAACTCGAACATGCACCGTAGGACGCATTAAATTTCGTGTATATATATATTTGTACATTTTGGTAATACTCTTATTATTGCTATGGTTCTTCCCTCAAAAATCTTTCGGGACGGGGTTATTTTAACCTGGATAGTAATAAGTCTGCTGCCCTCTTTTATTAGTTTCTATAGATCGATTGGTCTCCATGGACTAGTCTAATACAAATTCACATCTTTTGGGAACTAGTAGAAATGTGCTCTTATTTATTAATAGATTTTCAGTGTGAAACTGTAAGTAGTAGATGTATGAGAAGTTTAGGTTCATGAAGACCTCAGTTACAGAATAAGAAACAATGAAACAAAGTGCTCACATTTCTTGCTTTAAGAAACCCCATTAGAAGCGAGTTCATATTTCCTGTAATATACTAGAAAGGACCTTTAGACATGAATATAATGTGTGTGAGTCTAATATTGTATATTGACTACTGAGAGGACGCTCTATTATGCCTAATTAATTTTGGCAGCTATGCCTCAATGTAATTGCATGGGGTTGATTATAGGTTTAAATGGTGCATGATTGGCCCTGCTAAAAAAGGCCAGTGGAGTAGAGAATGCGACCTAAGTCTAAATGTTTACCATGAATGTTATCACAAACATATAGCTTCAAATTCATCTGAGCTTCCTTCTATTTTGTTGCTTGAGCTTCTTTAAAAACAAAGGCAGCATATGCCTAGAGTTTGAAGTTTAGTTACATACAAATATAGTCATATTCAGAAGGTCTCTTTAAGCACAAACCTGCAAAACATAGACCCAAATTAATGGCAGTGTAAGATGTACAAAAAGATCAAAGCACATCATGCAATAAAAAACTTACATATGCCATTTCTAAATTGAAAGCTATGAAAGAAAAGGAACCTTTTTCCAATGCATTCTTAGACTCGAGAGCCATCCAAATTTGAGTAATTCTAAAGAAACTATAGAATTGAGTACTTTAAAATGCCAAAGTCGCAAGATTGTGAGTTATGCCAGATTTTACTCACATGATACAGTAAAATGAATGATCCATATAGTAATACTAAAGGTTGATTCTGTGTAATTCAATTTACTAAGTGCACATGTATGGAGCTCAGAGCAATGCCAACTTGTGAGGAAAAGCCAGATCAAAGCCCTGTTGATAATCAATTCTTAAGATTGTGAGTTATGGCAGATAGATCAAAGCATGTCATGCGATAAAAACCTTACACATGCCATTTCTAAATTGAAAGCGATGGAAGAAAAAGAACATTTTTCCAATGCATTTTAGGACTCGAGAGCCATCCAAATTTGAGTAATTCAAAAGAAACTGTAGAATTGAAAAATTTAAAATGCCAAAGTCGCAAGATTGTGAGCTATGCTAGATCTTACTCATGTGATAAAGTCACATGAATTATCCAAGCAAAAAATTACCCAAGTTGATTATGTGTCATTCAGTCTGCTAAGGGCATATGCATGAAGCTCATGACAATGCCAACTTGTGAGGAAAAGTAGATCAAAGCCATGTTGATTTTGTTAGGTCTTGCTTACATTTAGCTTGCTACAACTTAATGGACCCAGGCATAGATTATCCAGCTTGAAGTCATTTAGCAATTCTTTCCCCTTGTCCATAGGTAGATCCATACTCAGTCATTGTAAAGCCCTAGTCTCCTAAGTGCATATGTATGGAGCTTCTCTACTCAGAAGAATGCCAGATCCATTATGTGCCATTCTAAAGCCCTGGTCTCCTAAATGCATATGCACAAAGCTTCTCTACTCACAGAAGAATACCAATTGATTACATCTTTTGCCATAGAAACTGATCGTGAAATAAGTTTTTGCCATTGAGATAGGTAGCCTGTCAAATGCATGAAGGAAGAATATGGATTTGCTATGCTTAGAGAAAGCATGCTCCCAACTGCAAAGCAAAGCATAAATTAAGCCTATAGGATTTGAGATCATTACCATAAGCATTTTGATGTGCACCAGGACGTGTCCAAAAAAGCTACCTGAAGAAGAAGAAATATTTAGAAACCTTTATTTTGAAGCATCATTTCAGCCCAAAAACACATGGCATTTGGGAGCTCCAAATCCGGCATCAAGAATTGCCGATGAAAAACCCAAATTAATATGCAAAGGGACTATGTTTTGGAGCTGCCAAAATGGGGGTTTCTTCTCACATCATCCCGTCAGCCAAAGCTTCCCACATTCACTTACCAGGGGCAAGAGGTAGAGGTGGCTCCGACCTACAAGTACTTGGGGATTGAGTTCTCAACTACCACCCATTGGGATGCGGCTATCAGGTTGCGGGTCACGGCGGGTTGGAAAGCACTATATGCCATGCGAGAACAAATGCGCCCACAAAGCGAGTTGTATGCCCAGGGGTCACCAAATACATTTGTTTCGGGCCTTGGTTGAGCCGGTCCTTTTGTATGGGGGGCGTATGTGGGGTCGTGATATCCCTCAACACCGGAATGACCTCGGCGGTGCGTAAGGCCTTCTTGGCACGGGCCCGGGGGTGAAGTCCACAGCCCGCACGCATCCTACTCCAGAGACGCACTTTCTACCCTTCAACGGGCCGCATTGGAACGCCATATCGTTTACTTCCAAAAGGTGGTCGCTATGGCGATACACGCTTGCCCCACCTTGCTTTGGCCACGGCGATGGGTCCCCAACGCCGGAAATCTCTTTGGAAAGACAAGCAAGCTCGGTGGTTCTCACGGGGTGTGCGGAAACAAGCAGTCCCGTGTCGACAAAGAAAGATCGCGAGGCACTTAAACTATACCTTGATGCTACTTTCCTTCGCAAGCTCTTCACGGAGGCTCGGCGCATGTTAAGTCGGCACATTATCGCCAGCAAGTCAATCCTAGGCTCACAAGAGGCCCACACCAATACTTGTACACCCAAATACCCATGAAGAAGCCGCCAGACTTATAGCTTCCATTCAAGACGGGGCACATCGCCTCCGCATTGAAACGGTATGCTGGGCTCGAAAGCACGAGAGCAAAGGCTTTGCCGATGTTGCCACCAGGCGATTGAGGACGAATGTCATGCCCTCGGATCCGCCAAAGATTTGCCCATATCCGGAGCGATATGTTCGACATTACTAGTGCCCCGCCCCGTTGCATCGCTTATTGACTACTGTCGTGGGTTTGTTGGGGTCGTACCTCCAGGAGGTTATGGATGCATGGACTCGTTTGTGTCCTATGGGACGGTATTGAACTGTCCTATGCAATTGTACAGTGTGCCAGCATGCTTATTACTGCTAAGGTTTTTCCCTCGAAAACCCTTCGGGGCGGGGGTTTTTTAATCCTGTCAGTAATATGCTTGCTGCTCTCTTTTTGTTTGAGTCCCATAGGCCAATTGGTCTCCGTGGACGCTAAAAACCTATTCTATTCTATTCTATTCTCATTGAGTTCGATCTCGCATAACAAAGGCTTTATCCTCCCTTTACCCAAAATGCTTAAACGCAAGCTAATAAGCTAATTAGGTTCTGTATGGCAAGGCTAGATGCCGAGACACGATGTTTTTACACAGAACCAGCCAAAGAGGAATAAGCTAGATTCTTAAGGCTCCACAGTTAGCATTCATATCTAGCAAGATGACTGAAAATCTAAAGAGGAAAAAGGCAAAAACAAAATTACTTTGAGAGGTAGCTCTGTAAGCTAGATAATGGGTCCGAATTATAGTCTACAAACGGTTCCCAAAATATCTGTTGCCTTCCCCATTTTATTCCCCTTTTATTAATCATGCATCGACGCCTAGGCTGAGAATCCGGATAAACCAAGCATGGTTTAAAAGGGACCAACAGACGATTGTGGCATGCACATTTCTCGCTTAAGGAGAGCCCAAATAGAAATCATTGGGAAATAAAAAACTCTAAGATCATACTAAAGAAAAAATCTTCAATTTCTGGAAATCGAAAATCTATTCCGGCACCTTAAACTCGCCAAAACCTTAGAAAAATGGATTAAAAAAAATTCCAAAAACATTCTTGACCAAAACTAAAAAAGCCAAATTAACAATATTGATATGCTAGCAAGTGCCTACTTTAATAGCATGAAAGAATAAGCTAAACCTGTAACTCGGGCTATTCTAACCTTTGTGCTTTTGACATTTCATTTCTAAGCTATGCCTAGATCGTCTGAATAAGTTTGCTTGGTAATTCTTAGAAACAATCCTCAAGAACTTTGAGCTTTTTAAGATTTTCGGGTTGTAACTCTTTTAGATTCCTGCTTTTTTGTTCACATTTTCAGATTATTAGATAAAGTTTTCGTATTCACTCAATTATTGAGGTCATGATAGTTTTCAAGATCCTCTATGCAAGATAGGTCATGCTGGCAGCATTAGGTCCCTATTGTTCTTGAGCTACTAAACCACTTCTCCACAATCCGATTTTCAGCGTCTGTTAATTCTCTGAGTATGCTACATTGTCATGCATAAGTTCAACGTAAAGAAATTAACTTGCTCAATTGGCTTGCTTTAATGTTCCATGTCCATCTTCATAAACATTATATTTAGGTAAGGTTTTTTCAAGGTGTTTTCCTATAGGGGTATACTTTGGACTACCTTGGCATCAAGACTTCACGTCGTTGGAGCACGTAAAAGACGGCCAGGCTGCTTTCAGCCATATGAGCCAATCCAGTTGTTACATATGGCAAAATTCTTTTTGTGAATGTGGCCTGTGATTGTTGCTGTCCTTACTAGTCTATATTCTACTTATTGGTCTATATTATAGGACTTAGTTCTGCCATTGCTCAACATTCTGCAATATAATCTGGATCATCCACGTAGCAAAAAATCTACAGATGAAAGCAGCTTGGCTGGCCTTCATGTTGAGTGGCCCGCTGAGCATGATTCTAGTGCAATCAAACTTGTCTCTGCCTCCAGCATCGGATAGTTTTCTTGCACTGGAACCTAATGGGCCATTCCCTTATATAAAAGTGCTTGTAATTGCCAATTGCCTCTAATTATTATTGCATTCAAGAGTTTCAAACAAGTATTCTTAAGATAACTCTTTACAAGGGGGCAACCCATAGTGGGACAACACCTTGTTTGTTTTGGTTTTTCTTTTGGGGGTTTGGGGATGAACAACAACGTCCAATCTTGGACCCAAAACCTCAACTCTTAGGTGAAAACAAATCTAAGGTGGCAAGACAAACTCGTGACGTGGGTGGACAGCATTGGATGAGGCTAGAGTTAGGGGTTGTTCTTTGCAAAAATTTGGTTCTTTGCTCGTTACCCTAGTTCGCTGCACACGCACCACAAGAAACCACAGCTCCCAACTACGCGGCCATGGCGTCTTGGGTGCTTCTCTATGCAGCGGCAGCGTGACGGTGGTGTATGCGTGCGTGGACGGCGGAGCCATCTAGGCCAAGCGACGGCGCGAAGACAGGAGTGGTTTTAGGGTTTGCCCCGAGGCCCAGACCTTTTAGGTAGGAGCTGGTTCCAGCAGAAGAGGAAATAAAAGATACAGCTGTTCCATTCCCGTCTGGAAAGAAATCGGAGAAAGTAGAGCAAAAAATGTGTATATTATATTTTTGAGTGAGTGTTTAGCTGCAAGAGCGAAGGAGGGAACATAAAATGGATTGCGAAAGCAAGGAGAAGGGATTTACGAATAAGAAGCAGCATTTTTGCATATGGCAGACTAGCTGTAAATGAGCACAGTGGTTGGTGCTTTGTCAGCAAGATGGGTTTTCCATGCAGGGAGTGGGCTGGACAGAAATAAGAGCGTGGGCAGGGATAGTTTAATCAGTATTTTGGGTCTTACACCCGTTGTAAATTTGACAGCATTGCATTGCAGGTGATTAGGCATTTTTGCATGCGGGCCTTGTCGAGAAAGGAGGAAGAAGGGACACTTTGTTTGGTTTGACATGCGTGGCTCAAGAAAGAAATTTTGAAAATGGGATTCGATATTGAATGCATTGTGAATCCTGAGACAGTGCAACGAGAGCTATATTGCTCATTATGTAGGCAGCTTGTTTATCCAGCTGAGGCCCAGCAGGCTGGTTGTGGGCACATATTCTGTCACCCTTGTATTACCTACATCATTGGTACATCTCAAATATGCTCTCAAGATGGGCGTACTCTCTCTCAGGCAGACGTTAAGGTGCGCACACAATTGTGCAGTTCAGATGCATTATTACTATTTGTAGACTTACGAAATTAAGTAGTGTAGATGCATTTCTCGTCCTCTGGTGTAATAAGTGTTCAGTGTGAATGCTCAGTAACGAATTTAAATGTATAGTCATTCCGTGAAATAGTGTTTGCTTTCTATGTGTTGTAAGTCTTACATACCTGCCTGGATGTGCAGACTTTGCAAGTGGCCAACACATCACTTTATGGTACCCTTGGCAAGATATTGGTTCGATGTTTGTTTCACAAAAGTGGATGCATTTGGCAAGGAGAGCTTTCTGCTTCACCTGGTCACACCGCCAGTTGTTCATATGGTTCGTCGCCTGTACAATGCAATAGATGTTTGCAACAAATAATGCATCGACAAGTTCAGGAGCATGCACATACCTGCACTGTAAGACCATATCTTATTTAGGAAAGTTTATGATGCCTTATTTTTTGTATAAGTTTATTGTATTTTGCACATTTTGCTCCATTTCTTGTCAATAGAAGAAAGCTATGTTCATCCTGAATGGACTGAATTGTAACTCAAATTAAGCAAAAACTTTTTAAGAGATGAACAAGAAATACTCATTTTATGCACCATTACAATAGTGATTGCTCATTGACAGAGATGTGTTTCTTCTTTCTTATGAATTTGTGTGCAACAGGGTCATGTTCAACAAGCTGTTGCTCAGCAGGCATCAGCAGCACAATATTATCAGCAAGGTGCTGCAGAACAAGCAGGTGCTGAGCAGTACAGTAATGCAGCTGCTCACCAAGGAAACACAGCCCAAGTGCAGCAACAGGGACAGCCACAGACAGGTGGTCACGAGCAGATGCAGATGCAGACACAGACACAGACACAGACACAGTCGCAGGCACAAGTTCAGCCTACTGGTCAGCAGCAGACAGTTCCCGATGGCTATACAGCAGAGCAGTGGTACTACCACCAGTGTCAGCAATATTATCAGCAATACCAGGAATATCAACAATATCAGCAACAATACGAGCAATATCAGCAGCAATATCAGCAGTATCAGCAGCAGCAGCAGCAGCAGCAGCAGCAGCAACAGCAGCAGCAATCTGCAACAGCATTGCAGCAGCCAGCACTGCCGCAAGCTGTTGTACAAGCACCTGCAGCTTTGCACCAATCAGCACCTTCTATAATGCCACAGACACAACATGTATTGCAGCAGCAGCAGCAGCAGCCAGCTATGCAGGTGTCTCAGCAACAAATTCATCAGCAGCCTTTGCAGGTTGCACAGCAGCAGCAGATGCAAGTTCCACAACAGCAGCAGATGACACAACATGTTCAGTTGCCCCAACAAATGCAGATGATGCAACAGCCTGTACAGATGTCACAACGACAGCAAATGCCAATGCCAGCGTCTCAACAGGTATTGCAGTCTCAGCAGCAGCAGCAGCAACAGCAACAGGCACCTATGCAGCAACAGATGACACCTGCATTGCAGCAGCAGGTGGGACATGCACATCAACACCAGTCAGCACATATGCAGCAGCAACCGCATCATCATGTGCAACAACCTCCGGCGAATGTACTGCATCGACCTCCAGTTCAACAATCCTCATTGCCGCAGCAACATCAATCTGCAACGACTTATCAACAGTACTTTGGACACCCCCAAAATCCCCAAGTTTCTCAGCAGCAACAATTGCCACAAGAACAACGGCAGCTTGAACATTATTGGGGTCAATATCAGCAACAAGCTGGTTGGAATCAGTATCATGGTCACAGTGGCCAAACTGGTGGGCCAGAACGAAATATACATCATCAGCAGTTCCCTGCACCACCTTATGCCGCTCCAATGCATGGGCCCAATTGGCACGAGTCCAAACATGGTCATGTTGCTGCTGGCAATGTTCAGCTTCCCCAGCATATGTATCCTCAGCCACAAGCTGCACACTACTCTGCTGCACAACGGCCACTTCTATCCACACCAGGTCATCAAGGAGCTTCTCAATTGCACACCAAGCCCCAGGGGTCTGGTCCTATAGCAAATGGGGCTCCTCAACTAGCTCAGCACATGCAAAAATTGCAGCCTGGTGGGCAGACACAGCATCAGAGTGTTCTAGCACAACCCGGAAAAAACTCATCTTCTAATGACTCATCATTGGAAAAGGACAAGAAGCCAGTGGAATGTGACAATAATAATGTTGCAGCTGCTTTTAAATCTCAAGGAGACCAAAGTGAAGTGGCTGTTGAAAAAGAGTCACCGACACCAGATGGTACTGTTTCACTAGCAACTCTTATTCAGCAGCAGCAAGGTCCAAACGACCAAGAAGGCAAGGATGCGGTCACTGATGGAAAGCGGATGCCATCAGAAGAGGTTGCTGCTAGTCTCTCATCACAGCCACTCCAGGTGTCTTCGGCTCAGGTTCCATTTGTGCCTCCAAGCCAAGGCATCGCTGCTACTCCACCTTCCTCACAAGTGGCTGTTGCGTCAGCACAGAATGGGCAGTCTCTTGACTCTGCTGATCAGGGGCACGGTTCAGTTAATTCTATTCAGCTGCCTCATGCATCTCCGTCTCAGGGCACTCCGATATCATCATTGCAAGGTCCATCTGCAAAAGGCCAACACCTTCCACAGGTAGCATCTTCAAAACATATGCTTGATTTGCAGTCTCATCCAAATCAACAAACACGGCCAACCAACCTTCAACCACAGTTAGCACCTCTACCAAGACTGCAACGCATGCCAGCACCAATGCAACACAAGCCTATACAACCATTTCCAATCTCCCAAGCGCCACCATACCTTCATCCGCCATCTGATTCCATGCATCATGGTCCGCCACCTCATGGTCAAAGTGGTAGAAGGCCACCAAATGTTCCAGGTCTGTTGCAGCCGAGTTTTATGAATCCTTTGCCTGGGCGTCGGCCAGGCAGTCCTCACATCATGCCAGGCCCAGGAGGTAGGAGACCAGATATGTTGGAAATGTACCCAAAGGAGTTTTCAGGCCAAGAGGGCTCGTTTTCTCCAGAACGCGCTTTTCTTCACCAATCTGGCAGACTCCCACAACATCAAAAGGAGCGCATCAATTTTACGAGTTCTGCACTTCCTCCAGATGCTAGGACGTCATTGCCTAATGGGACCCAACAAAGGGGACAAGCTGAAATGAAAAAGCAAGACTTGGACACATTCCCCCCTCTAGATGCTTCAAAACTTCATTCTAAGGATGGTGTTGGTTCTATGGGACCTATGGGAGATTTCAAAGGGCCCTTCATTAACCGCGAGAAGTCAGACAAGGGCAGGCAAAGTGACGTTTCCTCCCTTGCAAAATCTGATTTTGACATGCGAGCCAGTGTTGAAATGAAAGGGCCTCCTAAGCTTTCCTTTTTCTCAGAGCAACAGGATTATCTCCTTCAGCCCAACAGGCCTGGACGATTTTCTTCTTCTGATGCTCTTGGGAGGCATTTGGCATTGTCTAGCCAACCACCAAGGGTGCCGCACATGCCAGAACATGAACCTTTTGGTCTCTTTTCGCCTGGAGGCAGGCCCAGGCCAGACTTTCCACGGGATCATATGCCACATAGGCCAGAATTTGGTCCAGATATGATGGAGCCCATGTTAGACCATAGAGGAATGGAGTTAGAACATTTGGGCCCATGGCCACCACGTCGGCGTTCATCACCACAGCTACGAGAGATGGGCCCAGGCTTCACTTCTGGACATGGAATGCGCCCAATTGGTGACATGGGTCGGTTGGCCCCTGGGGATGATCCTAGGGGGCGCATGATGGGTTCACGATTAGATGTCATTGAACCCAGTTTATTAAGTGATATGAGGCCACCTTCACCTGGTCGGAGACCACCAGGCCACTTTGGCCCACTGGGCTCAGGGCTTCCTCCAAGGCACTTGATGCCAGATCACAATATTTTTGGTCGTCCAGAACATGGCCCATTTGGTTTTCCAAGACAAGAAGCTCCGAATGGTGGCGCTCATATGCATTCGGTATGCTGGTTGTCATGTTCATGTGTAATCTGCTATTTTTGTCAATATTTCCTAATATAATTTAATGATGTATAACGTTTTTGTTTGGCTAGCAGTTCCATGAAGGTGATTTTGATACAATGGACTTGGGGAGGAAAAGAAAGCTTGCAGAAAGCTCAGTGTGGTGCAAGATTTGCCAGATAGATTGTTTCTCTGTCGAAGGACTCCAAAGGCATTCTCAAAGCGCAGACCATCAAAAGATGGCAATGAAGATGGTTTTAAATATCAAGCAAGAAACGTCCAAGAAGCAAAAACAGTGAGTTAACAGGATTATGTCAGTATTATTTCAATGGATTTGTCAGTATTATTTCAATGGATGTCTGTTCAAAATAACTAAGTATTATGGCCATCATAATTACTAAGCGTAGTAAAATAGAATTTGTACTTGATTTTGGATTGCCAGGTACAGTCACATTTTTGAAAAAAGCTCTTGCGATAAGATTTGTCGTTGTCTTACATTGCTTTTTGCTTGACATTCATCACTATTTTCCTTATAGGAAACCAGATGAGCTCAAGGGAACAATGGAGAATGGGAGGAGGGTAAAGTGAAGACCACGAGGGCCCCAATGATGCCCTTATCCTTCAAGAAACAAATTGTGTACACAAGCCTCCCTCCAGACATTGCAAGCACATGAAACCAATTTCAAAGGGGATGACGCCATTGATCATATGCTGGATGAGAGCTGAAGATTGGGCAGATTTTGATCATGTGCAAGATATGGTTTCTGCCATGGCGTTTAACTTTAACAAGTAATTAAGGTGATGCAATTGTGAGGTCCATTCAAATTATTCTATCTTGATCATTTCTTCTTGACAGAATGTGTTTGTTTGATAAGAAAGGATTCGAGGCGGAGTTTCTTCTATGTGGTGATGTGTAATTAACATCAAAGGACACTTAAAACATGTGTATTAGTCTTTTGGGGCAAATTCTCTCTCTCTCTCTCTCTCTCTCTCTCTCTCTCTCTCTCTCTCTCTCTCTCTCTCTCTCTCTCTCTCTCTCTCTCTCTCTCTCTCTCATGCACTAACAAATTCGATCTCGACCTATATGGCGAGGGACAATTTCTCTAACAAAATTTGATCTCGATCTATACGGCGAGAAGTAACGTATAGCGCAATAGAACCCTCCCTCCCTCTCTCGTACGCAACATGCACTAACAAAATTTGATCTCGGTCTATACAATGAGAGACAATTTTTAACCTATAGCATAATCGATAATGTGAACTAACAAAATTTGATCTCGATTTATACAATGAGAGATAATTTTTAACCTATCAAAACATATATAAATCAGTTTGTAATTTTTCTTTTTTCTTGTTCTGCGCCGCAATCGACGCTCTTCTCCTCGTGCCATGTAGCACGCCATAGCCATCTAACAGAGGATTAACAGAGGATGGAGGTTGCTTGCTGGTTAAGGCATCGTTTTTTTTTCCTTCGAGCTCCACCTGTTTCTGTTTCTAGCTGTCTCGACTTCCGGGATTTGTGTGGCAGCAACTAAATCACAAAATCTAGACATCTGGAATTTGTCTGGCAGCAGCTAGACCACAAAAACTTGGATTGAGATATATATAAGAGCCGGAGAGCTCCTGCAGCCGCTCCTAAATTGCGCAAGTCTTCTTGCCATATTCCGGTAACCTTTCTCACCTTGCTCTCTCATTTCTTGCAAATAGTATTTCTTGCAAATAGTTCCTCATAAACAGTAGATTTCAAATTTCGTTGAAGCTTTTCATTGGCAGTCAGCATATGCTTCAGAGTCGGCCTTTCTAACGGTATCGTCAACTTCTGTTGTGTTCATCCCTCCCCAATCGCAGTGATTATGGCACAATCCTTCTCATCGGCCGTGGGCTAACCAAGTAAGCGCCCAAATGCCCTGTGCAATGTTGGAAAATATCTACCTTTTCTTCTTCTCTGCCTTCAGCAAATTGGTCTGGATAGCAATAAATATGCCCTTAGGAATTGTGCACTACTTTCCCTCCTGAGTTTGCACGGTGAAATTGCCATGGAAATATCTCATGAGCATAACTAGAGAAGGGTGGAGATGCAATGCTTCCTTCATGCTTCTACGCAAGGAATACATCTCATACGAGCTTCATAATCTAACTTTGTGCCATGATGCTTTAACACAGTCCTCTGTTCTTCTACAGTTGCGTATCACAGTATTGCTTGTGCTTCATGAGGTATGCTCCAGTCCAAGCTGAAGTGATAGAACTGGTATGTTGCCCAGCAAATAGTGCAGCTATCAACAATCCTATGCATTCAGCTTCTGTAGTTAAGCGCCCAGTAGACTCGTATTTCGAGTCAATGAATGCTTGCAGCATATCAGACTCTGAATGACCTGAAGCTCTCACTCATGTTCTGGATGATTCTTACAAATACATCTGCTAATTCTTTACGAGCTCTATCGCTCTTCCATTGTGCTGGTTGTTGGAATTTGTAGACAGATCGAGAAGGTATAAATGTACATGTGTAGACAAATTGACAAGGTGGAAATCTGAAGACAGATTATGTTGGTCATGCCAGATTGTGCTGGTCATGGGTAGACAGAGTGTAGATTGTGTAGACAGATTGAGAAGGTGTAAATGTGTAGACAGATTCCTTGATGGTGCTCTTGATCAGTGGGTTTTTGGTAAACACAGTTTTTCCTTGAGCTCTAATGTAAGGTTCAAAATTGCACTTGGAATTGCGAAGGCATGGCATAGGATGCAATAGTTTCTTGATATTGTCACAATGGACATATCTTGATTTGCAACAGTTTCACTGCTCGTTTGTAGTAGTTGTATGATGCATGTGGGGTTGGGCAATTGTGTTGTGTAGCTGGTTGGTGTGTGCATACACTGGCATGGGTGTCATGCATCTTATTTGCTATTGGTTGCAGGATGTGGCTCAACAAGAGTTTATGCATTTTATGTAATATGAAGCCCTGTGAAATACTCCATGTAGACTATTTGGTGGAAGTATTCTTTTGCATGGGTAGGGTTTTAGTATCATAAGATGGGTACATGCAGTACATCTAATATCAGGCTCATAAATCATGGGATTTCAGGCTCTTTTTTAAGTGATTTTGTTGCTCGGCCAGACTGTATGATCGAGCTAGGTGGTGCCATCCCCAGGCTTCATTCAGAGCTTTTAAGTGTTATTTATGGCAGACTTTGTTTTTCTCTGTGCTTTTGCAATTGATGTGCAATAGATGCTGCTTGGACGGACTGGAGATCGAAAGTGAAATCTATGTATATCTGCTGCCTAATCCCCTGGTGCTTTGCAAAGATGCTTTCACGTGTTAAATGCATTACATGCGATAAAATAAATCACGAAATGATGGCAAATCAATGGTTTATTGATTGCCGGATGCCCTGGCTTCTATAATTATGGTTTGCTTGTGACTCAATGCAGGTTCTAGGCTCTCATGTTTCTTGATCTAGAGCAAGGACTAGAGTTGATTGCATGATAGTTGCTTTATTCTCAAGTAGATTGGACTTAATCCTCTGGGCACAAAACAAACGGCAATAATGTAGGTTCAACTCCTGCATGTTCTCTCGCACCTCAAGCATGTCCAGAACTGAGATCTATTCGACTTATCACAAAAGTTCTTTTGCAGCGGATTGGACAAAAGAAATGTTCGCGGCGGCCTTGGCCGCCGCGATAAATTTCTTGTAGCATAATAGATAATGTGAGATAAGCTTCTCTTGGGGCCTAACAACGGTTGCGTTTAGTTTGAATTGCCTTTTGGATTTTTCGTTCCACGATGCATTCTGATAAGCATTGACTTAAGGGGTGTTTTGTTCCTAGAATTTAGTGTTTTGTTATTTGTGTGAGATTGTTCTTGCAAAGGCTTGGGTTAATTTGGCTTATTATGCATCTCATTCCATTTTGAAAGTCTCGTAAAGAACACTTCAATACTTCCAAAAAGTAGGGCTTTCAGTGATTTTGGGAACAATTGCAATGTTAATTAGGGCTATTCTACTCGGTGTTGCATTTGAAAAATTCTGATACAGGACAATGAGCTCCAAGATCCCATGGAAGCTGTAGATGACGATGATCCCTTTCAAGATAACTCAATTTTCGCTATGCAATTTTGAAAAGCAAAATTAATTGAATATATTTAAAATATTAGATTCGATTATACGAAGTAAAATATTTTGATTCAATGATACTGTAGATGGAAATAAACAGGTCTGATGTCTTAAGTAATGCTTTAACTGTTTATGTTAAATGAAACATTACAAAAATTAATGGTTTGAAGCTTCTCTGATGTGGTTGGCCTAAAAAACTAGAGTGAATATTGGGTAAAATCGCTTGACCATGAACAAGATACTTTGTATGTGTTTGTCCATAGAGTAACTATATTCTTGGTAAGAGGAGGATATATGATACTTGTTTCATCTTTCTGTCGAGAACCTCCAGGATAAAGGATGATAATGCCATTATTGTATGGGTTTGCAAGAGCAAATATAGCGGTTGATTAGGTATAATTAGGCCAATACCTTGTGCTTGAGTAGTCCCAAATGCTAGAAAAATTTGAGGAGTGTGGCACCCATCTTATGGCTCCATCTGGCAACACTCGCATGTCTTGTTTCATGATCCTCATAGCCCCATTTGCTCGTTTCAATTCTGAGGCAGTATGCACCATACGAATGGACACAATTGTTCTACACCTCAGGCAAATGTCATAGCAAATAGGGATGCGGGACACGAGCAAGTGTGGGATTAATCTTGACTTTTGTAGTGTGCCGTTTTAACCTTTCCAAAGCACTGACACCCCAAAGCTTATACCACCTCTATATTTTGGTCCTGATAAGTGAGGAGTACGTTGGTCTTTGCCAAGTTGACCCACATTCCAGTGTCTTGACAGAATGTGCTCAGTGCACTGCTACACATTTGCTAGGGTGTGAGCATATACCAATTGCCTAATGATGTAATCAGCGAGCCAAGCTTCCTTCCCTTCCATGCTACTTCGACAATCTCTCACAATGGCCGTCTTCCAGCCGCCGCACTTGTAGACAGGAGAACCAAGGGGGCGGCTTCAGTGTGGTGGATTACCTGCTGGTTGAGGAACATGATCTGCACCTGGTTACCCATTTTTCCATTAAAACAGACACTCGGGACGAGGAAGTGGACTCAGACTACCAGTTCCTGTTCGTGCATATACATTGGCAAGCTCTCTGTGCATCTACTGCCTCAACACCCCAGATGCCCCAGCTGTGCCTAGACTTCGACCGTGCAGGGGCCTATGCCCAGCTGCTTGAGCATGATCTAGCGGGACTACTGCAAATCCCCACACTCCAATAGCAATCTGTTCAGCTGACTCACCTGCTTCTGACAGCTGCT